>VZDJ01000426.1:6556752-7028179 GCA_008694505.1 Cyanoderma ruficeps
AAAAAGAAAAAGAAAAAGAAAAAGAAGAAAAAAAGATATGCCTGCAGCAGTCCTTTAATTTTATAATTCATCCCCAGAAACATCTTTTCTATACCTTTACCAGCACAATTAATCTGAAAGAGAGATAATGTATTTCCCTTGATATCTTTAAAAGACCACAGGATTCAACTATCTTTCAAAACTATAGAGCATCCTGTTGGAAGAATCAGAAAACAATCATTAGTTTGGTATCAAAAGAAAGACGTAAGTTATCAATGTTTAAACACTATGAATCTTCTGAAATTTAAAAAAAAAAAAAAGGCATGTTTTTCTGCTGCAGATCAGAGCATGAAGGCATAGCTGACAAAGGAAGAGTGGCTGGAGATGAGAAGCCTTATTTCAGCTAATATCACTATCCAACAAAAACAGAACTATGTAGAACAGACAAATGAAAGTGCTGTACTAAGGATACTGCTAGCAGATATTGAGAAGGAACCAATGTAGTAAAACGACCTGCTTTTAGCACTGCTCTTAGTAAATATTACACACAATATTGAAATTTTTATGCACACTGTACAGAAATGGCTTCTTTAAGATTTCACACATGTGAGAGTTCAGAATTGTGTCTCCATTTTATATTTCATTCCCAAAACAATGCTTTGAGACTACAAAGAACTAATACAGGTCAGTTCTTACCCATAGGAATAATTTTATGGTTTATACTTTCTAGTTGATGGCCAAAGCAGATACTGAGAAAAGCCCCTTGGGCAATCTGTTACCTCCAGATGACATGGAAAATGCACACAGAATGTTCATACCCGGCATTTTTTGGCAAAGTCATTTAATTCTTCAGCTCCAATTTCTTCATACCGTAGTTTCTTGTCCTTCTTTCTAGTTTTATTTGGGGAATAAAAATATCCTTGCAAGATTAATATCACAGCATTAAAATCTTATTTCCAAAAGAAGCTGGAGTTTATTGCTAAAATTGGCCAATCCTTTATTTGAGTCATTTTGAAAATTCAGTTTAATGCAGTCAGGTTCATATAAAGTTCCTTCAGCGTATTTACTGATCAGATCCTAAAGTTCTTATCTTATCAAAAGGCATTTAAACAACAGATGACTCATTTTTCATTTGTTTACTCTGAGCCTTTCCACTGTAAATTTTCCTATAAGTTATTATTGCCAGATTTGTGCTGGCCAGGCTAGAATTGTGCATATTCTATGTGTATCTTAATTGTCACATTTCCTTAGCTCAAAAGCCTTGAGTTCATAACCTTGGTGTTCTTATCTTGAAGTTCTCTTTAGGTAAGCTGCAAGCTTTAATCGATACTGTGTGTCAGTCGTTTGAAAACTTTCATGCCAGCTACTCATTTCCAGGGAAAGAACCTCTCAGTGATGGTAATTGCCTTATGTGATTGGATATAGAGATTTCAGGTTCTGAAAAATCCACAGAAAAATCTCTACAGAGGGAGAAGCAAAATCCACTCACTGTGATTATTCTTTTGCTCCTACTTTTTCTTCAGCAGATGTCATGTGCGTGGCTAACAAACATCAACACTTGTGCCTAACCAGCCATTCCGCACAGCTCTGCTGCTCCCTTTGGTGCTCCTCATCCTTGCTGGTCTTCCTTCAACAAAATAAAGCCACTGGAATCACTGCATGGCCTCGTGGTTTGATACAGACCTTCAAAGATGGAACAGTCACCTGCAAGCTGTGCAATATTCTTTTGAACTGTACTGTACCCACAGAGAAGAAAACATTTGACAGCCCATAAGAACTTGCTTTCCTGCATTGCTTTTCTGGAAAGTTCAGGGGAATGTCATCCTGTTGTTGGCTTTGTACAGACTGGAGAGGGGTAAAATCTGATGAATGATTGCTGGGCAAGGATTCCCAGGAAAGAAATCTCATTTTTCATAAAGATCCAAGAGAGTGGGGAGAATCACTCAGGCACTGTGCAGCAGCACAGGAAAAATAAAGAGGAGCAGAGCAGGATCCTAGGGGACCTCTGTGTATACAACACTACCATCCCAGATTTGAAATATTTGTGTGATGGTTTAGCCTGTTTCTTCTTAAATGTGCTTGACAATAATGCTGTGGGTCCTCTGGTTTCCAAGACGCTGAGCAACCAGATTGAGGTGAAAATGTCCCAGTTCATTGCAGGGGGTTTGGACTAGGTGCTCTTTAAAGGTCTTTCCAACACAAATTATTCTGTGATTATTTTTCAGGACTCATTCAACTATCTGAAATGGGGTCTTCCACATTTCCCATCAATATCCCACAAAAAGCAGTACCTTCCAATCTTGAAAGATATCACTGACTTGGCTTAATTTAGGTTGCCTCTGGCACAGAATATCTTGTTTCTGTGAACTGAAGCATCTCTGACAGACAAATGCCCAAAGTGATCCCTTAGTTTTTCTCTGTAGGAGATTTTTGAACTGTTAATGATTATCACATCTCCAGTGCATCTCATGGAGGCTAAATTTAAAGCTAAAAGCTCTCCTGATGGTCATAGTTAAAGTTCACACCTTTCAATACATCAATTTTTTTGACATACAAGAAATGCCTTTATTTCAGCCATGACTTATCTCTGCTATTTCAATGTAAAATTTAAAAAAACCCCAAAAAATAAAGATGACATTGTTGCTCAAGTTTTTCCACCGCCAGTGGCCTCCAGGTTGCACTACCCAGTCATTATTTTATAGCCATCATATTTTATCCTTGTTTCTCCTAAAGTGTTATGCTTGTGCAAATATCCCTTTCTAGAGCTCCAAGGTCCTGGATGGGTTATAATATCCTTGAGTGCAATTGTCTTTTTTTATTTCCATGCCATTTCAAAAGGATACTACATTCTAACTATTCTTCAGGCCTCAACCCACAGTATATCAACAGGTACACTTGCAATTCCTTATGGACATCGTGTCAGTTTGGTCCCAGCAGGAGAGAGTATCCCACAATGTAACCTTCACTTTCTGCAGAATATAATATGATGGGTATGAAACATGCAGACTCATTAGTACTTTATGAATCCCCATTTCAGTTTATAGTGTGATAAATTCAGCCTACCCTTCCTTCTCTCTTACGTAAAATAACTTTTTTAAAACTTTTACTGGCCTGTGTGACCAAACAGAAATTGTCATTTTTCTTTATTACTTGTCTCAGTAAAAAGTTTAGAAGTATAAATTGGAAAATAAATCACCCAAAATTTTAATGAGACATTTTATGATATCCCAACATATTCTGCTTTCAGAAGCTTATTTTACATTTTCAGATTTATGTTTATTACAACAATTTAGTATATTTATAGTCTCATTACTATGCTTATTGTAACATGTAACTTGCCTATATTTCCAGTCTTTTATTATTTTCCATTAAAAAGACACTAACAATACAGAGACACAATTCAAAGTTCATTAAAGTTTGGAGTAGATTGATTCAACCCCAAGTTCAATACTTTCTTGCTATTATTACTCAATTCATGAAGGCTCTATTTTCAATGTGGATAAATCTAACACCATTTCCTATCTCTTTTTATTATTCTTCCTTCATGATTTCCTGCTTCTTTCCTCTTGATGAAAGAGAAAATGTTGCTCTTTCCCCATCTCTGTGCTGGAAGCAGATTTCACCTTGCTCAAGGTAAGCCATTTGCTCCTGCCTGGCAAATACTTCCTGCAAAGTCTTTAATCTGCACGAAAAGAAATCAAGGAGTTCATTGAGTCTCACAGAACTTAATTGCAATGTTTTCATTGTGACTTTGAAGTCAAGTATTATATAAGCACATTTTCTTATAACTCCATCAAAATCGTCATTAGCTATATTCCAAGTAACCTTTTACTAAGTTTGAAAAAGGAAAATAAACAACACTTTGAGCAATTGGAACTTTAATTGGAGATTTAATCCGCGGACTAAATCTCTGTGTCTTTTAATTTATTTCTCAGTAGGCTACAAGATTATATAATTTCTGAAAAGGAATAACACTGTGTAGGAAAAGCGGCTGACAAGTGCAGTCACACTTTTCTTCTATGTACAGGAACCAAGAAACAATGTCAGCAATTAAAAAACAGCTTTTGGAAAAGTACACAGACAAGACCTTCTATTTGACAAATGTAGTTAAGTTTAAGCAAAATAACCTGCATTTGATACATTTTTATTTCACACTGAAGTCCATAATAATATATAGTTATCCTTTATAAAATGGAATACAAATATAAAACTTGTCTTCTTCAGTACTTCTCCTTCTGGAAGAGACAAAAACAGGGAGAGAAGACTCTTAACTACCTGAACAGCATTATTATCATTTGATGATTAATATGAGAGAAATGGCTCAAAGAACCATTAAATTCATAATTAGAACTAATAAATTGCCTGCAGAAGGGTCAAAGTCCTGGACTGGATCTCAGGATTCAAGACCTGTATGACTTCAGGCAAAGTGAAGTAGGAGATCTCCTGGAGTTTTCTATTGTCTCCATTTTTCAACTGGCAAGCTCGGATTTGTCATGCAGCTTTTTGCTGCCCTGTCTGTTAGCCTGACTTACTGTGGTTGTTTTTTAAAAGATAGATTCAGAGTGCTCCTGAAGTGGACCTGGGCTGTGCCATGGACAAATCCCAGCTCATACAAGGATGCAAGGCACAGTAGCCCCACCTTATCATTCCCCCTTGTCACCCCTTGGCTTTCAGAGGAAAGAAATGTGGCTACACGAAGCCAAACATTATATAGTGCAGCCATGATATTTTATGGCCAAATTCCCATGATTATGGTCAGGACACAAGGCAGAAGCCCAAGGCATTTTTGTCCCCCACTTTTATTGCAGACAGCAGTCCATGAAAAGATACAATGAGCTCTGTACTGATTGAGCTTGGGGAATATGTTGATGAAGAAGGGTCAAAGTTCTACTCTGGTTTGGCTAAAACATGCATTCCTTGGTCCCCACTGAATGCACAGATCTATGCTCTTCATGTTATGTGTTCTTTGTTTTTTTCTGTCCATGTGGAATTGTAACTGATTAAAACCTCGACATCCCTAGAAAACAATTTGCATTCCTATTTTATAGCTATGAGTAGACAAGAAATCCAGAGTTTCTTCCTCTTCAGTGAATTCCCCTGGATATAAGAATGAGAGCATTAGTCTGTGCTTGTCTGTGCATTCCTCTGTGTGCTCACACACAAAAAATGAAGAGTCACATCACCCATTACTAATAGACTGCCAAACCTCAGAGCAGAACAGAGCCCAGCACTGAAAGGGAGTTCAAAAACTCAGAGCAGCTTTCAGAATGGGGTAGGAGAGGAAGCTGAGGGGAAAAAAAACAATCCTAGAAAGCTGATACAACACAAAGAGATCTATATTAACAGTATTCAATTTTCTTGATTTGAACTATTTGCCAAGATGTTATTTCAGAGCTGTGGAATACAGCATAGAAGACAGAATCTTTTTTCAACCATGTCCCTATGATGGAGAAAAGAGGAGCTAAATTACTCAGTCCAGGAGGGAATAAACAAACTGATGGATCCCAGTAGTGAGAGGAAAGCTAATGGAAAGTAGCTCATGCATGTTTTCCAACTGACTGCAGCTCCTACAGACACAAATTTTCATTTTTTTTCCATCTAAAATGCATAAAATTGGATGTATGCATTTCACATGCATGTTTGCCTATACATTTTTGATGAAACAACTTAATTTCCTTTCCATACTGTGGATTTTTTTATATTTGGCATCTTGCAAGAGAGCAAGGTCTGTCTCTGCAGAGTGCCACTGCACTCTGAGTTATACTGAACTCTTTAGACAGAGGGAGAAAGAACAAAAAGGCATAAAGCAGTGACAGGAGAGACCCCCAAGAGAAGTGAGGGGCAGCCTGCAAGAGACAACAGACCTGTTCACTTGAGTCACCTGCCAGCTACTGCCAGAAGACTTGGTGCTGCTCCTTCACCTGCCAATCTCACAGAAAGCCAACCCAATAAAACAGCCATTTCTGGTTTTGCAGCAGCTGCAGCAAGGCACGGCTGGAATCTTACCCCGTGGCCAGGCTGCTGCTACACCCACCACAAAGGGAAGAACAAAAGAACTTAAGTGAAAGTGCAAAGACAGAAGTGGAATCTGCCATTTTGGCAGCAAACTGTGTGAAAGTTGGCACTGCACAGTACCCTGAGACAGGCACTTCCTCAGCAAACCAGAAGAGGCTGTACGGGTTTCTGCAATATCCTCTTGATGGGCAAGGGGAAACAGACCTGCAAGGATCACAGTGGTCAGGAAGGAGATTTATTATGGTTCATCCATTTTAACTGTAAAAAGGACTTTAAAAAACCTGTGATGCCCCGAATGATTAATTTATATTCTAAATGAAAGAGCGATTTAATAACTGAAAGTGTTTGGTGTTCTTTCCATGTTAAAAAAAACAGAGTTTGGGGAAGAAATTCCAATCTTTTTCTGCACGTGATTCCAGGTCAAGTAAGGAAAACTTTCAGCATGGCTTTCAGAGAGGCTGGAAAGGAGCCTGTCAGTAACAGAAGATGTCCACAGTGATTTTCCAGTTAAGTTACTGGCCACTGCACATTGTGCAGTCCCTTCTTCCAAATAAGATCTAGACCAAAAAAAAAAAAAGAAATGTCCTTGTCTGCTTAGACTGTTTTTGGGGCCAACATTCCAGTTTAAATTGCCTGTTGAGATATGGGGTTTTTGCAGCAGGAAATAAATTAGCATCAACAGCTTGTCTAGGGATCAATTAATTTTCATCAATGTCAAAAAAAAAGTACAACTTGAATAAGATCAGCCAGACTGGATTCAGATTGTGGAGAGACTGACAGATTCATTTTAAAAAAATCTCAAGTGTGTTGCCAAAACCAAATGAAACAGATTCAGTGGAGGCCAAGACAATATTCATCAATGCTGTATCTGCATTACTGACAGTGGCTTCACATCAGGGATGTATTTGGAAGCATTACTTCAGATTTTCAGGAAGCACTTTATCTTGTTCTCCCATTTGGAATTATTGCCTGGAGTGGCCAAAGAGGAGTCAAGTACAGTGTCTGCTGACACAGAGAAGGAAATTCCTAGTTACAGTCTTCATGAATCTGAAAATGAAACAGGATATTACAGAGAGCACAATGGGTTTGCACATATTTCTATAATTTATCTAAAAGACTCCACAAACTGGCAAAAAAACCCAGCAGCATCCAAATCTCCTGCTAACATTAAAATGATAGTTGGCTTCAGGAGACACAGCACATAGCAGGGAACAATTGACTGGCAAAAAGAACTTGCACTGTCCAGATTTAACATCTAGATTAACAGATGGCAGGTGCTGTGATATGGATAAGTATACATGGATTTATTATGCAACAAGGGAGCAAAGGCTAGGCATGAGAGTGTTTGTGTACATTGATCAAGCCACAGCTAGAGAATGTTTGCAAGAACCCTCCCAAGGTTTCATCTCACGTTGCAGATGGCTGGAGGGCCCGAGGTGCCAAACTGTCTGCTTGGGTGATGCTGTCAAGTTGGGTTCAGGAATACACGGGAAACATTTTGCAGTCTCTGAACTTAGCAAGCAATTTAAATTTGGATTTTGTCCATTGCTTACTCTCTACAGGTTAGAAGTCTGTTTCTAACAAATATTTTGGTTTACTCCTTTAGACCTTCACAATTTCAGACTGTGTGTTTACATCCTTGACCTTCATCATTAAGGCTGATGTGTATTTTAAAGCCCCATGGACACCTTGCAAGACCACCAAAACTGCAGCAGTGTTTTGATGTCCAACTGCAAATCTCAAATCTCATACAGATGTGTCAGGCAAAATATTTAAAAGCAACTCTCAAAGCAAAGTCTACACATTAGCACTAATCCAGGTCAAGATCAGGACAGTTAACCACAGCGACAAACTAGGGAAAAATCCCTTTTAGAGAGTCTGCCAGGACTGGAAACACCATAATAATAGTAGATTTTAACTACTCCTGTGTAGATTTAAATGTCACTGTGTATTTTTAGACATTCTACAGGACTGTTTCATGGATAAGCTAGTCAGGCAACTCAAGGGGGAGTGTCTGGTTTCAACTCTCTTCCCAGTGGCATTTTTGGCTCGCGTCACAGTGTTACTATCAAGGACTACATTTGTAATAACTACTAAAATGTGTTTATATTCAACATTCTTGAAAGAATGTGAAGGTCAAAAAAAAAATCCTCTGCACTAGTGTTTGACTTCAAAATGTCAGTTTGGAAGCAGCCAAAAATACTAACTGAACATAAAGGAATGATTAGGTACAGAATAGGCAAGAAAACAAAGGAAATAATGACTATATCACTGTGCAAGTCCAAGGTGTCTCAGCACTTTAAATACCGTGTGCAGTTCTGGCATCCCATCTTAAAAATTGTAGAGTTGAGCAAGAAAAATGAAGGCTGATAAAGGTGACCTAGAGTCTGAAACAATTTGCATAGAAAGGGAGATGAAAAGGTTAGGACTTTTCAGCCTGGAAAACCAATTTCAGAGGAACATAATAGTGAGCTGTATAATCAGTAGCTCAGACAGGATGAATAAGAAACTCTTATTCCTTTCTCTTTTTTTCATAATAGCACAAAATAGATTACATCAGATGAAATTATCATCCAGCAATTTGGAACAACACAAAAGGAAATGTATCTTCTCATACCCTGTAATTAAGCTGTATAACCTATTACAGAGGGGCAATAGTGATGCAAAATGCATCTTTTAAACGAATGGGGGATAATCATTAAAGACAATTAAACACAAAGGTACTGCCCCTGGAAGGACGCTCAGGGAGTACTGTTCCACCTTTGTGCTGTTTTCATAGCAGACATCCACTGCTGGTCACCATGGCAGCATGGTAGGCTACCTTAGATCTTTGATCTGATCTGGGGCAGACATGGTTCTTGTGCACTCTCTAAACCATGCTGGAAATACCTAGGATACTAACTTTTTCATTGTGTTATACCTGTGATAGCTGAGGCTAGGATGTCCCAATTTCAGGGACAGAAAGATGAGGCCACACCAGCAGCAGTTCAAGGAAACAAACCGTTTATTTCAAAAATCTGACTCCATTTTATCTACATCTACAAAGGTCCAGAGATTGGCAACCGCAGGGGCCACCTTCTCAACCTGGATGGTGGACATCACCATCAATCATTTCTTCTCTCAGAGGACAGGAATGTAAATATCTATTTTTACACACTTGTTTACATTCCACTCTGTGGGAACCCACAGCAGAAAGACAGAAGGCAGAAAATTCAGGGCGACATTATACCCACCATCTTTGTGATAACAGCAAAACCTAAAAAGAGTAATAAACCTTGAAAAATTTAGGAAAACAAGCAGCTTTTTACACTGCAACCCTGTTTGCATTTATTTCGAGCCAGGATCAGATTGGACTGTACTTTTCCTGACCTCACTTACAAAAAATGTGCCCATAAAATGTGAATCAACCTGATTGATCCAAAAGAAACCTGCCCCCAGAAAAACTCCCCAAACTTCTGGGAAATCATTGTGCTCATGGAGCAGCTTTCATCAGCAGTCCTTGCTGGCCAGCTGGACCTGCTGGGCTTACACACAGATTGCTCATAAACTCTTCTGGCAACTGGAGTCCAACTGAGATTTTCTTTCCCCAAGGAAAGAGGCCAGCCAGCTTTGTGACTGCTTTGTGCAGATAAGAATTCCAAAATGAACATGCATGTACACTTCAGCTTCCTTCCAGCTTCATCTGCTGCAAGTTTTAGTGCATTCTGTCATTCTCTTATGGTGACTGGGTGGGATGCATTACCTGGCATCATGCAGATAGATGAGTGTCCGCTATAACAGATCTTTCATGTGTGCATCCTCAGGCTGCGGATAGACAGAATGATACAGAAATACTCTCCCATCACACAGTAAATATATTAAAAGCAGGAACATGCAGGAAGATATTGGTATTATTTTAGATACAGTTAATCCTGTTTTACAGCAGAAAATGAATAGATATATTCCTCAAGCCCCCTTAGCACTGATTTCTACAACTTCACTAAATATAATAGGAAAAGAAATTAGGATATTTTAATGAAAATAGGAATTTTCATTTTGCCTGAAGGACAGGTGCTGACAGTTTTAATTTAAAAAAAAATTAGCTTTATCTCAAAGTTTTATCATTTTATTGATGGGGAAAAAATATGGCAAATAGAAATTCTACTAATGCTAGGAGAAAAATTGTTTTAAAATGTTGCTCTAATATTTTCTCAATAACCATATCTCATGCATTTCAAAATTAGGAGCCAAAATATAAGAGATGGCTTTCAATTTCTGGGATAGCACATTTCTTCAGGAAAAACATTTCACTTCTCCAGCCCTGATTTGAGTATAAAGATGAAACATCAATCATTTGGGTGGTATTGTTTACTTGTAGCAGAAGGTGAAGTCAAAAAACTCTTACACGTGCAGCCCCCAATGAAAGAGGGCCTTGATAAAATTCAGAGCCTCTAGGTGCTCCTGCACGCAATAACAGCTCAAATAAACACAAATAAACCCCACGGTCCTCACTTTCAGAATATTTATGCCTCCACCTACATATACAGCACATTCTCTTGCTACAGTGACCAAAATGTTAATGCCTGGGAAAGCATTCACACCTGAGACAACAGAGTAAGTGCGCTACCCAAAGCAGCGATTGCAGCTTCCTGAAATTAGCCCCACTCCATTCCTTTCATTCCAAACCTTGCAGACAGTCACTTTGCCTTGCTGCTCTTTATAGCGCAGTATCTGATAAAACCATTTGAATATGTCTTCCTAGATCTTTCCTGGCTGTCTTCCCAGCGCCCAGATGACTCAAGAACTGACAGATGCAGGGCATAACCTTTGTTCCAAAAACTGCTTAAGTGCATCTCTGAGACTGGAAAAAGAGAAAGAAAAAAAAAAACAAAAAACAACCCTACACTTTTAAAGTATTACACTTGATTGTTAAAGTGAGAGTCTAAAAATGATAGGATAAAACAGAGCACAGGGATCTGGAAATAAAAGAAATGAGAACAAGAGAACAAGTCTTAGGCACAGACAGTTGCTGGAGTCAGCAGGACAATAGTCCAGCACATGGACAGGGCCATGCTGTTGCTTTATTGATGTTTAAATGCGGCATTACCAGCTTTGCCCATATTTCCCTGCTGCTCAGTTTTGTCTGCTTTGCCAGCAAGCCTTGAGCCTGCTGTGATAAACTGGGTAAGAAGAGCGCAGTCAGGGGAATATTATCCACAGGATACTGACTGCCTGGGACAGAATGGGCTCTGCCACCTTCCCCCAGGACTTGCTGACCACCCCACCCCCAGTTCACAGCATGCAGGTGGTCCTGCCAAACACAAAGGATAGGCTGGGAGATGGAAAATTTCCTTTCATGCTGTCTCCTCTATTCTTAATCTCTGAAAAATATCTTCCCAATGGGGCTGTGCAACCAGACTGTCCCCTACCCACACTGTAGAGGAGCCTACTATCAAGTAAAACATTCCCCAGGATCTATCTGGGGAATCTCCACAGAGATTATTCACAGTCAGGCATGTTAAAAATTTTATCTCAGTTTCCTCTGTTCCTGCTGTCGCATCCACTGTGCCAAAACCCTTTTACAGCATCACAGAGGACAGATGTCACTGTACACAAGGGCAGCCACACCAACACATCCCCCTTTCTCTTGGAGACTGCTCTGTTGTAGCAGAGCACAATCTAACCCCACAACTTGTGCTGGGTGCAGCCTTCGAAAACATCCCTCGGTTGAATGCATCCCAGCAAAGCCTCCAACAGGTCTCTGGCAGTGTCAGCCCATTCCCAGCAGATCAACGCTGTGTGACAGTGACACCACACAGCAAAACTGCTCCTCAGGCTGTGGCTCAGGCAGAGGTTTTACCTGAGGGCTACAATACTGGCCAGCACCAGCTGCCACCCTGCTCTAGGTGGGAGAGGCACCAACACCTCCAGCTGCAGGGAGAAACAGATAGAGGCCTGAGCAGTGAAATGAACAGGGCTTTGTTAACAAGGTCGGGATGCAGGCCAGCCCTGTCCTACCAGACAACTAAAAAAGAAAAGCCTGAGGAGCCACTGTTATCTGCAGTCCTTGGCTGTCTTGAGACATAAAGCAAAGCTCATGGCCATACATCAGTTTTGCTGTGACACTGCTCAAGTCATTTAGATTTTCAAAACCAATTCCACACCCACCTCATCAAAGTGAGTGGAAGTTTTTGACATCTCAATGAGAATAATTTCCATCATGTGTGTGTATATGTGTGTGTGACTGTGGTTTTCCTTTTCTTAGGTGATTTGCTGCCCTCTTGAACTCTCTCTAGGTCAGAAAGAGTCTCAATCACAGCCCTTACTTTGTTTATTGCAATATCTCTTAGAGGCAGGGAACTGCTATCACACTCATTTTACCAATGTAAAAATAGCACTTTTCCTCTAGGTATCTCAGAAAAAAAGTATTTACTTTAAATTATGCTACAGGACCAAATAGATGATCTTCTGCTTCTGTTTACAAAAACGATGCTAGAGTGAAAAAAAACCCAAAAATGCTACTGGAAGAAAATACAAACAAAATTGCAGTAAATACGGATTTCAGGTTTTAAAGCAGGCAGTTAACTCTTTCCTGTGTACCCTCCAAGGGCGTTTAGCCAGTTTAGCCTGCCGGGAGGGGACACGGAGAGGGCTCGGCCGTGCGGTTCAGCGCGGGGACACGCGGTGGCACTGTGGCCTCTCGCTCCGCCGAGGGCTTTTCCAGGCGGGGAGGAGCTGATTCCCTTTCCCTTTCCCTTTGCGGGTTCACGCAAATCCAACCAGGGGGAAGAGGACACGTGGAGAAAAATATCCTGCTCTTCCTGACTAGCCGGCACTTACATATAACACCTTTAGCCACGGGATTCAAACTAAAAAGGGGGAGGCAAACCAAACCCCGAGTGAACGGGACTTGGTTTTCTGTGTGGTCCTAGAGAGTCACACACGTTTGTGGGTGTATTTAAGATGCTGATTCACATTTAAACTGAATACATCACTGTTCATACTTACACCCCTTTTTCTTGCAGCTGAAAATCATCTGTTTCCAGGGTACAAACCCAGCTGGTTCCATACGTCCTAACATAGAGAGAGGGGGACTGGGAAGGAAAAAAAGAGCAAAAGAACAAATCACCACAACTATCATATAAATATCATTTGTGGGACACTTCTGATGGAGAAAGGTTTTGTGGTTTAGGCCAAGCACATCTGGTAAGAATAAGAAATATGTCTTATAAAAAAAATCTGGTTTCCTGATCTGCTTGACTGCATCAGACACTGGGCTGAAAGCAAATGTTTTCATATGGTGTTTCACATCCCTTAATCAGCACTTGCACCCTAATTAATTCTCTTTTTTCAAAAATCTAATAAGCAAACATGCATCACAAGTTGCAATCTTTTAAGGATTGCAACTAAAAGCTATTACAGCTGGATTGCAATTCCAGCTATGTTGCTTTCCATCTGTAAATGACACTGCTAAAGTATTTCACCCTCAAAAGACTTGGGGCTTTTTTTTTCTTTTTTTCATTCATTTGAGATGGGATATTAACCCAAAATAAATCAACTTTATGGAATTGCTGTTGATGGGGCAATCAGATACTTGTTTGTTCTCTTCAGCTAAGAAAAAAACTTAATTCATTTCTATTTCAGATCTTGGCTAAGCATTTTCTGAATTGCTGTGCAGGCAAAAATCTTTCTTTTCCCCTCTCTCTTCCCACCCCCAACTTTCCAGTCAGCACTCCTAGTTACAAGGAGAGAAATCCATCTCAGGAATCTAATTAAAGATTTTAAAGCCGAGAACAAACTGCTATTTCTTTTTGCCACAGATCTCACAAGCACAAATAAATGTACATACTTGGTAAATAAAGTAAATAACAGTTCAACAGAGGCAATGCCACTCTGCCAAGAGCTTGTAAACCTCTATCTGGTGTCAGCAGCATCTGAGGACATCTTCTGCAAGACTATTTCCTAGATATTAAATCCATTTCATGTGCATTTTTTGTGTTAAAAGAAATCAGTTTTGACTATAAAAACTATCCAGAATTTGTGTTTGTGCTGGAGTTCGGGAATGGAGAAGAGGGCAGGGAAAAGGAGGAGGGGAGGAAATGTTTCACATTTTTTAGACTATTTCTAATCTCCTCACTCATACTGCCCGAGAATGAAGTATCTATTGTTTACTGGAAATGCTTTTGTGACTGTCTGCATGTCAGCAAAACGGTCTAACATAGCTTCTGACATAGTTTACATTCCTTTCTAGCTGTCATGTGTCTTCTCCATTCTTTTTCCTACCCTATCCTGTCCATTCTTTCTCTTTTTTTACCCTTGCACTTTTCTGTTACAATTATTTCCTGCCCGTCCTAATTCTGCCAATATTCATCAGGAGTGTATGACTGACTGACGACATGAACACGGCTTTATTAACAGGTCAGGGTGCAAGTTAGTCCTGTCCTACTGCACAACAAAAAAGGCTGTATGCCTGAGGAACCACTGTTATCTGCCTGTTCTGTCACATACCTCTGATTTTCTCCTCCCCACAAATTCCTGCTCCTGTTTCCCAGCTGGTTCCCCCCCTCCACCCCACCATCTCCAACCTTTCTGCTCCAAGATATAACTTTTCCCCGTTTATAAGGAAAGGAGTGTGTCACTCATTTTCCCTCAACCAGTGAAACTATTCTCACATATCACTAACATGACCTCTCCTGTGGGTCGACATTAGAACAAAGGGGAGTGACTTTAAGTCAGTCCAAGTGATGAGAAGGGCCAGAGCTCCCACTCTCACTCTTTTAGGGGGNAAAAAAAGGAGAGACAAAGAGTAAAAAAAAATCAGGGGTAAAAGGATTCTGGACTCGTGTGGAGCCAGTTCTTCCTCCCCGTCCTGAGTTTTGTGAGAAGGTGCCCAGTTTCTTATGTTACAGTGTATCCTAAGTCAAGGATCACCCCAGTTTCTCCCCAGCCATCTGTATCCTCACTGCTGTCTGAAATTTGGTAAAAAACAAGCTCCAACAGCTCATTTTGAGTCCCAGCATGACTCTGAAATAGCAACACGTGAAGTTTAAAAGCCACATTACCTTTCATTTGCTTTTAAGAAGCAGCAGGTTTTCTGTGAAAATACTTATGTGTAGTTTGGTGGAAGTTTTATTCTATTTTTTTTTAATCATGCAACCCTGGATCTTTTACTTCTTTTTCTAAAGCCTGCATTTTCCTTTCCCCAAAAGACTGTATGTTCCCTTGTTCCTCCTCCTTCCAATCCCCCTTGAGTAGAGTGTTTGAACACTAATTCCAAGCTGAGTCCTGAGATCGTGTGAGAACTTCAGCCTTTCCCCAACTTTACTTCAGGGGGCAAAACCCACTCACGACGGCAGGGGCAGAGCCGGGCGGGTTTTTCCAAGCTTTAATTGAGCAATTCCCTCATCACCTCTTTACAATGAAACTGAGAGAAGGCAGCTGCAATTCATCTCTCTGCAATCCCTTAGGGCAGTCTGGAAAAAAACCCCAGACACCAGGAAAACCTTCCAAACCAGCAGCCCTACAACCACTCCCGCCTGAAAGTTTGTTCTTCACAGCACGGACCACCGCGCTTACAGCATCTTCTATTTCCACTTGAAACTTACGTACAAAATGTGTAAATGCGTAAGAATATAGAATTATCTTATATACACCGTGATGCACAGCATCGATGAGGGACGGCACATGAGCACAGCGCATATTTATTATATGTTTAAGATGGGTCCGTGTGTTTGTTCACAGAAGGGGGTAGGTGTGTCACGGGAATCCGGTGTCCCGGCGGGGGCGACACAAGCACACACTCACACAGACACAAACACAAAGGCACGATCCGGGACTGCCCCTCCGGCAGGACGGGGACAGGCGGCGGTTCCCGGAGGCGGCGGCCGCTCCCCGCCGGCGAAGGCCGGGCTGTGCCGGGCCGGGCTGTGCTGGGCCGGGCTGTGCCGGGCCGGGCTGGGCTGTGCCGTACGGTGCCGGGCAGCCCCGGCGGACACTTCACCCCGGCGGGCAGGGCAGGGCAGGGCCGGGCAGGGGGGCGGAATCGCGGCGAGGGGCCGGGCAGGGGAGGCAGGGCCGGTCCCCGCGGGGCGGGGTGGGGCGGGGAGGGGCCGTGCCCGGTACCTGCGCGGCGGGCGGGGCGCGGCCCCGGCGCTGGAGAAGCGGCGGAGGCGCAACAGGTCCGCGGAGCCTTGCCCAGCCCCGCCGTGCCCATGGCCGGCCGCGGGCCCGAGCAGGGCTACATCCGCACCGTGCTGGGCCAGCAGATCCTGGGCGAGCTGGACAGCTCCAGCCTGGCGCTGCCCTCCGACGAGCGGCTCAAGCTGTCGGGAGACCGCGCCGGGGAGGAGAAGGCGCTGCGGATCCACCGGCAGGTCCAGCAGACGCTGGCCAGGAAGAGCCGGGGCTCGCTGTACAATGGTGAGTGCCCTCCCCGCGCCGCGATGCTCTCCGGCGGCGGCGGGAGCACGGGATGGGACCCGGGACACGGCTCCGGGATGGGACCCGGGACACGGCTCCGGAATGGGACTCCGGCT
Source organism: Cyanoderma ruficeps (assembly GCA_008694505.1). NCBI lineage: Eukaryota > Metazoa > Chordata > Aves > Passeriformes > Timaliidae > Cyanoderma > Cyanoderma ruficeps. Next base: position 6,573,261 of record VZDJ01000426.1, read on the forward strand.
GGCCCCGTGTCCGCGGCTTCCCGGCCCTGGAGCGTGCGGACTGCTCGGGCAGAAAATCGTGGCTCTGTCGCCTCTTCTCTTACTCTTTCCCCACCGTCGTTAGTCAGAAGTTTCTCCCTCCCGGTCTCCGCCGTACCTCGGTGCGTGGCGCTCCAGGCTCTCGGCGGCCCGAGAGGGGAACCGAGCCGAAATTCCCCTAATCCAACAGCCGCCTCATGCCCTTGTTTTAATGCTTTTAGTTTTACCCACTGCTCCTGTTTGTGAAGTAAAATGAGAAGAATCCTAGGAAAAGTTTTGCCTTGTTTAACAGTGAAATTAAAAAAAAAAAAATGTTTGGAAAAGTAACTCTAGGGAAGGCATGAATGGAAAGCAGAGAACAATAATGCTATCAGACATTATTTACCCAGTGCTTTGACATGCGTGATACAAATTGACGTCAATCATCCCTCATTTCCAAGATCTTGTAGCCAGAAGGCCAGAGCCGTCAGGAAATCTGCAGCCACACCTTGTGCCACAGGCAGAGGCCGAAGACATCAGCCACCCTCAGGGTGACTGCCAGGTGCTGAGGGTTAAAGGCAAGATGCTCGAGGGATTTAGTCTTAACTATTCATGAAAACTTTATATACCATGAAACTTTAATTTTGTTTTTAAACGGGAAGATATGACTGACTTGCAGGCTACATGCCATGTTGCTCCGTTGTCCTTAAGGAAGCTGTCACCTTTCATTTGCTAAAAGCTGTGAGATGAAAGTCTTTATAACCATACTTCACTCATCTCTCTTGTCAGGTAGACAACTATTTTCTTGTTCTTTGTCTGGCCTCTATTTAAAAAAACCAGCTCATGGCAAAAATGGACATATTCTGCTTGTAGAAATCAGTTGTACGAATCGTACAAACGGGTGTGCAGTGTGCAGATAAGCATGCAAGTCCTTAGCTTCGCTGCTGTCGTTTAAATATGGTGTCTAAACACTTTTAGAGTCACTTAATTTCTTTTTCTCTCAGCAGAGGGCTTGCAAAAAGCTTTTTAAGCAGGAGTTTATAAATGATACAGTGTAATAAACCTGAGTTCATGTCTCTAAACCATGGATAAAACACTATGAAAACAGAGTTCCCATGGTCTCAAGTCATCCTGACTTCTCTGGAATACATTAACAGACCTGATGTATTTGGGGATGGTTATCTTGGATTGCTCTGTTTTTCTAAAGGTCAAGTATTTGATGCCCTTGCATTTCTGAGGCACCAAAACTTTTAAACTTCAGGATAAGGACTGGAAAATGACATGTCTGTAACATGTCTTGTTCACGCAAAAAATGAACTTTTCTTCTTTCAAACGTATTTTTATGGGCAAGTTGCTGTACAGTTTTTAGTCCCACTGCAAAACTCAGGAAAAAAGAATCAAAACTGAAATGCATTCAATGAATTTATACATATGTATAACACATATATATGTCTATATCTGTAATGTGAATACATGTAATGTGAATCATAGCCAATCTTGCATTTAACATGTCAAATTTCCTGAAAAATATACATATACTTTTATGTGTGTCCCAATGTGCTTTCTTTATAGACTTGCCCAAAACTGGACCATGCTTTGAGAAACATTTGAATTCTGATGTGTAGGGAATTTTTAAAAAAATATGCAAAAGCATATTTTACATGCAGAAGCATCCCTTTCTGTGAATTACAGCCCTCTTCTGGCTACATTCATCAAGGTTCCTATATTGTTTGCAGTTGTAGGGGAGGATTACAAAGATTTAGAGGGAGCAGGAGCAGTCCCCTGTGATGTAACTGTCCTGTCTGTAGGAGTATTTCAGACTCTGCTCAGCAAGGTGCTTAGTGCATCCCTAACCACAGTGTTCACATGTGTGCCTAAAATTAGCCAAGCGCATAACCACTGGGTATGAAAAATCAGTGGTAGGAAAGGTCTTGCCCAATGTCGTCAGTGCACACCCATTTCCTACTGACTGTGCTGGAAACTTTGAAGCCACGAGAAGCAGTTTGTCAGCCAGCCTAATTTCTCCTTAGAATTTCAAATTAGAGGTGTTTGCTTAGCCTTCAGCGCTACTTTTATACGTAAAATCTTGTTTTCTCCTCCTCCCCCCATATCGTTTGTTGTTTCACACCATCTGCCCCCTTTTGGAAGGTGTGTTTCTTTCTGACAATAGAAATTCAGTAATCTTCAGATTTGAGGATTCCACCTGCTGCCAAAGGGTTGAAGTTACATATGTCCTCAACTCTTTTCAAGATGTTGTCAAGCATTAATAGCTTTTCAAGCAGTTCAACAACAGCTGCCACTTGTCCAGCTTATCCACTGCTGAGCCTTTATAAATTAAAGATTGTGCTGCCCTTAAAAGTCTTGAACAACTAAAGCAGTCATATCAAATTTCTGGATGCTATTTAAGGATGGAAATGCAATGGTAGGCAGTTCCACCTTATCAAAGTAAAGTGGCATTCAGAATCACAGACTTTAATGACCGGTGATTGTGTTGCACATGCTGTTTTTATTTTACATACATTTTAGGAATTTTTTAAACTTCATTCTGTTTATGAGTCCACTTGCTTCTGATCATGTTCCTTTTTGATTTTGATTGGCTTTTTACAGATCCTAACTCTAAAATCAAGGGAAGAATTGAGTAATGTATCATACAAAACCAAATGGCCTAGTGAACTGCTGACTGTGTACTGATTCTTTTTCTAACAAGTTTTATAAACACAGTGTGTTTATCAAAAGAAAAACTGAAAAAAAATAAAAGCAGAATTCAATCTTACATGATTTTCAAATGAACAGCATCGATATAAGACGGTGGAAATCAGACTTATTTATTCATCATGTTTATTAATTTCTAAAATTCTTAGTATTTTATTATTACAATTGTTTTTTGGGATTCAGGGTACTTTTCTGTATTTAGCTTTCTATTTTACAGAATGCTGACATGTTAACTGTTCCATAGTAATTTTCTGTTTCTATCTTTCTGAGGTAAGGAAGTAGAAAAAGTATCCATGTTGACTTTCAATTTCTGTTGGTTTTGTTACATTCCTCGCCTCTGCTTCCTGAGCCAGAAGAAATCTTTTTCTTAAATTTGAACCCTTGTGTAAATGTCCTAACCAACAAAAAACATCAGAAAAACTCCTCTGGGACCAGGCATGTGCTGGCAGAGTGATGAAGGAGCACAATCAAAAGGAAAGCTCTTTGATCTCGAGATGAAGGCATTCAGTGGTGGTTTTGATATGCCATTATTAAATGTCATCATCTCAGTCCATCCTGAGTGCTGAAGTATAAAAGAGGATGAAAGGATGCCAGTCCAGGAGTGCAGAGGAGTCCCTGTGGGGAAGGTGACCACTGGGGTGCCCTGAGCAGGAGTGGACAATGAGCAGGGGGCACTCGGGGTGTGTGACACTCCCTCAGTTCCCCTTAGACTGATGTGTACAGGTACAGCTGCATTGGTGACTGCACTGAGAGGATCAAAGCCAAAATTAGGCTTTCATGGTGTCCATTCAAATACAAAAGAGCTCAAAAAGACTCACAGCAGAGAGTTACCACTGTGCATGATTTAAGGGAGATTTGTTACACCCAGCTCCTTAGTGGAGATAATTATCTTTTTTTGTCTGACATCTTAGAGATGCCTCTTGTCGTTGTTGTTCTTGAAAGCAAAGCAAACATTAGGTTGCTCTGTCTCAGCCATAGGCAGTGATTGCTGGGGAGAAATTTCCAAGGCCTTGAGAGGTGCTGGGCTAGTCACATCCAGGGGAAAAAAGGGACCTTGAGAAGAGCCTCTGTGGAGACGGATGGGATTGCTGCTCAGTCATCTCTCCAGCCTGCTGCCTCCTGATACTGCAATTATTTTTTCTGGTCTCAGAATTTTCTTGTAACTGTTGCAATACCAGGTGACTTTTGCACAGCTTTTATTTTAGGCGTGGAGAAGAGCAGAGGGGTTCAGTTTGCCTCCTCCACTGACCTCATCCAAGGTGTTCCTCAGCTGTTTCAGTTCATATTGACAGCAGAGAGGGTACTGATAAGCAGTTCCACTCAATTGCCCACACATGGGTGTCTGCTGCTGTCTGAGATGCCTGAGTTGTCCAAAATACCCTTATGGGTTGACAGACACAATGCAGGGCCTGCAGCAGACCCGTTTTTTCCTGACTGGCTGCTGGAAATCAAGTGTGGTATCCTATGGCCTCTCACATAGTGTTTGTCCCCTGTGGATGAGTAACTGAATCACGTGCTTATTTCCTGAGGAGAGAGAGACTTTTTGTGAGATTTAAAACACTGAGAATCACAGTCAGAAAGTATTAGTAGTAACAGTAAATAAGAACATAATATAAATTTTTAAAATAATATTTCATGGCATTTTAAAATCACACAACAAAACAGTGCACTGTGTGTGTAAGGTTTTTGTTGTGCAGTGAAAATAAATTGAAGGAAGCCTCGCTGGCACAGGCAAGTTCTGATCAGATCACTTATTCTGCATCTCATGACTGTTGGAAAAGCACAGCATTTCAGTTCCCACTTTTTCCTTTAGCACACTGACTTTTGGCACAAGTAACCAGCACACAGTAAAAAGGCATGCCTTTTATGTCTGACTAATAAATCTACAGAAAAAAGGCCAGCAAAATCATTTACTGCTGTGATAACAGCAAGCAAGAGATACCTGCAAAGTGAAATTTCATAGGTTGACATATACTGTGTTTGTCTCTGAAAGAGAAAAATTTTTACTGATGGATAGTTTTGCAGGGAGAGTGAAGGTGAAAAAAGGGGACTGCTTGAAAGAAAACTGAATGCTGCAATTGTTATTGACTGCATTTTGTTTTTGCAAAGAGGGAACGGTTAGATATGTAGTTTATCCTCAACCAGTTAATGGATGGCCTTGTTATTTTTAACTTATCCTCTTCTTTGTTTTTTTTATTTTTAATAAATACAAGCTTAGAGTTACCAAAAATATACAAAAACTACTTGCTGAAAGAGCCTTTATGCCCTAAGTAGATAACTGAGAATACTTTCTCACTGAGTACAGTAAACAGGAAAAAAACACAAACTGTAAAGAAACAGAAAATTATGGGTATTTATATTTCAAGATTTAGTGTATTAAAGTCCTTTAATATGCAGCATTGAAGAAAGTGCAGCACTTAGCTGAGATGGACTCTGACTGGGCACCTGAAATAGTACATTGCTATGGGAATTACATGGCACAAATGAGACATCCATATAAATTTGTAGGTTTGGGATGTTGGTGCACATTTCTGGGAATTTTTTGCAGTGTAAGAGAACAATTTCCTCTTGTCTCTTTCTCATGTACTCAGGTAACCCTTGGGCTGTGGTAACTTTATAATGTCAGGAAGGAATTATTACAATCCAAACCATGAGTTTGACCAAAATGCATCATTCCACTCTCATGACACAAAGTTACTATGAATGTGTCCTAACAAATCACCTCATACGTGTTTAAATCTGCCAAAATCAGAGAATTGGAAAGTATGATTATACAAGCAAAATAATTTCAATTTATTATTAAATTAGGCCTCAAATTATCACAGTTTGATGTTATATTATATCTTGCTTTACTATATTATGGGACACACAAATTTGGTCTTCAGCAGTTTGGACAAGTCAGTGATTTTCTTTTCCATAGTATCTCAGGTAATATTTGCTATTTTGAAAACTGATGGCCAGTTAACTTCTTTATTGACCACTGTTACCTCTTCAGCCTACTAGGCCCATTTATGACTGATTTGAGGTCTTGCTTTCAACTTCTATTTCACCTCTTTAAACCTGCATTAATTATATTCCTATATGCAGATTCTCATAGTAACATGGGAATCTCAAAAAATAATTATTTCATTAATATCTGTTGCTTTTAAAAGTTCTGTTAATAGAAGCACTCACTCTTTGAAAATGCATTCTATTAGTGGAAAAAAGAGAACAGCCCGAAGGTTTTGTTGGCCTGTTTGGGGTTTTAATGGAAGAAATAATCACAATGCACTGCTCTATTTTCAGAGCTGGGTCGTGGGAAAAAAGCATCAGAGCAGATAAACTGTGGATCTTTGGCATTATTTGTAGATTAGTGAACCTCTCAGGTGCAGATTTGAAGTGTCACTGGACAATCCAATTTTACAGCACCATGAGCCATGGAGTTGGTTCGCAGCCTCTTTGTGCTGTTTGGGTGGAGTGCTGAGATTAGTGAAGCATTATTTGCTCCAATACATTGTCATTAAATTAGTACCTGAGGGAGAAGAATCAGCAGCAGTTGAGGTAGACAGCTGTGAAATAGTCTGTACTCAGTGTGTGCTGTTTGATTGCAACTGTACATGGTGAAATCTGCATCTCTAGAGTGCACAGTAACAGATATAGACATCAACCCGTGTTTCTCTACTCCAATCTATAGCTGCAATATTTTCATCTCTTGTGTACCTTGCGTGTCATAGTCAGCCAGTGTAAACCATGCATTTATATATTTGCATGTACATTCAAAGTGGTTGCAGTGAAAAAAATAAGTGTTCTTAGATCAGTGATACTGTTTCTCAGCACTTGATCAGCTGTTTATCTGGGATATTTAAAATATCAGCTTGCTTTGCTAAAAGATTTTTCATAGCTGCACGAGTCACTGGACTCCAAAAAGCTAAAAATAACTCATAAGTAAAGTATATAGGGAAAAAAAAAAGGCTTGTATCCTCAGGAAAATGCAAATATCCCTCCATCATTTCCCTGTTCAATTTCCAGCTTGTATAAATGTCAGTGCTGACTGCGACCTTTCACTAGTACTGTGTATGATCCTCTATAACAATGCCATGTTTTGGTAAGATCTTACTAATATTATTCTTTGGTTCCAGGCAGCCTGCACCGTGCAGCCAGTGTGCCAGAGCGTGTCTATAACATGGGGATCACTGAGAATGATTTTGCACCAAGGTCTCCCTACAGTTTCTCATATTACCAGGCAAACCAGGTGAGGAAAGGAAGACAATGAGTAGAAATAAATATAGTATCACACACACAGTTTATTAATTTTGTTGTCACAAATAATAGCATTTAGATGGTGTTACAGGGTTTATTTGCTTGTTTGTTTTCTTCTTAAAACCTGATTTTCAGAAAATTAGGGTTTTACAATGAAATCTTTCAATGTTCTCCCTTCTCTCCGATGACTTCAGAGCCCGGTAGCCAAATTCAAGTCAGACATACAGATGGGCTGTTTGCTGTCCTGTTGGGTTTGTGAGAGTTGGCATCAGGATAGAAAATGAAAAATCATATTTACAGTCCACTAAGGCAAAGGCTGTGACAGGTCAGATCTTCATCCCTCCCACCAGAGGGATTGAACAGCAGTTCAATCAGCACATCTGTACCTCAGGGTGGCCAGGGGCCATGCTGCCCAGGCAAACAGAATTAAGCATCCAAAACCAAAGGAAAACAGATTGCTTTAGTTTCACAAATGCTTTAGTTTTCACAAGGTAGAGTGGTTCCTTATCATTGAAAATACTCCTGTTGTAACCTGTTTTATCATTACAAGAATTCCAGCAGTACAGTCCTTGCAATACAATGGTGTTTCTAAACCATCTAATCATAAAATCTCTTGTTCTTTTGCCCAGCTTTTCTTGGGGTCATGGCCTGAATGCTGAGATAAATAATTGGTTTTCTGCTGGGTTTTTGACACAGCTCATAACTGGTTTTGAACCTATTTGAAGGAGGAAATCAACACAGCCCAATAGCAATCAATTGCTATTAATCAATTTAGTAAACTGAAAGCATTTTTGCCTGAGAACAGTAACATTTATTTGGTAAATAACTGTGTTTGAAGGGGGCAATTCTTTCCTAATTTCAGATTACTCAAAAATGGCTTTTTGTCATTAAAAGATATAGCCCAGCCTTTGAACAGTCAGTGAAACAGCTCTGGCTCTGTATAGGGAAAGACAGAAGCATTTACCTAAACACATTTCATTCTCTGTTCTCCCATCCTCTATCCTCACCTGTCCTGCAGTCCATAATATTTGACCTGAATCCATTCCTTCCAGAAGAGAGCAACAAGAGGAAAACTGGAGGTGACATAGATATCACAAGAAAATAATACAGTTTACCAAGCAGGGGGTGGGGAGAAAAGAGAAAAAAGTGTAAAAGCTGGGAAAAGCCACAAGGTCTAGTACTTCACAAAAACATTAATTATCCCCAAACAATAGATTAAGATATCCTTGCATAACTTCTGTAGAATAAACAGATATATCCAATGGTCTTTGCCTGAGCCTGCTAGTTTCTGTAACCTTTGCTCCATTTGTGAATCAACTATCACCCTCAGGATCTTCTCAACAGTGGAATTAAGGGAATTCAGTCTGGCATCTCTCTGCTGAGCACTGTTCCTTCAATTAACAGCTTGTGTAAACTTCTCTGTTTACCTTAGAAAATTCCTTTAATATTTCTACACTTTAACACAACATCAAAATGGAAAATACTGGGCTTTTTGTGGTTGTATGCCCCTATGCTTACTGATGTTTTAAAAAATTGGCCCATGACTCCTTTATTTCAAGGCCACATAGTGTCCCAAGTTGATTTGGTTCTGGAGGGTTTTGAATGGAGTATGAAGTCCACTATAGAGAACAAGACAATGTATAAAAATTGACAGGCCTTAAATGACACCTAAAAGTAAGAATCTTGAAGATATGTTCTACTAAGAAAGATTGGCAATGGATTTGTTGAGTTTAGAAAAGAAAAGATTGTAAAGTAAGACGATCCATTACAGTCTATCCCCATGAAGTACAAGAAAAAAGGAAATAGTCTAAAATTTAAACTGTAGAATTAGGGAAGTCAGTTAAATGGTGAAATGATCATGTCCATTTTCTTGGAATGTCATACAATCTCCTTAATTTTTATGAGGCTAGACAAACAGGGAAGGGACTATCTTTTTTTACTAGATCCTATCACAAAAGAACCCGAGTGCTAAATAACCTTATATTAATAAGGTTATTATCAATATGCAGACACTTCGGTATAATATTTTTTATATCTGATTGATTAATTTTCTTCTTTCTATTAGACAGCCTTGAATTTAGCTTTAGTAGCAGATGTCAGTGTTAATCCCCAAGGAATTTCAACAGAAAAATCTCCATTAATAATTGATCTGTTCATTACCTGGCTTAAGTGACTTATGCAACTATTTTGAGTTCATGACAGAGGACTAGAGGCTTAGACTTTGTCTCCTGATGTTCAGATTGTCCTTCTTCCTGCCTTCGGGAGGGAGGTACAGAGAAGTGTGGCAGAATCACATTTGACGCACAGCTTTGGCGATGTTGACGTATTTTTTTGTGATTCTGAGAGCAGGCTGTGGAATTTTTGTGTTTACTTTCTTTGGTTTGATTTCTCTACTGCTAATCCTAAGTGCTGCGACCTTACTGTGGCCCCTGTTGTTTTGTGCCCCCTGGAGCAGGTTCCCTCCCCATCCTCTTACACGAATGGCTGGGGGACAAGGATTGCTTACAGGACGATGGAGGACAGAGCTCAAAGGCAGCCTCTGAAGAGACTGGAGGTTTCACCCCAGCGAAATCCGGAAAGGTTGGCGTACGTGTCCAAGGATTTTCACTATGATGGAGGGATTTCAGCTGGATTCTCCATGAGGCACGGAGAGGGCCTGAGATCCAGTGGGACGGTGCCACCAAGATATGCTTGCTCCGAAATTGTTGGTTACAGCCTTCGCGACGCCGTGCACAGGGGACGCTCCTTCAAGAGACAATCCCGCATGGGGGCTGTCAGTGATGCTGTCCCTGATGGTGCCTACCCCAGCCCCACTGTCCCTCTGTACCACCAGCCCGGCAACAGCCGCAGCATGACCAACCTTCTGGAGAAGGAAAACTACCTGGCCTCGGAGAGCGCCATGGGACAAGTGAGGTCCCCGACCGCCTCCCGTTTGTCTCAGAACAGACAATCTGTGAGGTCCAGCTTCTACCAAACAGCCTTCAGAAACACACAGAGCAGGAGGGAAGTTTCCCAGCCAGCTTCAATAGCCAGTGTCACTGCAGAAACAGATGGGAAGAGGATGCCAGTGACAGCTGCTGTGGCCGCAGCAGGCAGAAATGGTTTCCTGCAGAGCGAGCAAGTGACCCTCAATGGATCTCAGCTCGGGTAAGCACGGTGCAGGACCTGCTTTGGCTCTGGGCTGGCACAGCTGACAGGAACGTGTTTGTTAGAAGGTAAACTGATAGCCTGTGATTCAGCAGCCAGCACCATGTATGAAATACCAGTGCAGAGGAGGCAGAAAGTAGATTGGCTTTTTAAAATCCACATCTAGTGCAGCAGAGGAAAGGAGAGAAAAAAATGTATGTGTATGTACAGGGCAGGGGCTACACCTCCTGCTTAAGTTTGGGATTTAAGTTAATTAAGTTTGGGACTCCCTTTTGCAAGAGTTAATTTTATCAGGAGACATGTAGTCACTGAGTAATTTACAACCTAAGTCACCATACACAAAATTGTATTGGCAAATTTTGTGCTCACGAGAGCCCATAAGATATCAAAACTAGTTCTCGTGAGAATAGGTCAGAAATCTATCAATGGAGCAGCTTTTGGTAGATTGACAATTTCCAGTTAAGAATCCTTCATGGTTTCAAGGATACTTCTTAGATTTTATAAACATCAGGTAAAACACAGGGCAGAAATTTCTCTTAGCTCTGTAGCACCATCCATCCCCAGAACAAATACAAACTGCCCTGAATCCCAAGACCCCGGAGCTTCTCATACCATGGGATCCTACATGCTCTGAGGGAGTTATCTTAATTTGAAACTCTGTTAGCTCCATGCCAAAAAGTCCCGAATCTTCTCCCAGACTACATGAAAGTTGTTTAAAATACTGGAAAATATTGTTTGGGTTTTTTCCCAAAATTACTTCCCCCACCCCTACTTCTCCCAAAAATTCCTTTCCAGAGAAGATTTCAGAATGTTTAAAATCTGTTCCATTTTCAAAAGAGAAATTTTATTATTTCTGAATTTCCCCTCAGCAATGAATTTCTTTTCATTTTAGAATAATTCTGATTGTTTCCAGAGCCATTATATTTCAGTATACAGAACAAGCCATTTGGTATACAGGAGATGGTTACTTGCATGTTTATTCTGGTTTTTGTTGTTGTTTCATAATTCAAATAGGATCCTAAAATTTCTGTTTCAGTTAATCATAGTGTAATTTACAACAGTTTTATTAAGAAATGGTTATTTGCCCATAACTGTGTAGCTGTTAAGTTCATTTTTCTGAAGTCCTATCTTCCTTCTTTTTCCGAGTTTCTTACTGTGTGAGGAAAGGCATCACCTGATATCACTGCTATGTGCAGATCAGGTATTTTTTGTTGTCAGTTACCTATTGTGTGTTATGATTATTTTTGCACACATATATGGTATTATGCTCGCTTCTGGTCTGGATTGAAATGTCTCTGGGTGATGCAGATTTAAGAGATCTGACATTAATTATATTGACTTTTAAGTATTCAGACTTTGCAGCTAGTAAATAAAAAAAAAAAAACAGCTGAGAGCTCACAACAGTTAAAGATTTTGGAGTAGTAATACTGAAAATAGGTGCCTGGCTTTGTTTTTCAGTACAGAGGACTTTGTTTTTCAGTAAGACAATTTACAAACATGTATCCCGTTCATTTAATAATCCGCTTAACTTTTGGCACATTCTTGAATGCATTGCTGGGCCACAACCAATAATTATTACATGTAGGAGCAATTTTGGCTTTTCTTTTACAGGTGCAGACACTGGAGTCTGGTTGTCTGTCTGTACAAGCACCAACCAAAGTATTTTAATACCTGCAGATGTAAAAATCAGTCTTGAATCATTGTGCAAGTGTCTGGCTTGTGATCATGTCAACTCAGATGGAAGATTTGTGATCTATTGGAAATCTTTGTGAGGGCATAATTCCTTATGTGCCAGTTTTGAGGTTCAGCGTTTGCCAGAAGTTTTCTCATTTCAAGGAGTTTGTAGACACTCTCAGTTTTCTTGTTATTTCTCATCCTCTTATTTTAAGGTTGGATTTATCTGACATATTGCTACCTTACTTGTTGCTCCCTTAGCAACAAGGGGAAAAAAAGATAAGCTTAATTTTGGAGTAATTTAATTTTTCCAGAAATCTGAGGGGTTTTTTATGCAAGTCACAATTTAAGTCTTTCCAAGTGAATTAAGAGAATGTAAAATAGCTCTGAAAGGTTAAAGAGAAGTGGTGGACCAGTTGTGTACAGCATTTGAAATGCATCTAAAAGCATTTTCAAACTTCCTGTAGAAGAATTAGCTCATGATATGAAAGCAAAATAGAAAAAATCAGAGTACAGAGATGCTATCTCTTTATCTTCTGCTGAAGTGAATCAATTAAGAGCATCCTTATGATTAAGAGCTTAGAAAAGAAAGAGACAACCTGAAGCTGTCTGAGAAATGGCTGCTTGCAGAGTATGACCTCTAAATATGCTGAGAGCTGCCACAAAATTATTATGCATGTATTTGTCTCAAAACTGGTATATTTTGGCAATGAAGGTGAAGTCAAATCATTGTTCTGTTTAACAGCCCTTGCCTGGCTGACCATTTGTTTGGTGTGGCTTCTTGTGCCAGTCAGCCACAGCGCTAATTAAGTTGGCCTGCAAATACTTCGAGGGTGGGAATGGAATCTTTGCATCAAATTCTATTTTGACAAGAGTTAGGGTGCTGCAGCTTTATGAATACCATTGAGGGTCAGAAATGGCATTGCATGCCTTGTTGCTGCCAGATAAAACACTAGGGAATGTTATTTTTATCCAATGGAGAGCAATCCAAGTATGGCAGTGCACAGGAGGAGAGCAAACCTCTGCCTGCTGCATGAAGGGATGGCTGTGACTGCAGAGCTGCTGTGAGTCTCGGGGCAGAGCTATACCCCCAGCACCCAGAAATGCACTGTCTGCCTGTCCATGTGTCCATCTCAGCCTGGCAGATGGACTTTTACTCCTCTGGGACACCCTTGGCATCCTGAAGTTGAGTTCCCACAGGTGTGCCCTGAGGGATCAGCTCATGATCAACCTTGACCTTGGGGAGCCCGTGGTTACAGTCCTCTTCAGCTGCTGGGCAGTGAAATACCACAATTTAGCACACCAGAGGTGTGTGCTGCTCACAGAAGGTGACTGAATTTGGTCAAAACGCTCCAAAATTATTGCTGTGTCCAACAGGTAGACGTGGTCACATGTGCAGGTTTATAACATGGTCTCAAAACCTTTGCTGATTTAAGAAATGTAACTAAACCCAAAGTTTGAAAAGCCTGTTTTTCAGTTCCACTACAGAGTATAAAGAAGAAAAATGATCTGGGCTAATTTCCCATATTCCACTTTTCTGAGCATTGTTAATTATTAATATTTCTGCTTAGTTTAAAGAAAAAAAAATAAGTTTCAACTTTAGTTAATATATTTTCCAGGTACTTATCTTAACGTAAAAGGCAATTGGGTTAAAATTTCTAACTACAGATTCATTTACTGAGATGATTATCAAGTAAATCATTCTGATTCTGGTAGCTCTGCAGTAGGGAGTTATTGCCAATTACTGCTTGTTTCACTGTGGGTCACAGACTGCCCTCTCATCTCTTTCTGGCTGGTGGCACCTCTGCTACTACAAATTGATCTGGATTAAAAAAAAAAATAGAATGCTCACATTCTTGTCAACTTTCCTCTGCCCTTTTTTTTATCTAGGTGCAGCATATTTGAAACCAAAAGTAAATAAAAAGTCAGGGGAGCATAACCACCTGTCCCAGAGCTAATGCACCTGATTGTGACATTAATTGTTTTATGTTCCATTTGCTGGGGAAAATTGTGTTTGGTGACCTCTCTTTCCATTTTTTTTATATGATTGTCTAACACAATCATCATTTAAGCAAACATGCTGGAAGTTGGAAGGGAAGTGGTGGCACATATTTTTGATACTCTCTGCATAGGCTCTCTACCACAGGATCTCCATATACTCACTCTAAGGAGTGCTATTCTTTTTTTTTCCCCACCTGAAAAGGGGCTTCGCCCATCTATTTCTAACAAGAACAACTTCCTTTTTTGAAGAAAGGAGGTTCTGAATCCTGCATAGATGTAGTCAGGGAACTAAGACACTGATGGAAGGCATAAGGACAAATATGAAAAAACAATCATCACACTATTGAGGAAAACATCAAGGTATTTTCACCAGTAATAGTCACTCTGACATGGTTATGGCCTTCTTTTGATCCTCATCCACTTCTCCATCCTTCCTTTCACATTCTTCATTCATCCACTGGATGGAAACATTGATAAAAACATCCACTGACATTTCCATTTTGTAGTTATAACTTAAAGCATGACTTGTTTTCTCCAGAACCACAGTTGTATTTATGACTTTCTCTTCCCCCTGAATGTTAGTATCTCTTAAAGCCAATATGATATTTTCTGCTACTGGAAGGAAAAAAAAAATCTAAGAAAAGCTAGAGTTACTTGAAAAACACAAAAATCCTGGTTTTACAAGACTGATAATTTTTCTGCAGTCTTTCTTCACTAGATTTCTCTCTCTATACTTTCAAGGAGCCCAGAAGTGGAGATGACACTGGAGCGTGCAGTGAACATACTGAAGAATGAAAATACACAGTCCACCCCCAAAATCCTTGCTGCAGTGACTTTCATACAGCATGAGTGCTTCCAAAAAGCAGATGCCAGGAGAAAAGTAAGTAATTACTTTTTTTGCCAGTTACAATCAGGTAGAGAAAATAAGATTCTATACTTTATAGCACTGTGTGCCAACATGAAAAGAAAGAAGGCAGTCCAAGTAACCTTATAGGATACTGATGTCAGATATTTTCCCTAAAATGCATTTATGTCTTTTGCTGCAGTTTCTTTTCAACCTACTCAGTGTATATCCACTCAGTTTGCTCTTTTTCAGTCTAAGCAAACTTAATTCTTCCAGCCTTTATAAATCATGGAGTCTGAACTTTTCATCAATATAGTTGCTTCTGTCTCTCATTTTTGACTTGCATGCAGAAATATCCCAAAAAAGAAAATTCTGGGTACAGTACCAACTTATCCAAGCATCAGGGTTTGTTAGGACGGCACAAATGGGTTTAAAAACTACATGGATTAGCAAAAATGTTAATGGCTCCCTGAAACTATGCACATGCATTAGTACACTGTTTAGATTAACCAAATTTTCAAGTCTCTTACAAGTTTTTTTGAAAGGGCATATTAAAAATATTCTCTTCTTCCTTTTCTTTAAATGTCATTACTGAACACAAATATGTCTCTCCTGCTGGACAGTTCTATACATTAAAGTGTAAGGCAATAATTTATTTTAACCACTGAAAAACATTATTACATCTGCTTTGGTTTGTAATATGTTCAGTAATCCCAGCTTTACCTCCATAATCCTGTGCATGCAGTCCAGTTCAGTGACAGCCAAACATCTCTCAGTCCTTTTGACTTGCTTTAGGGTGTGCCAGGGTCAGTTTGGGGAGAAAATAACACTAGAGGTGGCAACCTTAACTTCAAACTGAGGACAGAGCTTCAGAACTCAATCTCTGAGAGTGGGTTATTATACAGACCTCTCTCAGGCAGCTTCCCAGAAAAACAAGTGGCTGAGTAGTGTTCAGACTGAAGCAGTCAGCTTGAAGCCACCTTCTATTTTCCTGCCTATCCCACATATCCTATAATGAGCTTTTTTCTGTTTGGTGCCTGTCAGACTTGTTCGTGTTGGCATTGTCTTGTGTGCCCTTTTTAACCTTTCAGCCTGCATCCTTTGTCTATTGTTCTCTGATAATTGGGAGCTTGTGGATCTAGTGGTTCTTCTGTTTCTGTGAACTTCTCAGTATTTTGGTGAATTTTGTCTACTAATGAAAATTTAGAAGGACCAGTCAATAGCTGTTGTAAATTCTCGGCAAATATGGTTGAAATAGCACTCCTTTTACAAGAGCTATAAATGCCTTAAAATTCCTGACAGAAAATCTGCATAAGTATTTTCAAAAGCCAAACAATGACAGTATTGCTGTCAAAAGGGCAGATGTACTGCAATAAAACAGGTTGATGTGCCTTCAGCATGCTCTATGCACCGCTGCCCTCACAGTACATATTCCTGTATTCCATTCTGCTGGCATTTAAGTGATTGCTGTGTGATTGCAGGGGAAATCAGGTCAGCAGAGCAGGATAAAGAAACTGTGCCTTTTGTACAGGTGGGTCAGAGGAGAGGCTGTCAGGCTTTGTGGTTTACTCTATGAAGGACAAAAGGCTTTTTTACATTCCATTTCTTCCTGTTGCCAGCACCTGCTGGTGGTATTGAATTCTTTTTATCGTTAAACTCTGTTTAAGACACTTGTGTCAGATTCCTGAGTCTTTCATGTGCTGCTGATTCTGCACAAGGGTGAGTTTGTCCACAAAACCCTGTGGTATTTTGAGATGCTGCAGGAGACCTTTGGCAATTGTACTTTAATGTAAGGTACTTTCCATAGTAAATTCATTCCTGAGTCAGCTCAGGCTTGCTTGTGTCTTGTGGGATTCCTCATTCACCACAACAAACTATTTGTTTCCATACATCTACTTTTAAATCCTTCATTCATTTGGGGCTAAACCCTCATTTTCTGAAGATTTAAACACTGAAAAGTAGTCTTTGCTAAATGTGGGTAGTTTGGTAGATAGCTGGCTAGCAATGGTTAATGTTCTACATTTTGATCCTTACTTTTACTACTTTTCCTCTGTGTGGTACAGTTAAGAAGTATTAAGTATAATGTATTGGGGTTTGATACACTTTCAATACACGCATTGGGAAGAACACTGTCTTTTCATCAGGCTGGTTGTTGAGAAAAAAAAAACACCTGTTTATAAATGTTCCAGAATTAAATCTCAAATACTCATTTCACCAACATAGAAGCTAAACAGCAGAGTGATTAAATGTCTTGTCAGAGAGTACAAATCTGTGGCAAAGCTGGAAGAGATTTAGTATCATGCTCTGATATTAATTATGAAAACATGTTGCCTCCCCTAGTTGTGGATTTTAAGTATTAGTCATAAAAAAACCCCAGAAATTAATAGTCATGTCCAAATGATTAATGATCTGTGCTTTAAGTCTCTCAAATAGGCGCAAATGAAATGAATGAATATTTAAATGAATGACTACTTAAATGTTTGCTGGGGCCGGGGGAGAGTGGAGTTTGTCACTTACAGCACCTGACTATGCTCTGCTGTTTTTTGTTTTCCTCACAGGTTTTCTTACTTGGTGGAATCCCCAGACTTTTACAGCTCCTTGAGGCTCAGAATGAGGACATTCAGCGGGCAGCCTGTGGTGCTCTGAGAAACCTGGTGTTTGAGGACAATGACAACAAACTGGAAGTGTCAGAGCAGAAAGGGATCCCACTCCTGCTCCGCCTGCTCCGGCACACCAGGGATATAGAGACTAAGAAGCAAATCACAGGTAGTGTTTTCTCTGCAGTCAAGCATGAAGTGCTTTAAGTAGTGCAAGAGCTTTCAGGGAGAGGTACATGATTGTTTACTTAAGCCCGTGTTTAGTGAGTAAATACAAAAACATTGTCACTTACACTAAGCAATTCCCTTAGGGTAAAATTCCAAAGTCCTTACTCAAGACCATTCTTTCAGTCACTAACAAGAGATAAAGAACTGCAACCTCCCCTCCTAAAGCTTCTTCAGAAATTACATGAGTCTGCTTGTAGCAAGAGCAAGCTTTAAGTCCCTGATAGTCCAGAAAAGAAAGTCAGGCTCCCTAGGGAAGACCACAATTAATGTCTGCTACTTAAACAGCAGCTCAGCCTTCATTTTTTGACTGTGTGCTGACAGTGCCTACTGGAAGTTCCTTGTTGAAGACTGTCACCCAGAACTGTCATGTGCCATGGACAGAAAGTGGTTGTTCTATTCCCCACAAACTCCACTGCCCCAGATTCCTACTTCATCCCTGCAGTCCCGTGTGTCCATAGTGTCTCTTGGAATTCCACTGCTGGTGACCCACATTCTTTCTAATTAGCATGCAAAAGAAGAGCAGGGTTATATTTTATAAATGGAAAACATTAATAAATGAATGGGGATTTCTTTCAAGTGATCTTTAAAGACACCAGGAACAAAATCTATTAAGAGAACAGTGAGTGAAAAGATACTGAAGTTGTTAAGCAGCCCTGTCCTGAAGCAAAGACATGTTGAGACCTTCTGTAATCCTACATTCTTTTAAAGTATTTGAAATACTCTGCTCCCTAAGCTGGAGAACAAAGCTTTGTATTGTTGGCTCTTCTTTAGCTCACTTCTGCAGCTCTGCAACATTAAAATGTTTTCAAGTTTTTCACACCCATCAGTTGCAGAATTGGGTCACATAGTAATTTACTGTGTAGTGCCTTAACTCTCAGTGCTGTTACAGATCAGTGAGGGAAGCAGTGAAAATGGTGGTAGAGTGGCCAGAAAGCCAATGCTCTTTCCTTGCTAGGAGTTTCATAATTTCTGATTAAAATGTTAAATGTGCCTGATAACTCACATGTATATTGTGAATATTAGTGTCTTCCCCCTCACAAATGTGGAAGTGGATAAAGGGACATCTTCTTTCAGCAATTACTGCTGTCACTGAACGTGAATATTTACTTACAAAACAAAGGACACCAAAAAAATATTTATGCAAAGCAGAATGATGTAGCTTGTGTAAAGCAAAATATTATGATGTGCTTTCATGCCTGTCAGCTCCAAAGGATAGCTTTAAAAATACACCAAGAGAGAAGTATTTCTTGCTTTGTTCAAGAGCAAATGTGCAGCCAGGAGGATATGCACTGGGTACCTTAGTGAAAATGCCCCTAGAGCATACTTTTTGCCATCGCTTGAACAATTCTTCCAGCTCCCTAGCAATCTGCAAGGAGCCTACAAGGGCAAAGGGCAGTTTGGATGAATGAATTTCACCCCTTTGAATTGCTTTTGACTTCATACAGGACTAGTGGAATATCATATCCATGCATGCAATCTCTCTGAATTGTGCACCTCCAGGAAAAGGTTAATGTGAAAGATTTGGTTTTACACCAGTCAGCACCAGAAGTCCATTTGTCTTTCCACATCATACATATTACTTGCCTAATTTGACTGTAAATTAGGGACTTCCAAATGTATGGCACCATATTCAGCTAAATGTCTTTCCCCATAAGAGATTAGTAAAATCATTTAGTACCTGGTAATACCTCATTGAACTGCAGTGAAAGATTCCTGGCCAAGGACTGAAACATGCAATATTAATTAATAAAGATGTCTAAGCTCAGCAGAGGGAAGTTTTTGTTTCTACTGCTCTGTGGGTACCAAAGAACTCCACCTGACAAAAATATATGAAGATAAGCAAGTTTTAGGAGAGAAGGAAGTTAAAACTCTGAGACAGAAGTTTTCTGATACTGTACTTCATTACCTGTCAGAACTATAGTTCTTGTGCACGTGAGATAAGTAAATCTCAGCCTTAGAAGTTTATCTCTAAAGGTCACTGGTTTATTAGGACCATCAGTGTTAATACACACAAGCGCTTGCTTAACATTAATCCATATTTTATCATATGTTCTCAAAGAATACTTTGATGGCCTGTATTTTCAAGACCCAAGTTTAGGAATACAGCCTGAGCCCAGTCACGCACTGTGCCTTGTGTTGTGCTGTGAAAAGACTGAGAGTGTGTGGAGATAAATGCTGATTACAGCACATGCTGTGACTGCCTCACAGTCTGTGAACACACAAAAACCACCAAACCACTGCCCCCACCAAAGCAGCTTTGTGCTGATGACAGGGGTTTGAAAGCTGCTGTGGGCCAGTCTGTCTAATGCCCCTGTGCAGAAAAGAGCTGCCCAGATTCTCTCCAATTTCTGTGCTCATATGATCTCTTCACAGGGGAAATCAGACCTGCTCAAGGTCACTGAATTTGCTTGCTTCACAAAAGCATTGATACAGATAAACAGAGGCTTTGTCCTTTCCTTGGCATACAAGCTACTTAGAAATCTCTTAGGAAAGGAGTGAGGTTTCTCTTAAATTGTAGGAGAAGATGTCATTTGGAGACAGCACAGGACCTAAGGCAGGATTGGAGTTTTGTAGTATTTGGAGAGCATACTGAAGAACAGAAAGTAAAATGGCTGTGGCATGAAAGAACCAAAAGATTTTAGCTTTTGAAGGTAAGCCAGATGAGCCTCCAGGGAACAGCTAACCTCCTGATCTTGTTATCATGCAGCATAAATATAAGAAATGAAAGAAAATCTTTCCTGCGGGGAAGATTACAGCACAAGCAGAACTGTCATTAAAAACCACGTCAATTTAAAAGCAGACCCCACCCATTTTTCCAAATAACCATCTAAGGGAAAACAATTCTCCTAAAAATATAGCATAGGTGCAAGGAAACAATCCACTCCTAAAGACATTTTCTAATGTGCACAAATTCATCCACACCCAAAATACCACTGAGAGAATCCTGAGCCCAGAGACACAGTGCCTGTGGGTAAAGGTAGGGTTTTTGTTGAAAAATTTACAGTGAGAGCAATATCTCAAATTCTCTTCTGACAATTCTAAGTATCTCCCTGTAATTCCATATGTATTTGCTCTTTTAAAAAAAGTATATTCTGTCCTTGTGCCATTCCTTGCAGTTGTGCCCTTCTGTCTTAACCTGCTTCTCTTACCAATGCCCTTTGGACTGCTTGTCTGATTTCCCGTAAGCCTTACCTATCCTTCAGAAAAGTACATTCTTCCTTTTATCCCCTGATTCAGAGGCTGAAGAGCTGATCCCAGAAGAAGGAATGGGCTGCTTCTGGCTGGCTTTTGCTTTGATTTTTCTGTTGCTCACAATACCTGAAATTAAATTCAAAGTGTAAGGAGATACAAAAGAAACATTTTTTTGTTGTTGTTGTTGTGAGCTGATGAAAGGAACATTCACTAATACTCTGCCAGTGTGTGGAGGAGGAGGTCTGTGAAACTTGGAGCAGCAAGCTGAAGGAACAATGAATGTCTTTGTAGTGAAAAGCAGAAATACGTGTCATTTTCCAAGGAAAGAGTACTTTAAAAAGAATTGTTGTCTGTTGGAATAGAACATAATGGAACCTGATAAATTCTACAAGATTATATTTGAAATTTGTTTTGGAGATTGTGAATAGACAAGGTTTGTAGCATTACTTAATGATTAATTTAGTGACTAATGTCTGGACAGTAGCAGCCAACCAGTGTTAACAGCTTTCCCTCTTACGAGAAATTTTGCTATCAAGTGTTAGAGAAACTTGGTAATGGGCATCTCCTGTCTTCCAGCAGATTTCCTGTAAACTCTCTGCACCTCCCACCTCTCCCTTTTGTGAGTTTCTTTTCCCTTAGCTTGTGCTGCTTTGGTAACAGAGAAGGTGACTGTGGCAGATGGACAGTGCAGAGCCATGGAACACTGCACTTCCTGGCTGGGCATTAGACTGACTACGCAGAGATTTTACTTTATTCACATGGATAACTGTGCCCCCTTTTTTGGCCTGTTTCCATGTCCCTGGATCAGGGCTGGTGAACACTTACCAACCCCTTCTGCTTCTCTTCAGATTATCAATGCCAGGCAGGCTCTTCACTCATTAACATCAAGGAGTATGAGATTAAGTCTTTCAGAGTGCAAAGGAGTCTTGTTGCCTTTCTGATTTTATTGTGGATATTACAGGTTTGTTGTGGAATCTGTCCTCCAATGACCAGCTGAAGAACCTGTTGGTTAGAGAAGCCCTGCAGACACTGACTGAAGCTGTCCTCATCCCCTACTCAGGCTGGCCTGACAGAGATTACCCAAAATCAAGTGTTCTACCTGACCCTGATATCTTCTACAATGCCACAGGATGCCTGAGGTGAGGACTCCGTCTACAACTATCTAAAGCAATAGTGATGACAAAACAGGTCTGCACAATTATTTTTGGATAAATACACAGGGTTCATCTCAAGCCACAATCACTTCTCATGCAATAAATGACTTACAAAGGCGACATGGTACCTACAAGCACATAAAAGTGTTCTGTTTCCAGCTGCTACCAAGGATGCTTGTTTGAACATATCGTAATCTGTACCTAAACTGATTAGAAAGTGATTCAGCTTAAATTAGGGGAAAGCCACTTTTTAAACCAGTGAAAGCCCTGTCCAGCCTTTTGCACAAGTTCAAGCAAGTTGCAGCCATGGGGTGGAGGAATAGATTTATAGTTGTGTATTTAGTACTGCAATCTGCTAACAGACTCGTGGACACAGTAGCAGTTACTGTAGACAAACACCAAAGGCCTCAGTGAACACACCCCTAAATAGGTGAAGTACAAAAATCACATCTTCAATAAAAACACCTTTAACAATCTATAAAATGGGGGCCCTTTGTGAGTTCAAAGTCATTGCACATTAAGTTTACATATTTAAAAATGCACAAAAGGACATCATTTGAACTAAGGAGTAATGAACGACTGCAAAGGCATGACCTGAGATTTAAACTCCTTCCAATAGAGTACAAGGAATTAAGTTTGGAATTTGGATGCTGGAAAGCTGCCCATTTTGCCTCACACATATCTGCTATACTGACATGTCCTATAGCAGAGTAGTTGTATGTGTATGGCATTGAATTTTCCTGTGCAAACAACTCTGTTTCTGACTCGTGTGGTTCCAGAAGACAAATGAACGGTAAGCTATACAAAATACTCAACAATAATACACCTTTTTCTGCAAGAACTCCTGTCAGCCCACTAACTACTAATTAACTTCATCTCTACTTATAATTAACTTTTATTTACTCTGATGACTCAAGAACAAATACAAAGAAACATTAACCACCCATAATAAAACCTCTCAGGCTAACGCTCAGTGCTGTTGTCTAGGAAATGAAGGAGGTTGCCTTTTTTCATATCAATTAGCCCAAGGTGCATTTGTGCAGAAACCAGTCTGGCTGCTCCTCTCTTGGTGTTTGGACTCTGGAACTGTCTCTTCCCTATGAGGCAGCCAGTGGGGGCACAGACCATTCTCAGGTTTAGCTTGGTGTTGCTCTTCTTGAGCTTGTTTCAACAGATTGACACAACTTCTTATGTGACAAATAAGGTATAACAGTTCCTGAGTTCTTTTAAATGAAAGTAGATTCCTGGGTGAACCTTACTCTGTGCTTGGGGCTGCTCCAGGGTTGCTGTGAGCTCTCCAACCTTAATTAAAAGTCTCTAAAACTGCCTTTAGGAAGGTGCTTAGGATACATTATCTATTTTAAAAATATGATGTCCATATTCTAGCCCTTCTCATTTTTAAGAGCTTCAACACTGAAAATTAGAAATAGAAAAAGAAGGGCTTGGAAATTCCCAAGTAAAGATGATCTGCAGGATTGCCACATACTTTCTAGCTCAGAATAGTCTTTAATGAGGCTTACCTATTTGTACAGGCTACATAGCTGAGATCTTTAAGATTAATCAGTTTGTAGCTCTTCTCTGAAAATTGACTCATCTCCCAGATTAGGTCACTAGAAGTATTCCTGCCTTATGTATTAATAACAAAAAATCTCTGCATCAATAAAAAGAAGAGCACACCATGGACTAATAAAAAAGTGTGCACTGAGGGAATGATGTTACTTATGAACATGTTTAAAGAGTCTATTTATTTGCCAGAATATAAATCTGTAATTAGTCTTCCCTTTTGTAATGCTAACATGTTTGTTGGGCATGTTGATAAAGTCTATAGCCTGCAGCTTCTATTAGAGGGTAAAAATAGTGCTTTGAAGTGCAATACATTATGCATTGTACTGTACGTAATTACAGGAGAATGCCAGAACTTCTTTTCAAAAATTTCCATACAACTGTTGACTGAAAGGGACAACCACAGCCCAAACCCAACACAAGCATCTGGTGGGGGCATGTGCACTATGCCACACCATTACCAAATTATAAATTAAAGCTTCCTTAATCCTCTTTGAGAAAACAGCAGCAGGAGAAGTGAATCCACATCTAGCAGATAATATTGCAGGTACTTCCAAGCACTGGAATGAGCGCTGACCAGTCGTCAGCTTTTGCCAGAAGTGTTGTGGGGTCCTGAATCTCGGTGCCTGTCGGTGTATACAGTCACTGATAAGGAAGCTTGATGTTAGAAGAATTTGTTAATCCCATTCTCTAGGTCTGTATTTTGTCTCAAAACCCTGTGAGAAGCAAAGCTTTACAGAAACCACAGGTCACAAACTTTGTGTAATAAAAAGAAGCTGTGTACACCATGGAATTCTGCATTGGCAGTTAAAATAAGTAAGTGTTCTTTAGTTGTGAAATATGATAAAAAGCACTCTGCCTCAACCCACAGAATAAGCCACATCAACAGACTTCCCTGGTTGCCTGACAATAAGCTGAATGAGTAAAATTGATGTGTTAAACTATCTGGAGGAGCATTACAGACATTTGTAGACAAGTCCTGTAGGATTTTAAAGGTAAAGTCACTTTTTCTTTGTCCTGAAAGTCCTATGCATAAAAGTTTTGCTTCCAGTTGCAATACAAAGGATAAAAATCTTCAAGATATTTCCCCATAATCCTCTGAGCAGTATGGATAAGAAAGGATACGATCCCAGCAACATGCAGAATGCATGGTTTTGAATATTATTTATATACATAAGTGAACCAACCTCTGGCATGACTTTTCCTCTGAAAGGAAGGCTTAGTGGAAGGCTGTATCACACCTTGAAAGCTGATAATGAACTGGTTCCATTTTTATCTTGAAATACCTTTTCCCAGAACTTCTGCAAATTTGCTGAACTTTCCCACATTTATACAGTTATCACATTTTCCCCTGCAAAACATTTAAGTGCTGAAGCTGCTATACTTCACTACAGAGCCTTCCTTTTTAACTGTTCTATAACTGAAGCATCATCCTATGCCCCTATCTATTCTAGTTTTTCAAAACTTCTAGACAACTATTTCCAGGACAGTCAGCCTACCCTGGAAACGTTTCTCTCTTCACCCAGATAACCTCTCTCTTCTCACCCAGTAAAATAAAAGTCATCCTTCCTTTTTCGTTATTATTTTTCACGGTTTGTCTGTCCCAGCTCCTGTCTGAGCTTCTTGTGAATTACACAGTGACCCACAAGGACAGTGGAGAGCTGTGTTTGGAGGAAATTGTATCATTGTACTTCAGCCCAGGAGGCTGCATAAACATCTGCTTCCATTTACTCTGGAGAAAAGTGGAGCCAAAGCTCTCCCCGTGTGTTGAAAAGCTTGGACTCGTAATGGCAGCTTCTAAGAGAGAATGTAAAACAAATGAGTGATGATAGTAAGTCTTTGAACCAAGGCCTCTTGCACAGCATTGCCATTCCTTTAAGTTTATTTCCATCCATTCTTATCTCCTCTTGCCTCCTCTTCAGTTCATCTGCTCCCCCACTTCCTGAAAGGAATTTTGTTACTTCCAACAAGCGGCTTGAAGCCTGGCAGATGTAATTAGTAAGTAGATCCCAGATACTTTTCCCTCCTTGGTGAATTGTTGAACTGTGCAAGGCATGAAGGGAATGGAATTTCCCAAAGTGTTGTCTGGTAGTTGAATTAAATTCACATTACCAGATTTAGCAGAATGAGTCCCAGGAGCAAAATCCTTCTTCTTATCAGTTGCATGGACCATTCACAGCAGTTCAAGAACCTTTTCCAACAGTCAGTGTATGACTCAGTGTTGGCTTAGAGGGAGTATCCCTTTCATTTGGTGCCATTTATCAGCTAATTGAACATTTATTATCATCACTCTGCTTCTTTCAAAGTCATGCTTGGTTTTACTGTGTTGAATTTCTTTGTATTTTCCTCACAACTCTGGATCAAAGTATTTCCCAACAGGGAAGGAAATTAGCTGATCCTTGCCACATGCCACAGGACCATGGGCAAAGAGCTATTTTGATTACAGATATAGTTGCACCATGCATGTGTGCAGGAGGGGACAGAGGCAGAAAATGCAAGATGAGATAAATGAGGCATGTAGACAGATACACATCAGCATCCACATCATCAAATGGCACAGTTTGAGCTTGTCACCAGGATTACCACAGCTAAGCATGGCAGAAATCAGGGATTTTTCATAGGTGGGTGCTGCCAAATTGTAAGTTCTGAGTCATTTAGAGGAGAGCAGCCCCACAAGCAGCAATCTCCCCAAGGCTGTGTTCTCACATTGCTAGCCCTGAGTATTTCAGGGCCTCCTGGAATTCCACTGCAATAAACTCCAGCTCCTGAGCTCTGAGGTTGGCATTTCAGTTGTCAGGAACCTCAAATCTTAGGAAGACAAGACTAAGTCAGTTTTTAAATACTCTAAGCAAAATGTCTCCATAGTTTCAAAAAAATTAGATATTTACATTTACATTTTTGTGACACTTCTCAGAAATATTTATTTTTTGTGATCAATCTAATAATATTTTTATCCCCTAGAATACCTCAAGCTTCAATTAGCAAACAAATTTAAGCTGTCAGCTGAGGTTTTGCCTGAAATGCTCTTCTGTGACCTGTTTTGAGTGAGGTGGTTACAGCAGTGTTTGGATGAGTGGGAGAGCAGGAGCTCTTCCCAGTCCACATTGTCATGCTGAGGAAGTAGGGAAAGGTGGAGAAAGGAATAATCATGTGTGTACATGGACACACACACTGGTATCTGTCTCTGGATGAGTATCAACTTCTTAATGAAACAAAGCCCAGTAACTAATTTCCCTTGCAGAACAGGACGGTGCCCCTAATTCTGGCTCTTCTCTGCCTCCTGAGCTATAAAATCTCTTTACTGTCTTCATGCTGACATGACCTCTCCTTGCACAAGCATTTAACAGGATCAGTTGTAAAAATTTGAGGGGATTTTAGAATATGTACTGGGACAAAACAAAACTCTGACACATCAGCTGAAGTGTCTTTGGCAAGGGAAATTCGACACTTATCTTTGACAGTATTTTTAGTCTGTGTGCCCCAGAAACCATTTTTGCTATGCACCAGGGGGGCTGTAACGTGTGCACTTCTGTCAGCATAAACATAGGAAAGGGTGACATGCCTCAAATGTGACATATATAGGAAAAATTAAATTCCAAAGACATTTTTATAGTAGGCCATGTTGTGGGATCTGAGTACTGATTCTGTGATAAATAATTCCATGAGAGAATAAATGAACTCATAAATAGAGACATCATTAACATCATGACCTAAAGTAAAATTGCAATTACAGTGCTTAGTATTTAACCTGAATATGTACTTCCCAGAGGAAAAAAAAATAGTAGAAGTGAAATGGCAATGTATAAAATGCTACGCTCATTTTACAGTCATAAGCCACAGGAAAGTTTAAACCTTACTGGCTTTGTCATTAATAAAATTGTAAACATTGTAATTTTTAGTGGGTATATTAAGCATGCAAAAGAAGCAACCTGAAACTATCTGAAGGAACACGTCCCTCCATGTTTTGATAGATGCTAAAATTGGGTTACATTTAATGCTATTTCAAACGAAGAAGCTTGAATGTGCAATCTTTTGTCCAACAGAGCTTCAGGAGTAAAAAAAAAAAAAAAAATAAGGCCTGGATTTATAATTCCAGTATTCCATAATTCAGACTTTGTTGAGTTGTAAAAATAATTATACCCCAAAATCATAAGTGTTGTTTCTTCCATGAAAATCAGTAGCTTGTTTAGAGCCAAGCAGGTTCAAGCAGCAAGTTTGTGTGTGGTTTTTCAAGAGTTTTTAAATCAGTTTTGTAACTCTTTCGTAAGTTGTACTTGATTTACTACAAAGCACAGCAAATGTTACTTGAAAGCCAGGCAAAGAGGGGTCTTTGCATGTGACTGTAGAGGTGCTGCTAAAACTCTCAGATCAGGTGCCTGTGGATCTCAGATCAAGGACCAGCTTGGTGTAAGTAAATTAATTCTAAAGGACATCTGTGGAAACTTTTACAGGTATCTCTCCTCTGATATTTTCACCATCCCAAATATTAAAATTATAACTGAAAATGGAATAATGAAAAAAAGTCCAGGATTTTTTTTTCTTTTTTTTGACTGCTTAAAAAGGATTAACACAACTTTGAGATGAAAATTTGAGCCAGGCTTTACCTTATCCATCCAAACATTCCCTGGAGTATTTTTGTCTGGGAATGAAAGTTTTATCTAGAAGAGACTCAGATTTTCTTATACTTCTGAAGAAAAGAAGCAGTCAACTTGAACTTCAGCATCTTTGAGATTTAGCTGGAAAAGTTTGTCAGAGGAGCACAAGAAAATGCCTTTAACTGAATCTCTTCTCCCCAACATATTCTTTCCTGCACAGAAACATGAGCTCTGCCGGCCCAGAAGGAAGGAAGAAGATGAGAGAATGTGAGGGCTTGATTGATTCTCTTGTGTATTATATCCAAGGAGCTATTGCAGACCATGAGCCCAATGACAAGGTACTCTTTCAGATGAAAAGTATTTCCTAGGGGAAATTGCCAAGTGAACATTTTTCTGTTGTTGTTTAGAAACCAATGTTTAGAAACAGCCGTGATGTGATTGCAAAACTATTTCCAGGACTTTTAAAACTGCCATCAAAGGTGAAAGTCCAGTAAGAAGCTTTTTGAAGTATTTTTATCCTGCAATCTGAAAGAATAGTATAACTTAGTACTGGGAAAGCATTTTCAGAATCACTAGATAGAAAGGTAGAAACTTCTGGGGTTTTTTGTTGGTTTTTTTTTTTTTTAAGTGAGATAAAATCACAGCGTTCAGGAATGCTGAAACACAAAAGAGTCAGATGTTGTCCTTTTGGTTGTCTCGGGGTGCTAGCTAGCTAGGAGCTTAAAAAATTAATCTGGTTACTCGTCTATATATTTAATGTTACATACCCCTTAGGAAATGGAGAACCTAAATCCCTTTGGGTGGCAGTGTGATTAAGGAGCTTGCATCATTTAGAACAGAACTAATTTTCCTAGGTTTTTTATTAAAAAAAAAGAAAAGCTGCACTCTTCTTCCTTGCTGCCTAAGCCTAAACCAGTAACTACAAGGACATGGGCACCTCCAGATGCCAGTTTCTCTCACTCTTCCTCCCTCCACTGAGCGCAGGTGAACCCTTAACACAGACTCTTGAAATAGAGGCTTGTCTTTCAGCTGGGTGAAGTTGGGTGAGAAGAGGAGCTGTCACGTTAGCTGCCGCCTGTGAGGCACTTCTGGTGGGCCTGCTATAACTTGTGCTGTGTAGTGGTAATTGCTGCACATTTATAGCTCTATTCTAGGATTAGTTACTTGAGCTTCCCCATCTCCCTGTACCCAGTGCCATTAGCTTCAGGGAGAATCCAGCACATTACATGTGTGCCAGTAGCTCCCTACTGCATTTTGTCTTAAAACCAACCACTCATTCCTTTTTGATTTTCAAAAAAGGAGAAACTGATAATAAAGCTATTTGCCAGTAGACTCATCACTTAGAAATTGCAGACCTGACCTTAGCCACGTTCAGGAAGAGATGTCTTATTTTAAAAAGCATTCTACCACAGAAAAATGCTTCCCCTCCTTGGGGAAGATAAAAAGCTTTCCTCTTGCTGACGCTATGGTGAGGTGTGTGCATGATCATCTTTGCTCCCTAAGCTCTTAAACATTTTTTTGGCACACTTCTGGTCTGTGTCAAGCAGCACTCGCCCAAACAATTCCCAGGCACAGTTGAGGAATTATAATGTCCCAGGACCGTTTCCAGCAGGCACTCACCCCACTCCAAATGCAGCCCTGTGTGCCAGCTGGCCTCTGTGCTCAGGAACATCCCAGGACATGTTCCATTTATCAGTGTAAAGGCAGTCTGGTGGATTACTGGCATTCAGCCTGGCTCCTCGGTGAGGCATTAGAAACTCTGCAGTCAGTTACTGAAGACCCAAAAATTAAATCTCTTCCTGTGTCTATACGTGTCCCTTCAACACATGCCAAAGTGTTCAATTTCTATTCTTTTGTTATTTTAGGCCACAGAGAACTGTGTGTGCATTCTTCATAATCTTTCCTACCAGCTAGAGATAGAGCTCCCTGAGAGCTATGCCCAGAGCATATATATGCAAAGAAGAAATATTTCTAACAATGATAAAACACCAGGCTGTTTTGGAACACGAAGCAGAAAAGTAAAAGAGGTAAAGTACATAATTAGTTACATCTCATTTGGTTAATAACTTGTTGCAACCTCTGGAGAATAAGGCTGTGGTCTAATTAACAGTCTGTTATTGATGTATCTGGTAGGGTGACACTTCGTTGCCTCAAAAATGCAAATGTATTGATAGTCCTTCTTGACACTAATTCTCTTTCAGCTGCTGCAGATGACAATGACATAGCAAATGTTTGTTAGTTGAGGAATGCACCACTGGATGGACTAGCCGCTATCATTAAATACTGAAATTTTGCACATTATTATTTGAGCTCAGAACTTGACAGTCTCCACATAACCTGGTCATAGAGAGTTACAAAATGGCTGGTTCAGCTTGTGATGCATTAAGCTTTGAGGTCACTATTTCTAAAGGCTTGATCTGTTTACATGTTTAGAAGCAGCAGGACACCCCACTACCTGAGGAAAAGAGCAATCCCAAAGGTGTTGAATCGCTCTGGCATTCTACACTGATTAGGATATACCTCTCCTTAATAGCAAAGAGTACCAGAAACTACACCCAGGAAGCATCCCTGGGAGCTCTTCAGAACCTCACAGCTGGCACTGGACCAGTAAGTCAGCTTTTTTCCTTTTCTTTTCATTTAGTTCTTCATGTGAACGCATAGAGTTCAGGGCTGCAGTGCAACTGAGCTCAAATAACCACTGACCAGTCACTGGCTCACTGACATGGTGAAGGAAAATGAAGAACATTGAAGGGAAAGTCATAACAAGCAGTGCAGCTTTTCCTTGCTTGGCAGATAATGGGGTCTGCATCTTCTCCCTCTGTGTACATCTGCATGCGTGGAGTTTGCTAATTCATTACACAGTGAGGGATGAGCAGATGTTAAAAGCACTAAAAATGTCGTTTTGTGGAAGATAGTCCTGTGGAGAGAGGAGGGCTCTGACACAACAGTGGATCACTTTTGTGTTGAAGAAACTAATGATCTCTGTCTGAGGAACTAGCCAAAGAGCAGCTGGGAGAAAAAGGGCTTGAAACTTCTTTTATATCACCTTCCTTTCCTGTCACAACTCATGTGTAGCTCTGGCTTAAAACTATTTTAAATATGCTTCAACTGGTGCAAGAGAACTGGCAGTGTGTGACTTTTCCTGAGGCTCTGCATTCGTGGTAATGACCCAGCACTGCCTTTGCACAGATGCCCTTCGCAGTGGCCCGGACTGTGGTGCAGAAGGCAAACGGCCTCCCCGGCATCCGGGCGATGCTGCACGTCGGCCACCCCGCGGTGAGGAAGACGGCGGTGTCACTGCTCAGGAACCTGTCCCGAAACACCTCCCTGCAAAACGACATAGGTGAGCACAGACTGATAGCTCGCTCTGCTCCCTTCACGCTAAAGTCTCCTGCTTTGGAAAAAAAGAAATGCGCAAAAAAAAAAAAAAAAATACCCTGATCCGTGAGGTTAGTAGATTTTTCACTGGATACTTGCAGCCACTGTACAGAGCTTAAAATAAAGAGTTTTGCTTTAACAAAGTTTTCACTGTATTGGGTATTTCCCTTCAGATACTTCCACTGGTGTTACTTTCAAAAATACATAACTGAAGTAAAGTCTACACAGATTTGGAGAAGGAGTTTTTCTTCTGCTTAAAATAGGGTAAAGGAAGGCGAGTGCCGAGTTGTGTGCTGCCATAGCTGCAGAATGCTTTGCAAGAAATCACAGAACATCTCTAACTCTTCTAGCAAAGATCAGACTCGCTTTTATTAGATAAAAAGTTTTAGAAATTTGCAGCCCACACGGTTTTCCTGCAAATTTTTTTTGAGAATGGAAGCTATAAGATGCTATAGAAAAAAATAGTTCATTCTGCTTAAATGATTTCTAAATAAAAGGCATTTCTATTCTGAGTATTCTTATTTCAATTTACTGTGTATTTAAGACTTTTTCCTACTGACAGGATAAAATGTATTCATATAATTTGTTGTCGTTTTTTGTGTTCCTGAAAGGAGAAAGGGGAAATTCCAGGTATGCAGATGGTTCACAGGGCACATTAACCTCCAGAATTCTGCAGAACAGTCCCCTGGGCCTTGTTTGATCCTTAGAGAACATTCCCTATTAATGAAAATAGGATAATATGTTGTTAGGCTGATTTCGAAGGGATAATCCATATGGTGTTAACAATTACAGGTGGTGAATCCCCCTGAAAGAGAAGAAATTAAACTTCTAAGAAGTTGGGATTTCATCAGGAAAATATAATTTATGAGAGTGTGGGAAAGACAGAATAGCACAAAGCTTTGGGGGCAGGTGCTTCATCTTGCACATTCGCAGCTTTTTCCTTGCTTTATCCATAATAGAGACTGGGGGAATTTCAGGCAGACCTTTTCTCTATCAAAATATGTTCTTTTTGATCGACTGAAAGCATATGTGAATTCAGGTCAAATTCCAAAAAGAAAAACTTTGGCCAAAGGAAAACATTTGAGAGGGCACACTGTTTTCTAGATTATAAGGGTCTAAATTCATCAAGCAAAATGATCCTACATTTATCCAAATTTATCAAGCAAAATGAACCTCCACATCAAATGGAGATAAAAGTAATATAAAACATCTCTAAAAGGGAAGTGGCAGCCTGCAGCTGGCACATGCCTGGTGAGTTCAGTCCAGCACATGAGGTATTGATGGACTGTGCAGGAGGCAAGTTACAGGCTGTCCAGTGCACTGTGGATGCAGCTTAACCGGAATAGTGGGGATGTAATGCAGGTAGAAGCCATGAGCGTGTGGTGGGACCACACGGCCCCCTGATGAGGGAGAATGGGAGGAATAAGGTAAAACCTGCACCTTGTCTCTCTTCCAACTTGCAGCCAGAGAAGTTCTGCCTGATTTGGTGTCAATCCTGCCCGAGTGTATCCCCGGGAGTGACGTTGCCTGTGAAACCACAGCCTCCATCTGCTACACCCTGTTCAACCTGACCCAGAGCAGCTCGCACAACGCCCGCCTGCTCCTCAGCGCCCACGGCCTGCCCAAGGTCATTGCCATCAGCATGAATGACAGGTAAGAGGCTCCACAAGCCTCACTCTTTCTCCAGGCAAAAAAGAAACTGCAGCCTCTGCCACTCGGGCAGAAAAAACGCTTCATCTCAGCGTACAGAACAGCCCGAACAAGTGTTGTGGATAGAACTGCACTGACTGGGAAATGCAGAAAGATTTCTTACAACAACTCTCCCATCCACAGCTAAATTCACCAGGTTCCAGCATTTTAAATAACTCCTCAGAAGATAAATGCACAACATTATCTGAATTCTGATATATATTTAGTGGCTGATCATCAGATCTCATCTGTACCCAAAATATCTTTCCTGTTCATTGTAACACAGCCCTGATAAAATTTAGCAATAAAGTGCAGGGATACATTTTATAGAAATTATAGATCCGTACTTAAAAATAATATATTGGCATTTTAGAGAACAGATTCAAAACTTAATTATATTTTAATACATAAGCACGTGCAATCAATATTTACTCAAAAGATAATTAATACCTTTTAAATTGGAATAATTATTCCATTTGCCTCACTCTCTCTTTGCAAAATGAAAGAGGAAATCAGCCTCAGTAAAGGAGGCCTCCTGAGGCCCTGAATACTTTAAATCCTATTTAACTAACCAGAGATTTTACCTGCTGGAAAGATTCTTACAAATGCTTGTTGTGCTGAGGATATCTTCCTCATCTGAAAATGCACAATATGGTAGCTGCTGTAAGATGTAGGCTACAGAGCACATGATTTCTCCCTAAATTAGAAGAGCGAAGCAGGGAGGCATGTTTCATTTGTTTCAGTAGCAAGGACAGCTTGAAAAATGCTACAGTACCTAAAAGGTGCCAAACCAGCACTTAGGAGTAAAAAGAGATAAAACAAATGCTATGAGGTTATGTTTGCTGAAGTCTGTACATGCACTGTGATTATGACGTGGGAATTTAAATATGTTTAACCATTCTTTTTGCACAATGGCAGCAATATGTTCAGCAAAGCCAGCAGGGCTGCTTCAGTCCTCCTCTACTCCCTGTGGTCACACACCGATCTCCACAGTGCTTACAAAAAGGTAAGCACAAAGAAAAATAATCTGTTCTTTCAGACCTAGAACCCTTTCATTTGTCCTCTGAGGCCCTTAGCACTCCTGTACATTTAAGAATCAACCTATGATAGTATTCAAATGGTCCCTGAATTTGGTTTTCTTATTTACTTGTACATAAGCCTGCATAAATAATGCATGGCCTTAATTTTTTGCTCATCTGTGCTCATGTTCTCTCCCTCTGAGGTTTTTATATCTGCTGGCAAAGCTTATGAGAAGTGTTGTTTCTGCCTGCCAGAAGTGTCAGATGGCGAGAAGGGATGCAGAGTAGGTGACCATCCACACTGACTGAACCAGCCTGGCACAGAGGAACTGAGGTGCCAGCAAAAACAAAGGCAGGGTGAGGCAGCTTCCTGCTTTAAGAGCAGAGCAGTTTTGTTCTTGTTGTTTGCACAGCCTGGTAGCCCAGGTGTCAGCTATAATCAGACAAAACCTATGGCCTGGGAAACGTGTTGGCAAACATTTACTGCCATAGTCAGATCAAACAAAAAATGACCAGCATGAGTCTGCCACAAACCAGTTTGGTTTTTTGAAGCTCTGTGCCTGCTTTTTTGACACACAGCTGAGTTAACTTCCACCTACCTCCCTTCACCCTGCATTTCAAACTGTTTTCAGTCCTTGTATGTTCGCTGTTCAGAATTTGTCACTTCAAAATCCCTATAATCTAAACTGTCCCAAGTTCTCAAGCAAGCTGTTAACATTTATTATTTAGCCATTTCTCTTTGTAGATTTTTTTGGTTGAAATTTGCTCCAAAAAAGTTTCTTTAACTTTAAAAGTAAACTTTAACAGTGTTGCATCACACTCAGCAGGTACTGCCCCACAAACCAGAAATCTGTCTTCAAGAATAAGGCTATTGTGCCATATAAATTCTTGACTAGCTTTTGCTGTCTCTGTTTTTTTTTACAACTGCATTCCTCACTTTATCATACAGCAATATCCCTGATGGCATGAATTTTATGGATTTACTGGTAGTTTAGGAAAGCCCATAAGACACGTTTGTCCTTTATGTTCTCTAGATGCACCAGGTATGACACTGAAAACTTCAGAACCATCTAATGCCTAGACATTTTTGAAACTTTAGTCTAATAAGCCACAGAAATCATTTGATCAAATAAACTTAATAAAATCCTGAGTCATCTTGGCATTGCCCTGTGTTCTTTGTTCTGACAGGGTTAATCTCAGCTAGGTTATCTCAGCTAGGTTAATCTCAGCTATTAGTCACCTGAAAGTTAGGAGTCTGTAGAGCTGAGCTAGAAGACCAGGCTCCTGGTACAGTCAGTGGGAGAGAAGTCAGTAATTCCAGTTCTCCTCTCATCTGTCTTGGACTAAACAAGCACTGCCTGTTCTGTCTCTGTGGCTGCACAGGACTCTGCCCAGACCCCTACCATGGCTCCTCATTCAGCTTTTAGGCAGCTGGACCCACCCTTCCCTTGCAGAATCAGCACTGGAGATAATGAACTGTTCTGTTTCTGTTTCTTCCATTCCAAAGGCTGACTTTAAGAAGGCGGATTTCATCAACAGCCGGACCACAAAAGCCTATAACTCACTCAAGGATTGAATCAGAGCATGACACCACGGGAGACAGAGATCACACAGCAGATAATGTAACCATCCCCACAGGGTTGGTGTTGCCATCATGAACCACAAAGCATCTCAGAAAAAAGGGGGCTGGTTTTCTATAAAGACTTGAGTGGACAGAGAGTAGCTTTTTTTGAGTTTTTAATCCTAATCACCTTGTTGTCACTGTATGTATCAACAAAAGAATAACCAAAGATGGATTCTCCAAGATGTCTGAGGTGAAGTTTCATCCAGGTTTACCACTAGTCAGAGCTTCAGATGACAGCCTTTGTTCTATACAGAGAAGTTTGAAATGCTGGTTGGCAGCAAATTCTTTTCAGACTGTTTTATACCAAAAGTTTTCTACAGTGGATAAGCATCAAGTGCACTGCTCAGAATTTAGTCATTTTTCACTCTCTTTTATTCACACAGCTAAATAAGAATCTCCAGACTCTATGAGTATGCACAAGAAACTGTTTCACTACCTGCATTATAAAAGCACCAATGAAGTTAAAATTACTATTTTTGTATTGCTTGTTTTCACGGGCTCACTGGTTCTTAAGCCTCTTTCCTTTGAGATTTCATCAGCAGCAAAACTGATTTTACACAGATCATAGACCTTGCACCTCTCATCCTCGCTCACGTGGCTGTTGCATTTTATAACTGTGTCCAGAAAGGATTTTAAGTAGAACCACAGGGTTTAAGACACTGTGTTTCAGACAACACTTTGGTGTGAACTTAAACCCATCGTTCTTTGCTAGTTGGTGGAGAAATTATTTGTGGGTGATTCAGTGATTTTTTTAAGAAAATTGCAATTTCAAAACAATTCCATTGATAATCCATATCTAATAAAGGGAGTGGATTCTTGCCTTTATTTTTGAAGTAATAGACACACACAAGAGGCTGGGCTCTGTGCTGATTAAAGAATTCATCTGATCCTGCTTCATATTCTCTTACTTGAAATGATCACCCTCCCTACAGCAATTACATCCCATGTGATAACTTTAGGACTGTGCCTGCATACGTGGGAATAGGTAACAGGAGGGAAAAAAAATCCTGAGGACCTGAAGGCTCAGGTTTTCATTATATGATGCTCAAGATGGTAAAGAAGCACTAAAGGAAACCCCATCTGCTACACTGAGTCAGATGTTTCTCAAAAAAACCCCCAGGGGTTAGATTGGCCATTAAACCAGTAGGAAATTCTTGTATAAATATTGGGTTATTACTCTTCTGAAATCAGGGGAGGTGAACTACCTTTATGGCATTGGATATTTTGTCATGTGTGTTTACAAGCCCTGCTGCTCCAACAGAGCTCATCCTGTACCCTCACTGCTGAACAGCTGTTCTTGTCCAGAAGGAGATGCAAAATCCTTGGAGGAGGGACCTCATGGGCAGGTCAGCAGGCCTCTTCATTTCAACACTCCTGGCTAAAGGTCTGGCTCCTACCAGAAATTTAGAACCAGCAGGTTGTACCACTGCACCATGTCCAAACATATTTCTGGATATCTGGGAGCTAAATTCTGCTGGTAGATGCACATGGTTCTCCAAGGAGTACCAGAGAACAGAATGTGCCCAGGGGAGGGAAGCAAACAACGCCGCTTTCCCATCACTGATCATTTTCAGAGGGCTGTTAGTCCTTAACATTTGCTTTGAATAACTCAAATCAGATGCACTCCAGTAGGAGGTTTTAAAAATACTATTATTTTTTGTAAGATGTCATTTTCAAAATACTGCAGGTCCAAAAACAACACGGGGAAAGGGAACTTACATCCCCGCATGTTGAGGGAATTGTTTTTATAACTTTTTCAAATATGATAGAAAACAGACAATTAAAATCCAACTTTCTCTTCTAGCTTGTTAACCCAAGTAACTCTGCTTACGCCATGAAAGAATGAATACCAGGAGACCTGGACGAGTCTACTTTTACTGCTCAAAAGAAGTGGTAGACAAAATGAATATAGAAAGAGTAAACCTGAATACAGAGCAGCATAGGAATGAAGAATTGCAGTCTAAAAGATCAAGAAGGGAGCTTTTAGAAAGACTCGTGCATTTAGTTTTATTGAACTCATATGCTATTCAAGAAACAAAACAGACAACGGTGCTGGGTGCTTTTAAATATATGTGTACCCCTCAGTAAGATGTCCTTAAAAAAGGAAATGCAGAGTTTTTGGGTTGTTTTCATTGATGCAGTGATTTTAAAGGTCTTTTTCAATTGAAATGAATTTATGATAGTGGCCCTTTAAAATCAAAGCAGTGTTCAAAAGTCACAAAGAAGTATCTCAGACCTGGCAGCAACACCAGAAACATGAGACACGCCTTATTACAACTGATCTCCTACTTGTATGCAATCAAAAACATTTCAGCAGGACTCCAAAGAAAACAAAGCAGAGAAATAATAAAGTGCTCTCTCTAATGCAAAAAATCTGTCTTTGGTCTTTTTGTTATTAGTGAACCTACTTGGCTGGGACGCAGCAAATGTATTTTTAAGCCTTAGCCCTTCCTTCAAAAGGGAAAACTCATTTTTAAACTAAATCTAGGTATGAAGGCTTAGAATTTTCTACAACAGGACAGTGTTATTGAAGGCATGTTGTGTAAAGCTCCTGTTGGCATCAGAGTCGTCCTGCAAATCATTTCTTTGCCCAGTTTTGCTGACAAAACTACCCAGAATCTGCTGTTTTCATCTCTCCTTAATTGGTATTTGCCAATAAACTTCACCATGGGCCACTGGAGATCTGAAAAATAATTAGAATCATCCTCACCACAGTCTTGGACCTGGGAAATAGAACATTCCCACTTGCTCTATTCCTGAGAGGAGATTGGAAACCTTGAATTTAAACATGCCCAAAGAGTTTTTGGCTGAACAAGGAACTTACCCCAGGTCCTCTTGCCTTGTGTCTTAACCAGTACAATGCAGTACAACCATCTTTCACAGAATTGTTTTAGTAGAAACTCTTAAATAGTACAGATAATTTTGTAGTAGATTATGATATTGCCAGAGAATTAGTCATTTCATTCCTTTCCTCATTTCATCCTCCTACCTTATTTTCTACTATCACTGCTCCTAAACATTAGTGCTTTTTCTTCTCCCTCCTTTCCTAAATAGAATTAAACTATGTAAAATATTGCATTATATTGTGCATGGGCACAGGGTTCTGGTTACTTGTCTTTTTTGTGGGGTTTTTCTTTTGAGAAAGAACATGCAATCTATTAAGAGAGGTTCACCCTCCCTTTCTAGGCCCATAAAAGAACTTCAGGTGAAATGAGCTGGCACCATCAAAGGCCACACACAAGAACCCCAGCCCTCCCCTGGCTCCTGTTTAGCCTGGCAGTCCATGCTCCAAAGGCAACCCATGAGGCTGAGGGCAGTCACGCTGCTCTTGTTCGGTTGTTTTTGGTTTGTTACCATGCTTAGCCCTTCGGTTCCAGCCTGACAGAAGCATCAACATTTTCCCGTCTTTAGTTTTCAGGGCCAAAAAGCCCAACAAGTGTCGCTTCACAGCCCTCTTGGGGGATGCTTCATGAGCTACCCTGATGAGCAGCCACACAGTGAATCATGCACAAGCTATGCAACGTGTTGAGAACTGGTGCTTCCCAAGTTATTCCAACTCCAGCAGCTGCTCTTCCATTCCTTTACTTAAACTGCTGCTGTTTAAAACCTCAGTTTACATTCCTGACTCATGCTCCAAACCCATCCCGTGGGGAAGATAACATGACCTTAAAGCATTATCTGATAGGAGACAAAGATCTGGAAACAGAAATCAGACTGGAGGAAATGCATATTTGAGCTCAACATCACAGCACACCAAGACAAGCCCTGAAACATCAGATATTGGTGCAACCATGTGAGTTATGCCTGGCATATCAGTTTAGATGTTGCACATCTGAAATTCAGCAGGGAGATTTGCTCAAATACACCAAAGACAAAAAGGGCTTTAGTGCAGACATTGTACACAGAGCAGGGGTTTGCCTTTCTCTACAGGCTTACTTTGGATATATTAATAGGTTTGCATATGAAGGGGAAATAAACTAATTTTGTCTTGTTTCACATGTTCAGAGCTCAAAACACCCTAAAATACACATTAGAGGCATTCTAGGCTAAGGATCAGAGATCAGAATTTGCCTGCATTGTTTGTTCAGCTGTATCTTTCAGTGTCATACCCACTGTGTAAATAATTCAAGTTTAGGAACCTAACATCATTTTAACAATTTTTCAGTTGTTCAACCCAAGCTCCCATTCTCTTATTTGTATCTTGTTACTCTTAGTCCTCTATCAGGCCAGCCTAAATATGCAGATACAGAAAAGAGGAAACAGGCATGTCCTTAGCAGCTGCAATTTAGAGCCAATACTGCAAATACCCCCACAGTACCAGGGGTTTCTGAACAAGCCCAGGGTCACAGAGCAACAAAGAGAAACAGGGACACACTGTAAATCCAGTGCTCATCATCAGGCATTTTTTCCAGTGCTGACCACATATCCCCTCGAAATTTGCACAAGGCCCTCTCTTACCTATGCCCGTGTTTTGCATGCTCTAATTTGTAATCAGCTGTAGGACTAGGAGTCAAACTATCACCACTCACACCTTGAAAGGAGCTGGGTGCCCCAAATCCCCACCCTGCTCTTCTTTCTGGGGTTCAGAAGGACACCACTACTACCTCGACTGTACTTAAACATCTGGGTCCTCCTGCAACTTCAGTAAGAGACTTAAGGTCTTCCTCAGTTCTAGAGAAATTTAAAGGCATTTAAAAAATACATCCTTACTGTGTTTTCATCAGAAGGAAAATAGCCATGTCTCAGCCACAGAAAAATAATAGTGATGGGCCAAAGAGGGTAAAATCTTTCAGGAAGTTCAGAAATTTTCTGAAGCCCATAAAGGTCATAAGAAAATGGGTTCCAGTCAGAATAGCTGTGTTTGGCTTGGAATAACAACAAAATAAGTCAGTAATGTTGTAGTATCAGTGTTGAACTCTGCCTGGAAAGGACACTGTGCCTTAGGATACATGAGCATGCTTGAGTTTTAATTCAAAACTCTGGACATTGGGCTTAGCCCCATTACAAACTGTGTATGAATTTAAACCCTGCACAATTCCCAAAGACTGGAGACCCTTTACACTGCAGTTACAACACAGCAGGACACAGGATGCTGCAGTGAAAATAGTGGAGGTATTATGTCTTTCTGAAAATTAAAATAGGCATTCTTAAGGAGTTTTTTTTCTTTCCTGATGCTGGGAAAATGTGCTCTAAACATATGATACACATGGCCTTGAAATACTATTTTTGTAACAGGATAATATTTATTTTATTAAAAGTATGTGGACAAAAGGTAAGAGTTTTTAACATAAAGGGAGGCTGGGATTCGAAGCTCAGGTCTGATGATAGATATA
This sequence comes from Cyanoderma ruficeps, assembly GCA_008694505.1. Lineage (NCBI taxonomy): Eukaryota > Metazoa > Chordata > Aves > Passeriformes > Timaliidae > Cyanoderma > Cyanoderma ruficeps. The sequence goes on from VZDJ01000426.1 coordinate 6,614,247, forward strand.
TATATATGGTGATAAAAAGGAAAATCTACAAATCAATATTGGCACCAGCATTGTAGGGAGTTTTTGTATTTTGTTTGGCTTTGTTTTAGTGGTACTACTACTTGACCTGAAATTACTTAAAAGCTGGAAGTCAAAAACTGGTGCCTTGGATAGCAGTAATATTCTTGCAAAAGTGTTATTGCAGAAGACTTGGCACAGTTTAAATGACACAAAGAGATGGAGGGAAGATTGTCCTCTGGTGTGAAAGACTGGAGCAGAGGCCTTTGAAAGAATTCCTCCCGAGCACACAGCAGGAATTACCCATCCTCCAAGGACAGGTTTCCTGATCACATCAGTTACTTTCTACTGGTTTGAAGAGTGGTGGACAAATTCACTATTCCCTATCAGGGTTGTAATTAACTTATTGTGAGGGTTATGATGGGTAATAAAAGGCCACAATGAACTCTATAGTCTATAATATGCTCACCTATAAAAGAAGGGCTATATAGTGCATCTGAAAGGCATGGACCTGTGTTTTACAAAGCAACCTCACTTTCTTCACATTCACTGTAGTGGCTGCAGATACAGATTTGTTAAATAGGCATTAAGAAAAGAGAGAGAAAAAAAACATTAAAGTCAGCAAACAGCAGTGAGCTGATTCCCAGCAGGAAAGAAAACCAAGGTAATAAATGTGTAGCCCTGGACAGTGGTCCCTGATCCTTCACATGTTCATTCCAGCCACCTGTGGCAGGTGCATATTTTGCTGTCACTGTTTCCACTCCTGCAGGCAGGCAGAAGGACCTTGCCTAGATTTTTTTTTTCCTCAGTAGACACAAAGCAAAAATAAAATTAGAAACCAGTGTAACATCTCAAGCCTGAAAAATATTTTACCATAATTCTAATAAAACATGAGATTCTTGTTAATGCTCATGACCCTGTGGTTTGGGCAAGAAGACACCCTCCTGACTGCTGGCAACATCACTAAAGGACAGCAAATAGCCAGTCGTTTACACTGCCTAATGCTGTTGTCCTTTAAGCAGAGGCACCTTTTTGGAAGGGGGCAGTTTAATTTTTACATGCATGCCATTTAACAATTGCTTTTTCAGGGTGAGAAGAAAAGGACAGTTTCTGTGAAGATCTTGCCAACATTCTCTCTTTCGAGAGAGAATGTTTTATTGGGCTGTAACAATAACTCTCCTCCTAAACAAAGAAAAATATGATTCTTCCCCAGCATCTTCCAAGATAAATCAATTACTGTTTTCTTGGGATGGCCAGTGTACAACAGGCATGCTGAAATGTGCATGCATGCCATAAAGTACAAACTGTTTTTGCTTTGCCTTAGGAGACAATCTCTGAAGGTGACAAAGTTGAGACCAGAAATAATCCAGCAGCCCATCTCTGTTCCCACATCAAAGCCAGTTCCATCTCCTGTAAATTTAGCAATGAAGTCATGGTAACATGTCACTTACTTCCACAAAACCCAAAACCCCAGACACAGGAAATTTGCCACAGGGTTGATGGAAAGGAAGGCCTGAAAACAAAGGATGTTTCAAGAGTGGCTTGAGGATTTTCTTGCCAAAACAAAGTGAGAGACATCTGTTTGTATCCTCCTTCATTTCAACAGTAGCTGAGTTGATAGAGTGGTGGCTCCCAGGGCTACAAGGGATACATCAGGAGACTCAGCCTTTGCTCACATGGAAGGTAAGTTCTGAGGGGACAAGAGAGCCGTGGCAAAGGTCTTGTGCTTATTTATTATTCACTATTCCCTAAAGAGTTTTGATGGGAAGCATCTTCAGTAATATTATTCCAGTTGTTGGAGTCCTCTAATTGCCCAAACATACTTCTCAGAAACTGTACCCCAATGGTTGGTGGAAACAGCCCAGCTCCAGCACTTCTGAGTAAACTGGTGTTTGACATGCTCATATTTCCTCCTGACCACAGGCCACTCACCTGCCACTGGCTTTCACCCATGGCTGAATTTAGCAGACTATTCCCATACTGCATCGTTTGCCATCTGCTCCTTCCTGCCATGACTTTTTCAAACCTGTGTGTCTCTGACTCTTGTAATTTGCAGATAAGGAGACAGATAAGCTTTCTCACACCTGTGCTGTGCTGTTCTTTGCATTTGTCTGGGTACTGCATGCACTACAGAGATAAAGTCTGTTTTGAGTATTTTTTTAAAGTCTGCTGATATGAGACATCTGTTCCCATAAGCAGCTCTTTAAGGGCTTTTGATGGTGAGGAGGATGATTTGATGGTGAGGAATATGGACATTTTCTGTGAAAGCTGAGTTTGTAGTTTGGTTATAAACAATGATGTGGTAAATCTTCAAGTTGTAAGAAAAAGTAGTAAATCACCACACCTTGGATTTTCAAGTTCTGTTGAAGGATTTCCATGGCTGAAGCTATAACTCATATTCTTCCCCAGAAATAAAGTAGCATAGCATTCAGACTGTTTAAAAATTCTTCATGCTCATTGGACTGAACTTTTTAAGTGCTTGGCAGGGATGTAAAGCAACCTATAAATACTTGCAACTAAGCCCCAGAGATCACAGAATGAAACTTGTTCCAGTAGTGAAAGGTGGTAAAGCAAGGGGCAACAGGGCAACGGCACCATGCTGAGGTGTGGGAGGTTCAGGTTGGGCATCAGGAAAACACTTCTTACCAGCACAGTGATGCCACGCTAGAAACAGCTATCCAGAGAGGTCAGAGACGCTCCATTCCTACCACTTGGGAAGACTTGCAGCCTGGCAACTCAATATTTCCTATTCTGTGCACAGTGCAAATGTTTACAGCTCCAGTTGCTCCCCTTTCGCACAATTTCTTTAGGATTTTAAAACTTCTCATCATAAAGTGAAACCAGCTTAGGCTTATGGGGATAGAAAAAAAAAAATCTTTGAGGTAACTTTAACTGGAGACTGGTAAATATTTTCCCCTTGAAGGGAAACTCATCCCCTGGTTGGGGATTCAAACTCCAAGTGGCTCTGCCTACCTCCATGAAGCAGACAGAGCAACATTAGTTCCAACTAACATTAGCATTACCCGGATTTGGCCAATGACACCAGAACATGATGTTTGCTTGATCCCTTTCTCATTCCCCAGCACAAAGCTTAGCTTCACAGCAAAGCAGACAGATTTTTCACAAGTTTTGAATGCTTCTGTACTTCTATGCTGTTGCTGTTGTTCTAATCAAGCCAACAGTTCTGCCTCCAAAAAATTTCATATACCTGAAAGGAAAAACACCAGTTTGAGAGAAAAAACAGTTGCTTACAAACTTGCTTGAAGTGGGTTTTAAAATCACCATTCTAGAAGAGCTCCCCCATATCTGTTTTCAGAATCTACTGTAATTTTGCATGAGTTTTGATTTTCCATAATGGTGACAGCTTCCCTCACCATACTTTTTATCCTTTTATGCTCTCCTTTCAGTAGAGCTCTCACATTCCAGCTGTAATAGTCACCATCAGCCAGACCAGGCCAGCTCTGGAAATTCCTTTAATCAGCTCCCTGATCAGGAGCTTATATGTGAGCCCCACGTAAAGCAACAGTCACAACCCTTTAAGAGATAACTTAAAGGATGTAGGGTTTTGCCCAGCTGATGAGTGAGCAACCCAGTCAGCTGTGAAAAAGGTCTCAGACACAAGGAGGAAATTTGACCTTGTTTTTTAGCTGTTTCCACAAGCTATAATCCAGATGAATTCAAATCTTGGTCTGCCAGTGCAAATATTTGCATCATGTGGAACTCATTTTTCTCATTAAAGTTACCATGTTAGTCTTAATGAGCATTTTAAGTAGTAAATATTAGAAATTATCATTAAAGTCTCCAATTACAGATTCATTTTGGTACATGAGTCTCCATTCTTTTTGGTTTTTTTTCTTTTGTTAAAGAGAGACTAAAATTAGGGGTAAAGGGGAGAAGAATAAAAATGTACTGTTTGAAATTTTGAAGCTTCTTTTGCAATGAATATGAAAACTTAGACATTGGTTTTATTCTGCTGACTTTTTTTGTTTCAACAGCCTAAGTTAGAGGTCCTAGTTTACCTGGGAACCTAGATAAAAATAAGCAATGTGTTAAAGTGCCCAGAGAGATTTGGAGCATATTTTTAAACCTATTTAGAGCATATTTTCAAATCTCTTTCCTACTTAAGTAAGGAGAATGGAGAAAGACCTGGGGCACACCAGTGGATAGCAGTTAATGGATGGATAAAGTTTGTACTGTATCTGTCATTTAGTAAATTCTGAGCATAGAGAAAGGAAAAGACATCATAACTTAGGAGGGAAGAGCCCAAAATTGCATGAAAGAACCTCATACTGAAATAATGTACTTGTTATGCCTCCAAGGCAGAATGCTGCAGCAATCTGCTATTCTAACAGCAGCAATAAAGTTGGAGATGGTTTGTCACAAGATAAATCCTGTGCTTCCTCCTTAGTTGATGTAAAATTTAAGGAATAACTGCTAAAAGCCCCAGGTCTCAGCAACTGTGCTGTATTGACCAGCCTCAGCTGAAGTTCTTTGAAAATACATAAACTAATCAGCAGTAATTACTAACAGAGGAGTTAGTCCTGTCCTTACTAACCTGAGATGCAAGCTGCCCTGAGAGCCCAGGCACTGAGTCTAGATACAAGGCACTGAGCAAGCTGAATTAGGTGGTTTAGGAATCAATAAAAACCTTGTCATAAGATGAAACTTTAGCCTGGATTTTTCCTTTCAGGATGTTTGAAGCCTAGTTGCCATCATGAGTTGCAAATAAAAATTGGATTTTTTATTCCTAAAGCATGCAAGCACTTTAAGAAAAAAAACCCGTAACGCCACTTATGTACAGAATTCCCATTTAATATTGCACAGCTAAGCCTCTGCTCACAAAGTACAAAAGTTAGAGGAAATAACAGCCTGAACAGTGTGCTTAAACTGCATTCTCTGTATAAATAGTATGGTTCAGAATGTACTGCAGGAAAAGAACAAGTTTGACCTGTTCTTGAGGAGTTTACTGGATTCCCACACCCAAAGGTATTCTGTTTGCTGTTGCTCACCTGTCAGATCAATGAAAGCCTCTGGGCACCAGTGAAGTCTCCTAAGAACAGGGTGCCCTTCAAAACCAGCAGTTTTCTCTGGCATCAGTTACAAGAGCTGAGCTAACCTCAGCTTTCCATCTCAAACACATAGGGACAACTCCATTCCTTCAAATATCCACCTCAGATCATTTTCCAGGGACAATCCAAGCCACTTCCTCAGCAAAGCATTGATGTGGTAGTTTGTTGTTTGTTGTTGTTGGTTTTGATGTTGCTTTTTAATGCTTTGAAAAATCTTATTGAAAGGACCATTTTTGCACCAAGTGCAAATTTTTGTGTTTTCCAGAAGACCACAAGTATGTGAAATGACGATGTGCTGCCCTTCAAAGGTGGAACCAAGCACTACTTGCACCAAGCATTAGTCTGGCTTGTTTTCTGGAAACATTAATTTTATTTATTTTTATATATATATATAAAAATAGTGTCATTATATATATATAGTGACATGAATTGAAGGTACCTGTTTCAGATAAAGTGCTTTATTTTGTTGCTTCCTGGTAAATTGCTTTTGATAGCTGTTGAACAAACTTGATATCAAAAAGCACAAGTGCTCTGAGCAGAACTAGCAGCATTCACAAGCATTCAGACTTCAATATGCACAGCAGGTTCTGGAGTTGGTTGGATGTTACTTCACCTTCAAGTTTAAATAACTATCAACTTATCAAGATCTTTTTCTTTTTTTGAGATTTATTGTTTCTGACAGACAAATGTAGATTAAATATATTCAGCAACTCCCACACATATCTATTTTAGGAGCTTCCTCATGCAAACATGATGCCTCAAGGGCATTATTTTGCCATGAGAGCTTTCACATCATCTAGGTTTTTTCTGGAAAGGTGTGAAATCTATTCAAGCACACCAAATTCCAATGTCTCTCTCAACACACCTGTGTGTTTGAGTGTATTTATATCAATTTGTGTGCAAAGGTTACAATAAGAATGCCCATGAGAATCAGGAAAAAAAAAAAGCTAAGTATTGAAAATTAAGAAGGACCAACAGTAAAATTACATTTTTTAGTTTGTCTTCTCATGTTTCCAGCAGATGCTCTGCATTGGAACAGGGAGAAAGGGTCTGATCTTGAAAGTAAATTACAATCTCAATGACAGTCTAATATCTATGTCCAGAAGAAATCACATTCCTTCAAAAGTAACTCAGCCTGTGTTGGCTACAGCAGTTTTTTACCCAGCCTCATGCTCACAAAGACTTCATCTGGCTGAAAAGCTCAGATGCCCTCTGATGCCAGCTGCATTTTGGCAGTAGAGTGTAGCTCTAAAAATTAATACATCTTCATTTTTTTCTCCACAGAAGTATTAGAAACCACACAAGATAATTACAACAGTTCTGCAGCCCAGGCAGAATGCTGAACCTGCCTGAGCCATTCTCTCACTTGAAAGTGACACACCAATTACAAGTTTCATTTGGCTGGGGGCTTTAATTTACTACATTCAACATTCTGCTGAAGCTGTAGCTTTGTTTCCCACTGCACAGGCCCATCCCATGCCAAGTGAGGGCCAGATGCAGAGATAATGCTGAGCAGAATTTATTTGGCACTCACCCCCACAGTCCTGGAAGGAGGCATTTAGGTGCCAAGTTTAGACAGAAGCTCCTGCTACATTTTGATTCTTGCCTTTAAAGCACGTCTGCAGTGCATTTAGGACCATAAAGTGAGGCCCTGTGCCAAAAGCTCACTGCAGAAAAGTGAGAAAGCGGCATGCTTCCAATATTAATTTAAAATGCACTCTGCAGTGACAGGAGCAGCAATGATCGATCTATCAACTGTCTCTGCAAATTCACCCTGCACCTGAAAGAATAAAAATGCAGAAAAGCAACTGTTTCTCCCTCACATTAAAACTAGAACAGCTGGTTTTTCTAGCCCAGTTTAGGCAAGGAACCTCTTGTTAGAAACAATCCCTTCGTATTTCAGAGTACCCTTCTCACAATGTTAATAATAAAAGCACAGTCTTCCAAAACATTTCTGCCAGCATCAGAAAAAAAATACAAGAATACATGGCCCAGAAGGTCTGCCTGCCAGGGAGGGCAGGATCCAACACCTCTTTTTAAAAACTGTTTGAAGATCCTGACTGCAAACTGTCAGTTCATATTTAGAATTTATTAAGGCTTGTGCAAAGGTAGTTCCTTTAATGACACTACTAAAACCATCTTCTAAGCATTCAAAAAAAACCTACAATTCTAGCTCGGCTGGAATGGAAGAAGACAGCTTAATTAGAACAACCAGACTTTCAGACAGAGCAAAACACTTGGTATTTCAGCTCTGTAGTTTTATAGCTCTGCAGAAATTACTTTGCAGAAGCTGAGATCTGCTCAGATTACTCCTTAAATTAATATGCATCCTTTCACAGGGAATGCTCAGTTCATCTTTATGCTAATAAAATTATTCCTCATTATTTCACCTGTGTTGTATATCCTCTTCCATTTCTAAGCTACAAAGACCAACAGAAAATATTATTCCAGCAAGGCCCGCAGCATGTCCAGCTAAGAAACCAGCAAGAGCAGTTTGAATTGTCCTAATTTCAGTGGCTGAACTGCTTTCTTGTTAATCTTGTACAGCATCAGAATTGGCCAAGTCAAAAGCATGAGACTATATCCAACTTCTCCCAGAAGCTCAGTGCTCTAAAAGGATGAAAAATCCAATATGAATAATATCACTGGGATAAAGGAGGTGCATGAAACAAGACAGATTGGATGGAAAATAAGTTAATCACTAATCTAATAAAATATATGTTGCAGTTGTTACAGTTTGGTAGAATACATTCTAGAATGTGTAAATTGCCATAATCTCTGGAGATAACCACTTATTTCCAGCAGAAGTGGTGAGGTTCCAAAGGGCCACAGGATGGTAAGCACAGGACTTGCCATTAGAGAGGGTAAAAAGCAGGTCAGTAATTTAGAGATCAGTTAAACCCACTTGACCTCTGGGATGAAATATTAATCTCCATTCTGACAATAAATAAGGACAGTCTGAAAGTGGTTCATTCATTCCCTGCTAAAGATTTACTAGGTGTCACTCAGATTTGAAAAATGCTTCTTCCATTGAAATTCAGCAATGGTACACAAGTAGATTTCCTGTTTCGCCCTCACCTCTGCATCTTCTCACAAACTCAACAAAAGACTGGCATCAAGCAGAAAGATGGCCTGTGATGTGAGATTTAATTGACTTTGAACTGAACAAGAAAAAAAAAAAAAAGATGAAACCAATGAGTGATAGCATGAAGGTATTATGAATCACCAGTTAACTGCACTTTGAATGTCTTTTTAAAGAACACCTTTCAAGTCTGATACCCTTAATGACTGGTTTTCAACTAGTTGCTAATGGCCAGTAATTGTAATGCTTCCTTAGTGAGGTTCATCAACATCATGATTCAGCAGCTTTGTGGAGCACTTAGAAGCTCAAATCTTGCTAAAAGACATTTCCTGTGGAAAGTAAAGGCAGGCAGCCATCACAACTGCCGGCATCATACCGGACACAGAAATCTTACTGTGCAATCTGGATGTCATTGCTGGCCCAGAGTGTGGTTTTGTATTAGTTTAACCCAAATTAAATGGCTGCTTTTCCTCCCTCATGACTATACTTCCCCTCTGCCCACCCTTGCATCAATTCCGGCATTTACTCGACTCCTCCTTCTGTATTTTTCACCTTTGCTGAGGCTCCTTTGAGCCTGTAGCTCTACAGCCAGTTTGTCTGAGTGTCAGGCATGTGTGTCGTTCACCAGGGCAGGCACACACAGCCAGGGACAGGCTGAGGCTCTGCCTGCAGACGCCCCTGCACATTTTGCTTGGGCACGTCACCAGCCTTGGCTATGACTCTGACACACATGACCTGATGGGCACCCTACTCTTCAGAGGAGAGAGACTCTTGCTGGCATCCTCAGGAGAAATCAAGACCACAATGACAGTAACTGGATCTCTTAGATATCAGTAACTGGATCTCTTAGATATCCTCTTTCTTGCTGTCATTTCATGCAATTGATCGATACCAAGTGCCTTTCGGTCAGGCTGCCAAGTCCCGTCGCAGGTCTCCAGGCACTCAGATCACTGGGCAGACTGTGAAGCCACACCTTCAGATCAGGGCTTTCAAGGAATGATAGAGTGAGCCAGATCCCATGAAAGCTGGTGTTAGCTGATCAGAAAAGAAGCACTCCAGGAAAAAAGTCTCCAGTGTTTGCATGCATGCCCATCACACCAGGCCATCACGGTCTGTTCATGCAGTGAGCCAGGAGAGCGGGTCTCAGCCTTTTATGTTAGTCTGGAAAGGGCTTCTCCCTTCCTCTTTCCTTCAGAGGACAAGAGTCATATTTTTCAAGTCTTCTCTTGCTCAAAGCCATTTGACTCAGGTCCCAGACCTGCATCTCCTCCCTAGGGAAATGAGAAAAACCAGAAGCTTTGTTGCTCACATTGCTTCATGATCATGGATGATGTTAATTGCCCCTAAAGCAATTAATTTCAGGAAGCATCCTCTTGCCCACTGAGTCAGGAACACAACCACTACGCAAGACATAAAGATACACATCATAGCCCATTATTTCACTAATCTCAGAAGACCTGCAGTAGCATGTCTTGCATGTGACTCATAAACCCACATTGTTTGGATTCTACCTGGTAACTTAGAGCCTTGGTTCTGAAATGCTGTCCAAGGATTCTCCTCTGGATTAGCTGAGGACTTGCATCCTGGAAAGCTGCAGCCTCAGACCTCCAAGGGGGTTCAGCACCTCAGCCACAGGCAGACCATGCACTGATAGCCCCAAGTCAGAGCAGTCAGCCCACAAGAGCCAACAGATTTAGGGAAGGTGCTGACTGAAATGAGGCTTGAGCAAAGTGAAAGTGCCTGTAAAGGAGGGACCTCATTAGCAATTGACAGGACTCACTCAGTTTCTGCGGAGAAACTGGAACAATGTGTAGATCTTTAACAAAAGTAAGTGTTGTGTGTGAAGTGTGTGAAGTTAGGGGTGGAGATTGTACTGGGTGTGGCTGAGATGGAATTCATCTTCCCCATAGCGGCCATCAGTGGCATGCTTTGCATTTGTATCTAGAAAGGTGTTGATAACACATCAGTGTTTTGGCTACTGCTAGGCAGTGTTGGCACAGCATGAGCGCTGTCTCTCCAGCATTCTGCCCCCCATCAGTAGGCTGGGGGTGGGCAAGATCCTGGGAGGAGACACCACTAGACCAGGTGACCCAAACTGGCCAGAGGACTATTCTGTACCATATGACTTCAGCTCAGAAATAAAAGCTAAGTCAAGGAGGGGGAATGGGGCGCATTCATTATTTACAGCGTTTGCCTTTCAGAGCAACCCTATGCGTGCGGAAGCCCTGCTTCTTGGAAAGTGGTCGGACAGCGCTTGCCGATGGGAACCAGAGGATATAATATTTGTTTTTCCTGTTTGCTTTTTCGTGCAAAAACTTTCTCTTTTCCTTTAGTAAACTGCCTCATGTCACCCTGTGAGTTGTTTTCCATCTTATTTTCTCTCTGTGTCAAGCTGAGAAGGGGAAGTGATAGAGCGGCTCTGTGGGCACCTGGCATCCAGGCAAGGTCAACCCACTACAGATGCTTTTGACGCCGTCCAGGGGTTGTAGGATAAGGGCACTGATAATGTGGGTAAATAATTGGCTGCGGAGCTGGTGCTTGCAACAGCGTTCTGGGTTCTATGAGCATAGGACCCTGTTTTTGGATCAGCATCTGCTTGGGAGAGCGGGGCTCCATCTCACTAAGCGGGGCAAAGATATTTTTGTCAGTAGGATAGCTGGCCTCATTAGGAGGGCTTTAAACTGAAAGTGAGGCTGCGAGGAGGGAGAGACTAATCAGCAGCCCTGTGTGGGACTGATGGACAGGGTCAATGAGCAAAGGGCAGGGCGAGAGCTCCAGTACCTGGAAGTAGCTGCTTTCCCCTCAGCTCAAACTGCCACTAACTAGTGCTAGCACACCTCCCTGCTGCCTCCTCAGCCTTCCTGAACAAGCCTTAGAGGAAGGAAACAGAAAAAGCATCCAAGTGGAAGTGTTCCCCAGCTGTGCAGGTTTCAGCTGCTCCAGGTGTGGGATGGGAATAGGGCTGTAGGTCTCCAGGTGCCACTCTCAGGAAGGTGCTCTCCAAGGCTGCTGAGTGCAGAAAAGGTAAAAGCTCAGAGTGGGTTCATGTGGACACGTTTGGTCTGTGCCAGGAACTGACTGACTCATACAGTTTCACTCCCTGTGGGTCCTTTGTCTATGGCAGTGATTTAGCACTGCAAACCACAGCTGGCCAACCAGACTGAAAAGGCACACCCATCCTCAGTCTTGGTTTAAATGGATTACTCTGGTTTTCTCACAGGTAATTTCCACTGAAAGTCTCTCCGGTGCATTACTGCAGCCACAGAGAAATCAATGAATCTTTGTGAATTCCCAGCTGGAGAGGAAACCACCCTGCAAACAGAGGAGAGCATTGATCCTTTCCTGCCAGCCCCAGCCCACACCTGGCACAGCCCTTCCCTGCTGCTGGGACCGCCCCACGATGTTTGCTGGAAGCCAGCCCAGGGCAGCAACAAAGGGAAGGCGTTGGCCTCTGCCTGGGAAGTGCCAGCGCAGCCCTCGGGTGATAACCCGGCACTGCCACACCGGGCAGGCTGACGGCTTATGCAGTGAGAAATTATTTCCAGCAGGGTCATTGTTGCCAGGATCTGGCCTCACTGCTGGTACCTGGCACTGCCACCACCTCACTGACTGTGGCCGGATGCCTGCAGCAAAGCCGGGCGCAAGCGCTGAGTGTGGGGAACAGAAACACAGAGCACACCAAAGCCTCCTGCTCTGCTGTGCCCTGTCTCCCCAGCAGCCAGGTTGCAGAGCAGGCACAGCTTCAAAAACCCTGAAAAAGTTTCAATTAAGATTTAGAAGAAAAGAGAAACCATCTAATTTTAAGGAGGAAAAACAAAAAGGCATTTTGGACTGAACATAGTATTTCCTACTTCTAGATTTTACTTTTTCTTTTTGTACTACCAAAAGCAAAGGGAAGTGGAGGACACAAATAAATAAAATGCACCAGAGACCCACAGAGACCTCAGAGATAACACACCCAGAGGTGGGAGATCCCCAGTTAACACTGTGCCCCTCACCTACCCAAAGAGCTCACAGAGCACATACCAGCGTGTCCCCTCCCTAGGACCAGCCAGTCTCTCTTTCATAGATGGTGCCACAAATATTTAGGCCCAAGGTAACAAAACACAACAGGACGACATGCTTCCAGAGCACTGGTAGGAGAAATCAGGCAGTCCAAATCCTGTTCCTGTGAACTTCTCCCATGAAGGTGTAACATGACTCTTCTGGGAGCAATTTGCCGGGAGCAATCAGTGAGAATTCCCGTATTGCTGAATAGCAAGTTTCCAGAGATAACAGCTTCCTTCCCATGCCTCATCCCAGGAAATACTCAAGGCCAGGGTGCATGGAGTTCACAGCAATCTGATCTAGTTGAAGATATCTGCTTATTGCAGTAGGATTGGACTAGACTGCCTTTAAAAGGTCCCTTCCAACCCAAATCATTCTGGGATTCTCGTTTAATCCTTTTGGTTAAAAAAGTTATAATAACCCTGCCCTTTCTTGCAAATCCTAAGGGGGACTTATGCTTTCCTAATCACCAGCATATTAATCATTTTTCCAGGAATTTTGCAAGAGGAGATTTTGCAACACAAAGCAGACTTAGTTAACGTAAGCTTGGGCCATGAGCATTTTGGCATCAAGGTTAGTAGCCTTGACATAACGGAATCAAACTATTAAAAGCATTTAGGGTGTGGATGTAAGTTGAAACATATTTAGGAAATCAAACCCAACAGGCTACCACGTTACAAGGTAAGAGTATGGTTTTGGAATATTGTAGGGCCCCTGATTCTGATAAGAAGGCGTCCAAGTAAAACAAGAAGAATTATGAGAGTAAAATCAATGTATACCCATCAAAGGTTAAGAACTATTGTCTGCAGCTTTATGTGCACGCACTCCTATTCCAGCTGTAAAAAGAACCATTACATTTTTTTTTAAAAGCTTGATAAAGGAGTAAAGACACTTTTAACCAAATATTCTTATTCCTTTTCATCATACACCAGCTTTGATAGGTGAAATTCCTCCATGACAGGCCTATGGATGGTGTTCAGCAACTGAGACTCTGTGGGGAAACAGAAAAAGTTCCTGGGGCCAAAGAAGCTGCTGTTGGAACGTGCTCTTGCTTCCTACAAAAGAAGCATGCACAAATGATGAGAGGAAGGAATTAAGCCAGAAAAAGTCACTTTTGACCTTGTTGCTGTATTTAACTTGCAATATTACTGCTGAGGAAGTAAAAGCAGTTTAACTACACACTCCTCCATGCATATATATTATTTATTTATATTGGGAGATCGGTGCAGACAAGTTTGCTTGGGCTCAAGCTGTGGAAAAGGGGTAGTCAAACAGTTACTAGGAAGAGCATCACTCCCAGCACAAGTGCTGTAATGTCTTCAGAGACAGAAGATAAATAAATCACATTTCAGATGACACGAATGCTGGGGAAAAAAAAAAAAAAAAGGGGGCAAGTAGCAATGAAGGCTAAGTAGGGAGCTGCCTGATTAGCACTCCACAACTGTGAGAGGAGAGCTTGAGGCTGGGCCCTTCACCAGCAGTCCTGAGGCAATGCATTTATGGTGCTTAAAGGATAATACTCGTGGGGGTCACCCAGACAGGAGACCTGGAAAGAAGCGAAGCGCTAAAATGAAAGCCTCACATTCCATTAAAAAGTCTGCCTCTGCAGTTGTTCCCTCTGTGCCTCAGACTGAACTGCATTTCTGTGTTTTTGCCAAGTAGCTTTACCTGTATCATATATCTTTGGGTTTAGCCAAAGGGGAAGTAATAAATCGGAGCATACAGAGCAAGATAATAAAATGCAGAAATTTTATACTGCTGTCCCATCAGCCTGAGAAAATATATGAGATCTTGGCTCTAGCAATGATCAAGAAACACATTAAGCAGCACTAATTCCTCTCAAGTGCTTTCTTGAAAAACAACTTCTCTTATCTTAGCCCCAAAGTTACCTCTGTTCCTTGCAAATTTCTGCCTTAATCCCACCAGAAGGATGGCTATGATTTCAGTAGTAAAAAATTATTTGCAGAGATAACAAACCTATTGTAACTGAAATGACTGATGGACCCACTAATCTCAAAGGGAGGAAACTCGCAGAACTTAATTTTCCCATTTTATTCATTTTTATGCATCTCCTCAGCAGTTCAGCCCACATTAGCAGAGATAGTGGGGTCACAACAGGTTCAAGGCACAACAGGTTCATTACCTGAACTAGGTTTTTTGTGCTGTAAAATCTATTTCCTATCTGGATTACAGGAGGAAACATGATCTGCATAACCAATGCTTCTAAAACCGGTTTTATATGCAGCCCAATAAATGATTTATCTGTCTTTGACTTAATCAAAAAGTTATTTCCACTAAGGGCTAGCCTCTGCCTCTTCTGGTTGAAATGTCTGGGTTATAACATCCTGCAAGGAAGTCTGTTGAAATCACAGCCAAAATTTCAGCCAGATAGGCACAAGCAGGCATTGAGTATGAGTCACAGATATGATTTGTGTCAGGGGAGTGTCACTGTCAGTGTGCCAGGCCTAACTTGATAGAAGCTGATGTACTGCCCTGCCAACATGAACCAACTGAGAAACTGCTGCTGGCTTTGACCCCCAGCACACTTTAGCTCCTCATGGCCCAGCACAAGGACTATGGAAGCCCCAAAAGAGCAGCATTAGGCCTTTTACAATTCAGTGTGCACATACAGCCTGTCCTGAAAACCTCTCCACAAAACAAGAGCAAGCCCTTCTCAGGCAGGGGCAACCTACCGGCTCTGCTGGTTCCCCTCAATTGTTCCCAAAACTGGTATCCATTTATTGCAAGGAACTGGCTGGCAGGTCAGGGTTTCGAGTGCTGATTCTGCCATCCTGTTAAAATCACATTCCTACACAGCTCAGACAAGGAGATCTATCGTTTCAATACAATAAAACTAAAGTTCCAGTTTTTACTCTCTCAAGGCCCATGTGAAACCAAGCATGCAGTAAAAAGACTGTTTGCGTGGGGCACCATGCACACTTAAAAGCCAACTGTATTGTCAATATTGAAAATTGATATGGATTTAATTTGCCTTTTTTGCTGTACTTGAGAAGCAGTAATGGGACACCTCCTAGGGCTAATTTAATATAGTTTTGTGAACGAAGCATCTGCTTCACATCTCCAAGCAAATGAGTTTGAAGTCTTATACAGAGTGGATTGCATTAACCTTTCTAATTATTTTTCTCCTGAGAAAGCACTTCCAGATTTCTCCTGACAAAACATATTTCACTCCTGAAGTGTATTTACTGCCAATAATTAAAAATAGAGCTAGTGCACACACACTCTGGTAAAACAGGCAGCCCAACAGCAGAACTAAAAATGCTAAAGAGCCTTACAGCTCCATAAAGCCTTGGAGCAGCCTGTAAACACAGCTGATAACAAATTCCAGCCAGCACAAAATGCCTGCTAGCTAAAGATTAAATAACCAAACCCCTGGAAGTTAAGGTCTGACACCAGGAGTATGTTTAGTCCTCTCATTTAAAAAGTCCTATGTTTGTATTAAATGCAGAGGCTTGACATGCTAGAGCAGAACATGTCTATGTATTCCAGCATGGCGAAGGATCAGTATTTAACATCAAAACAACCCCAGGAACATCCATGGGGTCTTTAAATGACAGACAACAGAACGTGTGTCCTCTCTTTCTCTCCCCACCCCAAACTGTGCACAGCTCTGTGTGATGTTACTCCACAGGGCAGCTGAGACACTGGATGGTGTCTTCCTGTGACAAATAGGCACATTTATTGGGAACTGTTGTGAATAACCTCCGTGTATTAATTTGTGCCTGAGAAATAAAGGATTTAAAAGCAGGGAAAAGCAGTTTGCCGAGAAGCTCCAGGACGGGGGGGGGCAGAACAGGGGAAGATTTAGGCCGTCAGTACATGAATGGATGTGGCTCCCCTGGAAATGGACCAGCAAGCATGCTTAAGGACCGAAAACATCTGCCCGAGAGAAACTGAATATGGTCTGCAATGGTCATCCAGACATCTATTCTGTTTTCCCAATGGTCACCCAGACATCTATTCTGTTTCCCTGAAAACCCACTCAGAAAAACCAGAATCCCAAAAGAAGGATGAATATCAATACTGGGACAGCTGGACAAAAGAAAACCCTGCCTCGGGGGAACTAAAAAGTATAAAAACTGGACCTTTGGTGGTGGGATTATGGTGGACGCAGGGGAGGCAGGTGTGATAGAGGCCTGTCTCAGCGTTTCACCCCCTTTCAATTCCCGGGATCGAATTGGTCTTTATCGTGGTTGTGATTTGTTTCTGATTTGTTCCTTACTCACTGTCACGCAAAAATAAATTTTATTTTTTTATTATTACAATTTGGCTCACCTCGTTTATAACAGAACTCAGCGCATTCATAAAAAGGAAACAAACTGAAGCAAAAGTGCAGTGAATCACCAGTGGCTGGTTCCTTTGAAGGGAAATGGAAATCGAAGATGGCACACTAGAAAGGATCACTATAGAAATGCGCCTGGGAGCTGTTTCACCTGCTAGGTCGCTCCCTGGCCCCTATATCAGAGAGGCTTGGTGGGTCTGAACCTCAGGCTGGAGCGTGGTTGATGGCGTGGAAGAAAGAGTGGAGTCTCATTTGGGTTTCACCTGGTTTTATTCCTCCCGGTTACCTCCATGTGCAGATGGACGGAGCAGAGAGGGAGAACCCCAGAGCGAGAGTGGCAGCAGCCCCTCTGTCCTCCCCTTGAGTACAGAGGGCGTATCTCAGGCAGGGAAGAACTTCGCACCAATCCCAGGGGAGGGAGGGTGTGACCCAGAATGAGGAATTTAACAATGAAAGAAGGTGGTACCAGGGTACCTTGCCGAATCCTAGGGCTTTTCCCCCAGAATCTTCCAGATCTTACAAGGTGATTGACAAGGCCTATCACAAGGGAAACACCATCGGGGGTTTGGGAATGGGGGTGTAGGAACAAACCATTACAAACATATAACAAAACATACAGAACATTAGAAAACCCAAAACACGCACTGCAACAGATCAACTTTCCTCTGCCTCTGTCAATGCCATTTACATGCCACTTGTATTTTTAGCTCAAACCTACAAAGGAAAAGATTCTTTCATAATGGCTGCATTGAGCTCATATACAATGGAGAATTGCTGATCTGATTCCATTTAAAAGAAACACAGAATTATTTTGGACTAGGCAATAGCACTAAGTTCTGCTTTAACTTGGTATAATTACAACTGGCCATTCATATGCTGAACTGACATCAAAGAACAATTTGAGTAATAGCCCATAATTCACTCTAACATATGCAATTAGAAATGAAATTTAATATATGTCCAGGCTATTGAGAGAGAATGGGAAGTGCAGACTTTTGAATTCATACTGTGTAGGAACTGCTTAATAATATGACAGCTAAAGATTAATCACCCATCACAGCACAAAAGATCAGGTAATATTAAACAAACAAACAAAAATCGTGCACAAAGGAAACACATTATAAACACAGTGGAAATTATACCTGCCAAAGATAAATTAATTCCTGGTATAACTCAACTATTATGGGAAGAAAAAATAAAGAAAAAAACATAAAAAAGGGTCTTGGGCTTCAGTTTGTGCAGCATGTGGTAGTCCCAAAGACAGGCTGAGGCTTTGCCTGGGTTAGAAATGGCCATCCAGCCTCCCAGGACTGCAGCCCTGGAGCAGGAGCTTCTCACCAGGGTGGGAAGGCACAGGGTGGCCACATCCCAGCACCACCGAGCAGCTGCCCAGCTGCAGGAGCCTCCAGCGAGTCCTGACGGGTCTCAGCTGAACCAGTGGCAATTGCTTGGGCTACAGTCATCCCCTAGGGAGGCCCTCCAGGAGTTCTGGACCTGCCCTGCTGCAGCTTTTCACATGTCATGGCTAACACAGTGACACATCATTTCTTCAGCTAAACCCTCCCCCCCACTGGTCTTTCCCTCTGCCAGTATTTGCACATAGTGGTCATAGTCCTTCAGGTAAGCACTAAAGGACCACACTGTAATGTACCAGGCAGGCAACAAAAATAATAAATAATCTGAAAATGCTGACATGAAAACCTCTATGTAAACTGGAAAGGGTGAGTGGAGTACAAATGTGCAAAAAAGCGAAAAGGCTTTCAACTGTTAAATTGCTGTCTTATGAAAAATCTGCTGCCTGTGAAATAGTGACTTATCTCCTTCAAATAAAATAAATGAAGTAGAAATGTCACTGTGATAAAACATCTACATCATGTAGCACATGGGGAACAGGTACAATTCATGGCTGATGACTCCCCACCTTTCTAAGTATTTTGTCCCCATAGCTGCTGCACATTTTCTTGAGCTGATGTCTCACTGAAGCTTTTGTGACTGATTGATACTCTAATAATTCTGATTGAATTTAATGGATTTACCACTTACCTTTGAATGGTTGCATTTACATCTTTTTTATCCTGATCATTTCTCAGTGTATTCGATGATTCTGCCTTGCTATCCACCCCTCACATCAACACTGAAACCGGGCTTCAAGAAGACAGCAAGGAGTACCTTTTATGCCCTGAGACAAAAATGCTGTTTTACTGAGGCATTCAGGCAAGGGACTACAGCGAACAGAAAGATTTTCCTTTGGGTTTAAATGTTATGTTTGAGGTTTTATTGACTTGGCCCTTCTGCACTCTTGCCATTCTCCAGGTCTGAACTTGTTCCCAGGACTTGTCAACAGCTCAAGCTGAAACAATATCTTGTGGAGGGCATGTAGCTCTGAGCATATCCATTTCCTGCATTAGGAAGAGAGTTTTTCTGAGGCTTTTGTGGCAGGAGATGTGGGGTGGAAAACTCCAAAGAACCGAACGCAGTAAGTCACAAAAGGTAAAAAGAAGGAATTAAAATGTTTGTCAGTCCCTAGTAAATACATCAATATATTTTGGAGGTAACCAGCAGTTGCTCTGGATTACTGAGCTTTCCCAAAGTACCATCAAAGAAGCTGCCAGAGCTGCCTGTGCTAGTGCAGGGACCACACTTCTGGCCTTTTGGTTTGGGTTATTTAAAAAAGTTGACCTCTGAAGTTATCTCTGCTCTTCCTCTCTACTCAAATGCATTTGACCAAATAAATGTCTGCACGCCATGATCTAATTCTGTGGAAGACAGATAGCAAGAGCCAGCTGCATTAGTTTTAGCCAGCTGGGAAAGTCTCCAACAGCCAGGGTGACTTCCCTGTGCTTTGCTCTTCCTTTTTCATGTGAGTTTCTGCGAACTTTAACAGGAGTACGGGACTGTATTCCTATATATACATATATACATATTAATCTTATATACACTTTAAAATTAGTCCCATGTGTGTGTGTACAGGTATAACTTGTTATGCAATGATAAGTTATATAGTAATATATAGTATAGGTTATATAGCAATCATGGTTAACCCTAATAAATGTTAATAATGATCCACTGGTTCTACATAAACACAACATCAAGGCCACACATGCAAGAGGCTCCTTTACCCACCACTGTTAATGAAACTGCTATTTATAGAAAACATGTTTGTTTGTGTGCTCATGATAAAGATTGAGTAATGAATTCCTCAGGGTTATTTCAGGTTCACACACACAAAAAGTTTAAAGTGCTTACACAGCTGCACCTGGACTTCTTCCCTTCTATTTGGCAGCCAGGAGTTATCCTGGGCTCTGAAACAGCTTGTCTTGTTTAACATTAACGTTAAGCAATGTAAACAGCTAACAATATCCCATAGTTAGCCATAATGCTAAGATACACATAGCACTGAGGAACCCTCACTCTCCTTATTTGCAATGATAATTAAGCAATTGTAGACAGGGATGTACAGGGCCATTGTTCGCCTGGTTTTCAGGTCACTGGAGTCCCACAGAAACAAGGAAGACTGACCATTGTCAGATCCATTTCAACAGGTTGAGGAAATCTCTAAGTCTGCATTGCCCAAGTCATGACTGAACAGCTTCAATTTCCATGGACATCTCCCTGCAGCTGCTGCAGAGAGGTGGATTGGCAAAGGGAAGGCAAACAATGGGGCAAATCCCACCACTTAACATCTCTGGGGACATGTGGGACCACAGACATACTTTCAGCTGATAATGAGAATGAGCACTGGGCTGATCTAACGCTCTTTAGCAGACACTGCATCCAGTTCACTCCTGGCATGGATTGAATCATCATGGAGAAGCTGATATCTCAGGCTGCTCTTCCCTCTCTGCTGGTTTGGCCAGCCCAACATTGGAATTTCACAGCTAAAACAACACTTCTGGGCTGACAGACACTTCACCCAGACTCTCACTGCAGCTCACAGCCAGCAAAAGCCACTGCTTCTTAGAAAGTTCAAGATGCTGGGCCATCGATTTTACCAGTGTCACACAGAAGTGCTTGCAGTGTTAATAACCCTGGCTGCAATGCTGCTGACCCTGTACACAGCTGCAGGCAGGGGACAAATAGCTGCCTCTTAATGGGTGAGGGCTGAGATTTAGGAACAGGCTCATGCTGAGAGCTGCAGGTGAAGGTAGGCAGTTTTCAGGAAAGGCAGAAAATAAAGCCCACCCTTCTGAGACACCTGGCATCCCCAGACATCCTGTGTTTCACTGATTGACCTGCCTTTCTTAGATACAATTCTGTAGTGCCACATTGGGCTGCCCCAGGAGAAGGGACAAGCAGGGGGCTGAGGGCAGTCCCCCATCCAGCAGACCTCTGCCACACCAGGTACATCAAGGGCTGGGCCAGGACCAGGGGGTTCAACAGGAGCAAAAGGAGGCCGGGCAAGGCTACCCCTACAATGCAGCCAGGAGAGGTGTCCTGGGCTGAGCTGTAACAGGGTCCTGGACCTTGCATAAGGTGGGGAGACTCCAGGGCAGGCTGGGCAGGGCAGTGAGGGCTGGTTTCTTCATATTTGATGGATGTTTGTACCAACTATTGCTTTACTTTGTATTTAACCTACAAATGCATTTGGACACAGGCCAAAGTTACTCCCCCTGTTTGCAAATGGGTCTTGTAACAAAGCATTTCTGGTAACATAAGGAACAAATATTTTTTCTCTTAATGAATCCTGCTTTAGAAAAAAAGATATATTTTTTCTTACAAACCTAGCAGAAACATTAATTTTAAGGTTTCTCCTGCTCCTGAATTCCATGCAGCCTGACAATTCCACGATGCCTGATAAGCCAGACTAGATATGACAGCACCTCAATACTCAGCAAATCTCTAAACGTGATTAGGTTGGAGTACCCTGAAATGTCTTTGGGAGCTGATATCATCCCCTCCTCAACAACCATACACTAACCAACTACTTGCCCACTTTGTTCATAGGTATTTCAAACAGCACTGATCTTAACGTTGCTCTGTAAAGGATTCCAGTTGGTAATCCCCCTCTATTGTGAAAAACAAACATTTTTTTCTATCTTTTATCAGTATTTGCAGCTTGTCTTATCACGTATTTAAAGAAGTCTGTGACATGTTAGGGAAACTCCCACAGGCCTAGAAGATTTCGGGCAGAATCCCACTCTATAATTCCCCCTTATCACATAGCAATACACAAGATATGAACGGCCTGAGCAGAGTACATTGACTAGTGATTCCTGGTAAGAAAGAGCAAGCTTCTCCCTTCTAGGAATAGAGCAGCAATATAAATTATTAGCTTTCAGACCACAAACCCATCAAATTAATCATCTGTGAACATCAGTAACAGCTATTTATACAAACACATGCACATATGCATATATATGTGTATATATATATGGAAAATAACCACCAACTTGGAATGAACAGTGATGCTATTGTCTGTGTTAGGGAACATAATTTCATGTCTTGCTTAAGTGGTCACCAGGTTCTTTTTCTTTGGCTGGAATATATACTAAACACCTTAAATCAGATTCAGAAATGAGCAATACAACAAATGTCCAGTATCCATTTCAAGGTAAACATGAGAAAAACAAACTACATGATAAGAGTAGACACAGTGCTTTATTTTTCTGGAAGAAAAGTATGTGGCCCTCTCTTTAGCACTGGACTTTCAGGCTAGTGGTCACTTTTCCCTTTTAAATTCTCCCTTCCCAGAGGCACATGCTATTCTGTACAGTCATAGTTGTCAGGGTAATGTCCAAAACCCAAGGATTAATAAAAGTGTGAAATTACCTTCGTCATTTGACACTGCAGAACAATTTAGGTGGACGGAAATACTACCCTATCAACTCAACATTGAGTTGAGTTATCCTTCTGCTGGTACAACTTGTCATCCCTCAAAAATGGCTCCCATTGGGATCTATGTCCAGCATCTTGCCCACAAGTTGTTGATTTCACCTGTAGAAAGCTGCAAGGGAAAAGCAGTAACCATCCAGCTCCCCAAATCATGTCCCAAAGCTCACTTTCATTTCTTCAATCACTAGCCAGCTTCTCAAAGCTTTTTTTTATGTAACCTGCCAGGAGCATGGCCTGAGGCAGTGCAGTATCTGAGCAAGAAAGCTGAGATGTGCATGCAAACAACCTCAAGGAAGAGAAGAGGCTTTGGGGATTGTGCATGTTTTCTCAGGAGAAATCTGTTATCAGCTTTGAAGACAAAGTTTGCTTATCAACTGTCTAAGCAAGCTGCTTGATGTTAACAGATAGGGTGAGAGATCCTTTTGAAAGGCACCTGGGCTGTGCTGTATCTGCTCCTGCCAAATACAGGTCTCCATTTCTGAAGTTTCTGTCAACTGTTAATTCCCATTGTCAGCATTGTGCAGGGGGAAAGTCAGACAAATCAATTTCCTTCAAGCTTTAACAGCTGTGAATCTTGAATTCTGAGGGGACAAGAGCACACGTGTGCTAGTGCCCCTGGTCCAGCAAAGTATCCAAACCGAGAGGGGCCATCACTGCCCGTGCAGAAGAGCTTTTGTTATTTGAATACAAGGCAGTCCCAGCACCTGTGCCCACAGCACTTTTGACAGACTGAACACCCAACCCACAGGCAGAATTTTATCTCAAATCTTTCTTAGGGAAGTTCCCTTCTCAAAAGTTATTTACTCTTTTGAGGGTTCCACTATGTTCCTCTCCTTACATTGCTATTTATTTACTAAACCACAAACCTGTATGTACTTGAAAGACATATTTGCTGACAGACTTCACAGTGCTTGTCTGACTGAAAGTAAGATTTCCTATAAAGTACTCAGAGGAAAACTGTTTCCATGTCAGGAAAAGACAGTAGCAGGCTGTTGGCACTTCCATGTGAAATAACAAAATGCACATCCGTAATTTCTCTATGTTCAGATAAAGACTGTGGTGAATATAGTGACATGAGACATCTGCCAACTCCACAATCCATTTCTTATGCTAGAAGACTTTTTGTCTATCTGAATGAGAAAACAGAGAATTCCACCTTCTGAAAAGCTGTAGCACTGACTGCTACTGAAAGAGCTAATGTCAAAATAGAAAATGTCTTAAAATACTTTCTCCATTACAGTGGGTGGAAAACTAGTCCTTGAAAGTACAGAGATATTATTACTTTCCCTAATGCCTGAAAATGACAAGGATGAAAAAGACTGGAAATTAACTATTTCCACCTGACATCAGTGTTGAATGCTCTTATAAGGCAGAAAAACAAGCATCAGCCATGCTGAGAAGTGAATCAAAAACCTGGATGAAAAAGGCAGACTTTAACATTGTGAAGCAATCACATCTGGGAATTCCACACACGTGAGGTGTCCAGGTTTCCTTGGCCTTGAGGAAGGTCAGAAGTTAAAGCCAGGAGAAAACTCACAGCAGAACAGCTCTATGTTACCAGTGCATCCTCCTTCTTAAGATATTTTGCTTTTAACGGCAGCTGAGTTCCTCGCATAACATCTCATCCACTACGGAGCCACTTAAATAAAGATATCAATTATTAGCCACATAAAGGCTTCAATCACTGATCCAGAGAATCAGCGTAGTCTCCCTTGGCTTTTGCATGAAGTCAATTATGCAGATGTGGAGCATGTATTACACACTGGCAGAGAAAGCCAAACTCCGCAGAAACACTGTAAATATATTTACTTAGCTAATACCCCAAAGCTTACCCGGAGCAAATGCTACGAATACCACTAAAATTCAGCATATCAAGCTCTTGTATTGCCACCTCGTGGCTGATGCACGTATAACTTGGCTTTACCGGGAGGAGAGCCGATCAGGAATTCCTTCTCTTGCATTAGAAGGGAATAAATGCTGGCATAAATCAAAGCGGAGTTTTAAACTGAGTTACATTTAATAATGATATTTTGCAATGGAATGAGGATCTCCTCTGAAGGAAGAATATGAATCAAATACTGGGTAGAAAACTCAGGCATGAAGTGGAAACTCAAGCAAACAACTCACCCATGATGTGTCAGCTCTGCAGTTGTCCCTCAGCCTGGCACTCTTGATGGTGGGACACAAAAGACAACGGTGCTACTAATAAGTAACTTCAAAACTATTCCAGTCAAGTAACTCGTCTGGGAAATTCTTGTAATAGTTTCCAAGGCCCCTGGGTGATTTGATACTCAATTGACATAGAGAGAGTTGTGGTTTATAGGGAATGTTACCTTTCTTGGAGAATTAGATCCCACAATACTATAAGGGTTGACTTAGATTATGTCAGCATCTACTTGAGAATAATGAAAGGCAAAGGAGCCATGGGCCCAGGGAAAAACAAGGGGAAAAATACAAATGGAGGGGTCTGGAAGTGACTACTACTGGAAGTGACATCAACCACTGCCCAGAGAACTGTGGGGGTGCTCCCCCGGCTCCACCAGGATTTTATATTTATACCAGCATTTTATATTTACTTTAATTTCACATAGCAGTTCCCTGAACTCTCCAAATAATAAATGCTCCTTCAAACCACCAGGAAGTTTATATACCTGCACTGGCACAGAGAGGGGGTTTCACCTTTCATATTTATTTTTATATTCTGAAAGCAGAATGGTTTTCTCCTTTCCATCAGCATCATCCAGAATACTAAGTCAGACAGCCAGAATAAAAGATTCATTCTGAACAACTGAATTAGAAAAAGAAACATCCTTATTCTCATTATTATCTCTTGTTAGTTCTTGTTCTAATCTGTGTTCTTTTCCCAAGTACATTGCCATGAAAATAATGATCCTTTCATGACTATTCTATTTATCATAATGGATGCTAAGCCTTTACTATCAATCCTGGATTTGTGTGAAAATGCTTTCAAAATGCCTGAAAAATCATTTGCCTACAAGACTAAGATAAATTGCTTTATGATTTATAGGAAGACAATCACACATAAAGACTGATTTGTAACAGAAAGACTAAGCACCTTAATCATCTCTAACTGCATCCACATTTCTTCTACTTAGGCTTAGCCTGTCTCCTAATGGGATTTGGTCCTGAACACTTCCTACTTTCCCTGGTTACGTTACTGGTATCCCATTATACAGCCAAGAGGGTTCAGCCTTGGCTTTGCCTTTGTCTTTTAAGTAAACGGTTCTCAGAACGAACGATTTGGCCATTACAGTAGGGCAAGGTTGTAAAATAGTCACAAAAGGTTTCTCAGTTATGCCACAGGCAAATTCTTTGTTAGTGAGCGATACCAACCTATAGGCTTTGGGGAAAAGATACCATGTGCCTACACACATTGTGAAATTATTTAAATTTCATGGGAGACGCAGAACTTTCTTCTCAAGACTTTTATCTTATTTGAAAATTAAGTCTCTGCATGACTGTTTGTGGAGAATGGAGAGATTTTGGACTCCGGATACTGTCATGTCTAAAAAAGCTGTGTAAAAAAGAGTAATTGCTGAAAGCTAACAAGCCACTAACAACAACATTCTCACACTAGCATTTTAAAAATAGAGGGTTTTCATAATTGATTCTGGGTTTGGGGTTGTCTTAGAAAAACCCAGTATTAAAGCTGAATTTGATGGAATCTAAGGGACAAAAGCAGCTGTCAGCACCATAGTCTGCAAACCTCAAGATATTGTAAAATCAGAAAAATTACTTAGGATGGAAAAATATGAAAGTATATGCCATATGAATTGGTCTGGTGTTTGAAGGATGGATATTAAATTTCAATCTAAAACAAAATCAATATGGCACAAAGACCAATTAAAAACAGCTATGCATCTATCAGAGGACATGTAAAGAGGTCCATGAAAAAGAAACAAAATTAAACAACCAATTACAGCAGAGAAAGAGAGAAGAAAGGAACACACAAACACCAAATATCTCTGGGTGAAGAGAGATGAGGAAACAGGGAACTAATTACTTTTCAGCTGAAAAAGATGACAAGATAAAACAAAATAGATATACTGAAAAATACGAAGATCAAAAGAAATTAAATAAACGTGAGGGAGGGTGACACACCACATCAAAGGAAAAGGAAAACTACTCGTTAAAATGCTCTGACTAATCCAAGAGATAAAAGCTGCAGAGGGATTAAGGACTGCAGAAATAACCACTACCCTCTTGCCAACAGCCACCACAGAGTTAGCCATGACTACTCCTTAGATGGACATTGAAAGCAAACGCTTTTAGCACCCCTAGGCCTCATAAAGAAACAGAAGCCCCAGAGTACAGCATAAGCAATAATAAGAAAAGAGGTATATTGGTATATTGTGCTTCTGGAAGGGAGTGGGCACAACCAGAGCATCTGCCATCACAAGGTGATTATCCCAGCACCAGAGAATTTACTGGAGAGGGGCTGGGGGAGGTGGATTCTAAAGCTCATGTTGCAGTTGTGGAGCTTTATGCTGGTTCACCGTCCCAGCAGCCACAGAGTGTCCCTGTGAAATGAAAGCAGAAGTACAGGAGACATGAATAAAAAACAAAATGGCAATAAGTAGCTCTGTAACAGAATTAACCGGTTCATTGCAAAGAATGCTAACACAACACAGCATCTCAGAGATTTCAAAGAAGCTTCTGGTCCTTCACCAGTTCCATCACGCTTCTCTTGACATGCTCCAGCACCTCTTTCATGTCATGAAGGGCCCAAAACTGGACACAGGATTTGAGTTGTGGCCTCACCAGTGCTGAGTAGGATGACAGTCACTGCCCTGGTCCTGCTGGCCCCACTATTGCTGACACAGGCCAGGATGCCATTGGGCTTTTTGGCTACCTGGGCCCACTGCTGGCTCATGTTCAGCCATCCTCAGCCAGCAGTCCTGGGCTGATTTTCCCCAGGCAGCTTTCCAGTCATTTTTCTCCCAGCCTGCAGCATTGCAGCAGGTTGTTGTGAGCCAACAAGAGAAGAAAGGGAAAGGGATTATCTGAAGCCAGTGGCCCTTTCCCGCACAAAGGAAACAGACCATCTGCTCCAGCTAGGCATTCACCTGAACCTACAGCAAGTAAGAACTTGCCATGGTCATTGTTTTTGCTAGACTTAAATGTGCTAGAGAACAGGAATTTCAGCTGAGTGGGAAAGTGGTGCATGGAGAGCATTACCAGGCCCTTTACAAGATAATGGCTATTTTTTGGGATCTAGTGTGTCAGAACTAGATACTCTCTTCTTGTATTGTTTGGAGAGTTAATAATTTAAACTTTTCTAAGTCTGCACAGTATTTCCATTTAATGATCTTCCCATTGTATTATCAACTCTACATATTACTTCTAAGCAGAATGGCAAAGATTTTGACAATGTATATAATGTGCTTTCGGTTGTCTCAAAGGTAACGAGGTTTTTAGCACCATGCTGACCAACAGAGCCCCTTTTCCACCAGACTGCCACAGCCCCTCAAATATGATGGAGTGTGGCTTAGACATTTCATCCACCAGTCCCCTCAGATCCTCTTGATGCATCTCATCATGTCCTATGGACTTGTGCACCTTCAGATTCCTCAGACAGGCTCTAACCTCATCTTCTCCTACAGCAGGTGGTTCATTCTCCTCATCCTTACCTTTCCTTCTGCAACTCTGCCGGGGTGCTTGGAACACTTGCCAGTGAAGACTGAGGCAAAAAAAATTAATTTCATACCTCAGCGTTCTCCATATCCCAGGTGTCCCATTCCCTTGCAGAAGGCCCATTTTCCCTAATTCTTCCTTTTATCACCCACGTGCCTACAGCTGCACACCTCTATCTATAGTTTGAGTCACCTCTTCCCAAGCATATGACATGTATCTTAGCTAAAAAGTTTTAGTCATATAGCTAATACATTCTAGTAATATCGCTAGTAACATAGCTAATAAATTCTGTAAATTCTAAAGCCCTGGTGTAACTAACTGAGGTATGTGGAACCCGCTCTGCCAGGCGCCTTACTACCAGCTGAAGGGCTGATTTCCAACGCCTGACAGCACTTGAAATCCCGATATTTCGGGTTGCGAAAAGACAGCGGAGGAGAAGCCAACACATGCCGGTTTTGTCGCATCTTTAATGTCGCGGAGAAGAACCACCAGCCAGCGCAAAGCATGACCAGTCTCGCTGTTCAGGCCGTTGTTGCTATCCACACACGCACCCCGGCAGGCGCTCCGAGCGGCTCCCGCCGAGCGGCTCCCGCGGAGCAGCTCACGCCGCTCATCCCACGCCAGTTCCGGGGCGGTCCCAGCGCGGCAGCCCCGCCCACCGCGCCGTTCCCGGCGTGCCCCGCGCGCGATGGCGGCGCCCGCGCTGTGCCGGCGCTGCGGGCGGGCGGCGGGGCTGTGGGGTCTGCACCGGGCCCCGCTCCCGCCGCCGCCGCCCCGCCGCCGGGCCCACGAGCAGGCGAGGCGGGCGCGAGGCGCCGCGGGGCTGCTGGCGGCGCAGTGCGAGCGCGGGCTGTTCCAGGAGGTGTTCCCGGCGCAGAGCGCGGAGGAGCAGCTGCCGGCGCTGCTGGAGCCGGGCCGGCCGCCGGTGGCCGCCTACTGCGGGTTCGACCCCACGGCGGACTCGCTGCACGTGGGCCACCTGCTGCCCGTCATGGCGCTGCTGCACTTCCAGCGCGCGGGCCACGACGTCATCGCCGTGGTGGGCGGGGCCACGGCGCGGCTCGGGGACCCCACCGGGCGGGAGCGCGCGCGGGAGCCGCTGCCGGCGGGCCGCGTGCGCGCGCACGCGCGGGCGCTGCGCGCGGGGCTGGAGCGGCTGTTCGGGAACCACCGGGAGCTGTTCTGGGAGCCGGGAGCCGGGCGCCTCGGCCGCGCCGCGCTGCTGGACAACGCCCGCTGGCTCGGCCGGGAGCCGCTGCTCCGCTTCCTCGGCGGCGCGGGCGGGCGCCTTCGCATGGGCACGCTGCTGAGCCGGCAGAGCTGCCAGGCGCGGCTGCGCAGCGCCGAGGGCATGAGCCTGGCCGAATTCCTGTATCCTGCCCTGCAGGCCTACGACTTCCTGCACCTCCATCAGCACCACGGATGCCGCATCCAGCTGGGGGGCCACGACCAGATGGGAAACATCATGTCCGGATACGAGCTCGTCACCAAGTACGGCGGGAGCGCGGGGCGGGAGGTGATGCGCAGGGTCTGGGCATCGGGCAGCCTCTGTCAGCGGTAGTGTGGCCAGCAGGACCGGGAATGTCATTGTCACCCTGTACTGGGCACTGACTGGTGAGGCCACACAGCGAGTGCTCTGTCCAGTCCTGGGCCCCTCAGTTCAGAAGGACATTGAGGCGCTGGAGCAAGTCCGGAGAAGGGCACCGATGGAATGGACTGCCCAGGGAGGGGGTGGTGTCACTGTCCCTGGTGGTGTGTAAGGAAAGACTGCACATGGCACTTAGTGCCATGCTCTGGATGACATGGTCATGTTCAGTCACAGGTTGGACTCGATGATCTCAGAGGTCTTGTCCAACCTCACCAGTTCTGTGACAGAATGCTGTGCCATTGGTGCTGCCAGTCTCTAAAGCACCAGCAGCAGAAGTCAGCGCTCGAGAGATTTGTTCACACACAGATCTCTGTGATTTGAGAGGATTAATTAGTTGGCCTGACCATAAGCTCAGTACATATGTGCATTTTGACCAGATTTATATGAATTTTTAAGAAAAAAAATAGGTTCTTGTATTAGTGAATCCAAGAACCAAAGTCAAACACCCTGAAGCATGAGACAAAATTGAGACAAGTCTCAATTTTGGTGTAATCTTGGTGTAATCACACCAAAGTACAGGCAGTTGTGGCATATCAAATACATAAACTACTTAAAGTACATAAATCTCTTTGATACATACAAAAGAACTTAAAAACTTAGGGTGCTGGTTTTTTCCCTAAAGCCCTCTTCACAGAACAGTGTTCTGGCATCTTTTTGCCCATCACCCCCAGCTTTGTATCAAGGATAGAATCTTGCAGGATGCTTGTATTTTAGTCAGCTTCACCGATATTTTTTTAATATGCAGTGACTCTTCTTTCGCAGGATGACAGGAACAGACGTGTTTGGAATTACTGTACCCCTTATTACCAGTACCACTGGCGATAAACTGGGAAAGACTGCTGGAAATGCAGTGTGGCTGAACAGGGATAAGACTTCTCCATTTGAGCTGTATCAGTTTTTTGTCAGACAGCAAGATAATGTAGTTGAAAAGTAAGTGTTTCTCCATCTTGCTTTTTGTCATTGTTTATAAAACCTGATTCTAACTGTTCATGGTAACTGCTTTATTTCATTATGTGCAACACAAGCTGCATCTAGAAGTGTTATTATAACTGTTCATGAAATAAACTGGCAAGACTGGTTTCTAAGTAGACAGGACAGTGGAACTTGCATATGCTGAAACACTCATCAGAAAATTAGAAGGTGGATGATAAAGGAATGCAGCATAGTGCATTTTGTTCTCCCTGTGGGTTGACTCTCTTACACAGGAGATTTAGTACTGTAGCATCACAGGTTTTTTCAGTACACTACATTACTAAATTGATGTTAATAAGTTGCTCTATGTTCTTTTCTAAATCTGTTTTATCTGTCAATAGCACTGTTAAATCTGAGCTACTTCCTTTTCATATTGGAACCTGCCTTACAACTTACCTCTCTCAAAGGTTTATCCCCTGATAATTCAAATCCACATTCTGATCCCCAACACCTTTCAGACTGAAAAAAAGGGTATGTAGGTACCTAAAACTAAGATATTTCAACCATTCAGACCTTTTACCAGTAAAGGTATCTTTAATACACTGCATGGGATTGAAATCTCATTAAAATGGACTTTGTTGTGAAGAGTAGGCTTAGGGATGCATCTTTAAATTCTTGATTATCTTAAATAATCTTCCTGCTGAGATACTTGCCAATACACGTATGCTGTCCCATGATGGCCACAGACGGGCAGTAGGATTTTGCATTAGCATGTTGTGGATCTCCTAAGATATATACAAAACCTTGTTAGTTGACCTGATTCCAATAAATCCTGTAAAAGTTTTAAGAAAACTAAATTGTTCATTGGAGTACAAGCTTCATAAAAGCATCTGACACTGGCTTATGACTGAAGGCTTGACCCTAGGCAGAATATTAAGTAAAATGTGAGTTTTAAAGATTTGATTGAAAGGACAGAGAGTCTTAGTGTGTATTTCTTAAATTGACTAAGAATCATTTTAGTGCAGTTACTTAGGTTTGAATGACAAAGGCAGGAAATCTGTAATGATGGCTATGTAAACAAAATGTTTTTTCCCTGTTCATAGATACCTGAAACTATTCACCTTCCTTCCTCTTGAGGAGATTGCCCACATCATGGAAATGCATGCTAAAGAACCTGAGAAATGGGGCCCTCAGAAACGACTGGCTGCAGAAGTAACTAAGCTTGTCCATGGTAGAGAAGGGCTGGAATCTGCTAAGAGGTAAAGTTTGACTCATCAAGCAGTTTTGTTTCAGATTTATTCTGTGGTAATTCTCCACAGCTTTTCAGGGACTATTTTAATCTATTAAATTGCTGCTTAGATGTTAAAAGAGAAAAATGTAATAATTCCGTAGACTCCAAAATGCACTGAAAATATTAAAAACTTGCAGGGCAGTAGGGTACAATAAAAAATGAGGGTGTATTTAAAGTATTTGTGTTAGTTTGTGAACTCTCAAAAGAAACTGGGGAGGGGAATCTGATGAGTCGAGTAGCACTTTGTGTGAAGAGAAGACTAGCTCTGTATTTTGAAGGCTCTTTGTTCTCACAGGTGCACTAAGGCCCTTTATTACAGCAGTGTGGAGGCACTGGAAGAAATGTCTGACCAAGAGTTACAGGAACTTTTCAGACAAGCTACTTCTGCTGAATTGATGCTTGAACCTGGCATGACTGTTCTTGACTTGTGCCGCAAAGCAAATGCCATTCCAGATGGACCTAGTGGGTAAGTTCTCACCTGTGCTCGTGGGTACTACTCAAAACAGCATTTACCCTTCTCAGAAAGAACTGGAGTAGTAGAGGCTAAGGTTAATTTCAGTCACTGTTTACCTAGACTGAAAACAAAGTGCAGGAGAATTAAAATACATTCAATTATGGATGCACCAAAAAAACCCCCAAATCTAAGTGAACTTTCAATTCTTAACAATAAATAGGTTTCTCCTGCAATTAACAGTTGTTTTTGTTCTGTTTTTAAGGTACCGGAAAATTACTGATGGAGGAGTTTCAATAAATGGGAATCGTGTAACTAATCCTGAGACTGTTCTTATTCTTGGACAGCACATTCTGAAGAATGGAGTATCATTACTTAGGGTTGGAAAGAAAAATTATTACATTATAAAATGGCTGCAGTTGTGACAACAGAGTATCTCCCTAAGATGACAGGTCTCTAACTCTGCTTCTTCAAGATGTACTTGAAGATATTTCTGTACTGTGCATTACTACACAGCTCACAGACTGCCCAGTTTCCTTTTCAGAAGAAGCAGAGTTCACATAAAGGAGCTGAGTGGTACCACTGAAGAGATTGTAAGTACTCTGCCTTATTCAAAGCACCATTCATAAAGATCTGCACAAGAAGAAAATGAAAAGATTGATGTTGAAGTCCAGCAACGGAGATGTGCTTCCCCTCCTGCTTTAACAGCCTTCTGCATTGTAGGAGAGCAGTGGCCAGTTACTCCACAGGATAACCCACAGGAAAATGAACCAAAGCAAACTCAAACCCACTCCTTAAAGCCAGTGTGCGCTCATGTAACCAAGAAACCTTGCTGGGGGGGGGAAGACAACCATGGTCATGTTTCTCTGAACAGGTTTGCTTTGAAAGAAGCTGCAGAAAATTCATAATTAAAGACTTAAATGATTAAGCACTAGTGTAAGTTGGTTCTTGGATATGTACAGGGACACTGCACCAAAGTTTTCCATCCTTCATGTGGTAATACACAGCAAATTCACTTCTGAAATCTGAAAGTACAGAGCCTTTCAAAGCTTAAGTCAACCTAATTAATCCCTTTTAAGCCTTCTGTGTACATAGTGTGACTTACAAAGGGAGTGGCAGTTGTTCCACTTCTTTGGTCCTGTGAATGACATGGATGCATCCATGCTATCCAGCATTCCTTGTAGAAGGAATATCCTGCTACTAGTCCTGTAGGCTCTGCAGTCAGCTGGAAGATAGCACATTATACCAGAAGAGATGAAGCCATGTAATTTCAGCTGCCCAAGAGTTGTGAGTGAATGGCACCACAGCGTCTCTGGAGCAGAAAACACTTGAGGGAAGCTCAAGTGCTTTGCAGTGTTGCTTTCAAGGATCAGGCCTCACTCTTAGGCCATGGAGAGTAATTTCCTGGTCCATGAAATCTTCAATACGAATTTGCAGTAACAGCCGCCACAAGAGGGGAAAGCCTTAATTTGGCTTCTGGAATGTGGTATATATATTCTATAGTTGGGTGGGGAGTTTGTTATTGGTTTAGGTATCTTTTTAATGTTTCTTTTTACTTGATAAACTTGATGCTGATTTCACTGGTACCATGACTCAAGATTTCAACAGTAATAAAATATAGTAGCTTGCTTTTTATAAATGACAGTTTCTTCTGGCAATGAAACTGAATTATGGTACTTTTAGATGTTTAACATGTTCTTAGTGTTAATTTCAGTTTCCAGATCCTATTTACCTGTCTCATAATGAGACATCACTATCCTCATCTCTATTAGATAACAATGAAAAGTAGTTGAGTCTTTCTACCTCAAAGCACATGGAGGAAAAAGGGGAAGGAAGCAGAAAGGGAAAGTTCATCCACATAACACAGCCACCTTGTTCCTTAAATGACAAAGCATTAGAGCAAATCAGAAACATGCACCTGGGACCAAAATACTCCGGTACACACCCACATTCACCTCCAGAGAAATACAACAGTCTGTGTGAGTTTCTGGTTACAGGAAGAACTCCTAAGAATAAGCAGCGCTTCATGTCTGATCTCTTTCCTGCCTGTTTTCTGTCATTGCCAAATGGTGCAGATGCACATATATATACACTTCTAATAAATTAGTACATTTATTTTTTAGAAATATGAAACAAAGGAATAAAGTTCTTTGCATGCCAGGTTTCTAACAAGATTCATAAACCCAAGAAATTTAGTCCATGCTTGCCTTTGACCAAGTCCTAGCAATCCAAACCCTTCCCTGACTCTTCCCAGGGAAGCAGCTGGATACAACCACTACTTGCCATGACCATACAGGGCCATCACAACTCAGCATTTGAACACTTGGGCCAAGGATCAAAGATGACTGGAAAAGTCAATTTTTTTTTCTTAGCCTGGTCTTATTTCTTATATATAGGTACATTCAGATAATCAGAGATTGTTCAAACTTGTTCAATGTGAACGAAGTGTAATGAATATTGAAGTATTTAACATGGCTACAAATGCATGATTTAAAAGTGCAAAAAGAAAAGTAATTATTTGGGCAAGATATTTTAAAAAACCTAAAACCAACAAACTAAAAAAGTTCCACCAAAAACATTTGTACAGCACAACCTGGAAGACTTGAATTTAACCTTACTGTGGCAGCTAGCAGTCAAGAGGTAAAGGGTGAAAGGGTGTGCAGCAGGTAAACTCAAACTATAAGAGCATGGAAGCACCTTCACTAGTTTAAACTGTCATTGAGCACAAAACCATATCCAGCTGGTACTAAACTTTGAGGAACCAATCCTCCAGCTCTCACCTCAAAGCACAGTTTAATAAGCAACAAAAAGTGGATGCAGTGAGATCCTCAGTTAACTAACACCAGCTACCCATTGCTCTTACAGCTCAAGGAGAAAGCTGCAGAAAAAATTACTCAGGATAATTCCATTCAAGTCCCAAGAAGGGCACAACAAAGTGGCAAGTTGTTTCTTTCCCCTGCTGTGGTCCATAAAGATGGGTCCTGAGTTTGCCATATCCAATCTGGCATCTGTCATTCATGCACAAAGCAATGAATAAAGGCAGGTTTTACACCAGGTCTGCCCTGCTGATGTCAGGGTAAGGTCTGAAGCACACAAACACCACCACTCCCTTTACCCATCTGCTTCACTAAGTAAAATTTGAATCTGACTACTAAATACAGACAGTTCACATCAGGATACTGTGTTTTAGTTACAGCAGGACTACAACAGTTCAGGTAACAAATGTCAGACATTTACTAATCTGGATTCAGCTACAGGGAGTTTTCTCCGTGATTCTCTCACCACTGGAGAGCAAGTTAGCTAAAACTTGTGCATTGATGACAAAATAACTTTTTCAAGTTTAAATTAAATAAGATGATCTAGGAGACAGTTATAAACCACCAGTCTAATCTGGGAATGTTTCCATTGCTGCCCTCATTAGGCTTTTTTCCACAGCTTCCCCGTAATTTCTTTTAATGCTGGTAGCAATAGTGGCATTAAGTATTTTAGCTCAGTTCCAGAGCACAGCTTGTTTCAAACCATCAGTAGGCACGTGCAGCCTGTCTACACTATGAGTTATGGAACTGTTCAGGAATGCAGAACTGAGAACAAGTGAAACCATAACTAAGGCTGGACACATACAGGTACTTATACTACTAACTTAAAAGTGCACATAAGTCCTGTCACCAGAACTACAAATCAGTCCAAAACTATTTCTGGCATACTTAATTTTGTGTATTATCTGTTTATTAAATAACAGGATTGTTACAGCATGGACCTTCAAAGTCTTGCATTAAGGATTACAAATCAAGTTCATTTCTTGGCACTCAAACATTACCAAATTGAAACCTTTTGTGAAACTTAAACAAAAAACGTCATAACATTTCAGAAACCAAATTAACACTGGAAATTTCATATGACATTACAGAGCCAGGTATCACTTGCAAGAATTTCTTCAATAAATGAAATTCATTTGCTTTATGTGGCATTTCAAAACTTTACAAATCAGAGTATTTCTTCACAAAGAGACTGTTGACTGAACTTTGGGAGTTAAAGCTTAGGTAGCAGATCACTTATGGACGGCACTACCTTGTTGAAAACTTCTTGGATGTTGAAAGCAAAAGGGAAAGAGGCGTCAGGTGAATTTCAAACAGAAATGTAATGAAAACAAAGCTTTTGACAAAACTTAAAAAAAAGCTTTCACTGATCACCAAATTGATTTAAGAAGTGGTTTGCACTCTGTCATATTTCTTAAATCTGAGAACTACCATCCCAGGACACAATGCAAGATAAAAGTACCTCATTTGTATTCATCACGTGTAATGCATACACCATGACTTTTTAGGTTATTTTAAAATCCACAATATATATTTCTGTGTTCTGCATGAATTACTTCAGCTCATACATGAAGTATCCAAAAATTGCATCTGTCAGACTTAACTTCTTGTGCTCATATTGATGCTAAACTGAAGATTACCATGAGAAAAATACATTTTTAAACAGAGTTTCTCGTAAACTGAATTTTTAGATTTTCAATCTTTAGCAAAAATTGAAATATTTTCAAATCCTTACCAAAGGAATTCTATTTTTGCCAAGTGATTTCAGGGAGAAGGAACTGCATATGGTAGTAAAAACCTCACTATCTTGGCCCAACACCATAAAATCAAGCCATGGAGGCTAAGAGCAGTGTCCTGTTTGTCATGCAAGTTGTGTTAAAGTATCAGCAACAGTATAGTAAACATTTTCACTTTATACAAAAAGAGTGAATCTGCTTGAAAAGTACATGCAAGTATGCTGGCTGGAGTTTAAATAAATTTTTATTCATAAAAAATTAAAATGTTTACTTTTTCAAGGCTAGTGTGATCAATAGTTATCTGTATGAATTATAATCAGAAGAAAAAAAGAAACCTCATCAACTTAATTTCCAACCTAAAATTTTATAATTTTACGATTGTCCTCAAAAAAAAAAGCTACTTACAGCACAATAAAATTTCCTCAAAAAGCAACTGTAATCTCTGATATAAATATTCCAATTCCATAGACTTTCTTTCATACTGTCATACATTCCAAAATTTGCAGAAGTTGTGGGCATCCCCTTCTCCCTGGCCAACTTCATCTGTTTTTAAAAGAAACGCTTACTATCCCGTTACAGTTTTGAAATCCATTTTATTTTTCAGTTCTGCCAGAGCAAATTTACTAACAGATGGTCCAGGGGCTTGGTCCCAGGGGGGAGGAAGGGGAAGGTGTCCTTGTGCCTGATTATAAACCCCAACATTCAAACACAAGCTCCAGTGCACGTTAATAACTCTGCAGCCACTTTTTAGTAAGCTGTTCTTGTTCACAAGCTCCAGGCTAATTCTTCCTACATGATACTCCACGAAATCAAGTCTGAACTTCTGTCTGCCGTTGAAACATTTGGGGACAAAGAGAAAAAAAGGGAACACACATACATAGTAATACGCTCGACATCTCTACTGTGCTATAAAATGGAGACCTCCATCTGTCACAGTGCATGCAATATATTCATGAAAGAAAATACTCGGTGCTCTCTTTTCTTCACAGTATTGAAACTTCTACTGGAAAAGCAGCTTTAAACTATGCCACAAGACTACACCGGCCGTCTGAACCACAGGCAACCTGTTCAGCAAGTCAGGCACTGGAACTTGAATGTTTTTCCCCAAGTTCAAATGAGACTGTCACTGAGACAGAAGACTTGGTCTGCTTTAATTTGCACCAGAAACCTGGTAAGGAAACATTTAGAGCCATTTATTATATGGATTAAATATGACTTCTTTTGCAAAATACAGCATATTTTTCTGTTTGCAAATCAAACCAACTGTCTTTACATGAGCAGATTTACACAGTTGCAGTACACAGATAAGAAGAGTTCATAAATAAAAATTCTATTCCGTATACCATGCCTAGCAATTGTCAAGCCAATGTAACCTCCAATGCATATAAATAGTGTGGCTGATACAGTCTTCACCAAAGATGTGTCTCACGGATCTCTGCAATGATCTGGCTGGCTCGCTGCAGGGCCTGCACACAGGAACACACAAAAGCCAGAGTCAGTTACGCTGCAGAGATTTCTCAGGGACGTAACAGCAGCAGTCTGGGAAGTGCAAAGTTAAAAATCAAATCAAAGCTAATCAGTCTTATTACTAAATGAGTGGCAACCCATTAAATTCTCAAGAAGGGCAGACTTCTTCACCATACAACAGTTTTAATGCTGTAAAACCTAGAAATAAAAGAGAAATTGCACCTGCTTTCTATCCAGCCTGCTAAACTGCAGATTTAAAAGCTCACATGCAATCCTTTCTAGTCATGTATTGGTTCTAGCAGAGAAAAGCAATACACTGGCATACTCTTAAAAAGCAGGGAAGAAAAAAGGAAGACAAGTCTTCAAAAAGCCTCCCACTGATCTGGTTAACTGCTCCCATGAACTCCTGATCTCCTCATTACCTTTAGCATGTCAGCTGCCTCTTTCCTGCGCTGTGCCATGTCCTCAGACTCTGTGAGAAGGTCATCCAACAACAGGGACTTGTACAGCTGGCCCACCAGCTCACTCTGGAGAGTGTCCTTCACATGGTTCACCAGAAAATGCATCACTGCCTTTGGCACACTGCAAGCACATAAAGAGCGTTTCTTTAAAATCATTGTTCAAAACCAGGTCTGTTCCAGACTGAAGAATGCATAATGAGGGCAAGCAGCTACACACAGCCTTGGCTCAAACTACCAGGAATCTATCATTACCATAAATAAACACTCTCTTAAGCACAAGCAGCATCATGTACAATATTAGAGTAGAACTAATTCATATAAAATTAATTCCTTCCAAATAGAAAACCTGCATTGTAAAAAAATGAATAGTATAGAACACAAAATAAGAATAAATAAGGCATTTTCTACAGTAGAAAGAACTTTTTTATGCTGTTTCCATCCTTATAGCTAAGTGCTAGAAAACTGAGCCACACACACACTAGTTCCTTTTTGACTTTCCCATTTGAAGTAACAGGATGGCAAAACTAAATTCTGTCAGGGTACACAGCACCTAGAATTTATTCCAGTTATTTGCTGCAAATCTTCCATCTGAATTGAAGCATCCTCCAGAAAAGCAGGCATGTGCTAAATAATTGAACTTTTTACTTAATATTATACAGAACTTGAAACCATTAGAAAAAACAAGTGCTTCTTCAAACTGCTTCATTTTGTGAAGGATCAAATTTTACTGCTGCTGTCCCTTCTAGAAAATAAATTTATTTTCTCTCTTCTTACAAACATAAGACCATGATAAAAATAACATAATCATATATATGATTCTTAAAATATCAAAGTATTTACATGGCTTAAATATTACGAGGAAGTTTAGGATTACCTGTCCTGAATGTTCTTCCTGACAATAAGGAAGTAAGATTTAATAAGTCGTTCAATCACTTCACAATCTCGTTGCTCACGGGCAGAAAGTTTGCGTGCAACAGGTACAGGCTGCATGAAAAAATAAAAGCTTAGCTCAGCTTACTAATTCTGCTCATTTACATTTGTAAATAAAATTCAAAACTGTAACCACTGCTCTTTTAGCCTGAGCTTAATGGATGTAACCTGCCTTGCAACAAACTTGGAATTCTTCAAAAATAAAATCAGAGACATCAAAATCCACATGTGTGAAACAAAGGCCAGAGAGCATCACTACATTTTTTCTAAAGCTCTCCAAATATCCTCATCTGTTTTTAACTTAAGTGGGTTTTGTCTTTAATGATTCTTCTCCTCTATTAGAAACATTCAAATTCAGCACAAGAAGAGCAGGAATTTGAGTTGAGCTGAGATTTGTTTCTGTACCAACAGCTATCCAGACAAAGAGTTCACCTGCACAGGAATTTGTGAAAGGAAGCCAGTTCTGCCAATCATAGCCTGAAACTAGAGCAGGCAGGGAGCTTGTAGGGAGATTGGAATCAGGCAGGGAGCAAAGCAGAAGAGACTGGCTAGACCTCCCTGTTGCTATAGTGGGAATTATTTACAAAGATACCACATATTAGCAGCAAAGTTACAAGATCTGGAATTCAGATGTTTTCTTTCCTGAGCCTGAACTACAAAGAAAAGGAATTAGTCTTCCAAGACTCACCACATCTAATAGGTTTACAGCATGTCCTTTTTGAGGACTAGCTGGTAGGGGTGCAGCTGGCTTGGACTTTTCATCTGCTGATACCTCTTCTGCTTTGGAGGGTTTCAGCATTCCTCTCCAGCTGCCTGTTCCAGGCTCCTGAGACACATCTGCTCCTACAGCACCAGTCTGCACAAACAGCACATTGAAAAAACATGGCAGAATTAGTGATCAAATCTCTACAGGTAAAACTCACTAAAAATAAGATTTTCATAGGTATATTCCCTTTGTTCTGTTCTTCACATTCTCCACAGTTATTCTCCCTTTGCTGGTTACAGCTCACAAAAGGTACCAGTAAAATGAAAACTTTTAAAAATCATATTCTCCCTAATAAAGGAGATGAAAATGTCTCACATGGAGAAGCTCCAAAGCATTTTAAGGGCCTACAAATCACTTCTGAAATATGGGGTTGTCTTTCTAAGTCATTTTACTTTGACCACACTTCCTATACTATCAATATCATTCTGAAAGTATATTTTGAAGATCACCACAGCTCTTGCAATACTCAAATTTAAATTCTTCAAGTTTTATTTAAATACAAACTGAAGTTTCTTACAGCAACAGCTAAAAAATATTTCTGTTTCAAGGTACCACAACTATGATCATATTTATGCTGTCCAAATTTACAGAAGGCTTTTTTTGTAACAAATCAAAACAAAAGTCTTCATCTTATGGAAGTGAGTACCAGAGATTCTGGGGAGCTCCAGACAAAGAATGGCTCACGAATCTTCTGAGAAAAAAATGTAACACCCAACTGTTAAACATTAGGAATCACTGGACAAAAGAAATACTAGTGGATGGTATCCACCATATGTTAATAAGTATGAAAAAACCCAGTTTATTTTGATGTAGAATGGGGCAATTTTG
Organism: Cyanoderma ruficeps; assembly: GCA_008694505.1. Lineage (NCBI taxonomy): Eukaryota > Metazoa > Chordata > Aves > Passeriformes > Timaliidae > Cyanoderma > Cyanoderma ruficeps. Next base: position 6,655,538 of record VZDJ01000426.1, read on the forward strand.
ATTTTGTACCTTTCCACAAGTCTAATATCTCTTCTATTTACTCTGTGCTTTTAAATCTGCTCCTGCTTGAAAAGCAACCAAGGCTTTGTACTACTATTTATGTCTTTCTTCAGATAGAAGAGGAAAAAAGCAGTATTTATCTATTGTGTTTACAAGGAAACACCACAGGCTGATCTTAAATCTAAAAAAAAAGTGAGAAACAAAGCATACCAAACAGATTATCAGCAGTAGCATACAGGAGGAAACCCAGCTAACCTGTGCACATCAAAAATTTTATTTAAATTGCACAACTGCTCAGCGGCATTGTAGAATACACCAGGAATTCAAATCAAACTCTGTTAATAAGAGAAAATTATTGTTAAGGAAAGATCCACTGCATCATTTCTGATTGCAAGACAGCTGTTCAAAATGACAAAAATACCACTCTCCTCCTGTGTTACTGTGGAGCCTGCTCTACCTCCAAAGTAGTTTCAGAAACAAAGCTACACAGGAGAGTGTGAAATGTTTCACCTCCTAGAGGACGGGTTTTATGGGAAATGCAAACCAAATATGGCAGCTTCCTGCAACTCCCTAAGTCACAACACTATCTTCACAGTGGCTCTTGATTACTTTTTAATTTTTGGAGCATATAAAAACCTCTAAAACATTGATGAAAATAATAGTTAAAATTCTACTATAGACTAGATTTTGATTTTAACCACTTTGGTCAGGACAGAAAAGGAAGCTTTGCATTAAAATCTGAATGTGCAATAAAGCAGAAAGCCTAAGTCCCCTCGGTATTCCTAATACACAAACCTGTGACTGCCCATCTTTTCTGACTCCAAGCAAGAGCAATTAGCAGAAAAGGCTTCAGAGGAATACTGAGCTGTTATTTTAACACATGAGACAACACACCTAACATGTAAAAAAAACACTGCAGAACACATTTCACAAATGTAAGTAAACCAGGGATTCAACAATTATGTGAAACAACACAAAGGAGGTTCAGTTTGAACAAAGCCTGTAAAGATTCCCTGCAGGAAGCAGGAAACTCACATTTTAGCATATCTTCTGTCCTCCTTCTTTAACTGTCAACACATTAAAAACATGCAGTTTAACAGCCATGCTGAAGACTTTTGATTACAACACTGTTGCACCCAACAATCTAGGGACAGTTTGAGGCAAATTAGGTGCATATTTGCACCACAATTTATTGCAAACAAGAGTTCAAAGAGAAAGCAGCGACTTGGCCACCTCGTGGCATGTCTTGACATGCCACTGCAGATAGAAGCAGTAGTGCCAAGTATTCCACACTGGGGAGGACATCCAGACTGGGTAGGACACACTGTTGGTGACAGAACTACTAGAGACAAACTGCTTTCCTTACACCTGGGGTGCACCACAACAGAAACATGCATGCAGTGCTTAGAGGAAAAATCAAGACAGACCTTGCCATCAGCCTCAGCAGAAGCAGCAGTAACAGTCTCCTGGGGAGCAGGTGCCAATGCACCTGGAGCTTTAGTAGACTAGGGAAGGTAAAAAATGTAAGGAGGGGGGAAAAAAAAATTTCAACTGAAGACCACCGAATTTACCTAGCAAATTTCATACACTTTTACCTAGTAGCATCTTTCAAAATCCAGAAAAGAAATATTTTGAATTTACAAGAAAAACAGTAATAGAAGCAGAAAAAAAGAAGAAAAAAGGAAGAACGAAAAGAGGAGGAAAAAAAAAAGAAAAATAAAAAGCATCTCCAAGATAGTTATTTTGTATTATCTGACCTTCAATTTAAACTCCTACACTGATGATTTAACTATGAAATTAATAAAATGAAGGATCACAGAGCACTGAAAGCAATCTCCAGCTAGCTTAAACTCTCAGTTGATCCATCAGTTGCCTTAGACTGATTAAAGGCAATGGTATTAGATCTGCTCTGGGACTTTGTCTCACTTTTTAAGGTAATGAACTTAGCGAACAGATTTCTGGCAGCTGTAGAAACTCCTGTTACAACCTCATGAGGATCCTAAACTACAGTCTCTATCTTTGAATTCTTAATAATTCACATAGTATTAAATAACTGTCTAAAATTCCAGCTCAGTGTCGGACTGTTCTTTTCTACAGCCAGACAATATTTTCCATGACACTTGGTTAGTTCTTGCACCCCTGTCACTGCACTAATCCCAAAACCAGGTAAAATTAAGCCAACTCCAGAGACAGAATACATGACTGGATTATGATGAACAACCAAAAATGTCACCTCCAAAAAGGTCTTGCTCTCAAAGAAAGTAAGACTGCAGTAAACTGCTGTTTTAAGGGTGACTTAATAAAAACCAACCACAAGTCACTATGTTGGCACTGGTACTTTTAAATCACTTGTTTATCTTTTCAAATAAGTGTGCCTTAGCTACAAATATAAGCGTGAAAGTTTTGAGTCCATCTTCAACATCTGCACACATTTTACACCTTACCTGAGATGACATTCAAGCAACAAGTGTAATATTACAATTATAGACAAGTCTTCAGAACTACCAGATTTAAAACCTCCCAAAAACTGAATCTTTTAAAGAAAATGACATTCCACTTCTATCTTATAAAACTGAAAGGAAAAAACTCAATACTTGGAAGCTCTCAAGACTGTTACTAGGGCAGCATATCAAAATTTCCAATAGTTAGATTGAATCTAGAATGCATTTATCTTTATGTAAAAAATAAAATCAAACATTCCCTTACCTTGTCTCGTGACACGGAAGAAGGCAATTCCCGGGCTAACCTGTTCCGCCTTTGTTCCTTTAAAAACAATCCAGCAAGATCTCAGTTATGTATTACTCTGTATCAACACATAGGCAAGATTCACATTTTATATGGGTGATTTCCATTTTAGAGACAAACATAAGTAATTTCTTCTCATCCAGTGCCATGCTAATATTGTGGTCTATGAAACCCTCAATTATTTGGATACTTTGATTACCTGGGCAAAACCAGACTCTAAATATAAGAAGTTTTGCAAAGTTTTTTTCCACCACACTCCCTAATCAAAACCTGAACCTGTAAAAAACAACATCAAAGCTCCACAATTTGGCTCAGCACAGATACCCTACAGTCCTCATTAAGGTGTAAATCCTCCAAGTAATCTAAAGGATTGGATTCTGTGGCCAGCACATGATTAGCCCAAAATGAAGGAGGATGCAGAATTCGCTTCATAGCAAAAGAGAATCTGAAGCAACCAGGACAAAGAAATATCTGATTTTGCTCAAAATTAATAATTGATTGTCTAGTGAAAAAGGTTTGGGTTTACATGGTTTGGGTCTTCAAAATTTTCAGTGTCCTGTTTAGGAAAACACTAGGAAAGAACTAGTTTAAGTAACACATGATGATACAATTTTGTATGGTCAGCTTCACTAAGTCTTAATTTCTATACTCACAGCTGTTTCCATAGACATTGTTTTTGAACTAGATTAAAGAGCAGTCTACCAAGGCAAATTCAAATGCATACCTAGTCAGTACAGAATATACGTATAGAAGGAAGTAAAGGGTAAAAATTTAAGTAGAAATTGTAATGTAATCATTTATAAAAGGAACACTACAAGAGCATGTAGTGACAGGACAAGGGGGAGTAGCTTCAAACTGAAAGAGAGTAGATTTAAATTACATATTTCATAAGAAGAAATTCTTTACTGTAAAAGTGGTGAGGCACTGGAACAGGTTGCCCAGAGAAGCTGTGGATGTCCCATCCCTGGAAGTATTCTAAGCCAGGTTGAATGGGGCTCTGAGTAACCTTGTCTAGAGGAATGTGTCCCTGCACATGGCAGGGGACTTGGAATGAGATGACCTTCCAAGCCAAGCCATTCCATGATTTTGTGATGAATGAAAACAATGTGTTAAATAAACACAAGGGTATTAATAAGCTATTAGCCAGAGAGATGAAGCATTGCAACAACACCAGATTGATTCTTCCAGTTTAATAGATTGGTTGTTGAACTGCTTCTACAGGGTGATGGCAGTAACAAGTATTATCAATCAGATTTGGACTTGAAAACACAAGATTACTGATGGGAGACTGATGGAGAGAATGTCTCAGGGAGACTGAAGTGTGGAATTACAGAGATTCAAGAACAATGCCAAAAACAAGCAGAAATTAGAACCCGAACAGAGGAAACAGTACTTGTATTATCCTTACATGAATGAGAGGAACAGTATTGGTACATTGTGTCAAAACCAAAATGCAGTTATTTCAATATGAAACACCATTTCACAACTACATATTTAAATTTCCCCTTCAAAAAATTTCATTTCATAGGCAATACTCAATTAGGTGCCCATCTTATTTTCCAGACTGAAAAACAGGCAGAATCCTTTCAGTGAAGTACCAGCCAGTGATCCTGAATGTAATATGCAATAGAAATTAACAAATCCACAGATCACTACACCATTTTCATAATTCATCACATTTTTAGTGCCTCAAAACGTAGAAATCTGCTTCAATGAAAGAAACTGAAGCATTTGTTATTTTATCAATTTCACTTTCAGCTAAAGAGACAAGAAACATTTTAAGAGAACATACTTTCTTACCTCTATGTTGTTATTCATTAACCCACAGGCATCAGCGAAGTCTGGATGTTTTGTATTGATATAAGCTAACTCAATGGCCACCAGATTATGAACCTAAAATGCAAGACATCCCCAGATCAAAAATTCAGGGAGTAAACCAGTGCTTCCTATCTAACATACAGCCACAAAACTCAGAAATTTGTGCCAGTGCAGAGCAATGACCTACAGTGCTGGCAAGGACAGGCAGAAAGAGCACTCAGCCACAAAGCACCTGCAGTATGTGAACAGGGGAGAAGGCTCACTGTGAGGGACAGCACGTATACAAAACGACTTTTGCTTTTCACATCCAACGCAGAATCAAATACTGAAACACTCTTTACTCCCCAACAGGCAGTCAAAATCAGACTTTAATATTAAAACATATTGATATAAAGATGAACTTTTAGTTTTGTCTAGCTAAATGGCATTACAAGCCTCTGAAACATACTGACTAAGGATTACAATTTAATTTTCACCCCTGCATCCCAAACTCTACAGTAAATGCACAGCTTCTGTTACCAGGGACGGAAACAAACTACATAAGGAAGACCAGAAGATGTTAAATTGAAGTTTTAGTAAAATTCTTCTTGGGAAATTGAAACACAGGGGACAATATGCTTGACCCTAACTCTACCCTTTTGTTTTTTATGTATCTATACTACAATATAGAATATGATTCAAAATGTGTACATATTAAATAACTATCAATTTAACAAGTAAGCTTCCTTTAATAACTTGGGTTCCTGACTCTGCAAACAGAAGCATCAAGACTCCAGAAAACATGCACTTTTACCAGCAAATTACAGTAGATGGACACTTACCATTTCATTTGTGACAGGAAGTCTCCTACGCAAAAGACAGGTTACTACTTCAACTATGGCATCGTGCAGTTTAGGAAACCTCAGTAATTCCTAAAAACAAACCAAAATTTTACTGGTGAGACTTCCAGAAGTTTTTAAGCAAGTAATCACACCCCCCCCCCCCTAATTACAAACCNTACAAACCCAATTCTAAAGCATTCATTTTTACCTGTGTGCTGTAATTACTACAGTGCTGGATAATCCTCTGCATTTCCTCATGAACCAGCTCCACACAGCGCAAGCTCGGCTCTTCCAAACGTTTGATTTGCCTTTTTACCAGCAGCTCAAAGGAAACTTCAGGAACAAACAAGGCAGGACGGGGACCCTGGTTAAAAAGAAGGGAAAAGCTGCTGAATTGGGTATAAAACAAGATTCATTTCTAAGCAGTAGTATCTGATGAGGCACAGAATAAATCAGGTCACAGTGATGACACCTGACACTCAGAACAGGTCTCAGGAGTAAAATACGTTAGACGAGTATTTAAAAATTAAAGCTCTAAGTTGCTATCTTTATGACAAAATGTATTAAACTATGATTAAGCAGCATCCTTATAGAATCTTGGAGATTTCTACCTACGTCATTTTAGGCTTACAAATCTGAACAATGCTTTTTCACATTTGTGGGTCTACATGAAATCTATTACAAAGGCAAAGACATTTTCTTTCTAAATTCAGAAAGAAAAACTGCCATTATTTTTGGACAGTCTTGGGCATATAATACCATACCAACAAGATAGGTGGGTTTCAGTGTTCGGAGTAATTTCATTTATGACCATACAGACCAATGCTTAGCTACACATATAACAGTTTTTACCTGAAATATGACATCTTTCCTGTTACTAAATCCTGTTTTTACATTTTACATTTACAGGAGGATAGGAGCATACACACAGATCATTGCTATGGAGTACCTCATGCTCCGGGACCATGTAGAAACCTGCCTGTCTGTCCACACACAGTACAAATGCAGATTGACATGTCTGACATCCAAAGTCAAGCTTGAAGGAGTGAACATTTTATTATATATTGCAAAATCTAAAAGCGGCCTCTGTTAATTCTCAGCAACACCAATTCCCATACTAGCAAGAAACCAAATCTGTCAGGAAAACACTGAACCATTTCTAGGTTGTACCCCTCATAGAGAATTAAACCTTAGCTTCCTATGTAACACACAGCCACAACACTCAGAAATCCAAATGAACACTCACAGTGGCATTTCTAATGGCAGTCAGAATGTCAATTGTGTTAAGGCCACCCAGAGGGTCAACAGATTCTAAAGTTCTTCCAAAAGTCTCATGGAAAATATAACAGATTCTGGCTCCACCACATCTGAAAGAAGAAAACAACAACTGAAGTAGCAAATAAGTAGAAGAAAGCTCTCATTGAAAACATTTTTTACAATTGCTTGGATTCAAACATTTTTGAGTATGTTATCCAGTGTAGTAATATTGCCAGTGAGAGCCAGTAAGAGCCACTGGGTCAAGTTAACCACTCAGTCAATATTCCAGGAAAGCATTTGTACTTACAGCTCTGAAGTCTCTATGTATTTTGCTGTTCCTTCAATGGTGTTACAATATTCTGTGGCAAATTTGGTGATCAGCTGCAATAAAGTAGCACTTTTGTCTTCAACAGGTTCCCCATAGCTGTTCAGTAGAGACTGGTACTGGGCAGCTAAAACATTAATTCTGGTTTTCAGTTCTGGCAAGCAATCCCTGATATGATGCATCAGCAATCTAAAAATAGAAAACAGTCCTTCATTAGAAGGGAGAAAAAGTTTCAGCTTTATCATCTTCATCAAAACAGAGAAGAGACACAAAATAACCACCAAAGGCAAACATTTACTTGGGAAAATTACAGTAAATTCAGGAACTGAGAGAACCAGAGTTTGCAACCAGAGTTTTCTTTAATACATTACTGTACAGCACCAAAAGAGACACTAAGGGTAAAAAGAAAGCCCTGCACATATGTCTAACACATCAGTTTGTATCTTCAAGTAATACCTGTTCAGTGTTCTAGCAAGATACTTGGTTCCATTTCGATTGGCGAGGGAAGGATATTTCTTTTGAAGAAAACCATACTCATCACGAATGGAATCAGCCACACTCTTCTTATTGTTGATATCCAACTGACTCCTGAAGGTGAAAGGCAGAGTTACACACTAGTCAATGGATGCAAAGTAAAAGTAATTTACACTTCTGTTTTTCTAGACAGAACATTGAACAACTGGGTTTTACTTTACACACACAACTCACCTTCCTTAGACTTTAAAGGTTTTTATTTGTTTCTCCACACAGCATAGTCAACAAATAAGTATTGGTAGCAACTATACACAGTCTAAGCAATGCTTTTATCCAAACCACATGAGATTTGACCTAAGTAATGTAAAAAAAACACAGCAAATGGTACCAGAGCCACATGCACTTAGGATTAATATATACAGGACCCGTGCTGGATCAGAGCTCACCAGAAGCACCCCTCAAGCTGAAGGACAACAGCAGAAGTGGTGACACTACAGCTCTTTTAGAAGTGTCTCTACTCCTCTCTGCATTAGCAGTTGGTCGAGTGGAAGAATAAACGCTTTTGAGAAGTGAGCAACAAACTTCCGAACTTCTCTGCTTATCCAGAAGTTCATTTCAACACTGTCACCTTATTCTTAAAAATATATTCATGGCTAAAAAAGCAGAAGCATTACTTCACATCAACACAGTTTTAAAAATAGCACCAATGTGCCCACACAGACCTATTCACTACTCCAATGATGCCAAGTTTGACTGGAATCACTCTTCCCATGAGCACATCCATAGCATCAGTGCCAGCATCCATGAGATCCAGCTTTGTGATAACAGCAAGCGTTCTTCGACCTACCAAAAGGAAAACACTCACAGGGATGTTCTGATTTGATCAGAGTAACTAAAACTCAATTCAGCAAAGTGGAGAATTAGTGACCTAAATTCATTAAATAGGTAAATACTGCCCATCTAAACCAGTAGGTTAACACACACAGGATTTGTCTGGGATCTTAGTATTTCCTGAGCTCTTGGTCTGAAAAAAAATGTGCCAAGAACTTTTTCTTTAAAATATAACACACTTTTTGCATCTAAAAAAATAAACAGCATCTCAGTAAAATCAGTAAGTTCTTGGGTTTTGAAACTTTCATGTGAAACTTTCATAGCTACTTTGTTACTGTAGGTTCTCACTATATAGCATTACTCCTGCAGAACCTGCAACATGATCTGCCACTAGACCTTTAAGTTTTAAAATTTTGGGAAGTGATCCAAAAGACACTGATGGTCATTTTTACAGGAGTAAAATAAAAGGAGTCTGATATCTCGAACCAGGACAGTTTAACTGAGCAGACTGCCAGACAAAGTTTTCCCTCAAGGTTATGTGGCAGACAAGCCACAGCAGACTTGGAGTTTGAAAACAATCAAGAAAAAAGAGTTACATTTTATACAAAAAAAAAAAAATTGAGGGTACCAACACTAAATTTTAACCTAATGTCTGTATGTTTATTAATCCATGTTCTTTCAAATCATACAATGCCATTTTCTAGTCAATGGTACCAACAGCACTTTGCAAAATCAAGAAGCAGGCAGCCAGTAGCTTCAGATCTGTTTCCAAGTCCTTAGGTAAATACCAAAAGATAAATCTTCCTGCTTTGTTGAATCAGTCAGTTCTCCCACATAAATACTGGCACCAAAATTCATCTTATCCTTACTAAAGGTCACTAAACTATCACTATACAGTCAATTACCAGCTGCAGGGTGGCACATTTTCTCAGCCAAAGGAAACAATGTTGGACAATAAAGCATGAAATTTCCCTAACGGACCACTCCGAACTACTAAAACTCTGAAAAACATTCTTAACACCATTTTGCTGCTGTGGAAACAGAAGTGACTCCGTGACTATTAGAATAGTTAGTTGGCCTGCTGGCAAGCCAGAAGTCTATCAGTTATTGATTCATCCCAGCATTCTCTTGAGTAGCAGAGACTGCAGCAAGAAGTCTTTAATCAAATATAAAACTTACATTTCCTAGGAAATGTGGTGACATTTACTTTTCTTACTATATATTGCCCAAACAACTTTTTATTTTAGGATTGAGTTTTAAAAAGCAGCTGAATTACAGCATCCAGCTAGCCTTGGTGCTCACCATCTGGATCCACCTCCCGAGCTATTTTCAGAGCTTCGGAAGTGGCCATGTCTGTGTTAGCAGCCGTCACTGCCAGGATAATGGAATTGGGGTTGCTGATGAACTGAAGGATGAGCTCTCTTATTTGAAGTTCAATGTCTTTAGGCTGATCACCAACAGGCACCTAGAGAAAAAAGCAACATGGAACCGTTCAAAATTGTGTCTTTATGCCTGCATGAGGCTTGGTGCCCAAGAACCATGTGTACAACCGGCAGACTGTGGCGTGTATGAGTGCATGGGCAGGGAAAGAAGTCGTCTTCTTCATGTGTCAGAAAATTATTCCATATGTAACCTGAACAGGCAGGATCTGAGTATTTCTCTTAGGATATCCTCACTTTAGACAGCCTCTTACACAAAATACACATAGCAACTCCTGGAGAAGCAACGTGGAAGAGATTTTCCAAGTTGCCAAATACTCATCAATCTGCAGGTACGTAGAGTGCTACCTCTCCTATGGAAAGGAACACGCAGCCCACACACCCACCATCATTTATATGTAGAAAGAGGAAAAACATAAGCAAATCTCTCTCTGGCATCAGCAAAGTACATCAGAAACCCAAATCTTACCCCAACATGCCAAATTTACACAACACTACTTAACTCCAGGAAAGCAGTTTATCTAAAAATCCAGAACAATGGCACGGAATGAACAGGCACACCTTGTTCAAAAATACACACTGAGTCAGAGGAGAAGCATTCTGCATCTCACCTTTGTTATTCCAGGCAAGTCCACAAGAGTCAGATTTACAACATTAGCTGAAAAAATCTTAAGATGAATCGGTTCAGGACTGATCCCCTAGAAATACATTAATAAGAAGGAATAATTACTGCCCTGGATTATTTAAATTCACCATATGAAAATCCAAAGGCTGTAGTTTCATGCTACAAAGACTTTCTATCACCACATACCTTAAAACACACAGCAAGGAAAAAAAGCCAAACATCTGTCAACTAATTCTTTTGTGTTTGGCAGCAGCCAATTTTATAATTACACATCAAGCTAAGTACGTAGAAAAATCAAAGCAAGTTTAACTGAAAGTTTTTTTGTACTTTTATTACAGAATATTGAAGTAAAGCAACAATTCCCTGTCTTTTAGCTGAAGTAATTTATCTCATGAACACAGTGAAAAAATCTCGAGACAGCAAGCAGGATTCCTGTGTTCTTCATCAGGACAGTTAAGTGCTTTTCACTCCTAGCTGCCAAAACGCTTTAAGAAAAGGTTTAAGCAGCAAGAAAATCAATAGCAAGACAACAGATGGACAGTACGGGATTTACCTTATTGTTTCCTGAAATCCTCTCTGTTTCATTTTCTATTTCCTGACGAATTTCATCAAAATCTGTATAGATCTGAAGGAAGAAAAAAAAGTTTAAAAATCAAAGACAGCATTCACTTACTTAACTGCAAAATAATGTTCTCTTCTCCAAGGGATGGTGAAAATTTCTCTAAGTATACAAAATATTAAAAAAATAGATAAGAATTATAGTAGCCCTTAAACTGATGCTAACAGGACTCATCAGTGTTAAAAATTACAGAAATTGGTATTTAATCTGTTGACTAATTCTGTGAGATGGCAGTTATTAGCACTTATAACCAATGTCAGACACAAGTTAATTTGTGTCCACCTACAGAGAATTCCAAACGCTTAATTCCATTTTGAGTCTAGTTGTACTCCTTTGAAGCTAATAAGCAACATATAGTCTAAACAACTTCTCATCTTGAGAAGGACAAAGGGCAGTTTCATTTTCAAATTTTTCCACTCTTGTAAAAACTGTTCTCCTGCCACCAATACAAAAAAGGTTAGCACAGAGCTACCCTTCCACTGATTCCCTCTATATTCCTCTTTACCTTTCCTTAAATTTCTAGCACTGCCTAGAAAGTGAGGAAATCAGTTTAAAGTAATAAAAACTTGTATAATTTATCTGCCAACAAAAATATGACTGTCTTCAAGCAAGAATTAAGCTTTGACTCTCTTCCTGAAGTGCTAAGTCATCTCAGTTTCTGCTCCTTGGCCCTGATGCACATGAAGCTCTTTCTTCTTTTTCACAGCTTTCTAATAAACCTCTGAAGTAGCCAATTCTTCAATGGACCAAAACGACTTGTGCTTACACCTATCCTTGGCTTTGTGACGTCCATTCTAATTTTGGCAATGCACAAAATAGAATAATCAACAAAATAACGCAAAAAAGGACTGTGATAACTCAGCAAAATCAATGACCCACACGACAGACATGTCATGTTTTCAAAAGTTTTCTACTCATAAAAAGCCAAACACAAAATCCTCAATATTCTGCCATATAATACAGCAGGTATAATAATGCCAATAAACATCTTTTCAGGAAAGTCAAGGGAAGAGATAACAAAATTAAGCATATATATCTTAACATATTTATGACACTGCTACTTCATCAAAAGAGTAAACATACCTTATTTTTGGTGTGAAGAAATTTACCCCATTCTGCAGCATCTACCTCTGAAAACAAAAATGGAAACATGAGAAAGAAGTAGATGTTTCACTAGCATTTTTTCAAGGCCTGTTCATTGAAACTACAAGATTTTTTTTTTCAAGCAGCAAAAGAAAAATGAGTTAGCTTTCCAGAGTAAGATGTGAAATAGCTTTATGATTCTGTCTGTTGAAACATTGCACCTCACTACTACGTCTAATTTGTCTCACACAAGGTCCACCTTCCTACCTATCCCTGAGCCAATCACCTATCCTGCAATCTTTCACAAATGGTCTTGTTCACTAAATATCAGCTTGTAACAGAAAGCAAAAGAATTATTAGCAATAGCTTAAAAACCTGAGGAAAAAAAAGCCTAGCTTTTAGCATCTTTGCTTCTACCATGCAAGTGAGATCAAATTACAGCTGAAAGAAAAAGTTAGAAAAACCTGTGACTAAAAGCAAGCAAACAGAAAATATGTAAGAATTCTGCATAACGAAGAAGCCTTAGGAGAACATGTCTCTTCCCAAATCTGTCAAGGACCAAACATCTTCACTCTTGTCAGTCACCACTGAGGTCCAGAGTTACTTGGGGACTGTGCAAGAGCAGTCCCAGAAACAGCAAAGGAGGCTACAATCAATTCCTGCTTTGTAGCACAGGCAGCAGTTTGAGTCACACTGTAAAATATTCACACTTTCACTATTAGGCTTCCAAGTATTAGTGGCAAGTTCTATTTCCAATTTTCAGTTTGCAGTCATTTCCTCTGTGTGCCCTGACACAGCAATCTGTTCTACAAGAACTGTCTACAAGAAATCTGGCCTTTTGGCAAACGCAGGGTTTACCTACAATCAAGTAATCTTTCAAAACATTTTTTTTTTCACTTAAACTGAAATTTAAGAAAGTTGGTCAACAAAAAATTTTTTTTTTAAGGATTTGGGAATTAAAAGCGCAGGAAGTTCTATGAAGCAGCAACAGCACAGAAGAAAAGCAAAAATCACCTCATTCTAATGCAACAAGGTCAGAAAACTGAAAATCAATCAGATCACAAGACAGCAAAATAATCACCACAGTAGCTGAAGTGTAAAAGGAAAAGTGTAATCAACAATCATGTGGCATGAAATGTATGTGATTAGTGTATATAAGCATGCACTTCAGGTGTAGGGGGAAAAAGCAAGTGGATAAAGGCAACCTTTAGCAAGGTGTCTTGGATTTTTCCATGTAGCAGGGTCTGCAGTTAAAGAGAAAGAGCATTGAATGGTGTTTAACATTTTTAATCATATTTAATAGTGCATTTTATTCACTTTCAGTACCAGATTCTATTACAAAGAACACAAATGCATGCAGACAGATGTGCATGCTATTCTAGTATTGATGAGAGTATGTAACATATTAGCAATATGCACAGAAATAAGACCTTAATTAAACGTATATAAATGATGCCTATTAATCAGATATTCTATACAACAAAGTTTTCTTGATGATGACTATTGTTGCCATTAACCTATTTCCAACAGCTCAAAGTATTTTCTTATCTGAGCACAGAAAACAGCACCACTGGGCTCCACAAAGCTGAACTTCTTTGGCAAAATATGTTTCTCATAATTTACTCATTGTAAGAACCAGAAAGAGTAAAGAAATATCTATAATGTCACTGGAAGTAGTGTTACTGTATGGGAAGGAAATCTGATGCTGTGCATCAATATTTTTAAGACTGAATTAAAGAATAATATCAGTTCTGAGACAGATTTAAGAAGAGACAACATATGCATTACCCTTCTCAACTCTTCATTTTTTCAAAGTATTTATGGAAATTTCATTGCAAAAAACCACCCAACTTCTTATTGAGGGGTCGATGAATTTACAACTCTGTTTTCCTGTGATCTCTGTACAACACCCTGAAAGTGCAAGCAGCAAAACAAACTGGTGAAGGTATTTTTGGTTTGTGCCTGTTTGGTACAAAATGCAGGTAGCATGGCAATAATCAACTCATCTGTTTGAGAAGCTTAGCTCATCAGGAGAGTTGATGTCTTGCTCAGTCAAAGGTGTGTGTATCATCAATAGAAATATGATTTTGAACCTGTTAAAGAAAAATTTTTAAAACCAAACTTTCAGCCCTACTTTTCTGCAGGTGCATGAGCTAGGAAGAAAACAACATTAGGAAAAAGCTTTTGTTTGTATCTGTTGGTAAATAGGTAAAAATGACATACTGTCTCCAAAATAAGTGCAAAACGAAAGAGTTCCTCTATTCCAGGTTATTTAACAGGTTTTACTCGCTGTTCAGGGAAAATAAAGTAAAATGCACATAGAGGAAGAAACTACAGTATGTTCATATGTATTGCTCATCTCCCCTTGAATCTAAGGGAGTAAAGAGATGCCTAAAGCCAGGAAGAGAAACAGACAGCAAGACACTGCCACTGTTAGATTTGAAAGACATGGACCAAACATTCTGTGGTTATGTCCCTCCTGGGGAGATGATTTCCTTCTCAGACACTGTTTTAGTCTTAAATTATTCCCTTCCTGGTGGCATGGGGAATTTTTAGCCAGGTACTAGGCTTACTTTTCTGTATAAGTATTTTTTTTCAGTATTATCTAAAAGTTTTTTAAAATAAATATTAAAAAGACACACTTGAGTCAGACACTGCATTTTAACTTGCTAACACCTACAGAAAAGTTTCCCAATAGATCTAATTTAATGGAAAGCAGTTTGTTAGGAAAGGAGGAAGGATTTGCATTTTTCTAAATATAACAATGCTCAAGGCAAGGAGAAAGTGTTTTAATTAGCCCACATTCAGCAACCCACTATTCTGGTTTCCATGTAGAATGTTTGTTTATCACTCATTTAACTGGGAAATCAGTCTTCCCTCAGTCATGTTGCTTTTTTGGGAAGCTTTTCAGGCAATACCTTCAGAAGAATTCATCACCTGATTACATTAAAGATTAAATGCTAAATAAAGACATGAAGAAATGACACTTTGGTCATCCAGTATTACACATTATGAGAAATTACTAAAACAGCAGCTATTAAGAACAGATCCTGCTTTTCAAAAAAAAAAAAAAAACCACTGCCACATCTCAAGAATAAAGCAACAGTCTATATTTTTCTGGCTTTCCATATCCTGGAGTAAGACCTGAAAACCTTAATAAATACCCAGGAAAAGCACACATATTACTTGATTTTTCTCAGGACTGCCCTCCACCAAATTGTACTTGTTATGTCCTCCTCCAGAACACTCCTTTAAGAAGCTCAATACAATACAAAGATGACTGATTCAGTTATGCATTTATCTCCTCTCCCTTTCTAAAGCAATAGAAATGTTAGTCATTTCCAATGGGAGAAGCTGCTGGAAATCAGAAAAGGCCACCACCACAGAGGATTTCCTGCAGCATGGCAATGAGAATTTCCCAGATACTAACTGTAGTACCATTTTTCCCAGCTTTGACACAACTAGATTGCAAGCACTTCTGAGGGAAAGCTCTTTCTCTCTGGTGCTTCTACAAAGCCAAGCCCAGTGAAGCAGGACACGCTGGGAGCCAGGGGTAAGAGATTCCTATCTGAAGTGGAGAGCAAAAGGCTGACAAAACAGCGGTGATTTATCAAGTAAGGGATCTGTACTAAATATTCCTGTGCTCTGTATCAATTCTGCCTGTTCAGAATTTGAACAACGTGCAGTCTCCTATCCTGGAACAAACCAAGAAACCACATAAGCATTTACTACTTGGCCTCTTGTATGTTCTCTCTCATTTTCCATTTCTGAACTATCATTATAGGTCTTCACTGCAAGGCCAATTTAATAATTCAAAAGGCCAGGCCCAGTTGTCTGGTAAGTGCTGCTCCTCTTGCAATTTGATCAGAGAACGCCACAGTTCTCTGTGATGATGGTATCATCACATCAAACACACCATATGTGCTGAATCACTAGAGGCCAACAATAAACAGCAAAAGCATGATGAGAACATTTCCTTCACATCAAATTACACACATTCTCTGCAGAATATACAGATCAGCCTGTTGTGAAAATACAGAACTTCACATTTAATGGAAAATTTATCTCTGGTCTTTTCTGACTTTCTTGATTTATTGCAGTGATCACAGCACAAGGGTATCATTTGTCACTCCCTAAGTGAACAGCCCAGCAGTCAAAAGTGCTTTGTGTTAAAAACTGGGAGGCTTCTGGATGCCAACACTCCAACAGAGGTAAAACTAAAGCTTGTAAGAACCACAGAGCTATAATAGCTATTTTGAAATGGCTGTGTTAATACATAATACCAGTAGAGCAAGCATTAGGATAGGTGACAATCACAAAACAGAAGTCAAAAGAGAAGAGAGAGTTATATAAAACTATCTGTGTGCACAGACAGTTCAATGCCAGCATTCAGAGAGCAGCATGCCAACACTGATAGTCTCTTGTCCAGCATTCAATTTGTAAATAAAAAATCCCTCATCTGGATAAAATCCTTTTCTGCAAGACTATTGACCTCTGGGAAATCCCAAATCCATATTCAACCCTACCTAAACATCTACCTCATTACAAGTAGAATTACCTCTAAAAATAGACCTCTAATGGCACTTATTCCAACATCACACAGCACAGCCAGGATAAGAGGCGGTCAGCTTCTCTCTTTCCAAGCTACTTGATCCCATTTTCTCAGATGCACCACCACAATCTGAACCTAAGCTAAACCAGATCAGTGACAATACCACTTAGACCACAATGTGCCTGAATTTTGGAGAGAAGAGACACTTCAAACTCAATTGGCAAATCATAATTTCTGTTCTGATCAAATCTCTGTTCTTACCAAACAAGCCCACATCTCTCCCAGAAGAACAAGATGAGATTATAACATTTATATCTTACATATTGATTGTTTTTCCCCACAAAAAAGCTAAGTGGGCATAATAAATAGTAATTTAGCCCAACATCCCTATGAATTTTATATTTAAAATCCAAATCCCCAAATCAAATGCAACCTAAAACAAAAAGGCTCTGCTCTCAGAATACTCCAATTAGAAAACCTTTTATGCATGTAAAGCCACAAAGAAGAACAAAATAATATTTCACCCTACAACTCAGAATCCAAGCATTCTGAGAAGCTGTAGAAATACAAACTCTACACAGCACAGTACAAGCAATGCAAAATTGCATTTAAAGACATCAAATGTGCCATTTCTAAAAGTTGCACTGAGATTGAATTCTCCATCCTTTGAGGCTTTCAGACCCAAGCAGACAAAGACCAAGAGAGCCGGTCGTGACTTCAGAGTTGGCCCTGTTTTGAGCAGACTGGGACTAGAGGACTCCTGAGATCATTTCCAGCCTGGATGGTCCCTACAATTTCTCACACGGTTTGCAAGCTAATTGTTATGGACTCTGTGCTCTCTGCTTGTGACAGTAATTAAGATTGGAGCTTAAACCTTTCAAACAGCACAAGAGGAGTAACTGTCCTTCAGAATGCAAAGGCCATAAATATTACAGGAAAACAAATACTGTAAAGAATTTCTGATACCTTGACTTACTATTGGTGGAAACAAATTACGAAAAATTTGAACACAATAAGAATTAATATTTATAGTCCCAAGTTTATCATGCCAACAAAAGCCTGTGCAGTTGTTAGTGTCTACATAAAAAACCTAAGATTTATCCTACAATCAGAAGGTGAATATGTCCCTGTTGCTCCTTCCTAAGATCAGGAGCATTAGTTGGTATAAAATGAGCAATGAAACTCCCAAGGGACAACTGAGATCATTTTCTTCATCTGCTGAAGGATAAAATAGAAGCAGTACAGAAGACAAACTTGAAAGTAAACAGCTTTGGAACATTTAATGCACTTGGAGTCTCTCATTGCAGCCCAGCAGGGTGGCATCTGCAAGCTACAGAATGTGCATTCTGTATTCAATTCTCTCTGCATCTACTACAAGTTTGTTTTCATTTCTCCTCCTTCCTCTTCATTCAGAACTTACCTATTTCCTACCCTCCTTCTAAAAACTCTCATACTCATCAACCTCTCAATGAGACACCGTATTTATACAGCAAAAGGGGAGGGGATGAAAAACACACACAAGAAAATCGTGTTCCCTACACTCCAAACAATTATCTTTACAACTGAAATGCTTTCTTTGGCCTGTTTTTCTCAAAACAAATTCCTCAAGAATAGGAAAGCTTAGAACATTAAAGGTATTTTGAATATCCAAAAGATTTTGACTTCACAACATTTGCTAAATGGAAGAAACAGATGTTAAAACAGCTGTGTTTTCTTCTGAGCAAATTTTAGAAAACATACTAGTTTTACAACTACATTTACAATTTTCATTTAAAAGGACAAGACTTGAATTCTCTTTCCAAAAAGGCAAAACACATTCTTGGCTCACACTCACCATTTTCATCTCCGGCTCCTTTCCGACCATCCTCAGGGGAAACGTGCACCAGCTGCAGGATAAGGGGTCTCCGGGTGACAACTCCAGTACCTCGTGGGAGCAGATCTCTCCCCACAAGACTTTCCAACACAGAACTCTTTCCACTGCTCTGAAAAGTGCAATACAGCCACATTACTCAGTGAAATATAAAAATGCTGTGATATTTTAGTTTGCTTTCATGTGGCCTGCAAACAGCACTCTGTTTTGTCCTCTGCCACAGAGTGCCTGAAGGAGCATATGACAGACTGTCTGCAGACACAGCAGTACCACTGCACAAGCCAGGAACCATCCAAACCTGCCTGGGACACTCAGAACAGATCTCTATCTGCATGGTTTCTAACTGTCCCATGGGTTTTCTCTCTTAAGGTTAAACTAAACTCATTATAGGTTTCAGAAAAATTAATCTCCTATTTAACATCTTCTACTGCAAATATCAAACTCTCCAGAAACATTTCTGGAAAAAATGCCTTTCTTATAATGCTCAGAAAGAAACCTGATGTCCTATACAGTCATTTTCTGACATCTTGAAGTTAAGCTGCTTTGTAAACTGAGGAATTTAACCCTCTGTTAGTATTTCTTAGAACTAATGGGGTGGCTGTACTGATACCAACTGCAGCCATTACACAAACATATATTAACTATGTATACATTAGACTGCTACGATGTTATATTCCCGTCAGTTTCAGGTTTGGTTGGGTGGGGGGACTGTTTGGGGGTTTTTTGTTAGGTTGGTTTTGGGGTTTTTTTGTATAATATATTTTATCAGCTTGTTAAGTACAGACATTGTTTTACATCCTAAACATAGAAACAAACATTGTTTCATGGCATCCCACACACTCTCTCTGTAGAGATTTAAGTCTTCACGTAACAACAAACTGTAAAAAGTTGGAAAATGCTTAAAAGCTGTGAATTACAAATCCTCTTTGAGAGACTACATTTAAAATGTTCTCATGCAGGACTTTTGTATAAGATTCACAATTGGTCCAACATGCACCTGTGAAAGCCTGGGTGTTAAAAGCAATTTCAGACAAATACCATATTAAAACTAACAATACAAAAAAGACCCAGCTACGTCAACATAATATTCAATCTGATTGAGAAGATTTTGTCTTTTTAATAATACTGTATTAAACTCTTCCAATTTTCAGCAGCTAAGTCTACACAGTGATGCCATGAGAAAACCTGCTCTGACAGTCATTGCCACCATCTAGGAAATGTTTCTGTATTAATGCAACTACCAAACAATTCTCTTGTTAAACAAGCAAGAAAACAAAACCAAAACCAGGAAACCAACAGATGCTTCTGACAGCTGGAAAGTGCATTATGTAACTGCTGGAGAACCCCCACTCAGCCTACCAGTTCTGAAGTCAGATTTGAGACTTCAAGCAAATGCTGAAATAACCTACATAACATGATATAAAAGTGATGAATACCCTTAAATCTTACAAATTTTGTTACATTAGGTGACTTTTCTAAAGCTCGAAAGTAGATCAGAGGTCAAGCAACATGTTACTATCAGACAGTACATTTCTACTGGTACAGTAAAACACGAAAAATGTATTATGTGAGAGCTTTAAAACCTATTGAAATAGGGCCTGTATGCAGAATGACAAAAGAAGATTAAAATAAAAGGCCAAACCCCTAGAAAGTTTCAACAGCAAAAAATAAAAGCCTTTTTTAATTGTACCACTTTATTGTATATGCTTTATGGCACAGAAATGAAAAGATGTTTTATCAAAAATATCATTTGTCTCAACAGGCAAATAACACACTGATGCAGATAACGTATATTTTTCAAAGTAAATCTAATTCACATTTGACATCAGAGAGATCAATGGTCTAAAAAGACTTGGAAAAAGAGCAGGGTTAAACAGAAATACAGCCTTATTAAGATTTGTTTTTCCTTCAAAAAACTTCCCTAGAAAGTTATTAATAATTTTCTTCAACTGTTGTTCTCCAAATCAACTTTGGGCACCTTCCCTGCAAGCAGCTTATAACAGACCACTGGGCACTGAACTCTTATCAAGTAACTTAAGAACAATCTGACCAAAAGGAACTAGGTCTGCAAGCCTCCCTGAGAGAGTTCCTGTTCTGGAAAAAATGAGAGATGATAAAGGTTCATCTTTTGCACTGGAAAACAAAAAACCAACACAGAAGACCAGTGCTTCACTTATTAAAAATATTTCAAACATTAAGAGGCATCTGGATGTGGCACTTGGGGATATGGCTTAGGGGTGATCATGCTGAGTTGATGGTTATGGTTGGACTAGATGATCTTGAAGGTCTCTGCTAATCTTGATGAGTGATCTCTTGGGCAAGATTTTCTTAGGCATGGGAAAAATGATCACTCGGTCTCAAAAGGCCAGAGATCAGACTTAGATGATGTGGCTTCTCATGAACGTATAATCCAAGCACGTAAGGGGCAGCATGAAATAGCTGGAATCTTTATCAGGAACCTCGAAACCAAAATCCGTGGGACAAGCTGCTGCACATTGCTGCTCTTCAGTCCTTGCAAAGGAGTGGCAATGCAGGAAACTGAAATGGGAGCACCAAGCTATGTATAGAAACAAACCACTATGTCTTACACCACTCCCAGGTACCTCTGGAGGGGGAAGGAACGATCTGGATCCTTTGCAAACACACTAAATGAAACATCACAGTACTCCCTGCATCAGGAAATTCTTTCAAATTGCATTACACTCCCAACCAAAGCAATCTGTTGTTGGAATACAATTATCTAATGACGCACTTCTTAATCTGGACTCCTCAGCATCCATTACCAAGAATTGTCTGGGAACATGGTGAGGAAGGCAGTGAAAACAAAGCTGATTTTGTTCTGCCAGTGAGGGGGAAGAAGGGATATGGGTCTGTTAAGAATACAAAGTCAGCTCAGCCAGTCTTCATACACTAGATGTAAACAGACACTACTACAGATGACCAAAGATACCACAGAAATTTTGGGTGAGTCTGTAGAAGCAACACACATGCTTTGCCATGTCATTGAAATGCTCCTCTCAATTTTAAGCATGGACTGAACTCCATAAATTCATTTAATGATGGGTCCAGAAAAGCATTAACAAACTCTAACCTTTAGTAGCAGATCAGGCAGATTATTCTCTGGATATTTCTGATCCTAATTTGAAATATCTATTAGCTGTGCTATCTAGAGGAACTTAGTAGATATTGCTCAGAAAAAAAAGGGGGGGACAAATGCAGGAAGATCTTGTGTCACTCCTTTAACCTTTGTGTCAAACTACCATGGCTGAGTGTTTTACACACTGCTCTGTCAGCCACCATTAATCTCACAGAGAAACACCTGAGTCTAGAGGATGCAAAAACCATTTTCCCCTGTAAGTACTAAGATAAAAAGATGATGCACACAGGACTTCAGTATTTTACAACATATGTGCTGTCAGAGTGCATTAAAACCTTATCAGCATTCTCACTGCCTCTGTAACACCCATATGTTCACCTTTGGTTTAGGTTAATCTGAAGATGATGTTGACAATCAAGGATGAAGGGCAGTCATTGGGAAACAATTGTGCTCTTATCCTCCCAAATTAAAAAGCTGCAAGCTGTAAGAACTGTGATCCACTCCAAATAACCAGCACCTCGACTTTTAACAGTCCTGAGATTACTTTGCTTTCCTACCCTTCATTTCTTCTTTACTTGTCCCTGCATGTTTCAACTGTGTGCACTTAAGTATCAAAAGGCAATTGCTCCCATCCATTACACTGATTCTTAAGAGAAAATGTGGGTTACAATCTGCTGCATTACAAACCACAGTCTTAGCAATTCAGAAGCAGCACACAGCAAGTGCATGATTTTATAATTGTCCAGCTTCATTAAAAGTCAGAGATGTTACTTTCAAAACACTTTAGGGTGACTGACAAGTCAGATGGAAGAGATTCCATCTTGAAAATGCTGAAGTAACCCTATGAACACATTCACATTCACCCCACCCCATCTACTTCACTGGCTTTCTTATTCTATTTCCACATCCCTGTTAGCATTCCTAACGAGGAATATCCTAAAGATATTTAAATTGCTATTTTAAAAGACTTGTGCCCTACACCAAACAGAATGCAAAGACCTTTCCTCCATATCAGAAAAGGAGCCCTGACCCAATCCTCTTGCACTGCTGAGTTATTCTCCACTTTTAACCCCATCTAGGGACAAGGGCCTAAAAGACCCGATGGCAAAGAGCAGAGCAAAGAAAGGATCAAGCGCCTCAGCCTTGCCCATATGCACTGCCCCTGGATCAGCTGTCACAGTCAGCAGCGTGCCTGCATCTCCCTCATTTCTCCTATTCCTTAACTCCTGATCCAGTGCTGGAGGTTCTTGCTGCCTTTGATGTCCCTATCTGTAACAGAGGCCTTCTCAATACCATCTCTGCCCATGCAGGCAGGATTTTTATATCCCTGAGTGAGCTTGTCCTCGTTTCTACCCCCAGCATGAGTCTGCCGTGCTGAGGCTGTCAGGAGTTCCCTCCGTACTGCTCTCCTTAGACCTCCACTCATTTTCCCAAGCAGGCGTGTGGACTATGGCTTTGTTCTCCGTGAGGCAGCCCTTAAAGCAATGCCAGGCCCCTGTGATTCACGGCCCTTTAGCTCACAGGGTCTCACCAATTAGCTCAGTAAATAAGCAAAGTCTGCTCTTACTCTTCTCAAGTCCATCAAGTCAAATTAGTTCAAGAAACCAAATTAACACAAGGCTCACCTGGAGGCTCACTGATACACAAGAACCATCAAATTTCTTACAGACGCTCAGATTGTTGTTTGTTGTGTATTTCAAGTACCATTAAAATGATAAAGGATTTGAATCAGCTGCAATAGATTTCAAGTCATCTGACAAGAATCCCCTGCCTACCTTCGTCTATCTTTAGACTCCAAAATGTCTTTGTGGAGCCAATGCACAATGTATCATCTGGGGGAAAAAAACTTGTTAAGGAAACATGTCCAATAAACTATTGGGAAACTTCCAAAACAAAAATTAGTTGAAAGGAGTATAAAATTTAGCTCATTGCTTTTGAACAGGGCAAACTGCTAAGTTTTTTTACTATTTCATTCAATAGGCAAAAAAATGCAAAGAACTCCTGCAACACAACACAGACTGATTACAGGAGCAGAAAAGAGAGGCAGTGCTGCCAGAATTCCCTATGACTTTTGGAGTGGCACAGTGCAAACATTCAAGAATTGACAGTAAGGAACTGTGAAGTAGGAGAGACTTCTCAATGAGATATAATAATTCCTGAAGAGTTCTATTAAGTAAAGCAATGCATCTGGCTTAGACATCTGAGATCAAATGGTGGCAATTTTGAAGTTTCTGTCATACAAGAAGTATAAAAGTCCTGCTGGTAAATCCTGCTCTTGGCAATACATACATACAGAATTTCCTAACTTTTCATTCTATGATTGGGAAATAAAAGCTAATGCACTTCTGGTGGGATCTCATCCACAGAGATATTATGCACACTGGTGCTTTAAAAAGTTATTTGCTGTAGCCATCCTAGAATAGTTCAGCCCACTGTAACTAAAGAGCAGCAGTATTTTTTTTCCCTCTTTCCTTATTTTGCAAATGCAAATTATTCTGGAATAAAAGGTGAGTACACATGCCATTTTCAAAGGAACCACTTTGGTTGGAACAGGTATTATAATAAAATTTTCCTATTCAAACTAGAAATGCCCTCAAGCTAGACTGGTTCTAAACAGCTAACGAATTTAAAAAATTATTTACTCATCAAAAAAGAATGTTAAAGCTATAAGCAGACCAAATGAATTATTTTAAGACATTGTTTGAAACAAAATAACACTTCTAAAATATGCAAAAGAGACAACAGGCTGATCCCAACTTGAGCAAGCAGTAAAACCAGCATAATGCACTGCTCACTGTTGCAAAATACATGCAAGATCTTGTCCCGACTACAAGACTGTTGTTCCTGCAGGGCATTCCCCATTTACTTGATAGAGAGCTCTCCTGAAAAAGGCAGGGAGACTCCAAGTCACAGGAAACATCCCCACATGAAACAGCTTATGTACAAGTAGTAAGTAATGCCAGAACTGGCAGAGCTCAGTCAAAATTCTTCAGAAATCCCACATTTACACCACATCTAACTGTAGATATGTGCCAAACAACAGCAAACACCTCAGTGATTAACAGATAACAATCAATTCCCAAAAGCCCTCCAATAATTCACTTAAGAAAAAAATGCCTCAACCAAGTAGAAACAACTTCCAGACTCTCAGTTACATCATGGAACTGTGGCATTTGAAGATTCACATTTGCAAGCCCGATATCCTGACCTCACATACTATTGTGTATACTGCTATATTCATGACTTGCAAGAAAGTGAATCAAAACAAAGCCAACTTGCATACTCAAATTTTTAAAGTTCTAAACAACATATCATTAAAACAAACCCAAACCCCAAATCTCTAAGTTAGTCAACCTTCTGGCTACTACACAAACAAAATTTTTTCCAAGAACTACACAGCCATTTTCTCTCCAGATTGTGAAAAACAAATGCCTGTGCTGCTTTAATACTCATCCCCTCCATCTTCCCGAAAATATGTTTTCTTTGCACTGTGCCCCCTGGATAACATCCAAGATTCACCTGGTCTAATTAAAATACTGGTTTTCCAAGAAAAACAACAGCCAATCACAAGACAAACAGGACCCTTGCAGTAAAGCATCAAAACAAAACTAAGCACACAAACAAAACAAAAAAAAGAGAAGCACAAGACTTCTTTATCCACATCCTTCTACAACTATGAATTCTGTGCAGACTCTCCACTCTTCCAAAATAACCAGGCATTTGCAAACAAGAAAATTAATATCTTCTTCTACAAAGTGTTTAATAATGTTTTCATAAGAGGAATCACAGAATGCTAAAGGATCAAGTTCTTAGACCTATCATTTTATTTTAATTCATATGAAGTCTGCAGATAGAAACAGTGAAAATGCCATCCTTGCAATCACAGAAACCTTCAGCACACAAAAAGTTCAGCTGCTCAGAAACACAGGGAGCCCATCAGAGAAAAGAAACAGCACAACACTAAATGTTGTTTGCACAGTATCATACCAGCAGCAACATTTATATTATGTCTGGTAAATGTAAACAGCTAATTAATGTCAGCTTCACTTTACTGCTTGTCTGAAACAGACAGCAGAACAGTCAGGGCATGACTTGACAGGAGCAAAGAATGGCAAAAAGAAAAACAGTTACACCCAAAACCAGAGACTGTAACTGTCAGATAGGAAAATAAAGAAAAAAACCAAACTAAATCAGGAAGTTTGCAAAACAATTTGGAGAAAAAACAAACTGTCCGCAGCCAGCATGGGAGCAATGCTCTGGTTACATCCTCTATTCAAATGTATACACAAAATATGCATTTTTTCGGGTTTTCGGGTCTGCTTGAATTGATAGGAAAGATCCTTGGACAAAACAACAACAAAAAACACCACCAAAGAAAAATCAAAACAAACAAACCAAACCCCACAAAAATCAAACCAACAACCCAGCAAGGGAGGAGTGAGGAAGACATGGCTGTGCTTGGCACGGGGCTTTCCTGCTGGCTTGGTACAAACTGGAGTTTCCTCCACCTCCAAGTGGCTTTTTGCCAACACGATGTAGGCTACACTGAATGAGCTAAGTGGTTTAAATTTCTGTTCCCCTGCCAGGGAAAGTCACAGAAGCTCTGCAGAGCACCTGAACTTTCAGAGCCAGGTGCCAGTCCCTCTCAGATGGGATGCTCTGACAGCATCTGCTGGATTCATCTCCTTATCCCACTAGCCAGGACTGTACATTACCCTCCCATTGCTGTCAACCTCTTAACAGCCACATTAGCATTCCAACCATCTATCTTACCACAATATAAATTTATACACATTCACATGCTCAGGCTGTGACTTAGGATCAACAAACCTTCCACCTTGCAATGAAAAGTGGTTTAGCACTAGCATCAAACATCATACTCACACCAAACAGTAAAAAAAAGGGAAAAAATGTAATGTAATAAACGTAATGCTCATTTGTGAGCCAATCCCAGGGGAACATCCACCAGCGGTCTCTATTAAACATTGCAAACTACACCTCCCCACTTAAAGTCTCAAAATGGCATTGACAGAAGACTGAACAAAAGTACTCCATAAATGCACACATGAAAGGCCACTCCAAAATCTCACCTGTGAATTCCATCAGCTGCTACATCAATTTCACTACAATGGCTCTACTTCAATTAACGCTACCAAATGCAAATAAAGCCCACAAGGTGATTTTATGTCAGTATTAGAAGAATTTTGCTACAAAGCTGACACTAAAGTTTGTATAAAACTAAGTTGATGACTACTAAAAATCCCAAATATATTCCAAGAATTAATGGCACAAAAAATAAATAAAGACAAGTCATTTTTTACCTACTTCTAGGCAGACATTTTGTTGTCTGGCTGGTTTTCTTAAATTTATTCTAAACCTTATGCCCCCTTTGGTAGTGGAGGCATTTAATTTTTGTGATACCACCTATCCACACCAAAGGCCATAATTAACCAAATTACTTTTTTTCCCCTTGGCTCTTTTACTGTAGTTTTAATGTGTTTGGTTGAGGCACTTCAATACCACCTTTTAATCCCTTACAAATACAGTGCACAAAGTATTTGCATAAGCCAGAACACTGAGTATTACAGCATTACTGAACAAATATTTTTATATCATATTCCTACTAACCTGGACACTTTTTTTTTTTTTTTTGCACTACAGTCATACAGTTCTAAAAAAAGAACTGGAATACTGAATTGGGGAAAAAATAGAACACTTATGCAGGAATGGCAGAAAAACCCTGAAACAGTGAAGAAAAACTGGCACTCTGAAGGTGTCCTCTGAGTTCTACCAGTTTTCCTAAATGACCCTGTGCTAGGATACAGAAACAACTTACACAATATTTATGGGGAGAATGAGAAGAATACTCATGACTGAGTGGCAGGAAGTGGCACTACAAGTGCAAGAGGCCATCCAAATGTGAAAAATTTACTGACAAACGATTTGCAATTAGCACCAAAATGAATCCAGAAAGAGGAAAAATTAAAGCATTTCAATTGTTCAGGACACAAGGCAGGTAGCAAACAAATCTCAAACAACAGAGGTGGGGGAAAGGAAACATGGGGAACAGCAAATATTCACAGCTGAATTAAGGCTTATAAACAGCTTCTAGTACTACACACTCTAGAAAAGAAACAATTAATGTACAGAATGAGAAGCAGACAAAGACATAAGCACAAAAAGCCAAAAGGGAAGAGAGAGAAAAATAAACAGAAAACTACTCCAAAAAGCATTTTTCTTCTCCTTGCTGAATATGTAAAAAGGTCATTTAAAAAAAGCAACTGGCAAATTGGAAGAAAAAAAGCATAACTCAATTAACAGAGAACTACAGAAACCTTAACTGGCAGCATCTGCTTCCTACAAGAAAAATGGGAGTGAAAAATTCAAGACTGTTTATTGTGAGTATTAGTCAAAGATGAAAAAGCAAAGACAGCAGATGCCAGTGGGCTACAGATACATCAACTGTGTGAGCAAACTTAAAGGCCACAAAGAAACAAGACTGTCTAAAAAGCACATGTTAAAATAAAGGAAGCAAGCCACCAGAAGCAAAACCATCAGCTCTAAGGCCATATCTGACAAATCCCCAAAAATCTGGTCTCCAATAAACTAATTTCAAATTAACAGATTAATAAAATTTTTTCAACTAAGACTAATTGTATAAAATAACCATCTACAGAATTAGTATGTCAGTGAAGACATTTTTTTCTTCCAGCAACCCTGACTAAAACAAAAAAAAATCCCAAGATACAGCTTGCTAGATACTTTACTATATATTTTTCTGGAGCCCATAACGGACTTTGTTTTGGCATGATAGGAAATTTCATGCGAATTCACAGGGGTTCATAAACACCCTGAATACAGCACTGAATAGATATTGATGCTGATGGGAAGACTACTGAAGGCAAAGACATGTCAATGCTGTTTTAACTCTCAGTATTTACCTATGGAAAGTATTTACACATAGGAAAAGGTAACTGGGACAGAGTTGTTAAAGTATTTTAAAAAAATGCCATTTCAATGTATTTCATAGAGTGAAACTGGAAAAAATACTTTTTTAATCTTACATAGAAAAACGCCATTGCCTTCACATATACAGCTGGTGTTTTAAGTTGTTAATAAAAATCCTAAGTACAGGGTACTTGGTATTAAAGTCTTTGGTGAGCAAGCTATTGTCAAGGAGCACAGCACATCCAATAGATATTTAAACTTCATAGAAACAAAATGAAAAATCCATTAGCTGCAAGTTTTACTTCTGTTTAACGCTTCATCTTCTACCCCCTTGTGACTGCTGCAGTTCTGGTGAGGCACGTCCGGCTGCCAAAAGTTCTGCTGAAGAGCAGCATCCCATTTGAAGAGATACGAAAGGTCTGAGCTATCTTCGAGCCCAGGAGCATTACCACGCACGTGTTGCAACTGTTGCAGCCAACAGTCGCCGGCCTCGCCTCTCACCTTCACTCCCCATCACCAGCTAAGACAAAGAGTCCAAACGGCACAAGAACTCGGGGGGAAGGAAAACCATCCACGCCTGCAAGATGCCGTTCCGCTACTACATCCCTTTTACTGGGCCCTGGCTGCACGGTCGCTGTCGAAGAAGGGAAGCCGCGGACCGAGCAGCGATGGCGATCACGCTGACGCACCGGGGCGGCTGCCGCTCCGCCGATCCCCCGACGCCGCCCGCACCCCCGGAGTGCGGGCCGGAGCCGCGGCAGACGGGGACAGCGGCCGTGCCCGCGGCAGACGGGGACAGCGGCCGTGCTCGCGGCCCCGCGGAGCCCCTCGGCCGCTCGAGCCGCTCCGGAGCGGCGCCAAAGGGCGGACGGGCGGCGCACGAGGCTCTCCCGGCGCAGTCGGGGTGAGGCAGCGGAGCTGCCGAAGGCGTGCGGGGGGAACGCGGGCACCGAGGGCGTCCCCACCGTGCCCTTGGCGGAGGCAGCCGCGGGTCTGCGGCGGCGGAAGCGCGATGGACGCCCCGACCTTGCTCTCGGGGCGGTGACCGCCAGCGCGCCCGGCCCGGTCCGCCTCACCTGCGTGCCCACCACCACGATCTGCGGCAGCTGGATGATGTCGGCCCCCACCGTGTTGAATACGTCCTGCAGCTTGTTAATGACGGGGATCAGCGCCTCCATAGCGGCGGGCGAAGGGACAGGGCGGCTGAGGCGTCGGCGAGCGATGGACGCGACGGGCACCGGCGGCTCCCTCAGCCGCCCCCTGCGCCTGCCGCCATCGGCGCCGGCCCCCGCGCACGGCCCGGCCCCCGGCAGCCTCTGCGCGCCCGCCGCGCGCACTGGCGCCGCCGCCGGGCACCATGGGAGTTGTAGGCCGTGGAGGTCCTTCCCGGGCCGCGCCCTGCTCGGACGGCCCCGTGGGCGCGGGCGTTCGAGGGGCGTAGCGGGGTCGCTGTGGTTTTGTATCATAAAGCATTGCCGGGTTTTATTACAAAGAATCGCAGAATCAGTGAGGCTGGAAAAGACCTCTGGGATCAATGGATCCAGCCTGTAATTGAACACCCCCATGTCAACTAGACCAAGGCACTGAGTGCCACTTCCAGTCCTTCCTGAAACATCTCCAGGGACAGTGACTCCAACACCTCTCTGGGCAGGCAGCCCATTCCAATGCCCAATCACTCCTTCTGTCAAGAAATTCTTTCCTATGTCCAGCTTAAACCTCCCCTGGTGCAATGTGAGACAAGGTGCTCTTGTCCTCTCGCTGTCAGCCAGGAAAATTGCCAGACTCCCCACCTGGCTACAGCCTCCTTTCAGGTGGTTGTAAAGAGGGATAAGGTCACCCCTAAGCTTCCTCTTCTCCAGGCTGAACACCCTCAGCTCCCTCAGTTGCTCCTCACAGGATTTGTGCTCCAGACCCCTCACCAGCTCCTCTACCATCTCTGGGCCCACTCCAGCAGGAGCCACAGGTATCCCGTGTGGGACAAGCCAGCCTCATCCTGCCCAGAGATACCCCCAAGAAAAGGTGCTGAGTGCCAAATTGCCAGAGTATCTGCTGTCACAAAGCCAACAGAGCAGGAAAATGAAGCTGCTGGGGTAGGGAAGAGGCATAACAGAAGTCCTTTCTGGGGAAGAACAGAACTAGATATCTGTTCCTACAAACTGCACAGTGAAAAGCATATTCTTCCATTTCTGTTCACACATTGAGAATTGCAATGAACACAGTTAGAACAGCTATACTTATTCTGTTTGCTTTCTTGTGGATATTTTTTGTTTTGCTGTGAGACTCTTGGGTAATCATCTGAAATTCTGTAACTAAGATGTGTAATAATATGTTAGGTAGAGGTGTCTTAGGAAGTGGGAAACTGTGAGATCTAATACTCATCTGTGCTATAAAAGGAGAGAGAATGAAACCAGAGGATGACTTGTGATGCGAGATCACAACAAATAAGCTGTCTCATCTCCAAATGTCTTTCATTTGAGTGCATTTTCTGAAAGATAAATTATGAATATGTTGGCACTGAGTTAATTTTGACTTTGTTCTTTCTTGTAAGCAACAGAGTAAAAGGGCTTCTGAAAGTTTCAAGTTTTGGATGGCATTAGAATACTTATTCTTGTTCCATACAAATTAGTCTTTCCCAGTCTTCATGTCTTGAAACACTCAAATGTGAAAGGAAAGAACAAGGATATGTGTTCTTATTTGTACATCTTTTCAATAAAGTTTCTCATTCTTTGCCAAGCAATTTCACTCTGATTGTCAGAGAAATAATATTTTGTGATAACAGCATAAAGATGGCTAAGCAAATTGAAACACTCCAAAATTCAGTGTATTCAGCACAGAGAGAAGCAGTTAATTTGTGTAAAATCTTGGGAAGAAGGTCCTGAATGGCTTATGAGGGCTTCTTGTCATACAGACATTATCCAATGGTTTCACCCATTAGCTCTCAGCATCTCACGGCTGATGGCTCCCAGAGGTCATTAATACCAAAAGGCCACTTGGCATCCACCTCTCCAGCTCCCAGGACAAAAGGAAATGTTTCCCTGAAACAGCAAATAATCTTTTTTAAAGGTTTGCTGTTCCCTGTCAAGGCTGATCTCTTCTCCTTCCTTGAGTGTCTGGAGGGAAGGGAAGGGAAGGGAAGGGAAAGCATTCCAGTTGCACAGGACAAGAAGCTGCTGGCTCCCAATGGAGATGGATAACACCAGCTTATTTCTCTATATGAATATCTTTCCTCCTACCACTTTTATTTTGCCATATGACCTCATGGACACCTCTGTGAAATGGAGAAAGCAAAACCTGGTTTATGTCTTAATTTAGACCAGAAGTGGGACATCTCAGCAAGAATGTAAAACTGGAGGAGGGTCAGAGAGGGACAACAAGGATGATGAAAGGTGTGGAACAGCTTCTATATCAAGAAAGCCAAGAGCCTTCACTCTACAAGAGAAGTGGCACAGGGTAGTAAGGGCCAGAGGCCTGTGTAATCATTAGCAACCTGGAGTGGGTAAAAGAGAATCAGGTTTTTTCAATTCCTTTACTTTCCCTTCCAATAGAGACATTTTGGGAACATCTAATGAAAGCAAGAGCCAGGTCAGAACGAAACAAAGACAGTCGCCGGTTACGGGTGCTTTGGTGGCCGTTTGAGCTCCTTGCCAAAGGATGCTGTAGACAATAAAACTTTAAGTTGATTCAGATGTTGTATGGATTAGTTTAAGAAGGAGAAATGCTTTGCATGTATAGAAACAGCTCTGTAGGGATCAAATCTAGCTGGGGCTCTTTCTGAGCTGACAACATTTGGAAGCCGGGAGAGCAGCCTGCAGAAGCACTGTGTGAGCTCTCCTGTTAGCCTGTCCCACTATGGCTATTCTTAGAATTTTATCAGTGTAATAGTTCAAGGAGCACACAGAGGAAATATCAGTTGATGAACCAAGTTGAGACAAGCCAGCTTGCCCAGCAGAGATGTTGAAAGGCCTGTCAAGGGATGGATACACCAATGGAGAAGCACAGTGGAGACAGAAGAAGTGAATTAAGGAAGAAATGCAAGAAGAAAGTACTAAAGAAGATATAAAGCTAAGAAGCATCAGAATGCTATGTTTCACACATTTTAAAATTGAGAGCCAGAAATTCCTCTGCTATGAAGTGTCGTGGACTGCACCAACAGTTACCTCAGCCCTGTTGAGGACTGTGCCAAAGCAATAAATATTTTAACAAGCAATGGTTATCTGTAGCTTTAACTCTAAATTTCCATGGCTGACTTACATTGTACTGAGCAACAAACTCAAAGATCTGATAAAGACAGTAGTAGCCAGACTGGTTATTTTAGTTAATTGAGATGAGGACAGGAACTGCCACACCAAATGTGACCTGATATCAATCTACTTCAGGACCTTATCTGAAAGACCTTCCAGCATCAGCCCTCTGGGGAAAATATAAAACTGCAGTAATAAGATCTCATTCCAAAACTGTATGTTAAATATTTTTAATGTTACTGTAAGATCTGAAGTAGACAGTTCAGTATTTCTTCTATGTTACTGCAAACTAGATTGCTTTATTTAACATATAATAGGGTTTTGTCCCATCACGCTAAATCCTTCGCTCCAATGACAACCCCTGGTGGTAAATTTCATTATCTAATTATATCTAATGCAAAAAAATCCATTTGGTATGAGTTTTGTATTAGTCATCTTTCTGATTTCCATATAAGCCTCCTTGGTTTTATGTTTGACCTCAGGAGAACATTTCCAGACTTTCTTCTCCATGGTATGAATTTCTTTTTAGTTTTGCATCATCATTTACTTCAGTTTTTCTTAGACAGCTGAGTCTTTTTTATTGGCATACTGACAATAATGGACAAGTCACTTGCTACTTAGTTAATTTATGCCAAACAAAGAAACCACAAACTAGCGCCTCAGCAAAACATATTTCCTGACATCCACTTTTGTTTAGAGAATTATTACTGAAATATATCAAGTATGTGATGTAGCGTTTATGCCTCATACACTCATACTGCTTTATACTGCAAAAACACGATTGGCAAAATACTTCTATAAATTATTCCTTCCTAATATCACCTTTTGGAACCATGCAGTACTGCAATTTATGGGACTGGCAGAGATCAGATATTATGTGAAGTCAAATTGAATGGTGTCTCTGTATTCTACAGAGCAACCTGGTCACAGATGTAACTGTAACAGTTTCTTACACCACACACCATTAGAAGATGAGATAAATAAATTCCTGAAATCCCTTGACAGAATGACCCTTTGTTTGGCTGTTCTACACAGATTTCCCAAGCTGAGAGAGTCTAAATTTTGCTCCTTTTTTTTTTTTTCCAGAAGCAACAGAAGTCAGAGGTTTGAAATCCATAGTCCAGGAATTCTGCTGAGTTGGCAAAGCAAGCTCCCCTACGTGCTTCAGCTGGCTGTAACAAATCATAATGCTGATAGGAATTCCTGAGTGTGAGGAACATGTTACCTGGGCTGACACCCAGTCTCTGACAAAACAAAGTTATCCTAGGGCAGGGATGCAACTTTGCTGGACAATACAAACTAAACAATAGAGAGTTCCTTATATTTTCTTAATCTGAACACTGGGAAGTTATTTATGAAAATCCACTGGCTATTTGGGGTGTCACACGACTTCTGGTAAAACTTGCTTGTGAAACTGAAAGCAGGTTTCAAGTTAAGGGAGGGGAGAGCAGAGGTCGAGAGCCACAAGGCAAGAACAGCAGTCAAACCTCATAAATCAGTAACAAAGCCCAAGCACTTCGGTACTTGGAAGACATCAGCTTTTCTCACAGGCCCAATAGTGATAAAAATTTAGGTTGGAGATGAAAATAATCTCTGTATCCTTGTGGATTCCTGTACAGCAGTGCTCCCTCCTTGCTGCAACTGGGGTGGTCACTTGAAATAACCAACACAGTACTTAAACAGTTGCTTCAGTAAAAGCTTTTCACCACCCCAATGGTTTGCAGTTCAATTTTCATGTGAAGAGTTTTTCTGCTAAAGGACCAAGGTTTTGGGAATAAAGGCAATAACGTCCTGTCTGCTATCAAGTAAGTAATTTTTATTGCTAAACAAAATGCACACTTAGCATTCAACTGAGGCAACATATTAAGAAAAGAAAAAAATCTTACCCCAGCCAAACCTTACCTCAACCAAAACTTGCTGGTATTCAGGAGGAATTGAGCTTGTATCTTCTACTTCTGGATCTAGTAGTTAAACAAGACCATCTCCTGTAGTCTTTTGAAGGTAAAAATGGTATGCCAAGAGGAGCATTTTTTATTTTTATGATACACATTTTCTTGTGCATGCTGCTTATTATTGGAACAATTTTAAGTTGGCAATGTAACAATTGAACGTATGTGATTTACAACATCACACCCTGCTTATAAGAGTAATTATAGCAGACACTTCATGTCTCACTTGCCATGCTTTGTGCTGTGGATTTATCTTGAAGCATAGGGATGCAGGGCTTTCCATGTGGAACACAACTGTAGGATGCACTTCAGCAACTAAAGGGCATGCAGTTAACAGGACCAACTTAGTGCTAGTCTGAGATCAAATTCCAAAATACAACATAGATAAGGCAGGCCTTTTGCAAATGCTATGTCCCAGAACCTCAGGCTGTAAGATTTGGATTTACTTAGCAAGAAATATTCAAGTAAGACAAAACAAGTAAAGCAGGTAGTTCTACATGCTAAGCAACACATCTAAACAGAACTACAATGAAATCCTGTTTTCTTCCATGACAGGGTCATTAATTTAATTTCACACAGAGAAGGCTCCCCTATTCAGTAGCAGTCAGAGTCTAAAACCCAATTCCCCAAAGCAGGGATCTTTACCTAGAGTTTGGAAAAGTGAGTTGGGCATATGGAGTTACAACACGTTCAATGGAGAACACAAACCTGCTGCCGTGTTTCCAAGCACAAGCTCACAGAATCAGAGATAAAAAGTCAGTGTCCAGTGAACCCAAGAGAGAGTTCATTTCCACGTTCTCCACGCAAGAGTGCTGCAAATACCTGGTTCCCAGACAGAAAAGAACATGAGGCTACTAGAGGCCAAAGAGAGAGGAATCCCAGATTCTGCTCCCAAGACAATCTCCATTTATTCAGCCATGTGTTATTTTGATATTACAAATGCATAAATCAAATCCAGAAACCTCTGGAATCTGTAAGTTAAATGATGTAGTATTCAGCAAAATTAATATGAAGGTGTTTTGGGATCTGGAAATTCATCTTACCCTAGATTCTCAGTTAAGGATCTATTCCATAAGGGGATGCTTCTGACAGCAGAAATTTCTTTCATTTAGCAAACAAAAACATATTCAAATTTGGCAGTTTAAATTATTAATGATTTTTTTTGGAAAGAAAATGGTTGGAGGCCATGTCAGCTCTGACTGGGGCAGGCAGCACTTCCTGCTTATGACACCAGAGCCTTGTGCTTTTGAGACAGAAACAGCACCATGCAACATGTGGTGTTCTTGAAGGAACCAAACTCCACAGTGTGCATCCTGACTTACCACAAGAACTGGGTCTGGTGAGGCTAAATATTGCCATGGCTGCCTGGTGCACAGGGCCAAGAAGGCAGGGGGTGAACAGCTCCCAAGTGAAATGGTCACAATCATAAGGATCCCTCTGCTTGTCCATTAGGGAGCCTCCAGAGCAATTTATTTAGTTGAACCAGCTCCCAATACTGTGTTTGCCAAATGGTGGTCTGCTACTCCTCTCGTGTCAGGAAGTTCATGCAATGCCAAGAACAATTCCATGGTAATGAGGCAGAGTTAGTCAGGCTCTTTGGGAAAGCCAGAGGAGACAACGCCCACCACTTCCTCACCAACTTGATGGGCTCTGGCCAATTTGCTGCCACGTAGAAATATCAGTGCTCATTAACCCTGCTGATTTAAAGGCACTAAGTAGGACCTGTGGTGACGCATTTCCCGTGGTTTGAGTTTTGTAATTGTGTTCTCTTATTAAAGCACATTTTTAAAGTAAATGCTATTATTTTTGTCTCCATGCAGAAAGCATTGCATTGTGCTTAATGGGGAAAAATGAGGTTTGGAACAGAGTTAACCACAGAGCAAAAAAAATCAGAAAAATCATAAAGATACATAAACAGAAAAGGAAGCATTAGTCTCTGTGGTTAATCAGTGCTTATTTCAACTGATTTGTTTACAGTGTATGCAAAGAGAAGATGATGTAGAAATGAAACAAAAAATCTTGTATGTAACTCTTTCCAGTCAGGAACTAGGAAGTACTAGAGTAACTTTTCCTCTCTCTGTTTTGGGGGAAGTGTTTTCCATAACATTGTGCCCACCTGCAGAAGAACACCAAGAATAAATCAGATACAATCAGAACAGGTTTAATGTGTGCAGATGATGGAAATCAGAGGCAACTGCAACCACTTTTAATCTGTTAAAGGACACATCCAGCTAATCACCTGACCAGTTTTTTGCTTTGCAGCACCACTTTAGTTCAGCACATGAAATCATGCTGATTGCTTAGTATTGAGTAATACTAAGAAAGATTTAGGGTATGATGAACATTTTCCTTTATTTCTGCACCTTTCTATGGAGATAGCAGTACAGAAATCCATAAAGCACTCATATAATGTCGTGGTCACATTCCCATTACAGAAATCTGGACCAAACTGTGCAGGATTGCAGGGACCCTTTATCTTTGCCACCCAGGATGTCCTAGCATTACATACACCCTTTATAAACCCAGAATACATCTTTCACCAACATAGCAGTACTTGTGAGGAACCAGCACTTGAGCAAATTAGGTATCAGTGTTCCAAAACAGCTCCTCCCCATCACACACAACAAGAAACACAGCTTAAAGATTTAGTCAGCAAAATGGACAGTAGGTGGACGAAATAGGAGTCAATCAGCAATACTTATTTAATGATGCTTTTATTTTACAGGATACAAACTTCTGTTCTTTTTAAGTACTCAACATTAATTAAAGTGCTTAATTTTTACAATTCTCCACCCACCTTAGGATCAAATATACATATATTACAGAAAATATGTACAATATCTTCAATTTTTTTACATTCATATATTTCTTAACCATAAAAATGACGACTTACATTTGCACAACTTACAATGGCATTTGTATTTCACCTTTTTAATATTATTCACTTTATTGCAAAACCAAAACAAATTTACACTTCTTCCAATCATTATTTCTTTTAAGAAGTATTTTTGCAATTAAAATCAGAAATGCTTCCATAATGAAGAGAAATTAACATGTATAGCCTGCAATTCTGATGTCAAGCATTACAGCTGATGCAGCTCCCACTAAAATTAATGTATTAATCTGCCTTAAGG
The DNA here is from genome assembly GCA_008694505.1 of Cyanoderma ruficeps. Lineage (NCBI taxonomy): Eukaryota > Metazoa > Chordata > Aves > Passeriformes > Timaliidae > Cyanoderma > Cyanoderma ruficeps. The sequence continues at coordinate 6,693,366 of VZDJ01000426.1, forward strand.
GCTGCAGAATAGAAAATACACAGGTAGAAAAAATAATATTTCTATTGCAAACTGTTCTCTACATGCAACAAATTTGGCTTAAAAATACCAGGGCGCATAGATGGAAAAATGCTTTGATATAGTTCCCTCTTTTCTGAATGTTTCCACCATAAATACTTAATGACTCTACTATAAACAGAAGTAGGTTGGTGTTATGCAGTGGCTGAAAACATGTTTTATTCAAAGAAATCTTCTTGAGGATTTTGAGAATAAACACATTCTACATTCACTTGTGCTAGGAAGAGGAAGGAGTGAAACAAAATGTCACAGTTTATTCTGGGAAGAAATTTAATCACAAGGTTTCAAAGGAAGCTGATTGAAATGCCTCACTGGAATTTGCATGTTTGTGAGGGCTTTTGTGTCTGTTTTTATAGGCTGAAATAGTAAACATGCCACAATAGCAGATCTACCTCCATCTTTTTCTGAAAAGCATACTCAACACAGTCATTATACATTCTATTTTGAATGCAGCACAGTGTATTTTTTGATTGTAAAATACTGCTTGAAAACAAGTCATCTGAACAATAGTCTCAAATATATAAACACACATATATACATATACACACATTCATATGTGTATATACACACACATATGTAATCATTAAATTAATGTTATGATCTGTTAAAGAAAAAGGATTTAGGAAACAATCTGACTAGCAGATTAAAACTCCTATCTGAGGAACATACATACTACAGTCCCATGGGTCAGAACCAGCTTGATAAATTCCTCACACCAACAGGGCCACAGGCTAGAGCAAAAAACATTAACCCCTTGTACTTAATTTCAGATTTCAAATAACAGTACACCACAGAGACTAAGAATGATGCTCATTTCATCAAGAGATTTACCTTAAGGATAAATCAGTTCTGCCACAAAATTATTTCTCTCCAATCATTTACCTTTGGATATGTGTTTCCAATTGTTTACATTCACTCCTACATCAATTACCTCCATCTGAAGTTCACCTGAGCTCTGTGACCCCAGGTGAGACACGACATCTCAGCAGCTCACAAACTGGTGGAAGTTTCATCTTCCACAAGTGTCCTTATATAATGTAAGGCAGTTTCTATGTGAGTTTAAATCATTGAAGGTATAATAGCTCCAGCAGGCCCATGCTAGTTTATACCAGCTATATGGAGAAAGACCTTTTGTTATTGCTTAGGATTCTTTCTACATGGAATGTTTCTTTCTTTGCTGAAAGTCTTTCCTTCAGTATAAGAAATAACTACCCTCTCTTAATTTTATTTAATCTTTGCTTGAAATGAAAAGCTGATGATTTTTTATACTAGCTATGTGGTGAGGAACCCAAACATCCTGTCAAGTGTTTTCACATCTTTCCCACTTGTTTTAATATATGGGGTTTTTTTTCCTTCTGACTCCAATTGGAAGTCTGTGGAGAATACTTCTATAATCTCACCTAAATTTTACTTAGGTGGTAGTGTATTTACTCTGTATTTAATCAGTGCCTTGCCTTCATCCATAACTTAAAAACATGAACAATAAAAATCCTCTTTTCTATGGAAGGCAGATAGAATCTTTTGAGATTTATAAAGCACTTTGAGATGGTTTTGCATAAAAAGGTTCTACTATATTTACATGCAATTAAAGTGGTTTAATATTCTACTCCAAATAGAAGAGAATGCTTTGTACTCTCAATATCTATTTTGCACATATAAGTTAAATACACTTTGGAATAAACAAAACTACTTAGCATAAAGGGATTTGAAAATACTACATAATACAGGTTTTATAGCAGCTCTTCAACCAAGGAGTACCTGATACCAAGAGAGAATTTTTAGAGGGTCTGGAGGAATGGTGCAGACATGCAGATATCATTATACAATATTTTCCCATAGTAGGGGGAAAAATAAGTAATTTCAAAAAATATATTGCTATGATCCAAAAATATGAATGATAAAATTAAGTCTTGTTCTGGTTGAACACAGATAAAACCACTAAAATAACTTTAGATCTGCTTTAAATCACACAGAAGAGCGATCACTTTTAAAGTGAGAAAGAATCATTACTTGAACATGAGTTGCAAAACTTGAATAATTCAGCGGTCATTCACATGCATTCATGCATTATGAATGAATGCTTAGTTACAGTTTATTCCTTACACACAGAGCTTTATGCTCACAAATTTAATGACTTTTTTCTTTTCCTTGAAGAATTTAAGAATTTATTTCAAATGGGAACAACATCTACTTTGTTAGAATGATGGTTTTAATTTCACTGCTTTTTTCATAGTTCTTAAGCCACAGCAGCTACAACTTTGTATTTGTCCCTCTGCAGTCATAATTTACAATTTAAAGTTTGGGATGCTGTTAGGAGGGCTTGTCTGTGGAGATTGAAGGCAACAGGGTGGTTAAATTTAGAAGCAATTTCTCCATCTTGTGATGTCCTTTAATATTAGTAATACATACTTTTCCCACAAAATACACACAGAACCATTTACTTCAGTGCCATGACATTCTGACTCAGAAAAGAACAATTCTTACCAAGCAACTGATTACAAGAACATGAAATAGCATAAATAAAATATCCTGTGCTATGTAAAACTTAATGGCTGAGGGCAAACATGAGACTAACACCCAAACAAACAATTCCCAGTGCTAACTTTATTTCAAATTGCTTATGCCCAAGTGCAGGGCTTCATCTGGGAGATGCTTCAACTACTCAATACCATTGTAACAATGAGGAAGCACAGAAACTGCTACTTCTAATCACGTAACTGGAATGGGGCTTCCTACCTGGCTTAGAGTTAGGTTTGCAGGAGCTTAGAAAACAGAATGCACTACACAGCACCAAGTTGGGTAGGATGCTGACCTGCTGGAGGCCAGGAAGGCTCTGCAGTGAGATCCAGACAGCTGGATCAATGGGTCAAGCCTGCTCTAAGAGGTTCAACAAGGCCAAGTGCTGGGTGCTGTACCTGGGTCATAACAACCCCTGCAGCACTACAGGCTTGGGAAGAAAGGCTGGAAAGCTGCCTGGTGGAAAAGGACCTGGGGGTGCTGGTTGACAGCAGCTGAACAAGAGCCGGGATGGGCCCAGATGTGCAAGAAGGCCAATGCTTGTCCTGGTCTGTGCAGCAACAGTGAGGCCAGCAGGACCAGAGCAGTGATGGACTCTCTGTACTTAGCATGCACAAGGCTGCACCTCAAATGCCACGTCCAGTTCTGGGACATGAAAGACAGGATAAGAAGGACATGGAAGTGCTGGAGTGGCTCAGTGAGGGGCAACAGAGCTGGTGAAGGGTCTGGAGGACAAGTCCTGTGAGAGGTGGCTGAGGGAGCTGGGGGTGTTCAGCTTGGAGAAAAGAAGACTCAGGAGGGACCTTATCACTCTCTACAACTCCCTGAAAGGAGATGATGGCAAGGAGAAGATTGGTCTCTTCTCCCAAGAAAGAAACAATAGGACAAGAGGAAATGGCCTCAAGTTGCACCAGGGAAGTTTTAGATCATCTTTTAGAAAATATTTTGTCACCAAAAGGGAGGTCAAGCATTGGGACAGGCTGCCTAGGGAAAGGGTTGAGTCACCATCCCTGAAGATATTTAAAAGGGGTGTAGATGTGGCACTTAGGGACGTAGTTTAGTGGTGGACTTGGCAGTGCTGGGCAATGGTTGGACTCAGCGATCTTTGAGGTCTTTTCCAACCTAATTGAGTCTACAGTCATATCACTGAATTTTCAGTATAGCTCAGACCTTCCTATCTGAGAACTCCTTTACAGCAATTTCTTCCTTTACGCTCCACACCCTGACCGTGGGAAACTGGTTTAAAACATTGGGATGTGGTAAGACAACTCTCCACATCCGACAATTGCACTTGAGGCTCTTGAAGAAGATACCCACTCTTGGGAGATGGCCATGAAGGAAAGATGGCCATGAAGGAAAGATGGCCACCAAGAGTTCTGCTTGCTTACCTGAATGTTCCCTCATCCCTTGGCAAGGTATATGTAAGATTACATATATTAGCTAGGGAGATCTTATATAACCTTGGCAAAAATCTGATGGTATTCACCAACATGAATCAAAACATGCTTGAGCTGCCCATTGCTAAAGGTAAACACAGCTGCCAGTAGAAGTCACTTAAAATCTCTAAGAGAATTACAGAAGAGTTTGCACATTGGATAAAAGTAATACTAGGGTTGTATCCAGAACAATCTGGACACAGGGAGCACCCAAGGAAGAAAATTCAGAATTGACATGCACCGAGTCAGTTGGAGAGTTAGTACTCTACCATACCATGTCCTGATCATTATTAACACTGGTGTAAAGCTGTGGAATCTAAAAGCTATGGCAGATCTTAGATCTGTGCAGGTGAGAACAAAATCCATCCCACTAACATTAAGTTACATGACATTCTTATGAAGGAATGATGGACACTGCACCGTCATGTGTGCTTGACACTACAAACAGATATTAATCCCTTGCTAAATGCAAAATGGGTTGGGTTTTTTCCCCTAGAGTGTTGCAGAAAGAGTAAAGCAGGAGTAGGAGTTCAATGGATAGTTTGTTTGGCAAACTCATTATAAAAACCCAACAATTTAAATCTGTCATGTTACTAACAAAATTGAACCTGAGCTCTTCAGCTTGACGTGGTTTGAAATACAGATTGCAGATTTATTGAGAAGTAAGACTCCTGAATGTTCTTATGGCAAGTTGATTGTATTAGTTACATATATTCCTTCCCTTAAGGGTTTCAAAAAGGAAAGACAGCAATGATTTTAATTGATAGTCAGTCACTACCTCTTAGTTTGCCATATTTCATTCAAGGATATTACAGTAAAAATTTTAGGGAGGTCATTTGTCTCTATGTATAAAAACCCTAATAGGAACGGAAGTTCATAAGGAACTTAATATTGTAAAGTCGGTGAGTCCTTATACCCAGAAACAGAAAACAAATAATGTTAGTTCATAAAATTTCAGATTTGCAAGCTCAGACTTCATACTAATGTTTTATAAACCAGGCTCCACTTTAAAACAATAATCCTTGAAGATTGTTGTCATAAATAAACATTACAATACCTAATCTTCTACAAAAATCAAAAAACTTAAGTTCAAGATGTTCTTTTTGCTCCAATAACCATAATAGCAAAAATACGCATTCCCAGAAGGTCACTAGAATCTGTTGCTTTTCTCAAACCACATACTGCATTTGAGCAACAAACTACTGCAATCTTAAAAGCTAACAGTGATAGGACACTGAAGAAAAGCGACTACTTGTTTAAACACAGCTGGAACTCATTTGTCCATTGCATGCCACTTACATTACTGCTAATTTTTTGATGCATAAAATATCAAGAGCATTAAGTGTCAGCTATTAAAACAAATCACTGAACAGTATTTTTCAATTTAGGACTGTGTTTAATTTCAAATAGAAAACATGCTTTTTTTAAAATAAATTATTCACTAATAAGAACCCAGTATCATGAAATCAAAGCGATAATCAAGTATTGTACATTTTTAATACTGTACATATATTATATATAGTTTTCTCGTATTTTAGGTATTTATTTCTAGATTGAAAATCATTAGATTGTTTCCTTGATAAACTGAAACCTTAAAAGCCAATATACTTGTGAAAGCAATTTGCATTACTTTAATTAAAAAGATACAAGTGAATACAACATATGTACAGAACTGTGGAAATCAATCTAATAAACTACATACATTAAACCAAACTGTCCCTGCATATTTAAGTACAGATCTATTTTGGCAATGTGGAGGTATATCTTTTATCCTGTTGCAAGTCCTAACATGTAAGTAGGAAGTTTCAAATATTTGCATTCTTAATGAAAGTAGCAAATGTTAACTGAAGGGCAACTGGATTTTAAAAAAATTGCATTACAACAAACAAGTAGTACAGTAAAGTTAGTAAGTATTTTTAATAGCATTCACATTTCTTTAGAAAGTCTCTGAAATGGACCTGTATATCACTTTTATTGACAGAACATAAATATAAGAAAAAGATCCCTAAAAAGACCAGAATTCTTTCCCAAACATAAAGTGCCAAGATGTGTATGGTAGTAAGAACTTTCTTTTGCTTTTTTTTTTCCTTGATTGAGCAAAGAAAGGTCAACACAAAGGTTAACCACAATTTCAACTGAAATCTTTTAAAAATGCCATATGTTCTTGAGCTTCAGCATTCAGATCTTTTAGAAGATTCAGGCTGCTCTTCTAAATTCACTTGCAGTTCATTTTGACATTCTGGTGTCTCACCTTTGACAGCTAAATGGATAACTTTTAGCCACTTCTGCTTCAGTTCCTCATTGTCTGCAGCAAAGCTGTGCACAGACTTGGACTGGGTCAGTTTGAAACTGTGGGGGAGGTCAGCACTTTTGGGAGTGTCATCCACTGTGTAGCCCAGAAGAGGAATTGTAGCCAGAGCTTTAACATCCTAAGAAGAAAAAGTTCTTTATTAAGAACAGACAACTAACCTACCCATTACTTCTCATTTGCTGTACAGTTTGGTGAAAACACTTGGGTCTTTCCTCCATTCCCAAGCTATTTGCTGTCTCTTCATGAAATACCAGTGACAATAATTACTAAAATCTTTTCCATTTCCCCTGTACATACCTGTGGAGCACCATACATGTAGAGCACAAGAGCCTCCTGTTTGGGTATGACACACCATGCCTTCTGCCAGGGCTTGGACTTCTCCATGTACTGAAGAAAGCTACATATGACACTATTTCCAGAGACTTCTGCAGATTCAATCTAGGAGACAGTAGAAAGCATAAAAGGGAAAATAAACCTTCCTTCAATAAAGACTAAAAACAGAAAGAGCAGAAAAGCAGGAAATTTATCATCATTCATACCAACTCTTGGATAGTATCTGCTAAAGACCTTCAGGAAACACCAAAGAAAGATAATGAAGGATTGGATTTATGGAGAATATGTATATATTAAACACATACAATCACAACACATGTTCTTTTAGCAAATGTAATCTGTTCCTTTTTTCATCAGGAATTTTGGATTATAGACTTCTGTATCACTCCAATTTTCATTTTGCCACCACAGCCAGCCTTTCTTGGTATCTGAGCATCTACAACAATTTCTGATTTCCAAAATAACACCATTAGGCACTGAAGTGCCACTTACTATCCAACATGACAACTTATCTACTTTGGCAGTCAAAATATTACGACAGAATCAAATTCAAACACATTTCTAAGAATAACATAAACAGTCAAGCACTAATCCTAGAGAAAAGATTAGATTAATTGCTTAAAATCTGTGGACAGAGTAAAATGCTACTCAAGTTAAATAGTGAGCCTGAGATGATAAGAAAGAGCACAAAATGATTATGTGATAAAATTTCCATTGACCTTGATTTTCCAGATGCCAAAAGCTGAAGGCAAACTGACAATTTAAAAGTCCATTTTATGCACTGATCAAAACAGTATCTTACTACTCAGACTCTGAAGAGCAAAATTCTCCCCCATTCTCCTCATTTCCATCCCCAGTTCTTTCAGTCTGGTATATATTTTCAAATATCAAGTGGTAGCAGTGGGGTTTGTTGCTATGAAAGCTTAAGTGCAGAAGAAGAAAACTGAAAATTTATAAGGGAAGGTTAAATTTTGTTACAGGAGCTGATGTAACTGAAATAAGCAAACAAGTTCTAAGTTTTATAATTCTTTTTAAAAATGTAAAGTTGCAAGAAACAAAGCAATTTTGCAAAGGTGAGTGCTGGAAACCAAAATCTATGAAATGAGATGAAATTGATCCACATACTTTTTATTTTCTCAAAGAGAAAATAAACTCTGCAAGAATGCTACCACTTTTCACCTACTGATGAACCAAAATGATTGCAGCTATACAAATACAGTATTTTTGAATGACATACCTCCAAGATGCCCTTCCTCTTCTTTTCTTCACTGTCCGTACAACCAATTATTACATGATAGCAATCCTTACAGACTTTGTTCAATTTATTGCCATCATATTCCAGATGTGCTTTGTAATCAGAACATTTCCAGCAAACNATCAGAACATTTCCAGCAAACCACCTTAAAAAAATACATACAAGATTTAAGTATTTATAGAAGTTTATCAAAATATAAATAAAGATTAGTATTATGCTATTTTACAGTATATTTTTTGAATTATACAGAAGAAAGATGTCTTCATAATATGTCCACAATAGCTTACTTGAAAATAATGTTTTTCCAAATTTGTGCCACTACTTCCTAACTAGAAGTGCTTCTTCCTATTTACCTGGTGGAAATTTTGTACTTTGCATAAAATCGCATTAGGCTTTTTATTATATCTGTAGTTTGAAGTTAGGTATAGAATCAGAATATAGCACAAGCCATAGTGGCAGTTTCTTTAGATGCCAACCTGAAAAGGTACATTTCCCCAATGGTTTTCTATGTAACCAGAATGAAGTTATGAGAATGAATAAAACCTAGAGCTGAGATGATCTTTTAATAATAAAAGTCTGGTAAAATCAGAAATAGCTACTTTTTTAACTTGCTAAGAAATACCAGCATGTTTAAATGTATATATACCTACACATATAACATTTACAGTTTTAAAATCCAATCATAGATACGCAGAATAAATAGGCCAATATCCACTGATTTTCCCTGCTTTTTCCTTTTCAGTATATGTGTAACTGAAATGCAAGAGAGGTAACAGAGTTGTTTCATTAGAAGTGTTTTTCCACAGAATTATTCTTTCACATGAAAAAAGATGCCCTGAATAAAAAACATGAGTGTAGTTATTTCAAGAAAGCAAGCTAGATAAATGGACTTGAACCATTAATGCATCTCAACAAAACTTTATTGTGGACCAAGGCTTTGCCGTACTAATCTAGATCACCACCTTCATCTTGTAGCTCTAGACAATGCTAGTTAAGCATTCCCAATTAGTCACTTCTGGAAAGCCACCCGTGCTAGCCCAAATTAACTCCCATGAAAAAATCTTTTGAAATTAAAGCACAAGGAGATGTGATAGAACTGTAATAGAGGAAATAGTTAGGAGTCTAAATAAAAAGGGAAATAAAAATAGAGGGTGCAGTTTTAACATTAACAGAATTTTAAGACAGAAAGGTCTGGGGGAAAACCCCTCTATGACAATTGTAAAGTAAATAATTTAGAGCTTCTGAAAAAGTCTCTAGTGTCCTGCAAAGCACAAAAGCAGCATTATGAATGCAGCGAGCCCTCATGCCACTTAAAAACGTTAGAAGGAACCAGACAAGATACCCTGTACCACAAACAGTAAACCTGAGCTTGTACTACCATCTGGTGGAGACAGGCAGAGCTGCTGGATGGCAAGAGAAGGACGCACACTGTGTTTACTCTTCTTTGGTTAACTTCTGACAGCCCACGAGTCATACTACCACTGTTTGATGGTTGCTTTCAGGCTGGGTATGTTACTGTAGCATCCCACCTGGAAAGCAGCAGCAATATTCCCTCCCCACCCTCACATTCCCTCCTTCCCTGATGCTTTGCACATGTTCACACAGTTACACATTGAACCCAGCTGGGAGCAGCTCCAAATTAACCTAAGGAAAAACTGCAGGGTTTTATGGTCTTTTGGTGGAGTCAGTGCTGCCTGAAATAATACTGGATTATGCCATCTTAATATGGTCTTGAAACTCTTCATATTAATAGAGGTCTCTCAAAACTAACAACATACTTTGTGCAGGGCCTTGGGTACACAAATGTACACTGCTCCTTAAATACTTCCAAATTCACCGTGCCAGCTAAAGCAGGCAGAGGGTCCTTGGTGGTATGCAGAGCTCTTTCTTTCAGCTACAAGTGCAGCAGCAGACTCCATAGCACTTGAACAGACTGCCCAGGGAAGCCATGGATTCCCCATCCCTGGAGGTGTTCAAGGCCAGGGTGGATGTGACTCTGAGCAGCCTGGTCTGGTGCAAGGCACCCCTGCCCACAGCAGTGGAGTTGGGACTAGATGATATTTAAAGTCCCTTCCCACCCAAGCCATTCTGTGATTCTGTGATGACAAGGAGCCATGAGAAGCCAAGCAGGAGCTTGGAGACCCTCCCAGGCCTGCTGCACTTACATGTCCACATGCTCGGCAGTGGTGCCTCCTCCTTGTCAGTGCATTGAAGGGCTCCTTGCATTTCATGCACATGGTGACCTCGTTGTCCCGGATCCACCTCGGCGCTCTCTTCCCAAGCTCAGCATTCTAAAGGGGGGGGGCAGGAGGAGGATAAAAAAATTTTAAAAGCTAGTAAAAAGCTGCACAGTACTTGAAATAGGGAAAAATAATTATTCTCTTCCTCTGGAAAGGAAATTACAAACATAGCTCGAGATGCATTTTGAGATCTATAAAAAAAAAATAACAAAGAACCCAGTCAAAAATCATGATGCATCACTGAAAGGGTGCTCTGTTATGTGTTTCAAGAAAGAAAGAGTCTTGTTTACAAGATTTGGCATTATGAAGAAAAACAATTACCAACAAGATGACTGCTTTGATATTACTCTGCCATAAGAATGATGAGCTTGAAAACCAAGTTTCTGCCAAACTTTTTCCATTTATCGAAGAACACAATGGTTATTAAGAAGGTTACAAAGGAATAAGAGCAGCTTACAGAGACTTCAACTGGCATGTCTTCATATTCTTTAGCAATTGCATTTCTGAAAGTTTCATTCCTTTGCTGAAAAGCTTCAATAGTACTCTGAAGTGCCTAAGAAAACAGTGGAGAAATTCCTCAGACATGATAAAATTTAAAACAGACTCTGCATTCTGACCAGTTATTGATAAGCAGACAGAAGGTAGAGACAGAAAACATGAATATTATTTTCTGATTGCTTCAGTGACAAAGTGTTTAAAAAATAAAGAATGTAGATGAATTTACCTTTATCCATTCTTCTTTATCCTGTTCAGAACTAAAAGAAATATTTGACACATTAGTTTGAGACTACTTCAGGAAACATTATCCCACTATCAACAACTTCTTGCAAAAGCCAAGTAACTATGCAGTAATTCCCAAAAAATTAAACAATACTAATAGTTAACTGTTCAACTTAAAAAAACCCAGACAAACCAACCAGAGGACAGAAGTCAGAAACATGAGAATAAACACTTCAGTGAATGTGGCTCTCCAAAAGTGGCCTCCTCCTTGGATAATGTGCTGGGAAAAAAAACCCTGCTGCACCATGTAATACCAGCCATACAAAAATTAATTTTTCTATGGATTGGTCTGAAGGATGCAAAAGAGAACATTTACAACACTTCAATTAAAACAGCTCCCCATGTCTTGCTTTGCAGAATTAGCAGAAGTTTTAAGCAAGCAGAATCTCAAACAACAGTTTGTCCTTCCCACCTACCATCTGCATGTGAGGAAGAATAAACCTGTCCAAGCAGCTAAAATCATTCTTCCTACCTGTTTACAGCAAAAACCAAAAGCTGAGCTTTTAAGCATAGTACCTGACCAGCAAACTTCCAAAGAAATAATCTAATAGCTGCTTAGAAACAGTAATTGAAAATATGCTCCCAAAGTAGTTTGTAAAATAGACCTACTACTAAAGAATATGCCAAGAGCAAATTAAAAATTATTACAGTGTTAATACGAGCTCATGAATTAAGGACATTAAGGCATAGGGTACATACACTACTCATACATTAATAAAGGTTTTTCTAATATAATTGAACAAGAGCTTTGTTACACTTATTCCTTCACAGTTTTGTACAGACTTAATGTATTCTAACAATGATCACAAAGCAAAAGATAAAAATCCGTGCTTCCCTCACCTAAAATAAACTAACTAATGCAGTAAACCTTCTCCTACTGTTAATGTAGGAAAGCTAACAAAATAAACTTACTTTGTTGTTTCAATTTGCTTCCAATTAAAACATGCTTCTGAAATGGTACAGCAAGAAGCCACCTTTCACCATTGAAATAGGTATATGGCATAACAATTTATAAAATACGTAGCAAGATATCACACAGTAATTTACAGTAGATATGACTTATAGCCAAAAACCTGTCCCAGAAATCTTGCAGATCTTAGTGGAAAGGATTCTTTTTATATCATTTTTTAATGTATATATTTAATTTGAAATTGAATTAAAGTGTAGGTAAATATCTATATGCTGTTACCTTTGCACATTCTCTGCTGTAACTCTCATTAAATATTACAGGTTTTCCATAAAGGAAAGTGGCTTGCAAGCTCAGTGGCTAGCCAGCTGTGGTCTGTCCCCAAATGCATGGTGCCAACACAGAACTGTACCCACCATGGACATTTCCCTGCTTATTTAATCCTCACCTCTCTCCCATGAAATCCTCACTGCTAAGAATGGGATTTTTAAACCAGCCCAAAAGGAGAGGAGGAGCATCTCACTTTATTTGAGTCTAGACAGGGACAATTTAGTCCAGGCAATGTAAAAAGGTAAAGGGAAGGTAGATCTGCAAAAGGAGGGTACAAGGACTAATGAATCGGAAAGCAGAATAAGTGCCAGTCAGAAGAGTGCACCTGGAGGAAAAGGACCCAAGAACTGAAAGGAGAGCTTGCCTTCCAGGAGGACCTTGATACTCGGGACTGGATGAAAACCAGTAGATGGGAAATGGGCCTGAGGAACAGAGGAAAGCAGATGCCCACCTACTGCTGCAGAAAACTCTGTTCTATGGAGATAAACCCACTGGGAGGAAGAGCTTTGTTTGTTGGACCTGCCCTGAAGTGAACAGACTCCTTGGTACCAAGGCAGCTCAGGTCCCAGAAGCACCAGTGATTAACACACCCGGTGTCCTAAAACACTTTGCTCAGACTGGCTGCCTTGGCACTGCTCTCGAATTCCCAGCCAGCCCATTCACAGCTACCTTGGGCCTTTCTGCAAAGACAGCCAATGTGCTATGCATCCTAGATGCATCTTCTGCTCAGAGAGATTCTTGGACTGACAATTCACGATTTTTTGGCAGCCTAGGCTATTTTCAAAACACCAATACTAAGATGAAATCCACTGCATCATTCTTCAACTCTGTTAATCCACTCTTCTGTGTGCATATATTAGATCTCAAGAAACTGGCTAAAAAGACTGCTTACCTGGCCTGCAACTCCAGTGTCCGCTCTTTTCCAGACACTTGGAAAGTGTGTGGATATTCTTCATTATGAGTTTCTATAATCTTCATGCCATCTATGCCAACTCTGGTTCGAACTGAGAACTTGGATCCTACCAGGCTGAATTTGGGGACGCAGTAGAGCAACATATTGTTAAACTGGGGGAAAAAAATAAACATGTGGTTTTGCACTAAGAAAAACACAGATAAACCCATCGTTTGCCCACTGAGGGCTGGACAGTATCACAAAGCTAGATTTGGTAGGTGAGAAAGCAGGTATTTTCCTGATCAGCTGACACATGAGAAGACCAAAGCTCTAATGCAAGACAACTTCTCTCTCTTATTTCTTTAGGAATAGGATTCAAGGACAGCTTCAGTGAATGTAAGAATAATTGTTCTGCATATGCAGCAGTCTTCATGGTATTTATTATCAAACTATACTCAGACCAGATATTCTATGCCAATGTAAAGCTTTTCTAACTAAATAGCCGCTTGTATGCCCCAACTCTGCAAAACCTACTGTAAACTGTAGAATAAGGACTCTTCCCTTCAGTGTATACATTTGTATTTATCCTGTACCAAAATAATTTTATTTTGTTCAAGTTGTAACTAATATTATTTGAAGACGTTATTTGTCTTTTCTCCAAGACAAAAGAACATTTCCTAAAGTTTTTATTCCCTGAAACCCTCCATATCACAGGGGGTAAAAATAGTACATGAGCAGGATAAAGATATACTCCTTTATTAAATTAGAACTTTAAATAATGTTTAAATGTCTAAAGCCCCAGCCTAGAAGCACAGTTATTAAATCAGATATAAAGTGTTTAATTTTCTCATTTTTTCCCCTCTCATTTTTCTCAAAATTAATTATTAAAAAGAAAAACTCACTTCAGTTGAATCCTATTTCATAGAAATCATGACTAGACTATTACCTAGTCTGTGTCACAGACACAGCACATTTGAGCTTGTCACCTCATGTGAAAGGAACATCATTTAGGTCAGCTGTCCAGCCCCAGTTAAGGTCTTACTAATCTATGAGTTCTCATTTTGTTTGAAGCACAGATAAGGAGGAGCTGTACCTCAACATCCTGTCACTACCCTTTATTAACCAGAAGAGGGGCCATGCCAGAGACCCCTGAACAAAAATGTATCAGCAGTTTTCAAAGCATGGGGAGCAGCAAACTACACCAAAACCTTTTCCAAGGGAGCTGTAAGGGAGCATGGCTGTACTTTTTGAATTCCAGCTGAGAGGATGACCTGCCACGATAAAAAGCTCCCACAGAACCACAAGACTTATTTACTGGGACCTCAACACACAATCCATCAGGGTGAAGATCCTAAGCTTTTACATTTCAGTTTAATGAGAATTTCACAGTTCTCATAACCAGCAGCCACCACACTCACCAGGAAGAGATATCGCTCTTGAGCGGAGGTGTTGCGAGCAGCCAGTTTGAGGATCTGTCCTTCTTTTATCAGCTCATTTGAAGGGTTCACGATGTCTTCCTCTTCTCCCAGCATCTCGTATATCTCTAACAACTTCTTCAGATTCTCCTTTACAGTGAAAAAACAGGGATAAAACTTTTTAACTGAAAGGACAGATCTTTATGCAGTTTAAATTGAATGATGGCAGCTGGCATAAATCTGGAGACTTAGCTTTGGAAAACATATTTATACCCAGTATGTGTGGTCTGACTGATTAATTTAGTTGATAAAGAAAGAAGTACTTTTAGAAATGTTATATCCTTGGTAATTTTTAAAATGCAGCCATTTATTTATGTCTACATTATTTCTTGCCCAAAACATCTCACATTTCAATCATCCTATCATCCCAACCCAATCAGGCAGAGAAACAGTAACTGCTCTTTACAAACATTATCCTGCACTCACAGAAACAGATGAAACAAGGTTAAGAGTTCAGTGCAGTATCAGTGATTTGAGCCAAGAGAAGAACTAAGCCTGTCTCATTTTGCCCTCGAGAGAATTTGTTGCAGTGACAGATTTTGTCTATCGTTTTCAGGAGCTGTATAAATACATTAAGTAGGAACAATCACTTTGACCCAAGCAACCAATTCTTGTCATTTTAGGGAAGATCTGCAATTCACTCTCCTAGCTTCACCAAATATTGAAATGTAATATATTGAAGAGTGATTAGGAAAACAAGATCATTTACCATCTTTCTTATTGCACTGTTCGAGTGACTTGCTGCAGTGGATATAATTTCCAGGGATTCTAGACAGAAGAAAAAGGAAATAAGTAAAACCAAAAACCTGCACTTTTACTTATTTATGTACTATGTAGGGGGAATAAAAAGGGCGGTGCGGGGATAATTCTACAAAAATATTTGTTGGTTTTATGCAAATTACAAAGTATAATAAATTTCTTCAGTTAGCAATAAAATGAGAACAAGGTAAAGTGGAAGGCATAAAAAAGTCAGCTACCAAATAGAAATTATAATATGGAAAGACCAGAAGAGAATTATTGCAGAAAACTGTAGTACTTCAGCACTCAGAACCACATTTTTCTGTGACAAGAACAGTCATGGTTCTCTCCCTCCTTTTCTCAAAGTAGTTCAGAAAGTCAAACTATATTTTTTTAGTTGAAACAGCTCATCTTACAAATGCTTACTGTAATGGTACTAAAATTGAAATATTTAAAACAATTATCTGGCAAATGATTTTGAATACTCCATGCAAATATCTTGAACTGTTCTTGTGTAAATACAGAGAGGAAGAAATTTAAAAGTGGGCTGTGCTTTTTCCCTGCAGAAGCTTAAAAATACAATAAGTCTAACTTCACTTTTTGTACAAATAACGATCACACATTCCAAATGTGCATAAAGCAAACCAAAATGCCAACAACAACAAAAAAATAAATAAAAAAGCCACCACAAGCCCCGATCATCTGCAAAGCGAACAAATCAAAACTTGTGCACTATTCCAAAACCAAAGAAAAACTTATGTGCTCCAGGAGAATACTAAAGGCTCTATGGTTTTTACATTAACTTCAATTCAAACAGATTTTTTTTTTCAAGGAATGCTATGATTCCACTGAAGAAATTCTATCCTTCTTTTCATGGGTAAATTCTTCACTTGATCTCTCCTGAAAATATCTTTAATTTACAGTATCCTCTTACTAATATCTTATAGATTTTCAAGACATATGTTGTAAGAGATATTCAGCTCCTTTAATGGCCTGAAGATATTTACTTTCAGCATCTTTCCAGTCTAGGGAATCCTGAGGCAATTTCCTTAGGTAGTCCTTTAGAAGCATCTCGTAGCGTGGAATGCGTTGGACTGGTTCTAGCATGTGATGTTGCAATGTCAAATTTCCACACACTTTTTCCTTCTAAAAAATTGTAAACATATTTCAATGAAGCAGGCAAAAATGTCATTACGGTACGGTAAAATAAAAGTTATGGTTGATGAAACATAAACAATGTAATTTGAAACATGCATGATAGATCTTCTGAAAGAATACAGAACTATTTTACCAAACCAGATAATCAGAAAATCTTCACAAAATAATTACTGTAAAAACTTATTCTAAGTATTTGACAGTCTTACCAAAATGTCTTACCAAAAAAAAACTTTTAAACTCCAGTGTATTTTAAAATAGGTTTGCAATAACAGACAAGAGAAATACTTCTGAATTAATAAGAACAGTTCATGACCACAAATTATAAACAATCACTTAAGTGGGCTACAAAGGTGTATTTTACCTATTTGAGGAGGGAATGCTTTCTTTGAGTTTCATTTACAATGTCAACTTCCTCAGCAGTGTCTCTCCCTCGTTTCTTAAGATGTATATTCATTTCCATAATTTTAGATGCATTTAGATTATAAAAATGAAAATTACTTTGAAACACAAAGTGTTTTCCTTCGTGGCTTATAACCACAAGACCCCACAGAGCAGTAAAATTTAAGTAGAAATATTTCATCCTATTTGTACGTGCTCAGACTGCAGCAGGACACACACCTGCCAATTCCCAGAGACACCCACAGGGAGCACCAGAGGGTGTGAATCGAGCCTTTAGAAAAGACTGGCATCCCTGGGCCCTTCAGCTTTTATGTGCTCAGCATTACTGTGAGCAAACACAATATTACTGCATGAGGTGCAGGGATCTAGACTTGCACTGCCTTTTCACTTTATCCTAAAATGCTATTTATTTCTGGTATTTACAAGAAAATGCACTGTTTCTTTAGTCTTCAGATGTTTTGGCCAATTTTACAATTTGCTCCTGTCTTTTGCAGGAGAAAAATCTGGATTTTTGTGGGCAGGTTGTGCACATATGCAGGAAGAAGAAGGGAAAAACGCAGTGTTAAGTGGATAAAAACAACTACCTTAATTCTTGGGGATTTGGTATTTAATTTTCTCTTTAATCCTTTTTTCATCACAAGCCTATGTATTTTTATATATTACTTGAGACTCTACATTATTCTCCCCATTACCTGAATGTCTTGAATAATGAATTTGAACTGAGGTGACCGTTCAGTCCACGTTTTCACCAATTCCATTGCATTATCGAAATTCTTCACGTACTCGCCGTACATCTTGAGGAAAGGAGCCAACTTCTGCAGAATATCTCCAATCCTAGGGGTGGTAGTCCTGCAAAGTAAGAGGGTGGAATCTCAGAGCAAACAGGAAAGAAAAAAAAGTCACACAAGGTTATAAAAGGTTTCAAGTGTTTAACAGAGAATCCTTCTGTTTGGGATCGCCTCATATGGAGTTCCAACGTAAGCATTAAATCTGAATTCACATAGAAAGAGTGTTTGTATCTCTTTTGATGATGTATAGGCACCACAGGTCATGCAGAGGACTAAAATAAGAAAAGCTAGAAACTGAAGACATGAAAGATTTTATTTACACAACATGGCCTAGTTTATTTTATCCGCAGTTCCTTAAAAGCACATTATCTTCTTTTGACCATAATTTAAGCCTTAAAATATCTAACCTGTGGTTTGGTTTGAGCACTAAACCTATTCCATACAGCTTCCACTCTGCTTTGTATAAATATATATATCTTAACATCTTTTTAAATTACTTTTTATCTAAGGAAGCACATGAAGGAATGGTAATCCCTTGGATTCCAGTCTTTCATGAGAACTTTCCCACATTTCTCTCAATTCCTGATGGCATCTTCAGATAAAACGGAATAGTAAAGTAACAGATGGAGAAGAGAAGCTGCAGTCCCAAGGCACACAAAAAATGAGAAGCAGCACACACAGGCATCTCCAAGAACTACAATAGGAAGCGCATTTCATGTCTCATTTTCAGGGACAGACTCAGAAACTCAGTATCTCAGTATGGTTTCCTGAAAGCCCAAAATCAATGTTGCCGTAGTGGTCTAAAGTGAAGAAATCTACTGCAATTACTTCTACAGCCCATTCTAGCACACTGCTTCTCTGAGAGAAAAGCTGTGCAGAACAGAAAAGTTGTATTTGAATAGTGAATATTGCAGGGCTGTCAAAAGCTGGTCCAGCTCCAGCTGCCGCTGCAGGGCAGAGTTCCTGTGTAACACCTGGCAGAGGACTGGGCTGGGCTGCTGCTGGGGCTGGCAGTGAGGGGACAAGTCAGGGTGGGAAGCTGGTCTCTGAAATCATGCAGTGTTCTCATGTTATTCCAGAGTCTCTGCTACTGGTCATTCTTGGGTACAGAAGACCCAGGGTATTGTATCTAATTATTTTGTTTGATGGTCTAGTGAAGTGTCCCTGCCCATGGATGGGGAGTCGGAATTAGATGATCTTTAAGGTCTGTTCCAAGCCAAACCATTAGATGATTCTATGGCATGGGATTGCTGTTATGCTCTGTTACACACTTGTCATGGGAAATATATTGCAACAATGCTGTTTCCAACGTTTTCAAGCCATATGTTGTAAGAGATATTCAGCTCCAGCTGTTGCTCAACTCATTCAAAATGCAGTTACAAGAAAATTTCACTTTCACTTGATAAGTTTAGATCCACACCGCCTTTTCTTCCAAAAAACAATTTGCTTTTGATCTGCTTTCCCAGTTACAAAATTACGCATTTTTACTCTAAGTTTTCAATTTAAACCACAACTCAAGGAAAGAGTCAGAAATTTTTATCCAGCTTTTTAGCTGGAAGGTAAAGAATAATAGAAGCACATAAAGCTACCCATAGAACAGACTTCATTTCTTGTGTCTAATGAGAAGTACTGCTGAGAAAACTGTATCTGACAGAAGCTATTGTGCCAGAAAATTTCAGAGACCAGTGATGAGGACAGAAAATTACCCCAGATTTTTCTTTCAGCACTGATCAGAAAAAACTATCTTCAACTGCACCCTTTTTTCTAACTCTTCTCAAAAGCACGTTTCAAGGACATTTAAACAGGCTGTCCCAGGTACAGCACAAAGGTTGTTTTCATGCAATGTGGAAAAGATAATATCCTTGTGATGCAATTTATTAGCTCTGCACTGAGAGTCAAAGCTTATCTGCAAAAGCACTTTTCAACCTTTGAAACTATATAATTATACACACAATGGTAGTGAACAGGTTAGCATTTTGCAAATCTGTAAAGTAAGGAAACCCATATTCTCTGCTCCATAAAGGGTCTGAAGCAGAATTTTAAGATTACATTGTGAATTTCATTTCAAACTACACAGCACTGATATAATGTACTGTGAGCTGTTTTTTAAACATCTAAACTTCACTTCTCATGAACATGCATTCTAGTGTAATCCAGGCATTCATATTTCCTGTCAGATTTTTTTCAACTTTTGTTTAAAGAAATGGGTAGGCTTTACTTACTCAAGTCATTCTGCAGGGAACTTAAAGTGTAAGCTTTCTTATATTTCACACTGCTTACATTTTATTTACTTCCTTGCATTATAGACTACACAGAGGTATCATGTGTTCGTGCATGATAAGTATTCTATTTTAAAGAATCATCATTTAAAGGGGAATCATCTTACAGAGTGAGAAGATGTATAGCTGCTCTCTAAAGCACCACTGTACGGTCTAAGATTTTCATACATATCACAAAAAAAGTGCTTTTTGCTCATTTTTGGTGTGTTTTTTCACAATAGAGGAGTTATATGATAGCGTAACTGGAAATTATGTATGGACAAACACTGGAATTCCTCATAACAAAATCTAGATAACATAGAATGTAGGAGCCAAACATGTGCTGAGGTGAAACAACTGGATGAAATTGTATTTGTAATTTCTTTTTAAATGAGGTTATTATTTTTCCCAAAGAAGGTAGGGAAGCAGCAATGGTTTGAGAGCTTTTCCTTTTTTTTTTTCAGTTACATAGAAGAAATCAAATATGCATGGCTATGTTTTAATATTTCCAGAATCACACACATCTCCCCCCAAGAGGCAGGATAAAGATACATCTGTACATGACTATAACAGAGTATATTTACACCTGTTCTATCTTTGCTGACTCCAAATAGAGGCCAAGAAAAGCCAAGGGGAAAATGGCCCTGAAGTATATCTGACATGGATTTTCATTTCAAACAGAAAACTAAAACACAGAAGAAGAAGAAGCAGCTGTTCTCACCTTATTACAAAAAGCAGTAACAACAAAGGTTACTGTACATCAGCATTATCATAAACCACATACAAGTTATTTAACTCAACTTTGTATTCCGTGCTATGAATTGCTGGGTAGAACATAATTTGAGTCTGAACCCCTAATTTAGAAAGACATTTGATCATGAGTAATCTCACTGGCTTCAATGAGATTCATGTCCTTTATTTTGAGCAAATGATGCAAGTCCTCTGCTGAGTCAGATCCTGAGGAGGAGCAGATGTTCTCTCTGGACCTGGAGAGCTTAATTTGAAAACACTTTCCCTACCTCAATCCTGTAAGAAAATTTCTACAGACACAGTTTTAGGAGTGTATTAACCACTGACGTGCCTCTTACCATTCTTGCATTCTTTTTTCAAGTTCCGGAAGTAAGAATTTACTGTGGAAGGCATTTATTGACGAAATATTAGAAAATATTTTATTAATCACTTCAGGTGGAAATGAACCTCTGTTGGCTTCCTCAAGGAGTCTGGAATAGAATACCTGCAATACATAAAAAGAGCCCCAAACCTGTCAGCCTATTATATTTAACCAATGGAAGACCACCTATCCACCCCTCCTGCTACAGCTGAGGCAAGATTAATATTTCAATAATATAGATCAGTAGTGATGAACCCATTCATTGCCTTTCCTTCAGTGGAAGTGAAAAGTTCCTCCTCCCCTTACACCCCACTTTCTTTCTCGTAAGCCGGGAGAGCACTGCAGGCAGGGCTGACATAAGGAGAGCCAAACTGAAGCTGTGCCATTTTGGATCAGCTCCAAACATCCTGTCTGTTTTAACAGCTAGATCCTCTCAGCTTTCCCAGTCTTCCCGTAGTATTTTCCACTCGTCTGTTCTTTGCAATTTGCATGATGTCTGATCACCATTAGCCCCACGGCTTTCCTTGAGTGCTGTGTCCCCTTATCCTTTTGAAATCAAAGTAGTTGGCAGACTATGAGTGGTCCCCACATAACATTTAAGTACAGAAGGGATCCAGTTCTGAGTGGACTTTAGTCTTTTTTAAATTATTCTTTCTCCTTAAGTGGGCTCAACTTGACTGGGTGCAGCTACAAAATGTGCATTTGTTAATATGCACATCACCAAAAAATATAGTGCTTTTGGAGAGCTATTGTTCCTCTGCCACCCTCTCCCATGCTTGAACAGATTGTATCTCCCTGAAAAAGGATTCAGAAGCCTGGGTAAGGACTTGCAAAAGAAGAAAAGAATCTGAAGACAGGAACTTTGATCACCTCAACTAAGACAGCAGAAGTGTCTTAAAAGGAAAAAAGCCATATAGTGCCACATATACTCTAAACCATGCCCAGTTTGCTGCATTGCCAACAGGACAGTTGGTTACTTTGAAGACCATAAAGATTACACAACTTTTTAGCCAAGTTTAGAAATATAGCAATCCCGTCCCAGTCTTCTGCTTTCCTCTCATTAGCAGCAGTTGAGCAGCTGTGTTTGAAACTCATTTTTCATAATTCTCTCCAGTTAATATTTGGAGAACAGACATAGCAGTAGTGCACTTATGAAGACATCAAGGAAAATAGTTGCATATTATCCATGAGAAAAATCTATGAAGGAAGTAAACATATTTTTTTATTTTTAAACTTCCCTAAATAATTTTTTTTTCTTCAATACTTTTGCTTTTAAAAGTCACCATACATCCATCACAATGTGGGTATGCTATGTAAATCCACTTTCATGAGGACAATTAGATCCTCAAGCAGCCTGAACAATTGTTGTATCATTTGAGACGTTTTACTTTTCATCGACTCTTTGTACAAAACTTCTGCACCGGACCTGAGAAATTTAAACTGCAGAGTCTGAGAAAAATATCCTGTAGTAAGGCAATGCAAAGCTAGAGGCGTCCAGGCAAAGTGTATTTATATTATGTAGAAAATAAACAAGACTTAGGAAGGAAAATAGTCAAGTACAGACTTTCACATTTAACAAATACCAGTTAAATTCTACAAAGCATGAGAGTCCAACCCTTTTTTTGCAGGAACAGTAATTTCTGTTTCTAAATATATAATGGGAAAATAGAGGATATACTTTTTGGAATGGGCAACTTCTAGGTTCTTTGGGACTAAAGAAAAATTCTGATTGGGTGGTTCAAATTAGAACGATTTAATAATTTTCTAATGAGTGGGTGATTGCAGCATTCACTGAAATCCACTGGAAGCCAACACATGGTTATGCATCCTCCTTGTTGGTTACCAGCATGATTGCTTATAGCAACATCATCACACACAGAACATATTGCATTAATAGCCACAAAATTCTAATACTTATCAAAAATACAGCATTCTTAAAATAGAAGCAAAGGCAAAGCCATGTGGCAACAGAAAATGACTGACTGGAAAATCGGCAAAATGTGAAAAACATGCCACATCTCATGTAATTTATACCCACACTTACACATGGCCATTTGAGTGAATTCAAGGTAACACAATAAAAGCAAATCTGAGAAAAATGTACCCCATCTAGCAGGTCAAGTCGGCTAACGTAGGCCTTTTCTGTTTGCAGAAGTTCATTGGCAATTTTGTGACGTTTCTGCTCGTCTGTCTCCTGGAGGAAAATAAGAGCAGATCTTAGGATACCGAAGAAAACATAATTCAATTGAAAAAAAAAATTGAAAATACTCACAATTACCTTAGAGTCCAAAAACTGAAATATGAGTTTAACATTTAGTAATAAATGCCAACTTTGAAAAATACATAATTTTCTGCAGTTTAATCAACATATAAAAAGTCAGAGAACGTAAAAAATCAGTCAAATTGTGGAGCAAAATTCAAAGCCTAAAAGATTTAGTATTTTCCAGTGTGTATAAGGATCTTTGCCAAAGCACCAACTCCCCACTCAACAGATCATCTCACATCCTGGTAATGGAGTACCACTGACCTTTCAGAGCTGGAAGAACTGATTTGCAGAGTAAGAGAGAACAGATGGGAGCGCTCAGTGTTCACCCCCGCCCCATTTCAGGAGTTATTTGAACTGCATGTTCTTTACACAACAAAATTACTGAGAAATGTGGTACAAAATGTTCTATGTTCACCAATACATTAATTGCTGAATAATTGTTGACTCCAATTAGAGGACTCTTTCATTAAATCTTTATAGAAGTAGTTTTTGCATTTTAAGGGAAGTTTTCATCTTAAAATCTTTTATTCCGCAAAATATATTTCTGATTCTTCTGCTGAACAGAAACTTAAAACATTCACTCAATTTTCAATATTAAACCAAACATGTTAGAATATATAATTATAAATTGCTGGGTAAAATTACTTCAAAACAAACAATGAAAGGACAGCTTTCTACAATATCAAAACATTAGGGAAATGCCTCAGGCTTGCAAGTGTCAGGCTCAACAAACTGACACTTCCATTACAAGATTCTTTCTCCAGATTTAGTGATAGTCTGTTCACATCTAACATCAGAGCCTTCCTGAAATAAATGGCAGTATTATCACAGTGCCTATGGGAAACTGGTAATTGCTAGACAAACCATAAAAATTCTTCATAAAAAAAGTAGAGGACAGTTTGAGAGAGGGGTTTCTGATTTCAAACTGCACACTGCTTCCCACAAGAGTATCATAAACATTTGCAAGTACCCTTACAAAAATTGTGTGAAGGATACCGAATATTGAAGTACAGTCTTATATTTAAGGGAGTTCAGCGCATTTTTCCCCCATTTTGGTACTCAATAAGTATTCAAAATTTCAACGTATTTCTGTTCTAATCCGCAGTGCTCACAGTTGCACTGCTACATGGCAAACCTCCTCCCTAAAAACAGGCTTTCAATAGTGACTTCAAAGCTGCTCATTAAATCTGTTTAAATCAGCATAGCAACCACAGTAACCTACAGAACAGTGTTTTAAGTGCTGTCAAGAGACATTTCAGGGAGCTGGAGGATTAGCTATTACAGCTACAGCTTGCTGTTTAGTGCAGCCATTTACAAAAGATCTCACATGTGGACTTGAAGCGCAAAACCATGGAGGTTACTGGTTCCTCAGTAATTTTATTTTATTTTTTTCTCACCCCAAAACCCCAGTTGTTCCCTGAAGTACTGCTATAGAACGAATCCTAGTTTACAGAAGATTACTTGAAAGAGGGAAAATCATGCATAACAAATACGAAAAAAAATCACACAAAATGAGCTGAGCCCAGATTTCCAATCCTCTCAGTATCAACCTTACACATCTTCTTAATTCTTGAAGCTGCATCTCCTTTTACATCCATTGCATGACCTGACAGGGGGATCATCTATGTGGGGGGAAAATGCACATCGCGGATGAGTTATACTTTAATCACTGCGGCATGTTCTCATTCCAGCATAAGAACACCCGCCTACAAGGTTAGATCAGTGCAAAAATACCAGAAAACTCTACTACTGCTTTTCTTTCTGCACACCCTCAGGGGGGAAGCAGGGGATGTTGTTGAGGGGAGGGGAAGGTAATTTCAGGGAACAATTATTTCAAGAAACATTTCAGACTTCTGTGACAATCCATAACACATGGTAACTCAGCATACAAAACTGAGCAGAAATGGCTAGTGTGCTGTATAGAGAACACTTACATTTACACTACACAGGAACATGATTTTGTCTACAGACCAAAGTATCAGGAGTGTGAGAGACCAAGGGTCTGCATCAGCAGGGACTACAAACCTGAATCTCTATTCCAGTGCTTACAGTAAATGTTTCAGCTGGATCTAATTTTTAGTACAAAGCTGCTCATTCTTAGAATAATTATATTACTACAGATGCTTAAGAAATTAAAATAAGTAATTTTGAATTCTTAAATTAAGTGAAGGTGTGAAAAATGCTTGGGAAAATATGAACTTTTTTACTATAAAACCAAACAGGAGCCATCTCCTGTCAAGGGAAACTACCTGCCAGCCTGACAGTGATGTATATGATTCACCTTTATTCAGGCATAGCCCTTGCCCCACGGGCTTTGAAGGAATATATTAAACAACACAGACAGGGTGAGAGAAGTAGAGTATGAACAAATACAATTAAAATTACACTGTGCTTGTTTCTTGCACAGCAACGAAGAAAGCAGAAAGATCCTGGTGTCCTTAAAGAAGTGACTGTTCACAAGAAGATTTATGCATTTCTATTGCATTTATATATTTATATATATCTTATGCTGAAGATACACAGCTTTGTTCCCATTACTGTTCTTGAAGAAGACCAAAAAATGTAAAATCAAGAAGTTGGTAGAATCTCCCAAGTCTTTCAACAGTAAAACATTTCTTGGCAGAGAATTAACTTCACAACCCCAAAAATTTTACCCTGGTTAAATGAAACATCAGCCTACATTTATAAATCCAGTATCTCCACCAGGTTTTGCACCTGAAACATCAGAGCTCCCAACACTGTCATTCAAAGATGTCACATGAGGACTTTCTTGAAGATTTTCAGTGGATTCTTCCCCATCTGTGGCATGCAGGCAGTCTATATCCCTATCTCCTACCAGTCTCACAACAAACACTGACACATTTGTCCTCTTGTCTTCAGTTAGCTGTAGCAGCAGATTCCCCACAAGATGTTATTCAGGAAGTTAATTGATTGAGATATTCTAGTATTATTCAGCCTCTGCAGTTCAGACAAACCAATTTTTATGACAGAAGGTGTTTCTGCTGCGAGGCAGGAAACTTTTCACTTTTAATTGTCTTTTTGCTTGTTATGATCATGTTTCATTACTTTCAAATTAATTCAGTAAATAAGAGAAATAAAGGATACTCTACTCTGGTTGTCTGGGGAAATTGTTTCAGATCACTGCCAAATTTAATAAATTTTGCTCAGCTTTCTCCAGAACCTGCAATAATCTGTCTTTAGTCAGATATACCGTGATAAGGGAGGGGAAAACAATTGTAAAAGCAACAACAAGAGCATTGTATTTCAAAATAAGCCTTCTTCTCCAAGTCCAGAAAGTAATTTCTACACTGGTTTTGCACCTATTTAATTCACCCCTTCCAGCTGTGGATTTAGGATTACTTCTACTGCACATGTACACATTTACAAAGAGAGAGAGCACCTCTTTCTGGTCTTTCCTGAACTAAGAGACATCCAAGAGACAAGATACTTTGCATCAGCATCAAAATACATGTATCAGACTCAAAGTTTGACTACGACTCACATGCATCTGCTCCTTTTGCTTTTATTCAATTGTACTTATATTTTTAATCAAAAGGGCAGGAGAGTGCTGTTATCCTGTGCAGTGCAACTTCAGCTGGACTGCATCCCAGTTTTAGTATTCTATAATGACTAAGTAGGCATTTAGCAAAATCACAGATTGTCTAATGCTCTTACTTATTTCCAGTGTGTGCTTGAACACAGAAACAGCCTAAAGCTCCACCAGAATTCTCCTGTTGCTCATCATCCTTCTCCTAACCCAGACAGCATGGCAGCAGCCGCTTAAATCACCACAGGGGTGATTTCCATCTCCAGGTTGCATTAATCCAAACTAAATCAGTGTTTGATTCCGTAAAGGGTGGCAGAAACGCTTCTTAACCTCACTAGACTAAAGGGGAAGTTCTTATTGCACAAGATATCTCAGGAAGGGCTGCTGTGACCCAGTTCAGTGTTACAGATTCAGTTCTGCACCAGTGCGACCTTAAAAGTCATCCTGCATGGGTTTGTCTTTGTTTTGTACCCTTCAAGCACCAGTGAACATTATATATCTAGTTACTGTCACATTACACCTCACAAGCTGACTCGCTGTCAATATAAGACAGATCACACGTGCTGGTCCCAGCAGCTCAAAGACAGATTTTAATGAGATTGCTGCCATTAACGTTTGCCCAGTTCCTTCCTGAACTTTAAAACAGAACTGCTTCCCTTTTCAGCTTTTTCCTGAAAATGCTGCCAGCACCTTGCTGCGTGACTTGGATTCAAGCTTAACATCCTTGCCCACTGAGAATTCAGCACTTTATAGGCATAAAGGGGGGAAACAGGCATTACCCAACAGGAGACAGAAACATTATGAGAGGTGTGACAGGTCAAAACTGCCTTGGACTGTGCCCAGGCTTACGCTTACTGGAAATAAAAAAACAACCCCTAAAAAAAGAAAACCCACATAACTCATCACTTTCTTTTCATTAGCTAGGACATTTCATCCAATAATACATGAGAATTTGAGAGCCACCTTTTCCAGGCACAGAATTTACCTCCAGGCATGTGTGTGTGTGCAACCCCCAGCTAACCAGACTCAAGGGCTGCAGTGAGCTGGTGCTGGCACACACCTGGCCAGCAGTGAGGAGCTTTTTCAGCATCAGCTGTTTGGCTCTGTGATGAAGAGGAAGGCTGGGAGGGTCTGCCAAGATCCCCCTGACAAACAGGGGGTGGCTGGACCAGAACTGTTAATCACATTTACTGCTTTGGTACACGGAAGCGAACTGCATAAGTAAACTTTTACAAGTGAAAAATATGCACGATTTTTCAGCAATTAATTTCCCAAGACAGATTTCCTTCCACCCACATGCTTTGCTTAAGCATTTAGAACCTTCCTTACAAGGGAGCTCAATTTCACCATGATATAAGTTCTCCTTGCTAAAAAGTTACATATTTACTGTATCCTGAATATTGCATCTTATCACTAGCAGACTACTACTGCCTTTCCAGCTTTGACTTGACAACTACATCCAAGTTAGGGATTCACACAACACTTCTGCCTGAAGCTCTGTCATTACAGTTTACTACACATGGCATTTTATTTCATACACACCACTAACATGTGGCTGGCACAGCTGAAGCATGGTGCTAAACAGGCACACATATTTGAGTTTCCCTTTTTTTTAAACCTCAGATAACTAATGGGGAAAGATCCAAGGGGATGAGGAGAAGAGCAAGGGAGGGGAGAGTGTGGGAAAAGGCAAGCAATTTTTTTTCTCATCTTTTGGCAGAGGGAAAATAACCAAAATATTTTCAATTTCTGACATGCTCCTGGAAGTAGTATTTTTGTAAATAAAGACCTAGAGAAAATATAAAAAGTAGTGATATATCAGGAATTAAACCATTTCTCTCTTTACCTTTGTTTCCACAGGTTGATCATGTTTACTGTTTTCCTCAGCTGGTTCTTCCTTGGCATTGGAATTAATTTCTAGAGTTTCGTTTTCGGGTGGGAGCAGCGTGTCACTGCTCAGAGTCCTGTGGCAGCTGTTGAGCACCTCCTCCTCACAGGCAGTCACACTTTGCAAGGACTCCCTGTGGGTGCTCTCCCCTTCCCCATTTATCAAGCTGCTGTCCGTGGCTTCCTCTGGGACGGGGGTGGACACGGCCGAGCCGCGCTCCGGCGATCTCCCGGCCTCGTCCTCCGGCCGCTCCTGGGCCGCGACACCGTTGGCCGTGGGCAGCTGTGCAACCTGAGTGCTGTCAGTGCTACTGCTTCCCTGCTTCTGTAGTGAGTGCTGGGAGGGGAGTTTTGGCTGAGGTGATGGCGTGGACCCATATCTTCCTTGAGATTTAGTAATGTGGAGAACAGAGGAGTCTTTCTTCAGATCGCTAGGATTCAGTGAGCTAAAAACACCAAGCAAACAGAGCACTGATGAGAGAAGAGTTAAACATGGACTTATAGAAAATCGTGGTATGGGAAATAGGAGAGTTGCACCATATAGCCAATTCCTCCCAAAAAATCTTTTTTTTTTCTGTGTTAATATTAGGAAGTTCTGAGACCTGAATTGCATTAAAACTGTTACAAACAAGCTTCTCTTACTAGAAACCCGGAGCTCTGTCTATTTTGAACCATTGCATCCATATGTGTCTTGAATTCCATGTGTATGGGAGATTTAGGTTGAATGTTAAGAAAAATTTCTCCACAGAAAGGGTCATCAGGCATTGGAACAGGGTGCCCAGGGAAAACTAAGAGCCACCATCCCTGGAAATATTTCAAAGATGTGAAGACACGACACTTGAGGACATGTTTTAATGGTGCATTTGATAGTGCTGGGTTAACAGTTGGATTCAATAAACTTTTGAAATCTAAATTTTTCCATTTTTAGCTCCATGAAACAGAGCAGGAAACCAAGAAACTGAGAGATGAAGCAACTTGCCCAAAGTGTCCCAGAAGGTTATTGGCAGAAATGGAGCAAGACTCTTGGTTTCCCAAGTCCTAGTCCACTACTTAAACTAACAAGTAGCCCATTCCCTAACAGCTAAAAATTAATCAAATACATGCAACAACATTTAGCAACCCTTTCCTTAATTCAGAATATTACATGAGGACATTTACATTTTTGTCTCATTTCTTCTCCAGTTTCTTTAGTTAGCAATGTCCTTTTTTTCATGCTGCATCTTTTCTGAAGATCTTTTTCCTTTAAAATTTGTCTCTGCTTTAAACACATTCTCTCTTGTTCCTGAGTGTCCTCTAACTATTCCTAGTATGGACCTCCATCTTCTGGAAGGATGAAAACTGCTTACAAACTATAGTTTTACTCCTTATTTGTAGGATACTTTACATAAATGTCACAAACACATTCTGCACTTCTGTGCACACAGATCAAAAATAACTTACACTAGCTTTATCTTCTTCCATCATATAACAAAAAAAATTAAATCACTTTTTCTTTAGTCATGTAAAGACTACATCTTTTTTATTAAATAAGCTTAAATCCAGGATAAAATTAATATAAGTTTTTCAATTGCCTGCACACAGTAAACAGGTTTAATTAACTTTCTGCCATGCCTACATGCTTCTGGGCTGTACAGGCTAATGAAAATAAATTATTATAGTTAACAATCATAGTTTTCAGTTCATGGACATGCTACCTAGCCATTTCAAGATCACTAATTAAAAGTGAAGTTCAGCTTCACAGAAGACACATTTTGTGGGTTGAGCTCATTCTAAAAACAGGAATTACCTCCACTGCCAAAGCAGGATAATCCAGAACTCAGCATGCTATTCATGAAAGTTTCTCACAAGCAGAGACCATAGACTTGAGTAGAATTTAGTCACTGGACAGATATTACTGGTGTACCTAATAAATGATGCTGCCTAAAAGCATCTCAGCTTCCCATAGTACACAAAATGTCCCCACTTGTAAAGATCTATCAAGAAGGTTTTCCTTCTTTCTTTCTTTCTAGTTTCCTTTCATTTCATAATATAGAAGAAGTTCCTGCGCAACACTGCAGGCAGGTATAGGAGGAAGAAATGTAGGGCTCAGTGGTGCAGAGCACAATGAACCTGAAGAGTTTTCTTTCAGAAAGGATTTTTTTTTTTTTGTAAGGATACGGCACTGTTTAAAAGATGGGTGATGCTTTGGAGGAAGACTGGAAAAGAAAGTTTTTTATTTTCCAGGAAAAGAAATTGGAGATCCAGCAGGATTAGAGACTGGTGCTAAAAGTATTCACAGGACCTCCAGTGCTGCAGCAATCCCTTTTTCCCATCTCTGAGCACCTGTCATGACCAAGAGCAATTAAGTCTCTGCCTAATGACAGAAGTTTCTTGCAGATGAAGCTCTGAAATTATTTCTATTCCAATGGACAAACATACTTTTGCGATGCTCAGCTGCTTCCATACAAAGAATTAAATTTCACCCATTTTGAGGGGAAATTCTTTCAATGAATGCTCTCTAGTTCCACAGAAGGTCGTGCATTCATGTACCCTGCTGTACATCATGTATTCACTCCCACAGGGGGCATCCCCCCAGGACCCCAGTGTCCCAAGGAAACATGAAAAAACCACATCCAAAACTTGCAATGCTTAACAGTCACTGGACTGTTTCTTGAGCTGTTCCTCTGTCATGGGCTTTCTGGAAAATTACTCTCTTTATACACAACAGATGCATTTGAACTTCTGTTTCAGAGCTTATAATGCATCTACTTAGAGATGCATCACCTGCATCTAATTAAAGACACCCAAGAAACACTGTTTTGTGAAAGCAGTGTTCACTGTGGTTCTTTTTTCCCAGAATTCCAAATGTTTCCCATAAACCACACAATCAAAACTCAAGAACACTGAGCTTTTTCACAAAAATCAGCAAGTACTACAAAGCAAGACATTAGGGATGTATGCCATACCACTACAAATAATTTGTAGAGTTCACATAAATGATTTAAGAAGACAGTATAAAATTAAAACCAGCATTTCAGGTTTCTTTTCAGTATTTTCTTTTCTATTTCCTCATAAGAGTATTTTTTTCTTATTCAAGAACAGAAATATTTAGTATTAGCTTCAATATTAAAATTATTTCAAATTGCTGTAATTTTTCAGTTTGTTCTTAAAATGCTACAAGTTTCCTTTTTAAAAAAGGAAAATTAGGAGTAATGCATTATGAAAAAGCACACTTGTAAAGCCAAATATACAGCTGGCTCCCACAATTTCAAAACACATTCAGTTTTGCCATCAAGTCCTGTAGCAGGGATAGGAGTGAGCCCTAGCACAGTACCAACATTCCTCCTCACAGCTTGAAGTTCCAACAACCCCCACACAACAGTCACAGACCAATCCAAATTCCATTACATACCTGCCTCCCTCAAAACGGTTGATGAGATCTGACACTTTACTGGACTTTTCCTTTGTGACACTAGAAACAGCAGCAGGTGTCTCTTCCTCCATCCTTGGTTTCTGATTTGTTAAAGCTTTATGCCTAGGGGTTTGGTATGTTGCCTTCTGCAGATGAATTGGCTTTGGAGGCACTGCAAACAACAATAGCAACAAAAATCAATCACTCTTATTTCTCTGAGCTGCCAGAATACAGAATCATAGAATGGTTTAGGTTGGAAGGGACCTTAGTCCCTAGTTCCAAATCCAAATCACCCAGTTCCAAACCCCCTGCCATGGGCAGGAAGACCTTCTGCTAGACCAGGTTACTCTCACAAATGGGATTTTTGCATAAAGAACTTATTGCAGCAATGAAAAAGAGATACTCAGCTTTAACCTTAAAGCTGCTTTATAAATACAGGGACTTCATATAATTCTTCATGCACTGTTTGGTATTAGGGATCTTGTTACATTTCTTGACTAAAAGCTAAACCATATGCTACTTTAACAAGTTAGAAAATTAAGGAGTTTTCTTGTCTATGTGTTTGTTTTTATAGTGTACTGTAGGAAATACATATGAGAGGTTTATGGTTGCAGGTTTTGTAATAAAAAAGAATGAAGCACAAAGGAAAGAGCCATACTGTGCAGATCAAGAGAAAGGTTTTAATTGCTGCCCTAAAACTCTCATTCTTTACCTTATCCCTTGTGACCTCAATAATAATCATCAGTAGAAAAGGTATTTGCCTTCAGCTTTAAAATTCCCTTACTCACTGAACCTTTTTCTAATTATACTGCTGAAAACCTTCCCTCCTGAAAATATTTTTTTTATTCTTGCTTTTTCCCCATCCTTACCATAAGGCCTTCTAATTAGATTGTTAATGATCAGCCACTGTTTAATACAGCACAAAAGACAAGGTGACACATAAAGCTAATAAAGTCACAGCACTAAAATCTTTAAATTAACTCTGCCAGTGAGCAACCATGAATGGAAGCAGGACTTGAATTGGCTTTAGGAATCACATGCCACTCTAGTGGTAGGGGAAAAAGCTCTAGTACAGGATACACAATAGATGGATGTGGAAAAGCCATGTTCCTTGCATTGCTGCCGCTAGAATATCTTCCTAATTTACCCTGGAAAACCCATGCACCACAGGAACGCGTCTTAAACCCCATCAACCAATATTTGAAAGGGATGTTGAAAAAATTCTTGCAAATATGCTAATCATAGATGGTGATAAACTTGAAGAAACACTCAATAAAAGGCAGTTTTTCATTTCTTCGCTTCATTAAATTTATAGGTAATACAGGAGGTAATATTTGTCTATGTTTCCAACAACCTAATTGCAGTTAAGTGGGGTTGCAGTGATCACTGCAGTCTGAAAAGTACCATGAGAGACTGTGCAGAAATGAATTTGCCACAAAAAGCTTTAGACTTCAATCTTCAACTGCAAAGGCTGATAGATAAAATAATCAAAGGGAGAAGGAAGACAATTACTGTAGGTCAGGCACTTTTACTGTGCATATGTACACTCTCAGTTTTCAGAAGCTTTATATTTATTAACACATGCAAAAAAAGCAACTTTGGGGAAGGATGCAGTACAGAAAGATGACTCTTTCTGATGCTGCTCTTTTGAAATAGTTACTTTGCAACCCCAAAACAAGCAGATTAATAAACTGTGCAACTGCTTCAGTGTCTGCAGTAAGTGCAGCCCCTCCTGAGGAGCCTCGTGCAGCTGCTTGGCTGCAGCTGCAATGCAGTGGAACGGCTTTCCCCGAATTCCCTCTTCCCAGGGAGCTCGGGCAAGGCCTGGCAGAATTAGGCCAGCGAGCATCAGATAATTGTCCAAGCACTGAATAGCTGGCTGTGCTGACAAAGGCCATGGGACAGCTGAAAAAAGGAGACACAAGCAGGCTGGGGAAAAGCAGGACATATAATTGATCATAAGCACTGCCATCCCCTCAGGGAGGAGGTGGACAGCCAAGGGGACACGGAGTGGATTCGCTGACCAGCACCACAGCAATTGGTAGGAACATTTCTTGTTCTTGCAATGGACTCTATGCAACCCCCAGTCCCGTGAATTCTCCTGTGTAATGGACTCCTACATCTCTTCAATTCTTCTGTACATCTCATGAAATGTTAATATCCTCTTAAGGATATAATAAAACTACTAAACTTGAGGGAATTAATGCCTAATGATAAAGCAGAAGGAACTAGTTGGTGGGTATTTTTATACTGGATCCACTGAGACAAAAATCAAATTCTAGGACATTTTGTGGAAGTGTCACACAATTTTTGCAGCTGTTACTGAAAAACCACAGCTAAGCAGCATTTACATATGACAAGCAATGAGGAACCTCTTGTCAAACTGGACAATCCCCATATACTGAAAATCCATGTAATGTCTTCAGAAGCGGACCACAAACCAAACAGCCAATTCACTTATACAAAATATTTTATTCCTTACTCCCTATCAGCCCCTAGCAGACAGCATTTCCCGTACCAGCTGCTGCTGTAGCTACTGTATGGCTCAGAAACAGTGCAGTGAAGAAAGAATAGTCACAAGATCAATGGAAAGAAAAGAAAGAAAAAAACCAACCCACAACCCTCAAACCCTTCCTGTAAGGTCAGCCTTGTTAACAGGGATTATGGAAAGAAAATTCCATTAATTCTCTCCTCAATGTACTTCTGTAGTGTTTTGTTTTAATCAGATTATTTTTCAGTGTGCGCAGAGCAAGGATCTTAAGAAAAAAAAAAGAAAAGACTGGCCTATTGTAGTAACCTGCATAATACAGAGCTCTCTTTTAGTCTATAAATACTCTTGTCTCTGTAGTGTAGAATTTTGAGCTCATTAGGAGATATGAACTGCTTGTTCTGCCCAAAGAAAACCCTTCCATATACTGAGTAGCTGATACTGTATACCTCTAGCCAAAATCAAGATTTATGTTGCATTGCCTAGTTGTGCATTCAACTTTGCATATATATATATAAGGAAATGTCAGGTAATGCTATATATATGGCTCAAAAGGTACATCTACCTTTTCAGACTCCAAAGCATATCAGCAAAGGTCATTTATCTCTTGTCTTAGAAAGTATAATGTGTTCAGTGGTTAAAAATGCTGCTATGCCTTGACTCAATGAAAATGACGTTAAAAGTTCCTGTGGAAAGCAACTACAGCTCTCCTGGCTGAGTCATCCATCATCACCTCCCTGTGCGCTACATCACCTTCAGGAATATCAAATGAGCATTTCTGAATAGATGCCAAAGATTTATAGTCTTAAGAGCAATGTGAAATAACCAGTAATCTAAACTCAGCAGAAAGAGAGAAAAAAATCGTCTCCTCTTTGAGATGTGCATTTCCACATTTTTAGTTCACACCACAAGAAGAATCTTTCAATAGTAGATCAAGAGAGAACACCAATAATAATCACTGTCTTCCTGTCTTCTTCACAGAGATAATTTGGGTATTTGTCAGTTTTGTTGATAAAAAAGACATTGTAGCAGGTTTCTTAAAGGACCACCAAGACTGGAGAAGCCTACCTGGAACAGCTCTCAGTTTTAGTTCAATTCACCTTTAACTGTACAAGTTTCATTTGCCAGGGAAGTACAATCTACATCTCAGACCTTTAAGAAAGAGGTTGCTCAGCTTTTTTAAGCCCAGGCCACTGAACACTTTTAAGCACAGACTATATAATAGCTGAGAAAGGAAGACAGGATTCATGCTATACAGCAGATAGGCAGCTAAAATTGACTGCCAAAGTCTAAATGTTGAATCTCTTGCACCCTTATCATTTCACAGTAGCACAAACCAGGCCATCTTTTGGAGTGGAAATCCGCGTCCAACCCAAACAAAAATGCCTCTTCAGCCTCAGCAGGAGATTCATAAGTACTCCTAGGCTCTCATTAGAAAAATTCAAATGAGCAACTGATGCACAGCCTTGAACTGACAAGACACTTCACTGCTTTGAAGAAGTGTTGGCATTTCCACATATTTTGCATCCTACAATAAAACTGCCTGGTACAGACAGCAGTTTCAGTGCCCAGTATTTAGCAAGTTAGCATCATGAAAAAACTGATGCAAGAGGATCAAAGAGCAAGGAATAGAAAAAACTAGTAAAAAACAAAGTCAACTTTTATGTGTCACTCTACATGAATTCTGCTATTGCAAGGTTCAGATCGCTACCCAAATATTTGTAGGTTAGGGCAAAATTCAAATTATTTAACAATTTGCTTCCTCCCTTAAGGATCGTACTCGCATTGGAACTTGGTAACATATTTTGCTATTTCCACTGACTGCCTCCAGTCTGGATTAGTCCACTTTATCGGGGAATGCACTGCACTGGGGCAAAGGCAAAGCCCCATATCTCACAGCTGGTACAGACACACAGACTGTGACTGCTTTGCTCTGCAGCCCCGATTCCTTTGCTCAGCTCCCTCATCAGCTTTCAGCCAGTTTCAGGCTTTGTTCCAAATTTGTTCCTAAGATTTTCTTGAATCAAACTCTGTTCCAGACAGAAACCTGACACATGAATTGCTAAATTGTTGATGGAAGGAATTATTGGGGAACAAAAAATTGATGAAAAGAATTACTGGAGAACAAAAATCCTGCTTTTACTGACAGTATATCAGACAGGTTTTTTTTTCTCCTTGAAATGCCAAGAGGAAAAAATGAAAAGAAAGAATTTTCTACTGTATTGCGTGCAGAAATTTATTCACTTGACCTAGCTACCTTGAGTGAACTGTTTCCAAATACTTAAACTACTTCTGAGAGACCAAATACAGACAAAAGTTCACTTGAAGTGCAAGATTTTGAACATTTTTGCTCAGTATTAAAGCTCTATTTCCCTTAATAAAGCTAAATTTACTGAAAATGGCTGTATCGCACTTGCAACACAACCTCAAAGTCATGTTTATATCTCTCATTTTTATTATTTTGGTAGGTTAGATGAAGGTCATTTTGCAGTTAGTTCATCCACAACCAAGTATATTGGCATCACAATTCACGTCTGTCATCTTGTTTCTTTTCACTATGAAAGGCCACTTAGTACTTGCACGACTAGAACAGTCAAATGGAAAAATGTTTTCTCCTGCTATAAACCAAAAATGTTTCTGTATCTCCACATGAAAGCTCCTTTAAAAAATAGTGGCCACTTTTAAACCAATAAACCAGAGCAGGCTAGTCTGCTTAGAGCATTTAGACTCCCAAATGCCTCTCTCATTAATTCTGGTTTCTTTTGCTTCAATTCAATAAAAAGCCAAACAAAAGATATACTGTAAAACTTCCATCTGATGCACATATTTAATATTAGTAAATGGAGACCGACCCATGAACAAGGGATACACAAAATACTGTTTACAACAGTATTATTGAATACACAGCTGCATTTCTTAGACTACAACACTATTCCTGGCTGTGGCACATTTTGGAGTACACAATATTGACAAACAAAAGGAAACATGGCTAGGAAAGAGCAACAACAGCTGTGCAACTTGAATGAATGGGGTCCAATAATACACAAACTCCTAATTTATCTAATAGCTAAAATTTTATAATAAGTGTGTTGGCTTTGTTTTTGAAAGGCTAAAAATCTTTTTATTGATAGCATATTTCTGTTTATCCATCACGACTTCCAAAATATTTTTCTTAGGAAGAACACATGTTCTCTTTGTTGTAGAAAATTCATTCCAGAGGCTTAGGAAATGGTGCAGAAAGGTTCATCAGATAAGTAATGTTTACGTATGACTGGCAAAAACGTCTTAGTTTAGTTAACAATACTGGCAAATGTTCTGTAAAAGCAAACTACACAAAAAAAATTGCAGCTTTATTTTGCTCTCATTCTCCTGAAGTAAACAAAACTTTCTTGACACCTCAAAAAATTTCTTCCTGCTCCTAACTCTAAGACAAACTTAGGACTGATGCAAAATTCTTCAAGGTGCATTTTCCCATTGAGTGACACAGATATTTCTGAGTCCACTACATGATGACGCTGTGATTCTAGTTTCTGTACTTGATCTAGGTGTGCTCTAGTACTGGCTTTGTGTGACCAGGTTTTGCTAGCCGGGGACTACAGGAGTGGCTCCTGTGAGAAGCTGCCAGAAGCTTCCTCTGTGTCCAACAGAGCCAATAACAGCTGGCTCCAGGATGGACCCACCCTGGCCAAGGCTGAGCCAATCAGAGGAGGGAGTAATACCTCTGTGATAACACATTTGAGAAGAGAAAAAAAAGTTATTGTACAGACATGATTGTGCTCAGAAAAGAGAGGAGTGACAATATGTGAGAGGAACAACTCTGCAGACACCAAGGTCAGTGCAGAAGTGGGGGCAGGAGGTGCTCCAGGCACTGGAGCTGGGATTCCACCACAGCCCATGGAGCAGCTCATGGTGAGGCAGCTGTGCCCCTGCAGCCCATGGAGGGCCACGGGGTTGCAGAGATCCACCTGCAGCCCATGGAGGAGGCCCATGGTGGACCATGTGGATGCCTGAGAGGGGGCTGTGACCTCACAGGAAGCCCACACTGGAGCAGACTCCAGGCAGGGACCTACAGACCCAGAGAGAGAGAAGCCCACTTTGGAGCAGATTTGCTGGCTGGGCTTGTGACCCTGTGGGGGACCCATGCTGGAGCAGACTGTGCCTGAAGGACTGCCCCTTCCACTCATGCTGGAGCAGCTCATGGAGAACTGTAGCACACAGAAGGACACATGCTGGAGAAGCTCATGGAGAACTGGCTCCCGTGGGAGGCATTGAACTCAAGCTGGAACAGGGGAAGGAGTCCTCGGCCTGAGCAGTGGCAGAAACAACCTGTGCTGGACTGACCATAAACCCCATTCCCATCTCCCTCCACCACTGGGGAAAGGATGCAGAGCCTGGGAATGAGGTTGGGGTGGGGGGAAGACATTTTTAAGATTTGTTTTATTTACCATTATCCTGTTCTGTCTTTGGCTAATAATAAATTCAACACTTTCCCCATGACAGTAATCAGTTTGTGATCTCCCCTCTCCTTATCTCTTCGTTATGTTTTCTCTCCCCTGTCCATTTCAAGAGGGGAGTGATAGAGCAGCTTTGCTGGGTACCTGGCATTCAGCCAGGGTCAGCCCTCCACATCTAGTTTTCTATAAGTAATTCCCATTTCTGTCTTTTCAGCACTGTGTCTCAGAATCCAAGGCACTGAGCAGCACTGTGATGCATGCCTTCTAAACTCACTCTTATTTTTTAATTTTTAAAATTACCAAAATTCATATTGCATGTCTCCTCTCAGATATCAGTCCAGATTTGATTAGAATTCAAGATTTCTGGAAGATAGTGACTCTTTGCTGTGATCAACTACAGCAGAATCAACAATATTACTGAGAAGACCACATAAAAAGATGGTTTGAGTCAATATATATAGTTATTTTATATATATATATATAAATTATACATAAATATTTATACATATATAAAGTGTGTGTGTATATATATATACAGGTTGATCTATTTAGCTTTTAAAAATGAAGACATTACTTATGGAGAGAGACAGAAAGAAGGGAAGTCTAATTCTAGTCTGTGTACTTTACTGTCAGCTTGTCAGCTTTTGGTGCACAAACATGAAGTTCCCATCTCTCCACATACTCCTGCAGGAAGGCTCCTCTCAATCTCTGCTAGAACTCCAAAGACCCTGAATATCTTCCCACCACCCCTGCCTTGAAGCCAGACTGTCAAACACTCCAGTTTAAAAATAGTGTCCAAACCTCCCAGCTCAAACACAGCAATTCTTTTGAAAAATAAGCCAGAAATTACAGAACCATAAGGCATTTAAAAAACATTTGTATTTCAGTAGAAAGCTTATGCCCCATGGTTTTCTCTCTTTCAAATACAGTTCTCTCAAGATGCTCTGTTGCTCTCAGAAGCCTGAGAGAACAACTTGTCTAACAAAAATATTTGAGAGTACTTACCTTGTGGCTTTGGACTTGAAGCTGAACGTGGAGACTGTTTGAGTGGCACCCTTCCATTTATTCCCTGAGCCGCCTCATTGTGTACATTCTGCTCCACAAGCCTGGCTGTGGCACTCACTGCACAAGCTCTAGACAGTATTAAGGGCTTTGGACAGAT
Organism: Cyanoderma ruficeps; assembly: GCA_008694505.1. NCBI lineage: Eukaryota > Metazoa > Chordata > Aves > Passeriformes > Timaliidae > Cyanoderma > Cyanoderma ruficeps. The sequence goes on from VZDJ01000426.1 coordinate 6,733,546, forward strand.
GCTGCTGCCTGAAAAATAAATACACACAAAAGTAAGAAAAGGAATAGAGTATAGGGTACAATGACTAAAAGAACATTTATTAGAGTGCTAACAATTCTCTTCAGAGAATATTAAAATATTTATGAGAGTTTCATCCTAAGAACACTCTTTGACTTTCACTGAAATTTGTTACGTTGTTTAGACCTTGAAGAGTTGGATATTAAGAATATACTTCCACCATCACTAGCCTAAGCTCTTCTATAGGAACATGACAACATCTAGCAGACTTATTTTTCTATTTGAATTGTTGCTTGTTCAACAAAAGTGTAGAAAACCAGCAGTTTTGTCCAGCTATTCTATTTCCATATTCAAAGTGTGGACAAAATGCTATATATTCAGAACATTTATTTCATTACTGATGGAAGGATCCAAAAGTCAGCTAAATTAATTATGTCTTTTTTGGTAGGAAAGGGCCCTAGTATGAGTATTAAAAGAAAAAAAAGAGCACAGCAGAAAGCCAGCTGACTCTTTGTTAGCAGAATGGAATTTATTCTCATTTGTGGGATCAATATGCTGTTATTGATAAGAAATGCGGAAGAAAATATAAAGTAAAACATATTCAAACAATGGAAACTGCAATAAAAGCACTTAATAGAATGTGATTACAGAAGCCAAAACCATGCACTCTAGTTTTGGGGCTTAAAAGCAATTGGTTCTCTAAACACAATCAAAAACCTGAAAGAATAATATGAAGGACGTTGAGATGTCACTTAGGTCAATATTTATTTACCACTGAATCAAAAAGCATGCTTATGGGAGGAGAAAAGGAAGAAAGCCCATTTATCATTTATTGTGGTGTTCTCATAATTATTTTCATTTTTAAAAAAAATATTAGGGTAGAGTTTCTGCACCTCTCTTTACTGTTGTTGTTTGCCACTTGCTTGCCTTTGCTGGGTTTTTCTTGGCATGTTTCCATACAAACCAAAGCCAAAACCCACTCAATTGTTTCATAAGGGGATCTCCCTATACCTTCTGAACAGCAACTGGTCTGCACAGTTGGGACCCTCTGGTCTGATCCAACTCCCTCCTGCACTGCAAAATCCACCCACCCTAGCTACAGCCAAGCCTGCTCTTAGAACAGCAATGGAAAGGGATGCCACAACTATTGTTCTATGCTGCTTAATGATTCTTCAGCATTTTCTGGATTCCAACAATACTTTCAAGTATTTAATTCTTTATTTCCTGGAAGCCTGTTTTTCCTGTTAAACACTGAGGTAGCCTCACACCCAGAGGCTGCCTCTACCAACACATTTTAATAAGAGTCACAGCAGATGCGCAGGTTTGCCTGCAAGGAAACGACTATCAGAGCCAAAAGAACAAAGATCACAGCCAGACAGGACATCAGAGTGAAGCACACTCTGCAGCGGTCCACGGTGAGATCAACAATCCGTGCTACCAAAGCCCCAGTACTCAGTTGACAACCCATGCACAACACCCACAGCAGCAGAACAGCATCTTTCCCTCTTCTAGTTCATCCAAGTAACAAGGGAGTTCCCAAGAACAAAAAGGTGGTTGTTCCAGAGTGATGAGGATAACCTAACAAGGCCCCCAACCTACAGAAGCGTCCCAGATGCCTGCAGAGATGCCTTGACTCTGTCTCTTTTGGTATCGGTCCCATCCACAAAAAGTTGCACTACACTAGTGAGAGCTCTGCCCCACATCATTCCTCAAAGCCTAACAAGGTGCTTTAAGTGCCATATCTGCCTCTCCTGTGGGGGTGGGAATACTGAAAGCTCTCAGAAAGACCAAGCTGATGGTACAGGGGGTTATACCAGCAAGTTTTCCTTGTCTCCACCAAAGAGTGACAGGCTGGATTTCCCTTTCCTACAGAATCCTGTACAAATGTAGCAGTTTGCACTCTAATTGGGCAATCCTAAATTCAGAAACAAATTTAAGAAGGGTAACTCCTATGAGATCAGTAGGTTGCACAAATTGGGTAGGCAATTGCACACAATTTATAGATCTAGATTCAGATCACTTACAAGTTTGCAATGAGGGTCGAAGTGTGAAGCCTTAGACCTTTCTGAAAACTAATTAGCTTACAGATTTGTCAGCCAACATGCTGAAAAATCCACAGCTCCCAGAGTGCAGCTCAGTAAGGGGCGTTGCTGTGTCAACTCCTCAGGCCGAGGCTAAAAATCTCCATCAAAATGGTACCTTATTTATTAAAAGGATTTCCTAAGAAAATGAGGTTCTGCTGTGGTCAGAATAGGAACCTTTTTTGCACATGTAGCTTTATCAAGGCACTGACGCCTGTTGAAGGTTATCACTCACAATCACACAACGCCGAGCCAAACAGAGCTGCTGCTGAGAATAGAGCTGCTCTGTGGTTGGCCACCGTCCTCCCTCCTTGTCACCTTCTGCTCCAGCTTCTGCTTCTGGCTACTCCTTCCCCTGGGCCAGCACCAGCCCTTGTTGCACTGCACCATGAGATGAGCAGCACAAACACAGCAGGTGGAAGCTGGAGTGAATTTTGGATCGGTTTGATCCTCACAGCCACCCCAGCACTGCTGCTTGCACAAGGGAACAGCTGGGAATATGGCTGGAAGGGGACAGGACACTCCTCTCAGCAGCAGCAGCCCTTCCTTAGACCTGCCTGATGAGATCATTCCAGCACAACCGCAGTTCCTCAAGCAGCTGCTCAGACTTCCATTCTATTGGTTTACACAGGCACACACACAGCCTTAATAGAGAGTCCAGCAAAACCAGCAATAGCTGAAAACAAATCTTTAATGCAAAAATATTAGGCGGCCTTTGCAAATCAATTTTTTTGTCAGCATCACATGGTCCCCACTAGATTGGCAAATATTATTTGCATTCAGTGGGCAAATTTAGTAAAGCTCGTCCACTGTAATACAGAAGGGTAACACAAGCAACAGAAAAGAGTGCTTCTCTAGAATGGATTTTTGTAATTGCTTACAGGAAACAAAAGCTCAAAGAGGTGTTCTGATTCAACAGGTGCTCTGGCTTCACACCAACAACTCAGCACGTGGGGGTGTGGGGAAACACAGCAACTTCAAATTTGTTATTTTCGTACAAGCCATTAAACAAATTCTCCTTTCTCTCTGAGAGATATATTTGCTTGAGATGGATATACTGCAGACATTTAACCTGTATTTCAAACTAGTGATTTTGTAAATCATGTCACATCCTCAGGCCATGTAAAGCTGGAATGGTAAAAGGTAAAAAATCTAGCCACGGCATATTTCTATACAAAATTGAGCAGTGAAATTCTCTGGGCAAAAAGCATCCTTTGACATCCATGGAAATCTGAGCCCTAGTTTCCAGGCAATGAACAATACCACCTTCCAGGTGATGCAGACAATAAAATTGTGGCAGACACAAACTCATGATGAAAATTCCTGTATCTAGTGTATTGTATGCAAGTGTGTTGCAATGTAATAATACATTTTATAACAAAAGCCCAAAACATAGCAATATTCAGCCCAAATACTTGTTCCACGTTCAGCAGCATGCATTTCAGTATGGCTGCTCAATTCTCTAGGTGTCAGTAAGCAGTAACACACTCTATCTTTTCAAAATATAGTTGTTGCCCTGTAAATACAATGTAAAATCCCATCAGATATGCAAAAATGCAGATATGCTGCAAAAAGCTGCACCTTTTACTGGGCTGAAGTAGGACTCCATTATGATTATTTCTGACCTGATTAAAGAAACACTTGTACACTTCTGCTACTCCTATCAATTATAAAAACTGAGAAATTTTACCTGAAGTCAGAAATGTCATGCACAACAAAATACCACCAGCCACGAACTGTTTTGAATGGTACATGATTAATACCCCCCTCTTATAATCAGGAATAATTGAATACGCCAAAGAGGAGAGAAAGGTGGGGAAAGATTTAAGAAATGTAAGGGAGAAAGAGGTAATAATCACTAACAGAAAAGAGAAATAAACAGTGCAAATTTGATAAGCACTTAATTATTTTGCTTATCATCTGCAAGGAAATGAGAAGCTCGAATGCTTGCAAACACGCCTGCATCTGCATGTTTGAAGCTATGTGATGCATTATCTATTTTTTCAAGGCATTTTAATTAGAAATAACTTGGATCCATGAACATTTAGACAAACAATCAGCCAGCTTGAAACGCCAGCAAGATTAAAAAATGGCTTATTTATATTAACAAAGATTACACTAATCTTAGTATTTGATAGGTCCTCCATCAGCAGTTCCATAAGCCAATCCCAACACTATTCACTCTTCTGTTGTATTTATTTTCATTCCCACTTACAAGCACATACTGCTTCTCTATTGCTGCAGCACTGTCTAATTTTTATCACTGTGATCCCACCCTTGTTCACACATCTGAATGAAAGAAATGCAGTGTTTCTAGACGCAAACAAAATGAGGAAAGCATTAGTCTCTTGTGACAAGAGGCAAAATAAAAGGTTCAAAAATACTTCTCTTAAATTATATAGTTATGCATGCTCAATGTGTTAAGTCCCCAGAGCACCTACCCCAGTGGCTGTGGTCTTGCTGCTGTTCTACTGCTGGATGTGACATTAGTGCAAAGCTTCACACTTCCTACCCAGCCCTGGACAGAAGTGGGGGTTCAGCAAATAGACCCTGTCAAGGCACTGGCTCAGGCATGGCAACCAAGCCAGACATTCTCCTGAGCAGCTCAGAGGAGTGCTAGGCAACACTGACTCTACCAGAGACTACTCCAACCCATCCACTTACTCACCAAACACTACAGGAGCTGTGGCAAGGACAGAGCAAGAGTGAGCAGCAGCTTCCTGATCACAAGCAAGGCAGCAGAAAGTGGCTTCTCAGTTACAACACCACATGTTGAGGCCTGAGCCAGACATCCAGTATATGAGGTCATAGATTTTGCACTTAGTTGTGTCCAAACCTGCCCTCAAACCTGTCTCAAGTAACCTGGTACTTCCCCTTCACAGATTTATTCTTTCTGTGAGGGGAACTGATATGCTCCTAAAAGGCTTATACTGCTGAAGCATACCCAATGTCAATAACAACTGGACAAAGCTCAAATTATCTGAGAATTAGGAATGTGAAGGAAGAGAGTAAGAACTCTGAAAGTTAACATTTCTCCCATTAAAAAAAAAATAAAGACCTTCCTTCCTGCAATTTCTATTAAAAGTTATCATTCCAAGTTAATTACACAGTTATGCTTTGATACATCCTCACCTCTCCCACTGAAGTGGTGATAGAATTGTGAATGTTTTCAGCTCCAGAACAGTGCAGAAACTCCATACTGATATTCTGTTCTGTGCAGATGAGCTATAAAGGTTAAACATCAGGCCAGCCTTTACTGTGGGGAGCCACTGCTGAAATACTGTAAATAGCTGATAACCAAACACTGCAAAAAGAGAAAAAAAATAGCTTTTGCTGAAGTCAGGAGAGCTGTCTCACCAAATAAATTAGTTTTCTTTCTGCAAGAAGGTGCTGGCCAGCAAAATAAATAGCAAATAACAGACGGTTTAGAATTATCTTTGAAAAATGGAATCTTGGCAAAGTATAGGGGAGAGATCAGGTTCTATAAAAGGATTAGTTCAGATATGTATGCTGACAAAATGCAAAAATGTAGGGTTATTTTCTTGCAGAGCTATTCCCCAGACACAGGCAAAAATATTCTAAGTTCCACAGAAGAAGGTAGACCATTTCCTGGGAGTAAAAAAGATGCAAACCATACAAAACTATTATTTCTCACTGCATACAAACATTAATAGGACTACCAAACCAATAATACCTGCCTTTCGTAGCATTTTATGCATGGAACAAATAAATCTTCAAATGAATACGGTAGATAAAAATTATAGATTGCAAAAAGTATATAAATATTGCTCTTTTAGTTCAATGACCACTGCAAATGCACTCACAGGGGATGGTGAAGTTAAACAGGAAACGTTACTGAATTTCAAACTGTCAGACCAAACACTTGTCATGATACTTGCCAAGAACCAGAAAATATTTAACTTCTTGGTAGATATGGTACCTTACTTAGTAACAGAGAGCAAATGTTTCCAAACTGTGGTATGCACAACAGCGTGTGAACCACTAGCAACAAACAGACAGAGCAGCAATACAGAAGGAAAACTGGAAGAAAGTTCAGCAAGTTTAACTGTGCACAATGCCCAAATTATTCTAAAAGAAGAAACAACTTTTGAAATAGTTTCATTTTTAATAAACTGAGGCGGGTTATCCAGAGCATCAAGCGACAGAACCCAATACCAAATGTTCTCATATTTTCTTGGTGTAAGATGAGACATCACTGCATTGGTCTGATTTGCAGGTATTTAGGAGACTTGAGCATTCCATGCTGCTTTTCCCATGTTTTGCCAAGCATTACAGTTGTTTTGGTTGGAAAAAATCATGCGTCTTTCTGATGGTAATTTTCATTTCTAGACTGAAACAGAGCTTTCAGTAATTTTTACTAAAAAGATGAAATTGCTATGGATGCCACCACTTTTAAGTAGGATACATATTTAAGGCAACAAATTCAAGGTCATAAAGTCCAAGCTTTAACAGGAAGCACCAAAATATTAACTAAATAAGATTTATCAATAACCCCCTGATCTCAGTTTCAGCATACAGTGAAACACAAAGCAGGGAACTGAATGGTGAATTCCACAGTCACTGCAAGTGTCCTGCCAATGCTGGCTGCAGGAGGCAGGCTCAGTGTGCTTCACTCTGATGTCCTGTCTGGCTGTGATCTTTGTTCTTTTGGCTCTGATAGTCGTTTCCTTGCAGGCAAACCTGCGCATCTGCTGTGACTCTTATTAAAATGAGTCAACACTTAACAGGATTATCTTTCAGCATTTGTTTCAATTTTGGATTAGCACAATAATATAACATGCACTGCTGATGCTGTTCCAATGAAACAAAAAGCACTGTACAAAACTTCAAATGGTTGTAGTTTGAAAGCAGAAGGTTATGACTGAGGTCCTCTGCCAAAGCACACCATTTCTTCACTAAGGTTTTTATTACTCGTCTACCCTGGTACACACTGTGATGATGGCTTTGCTAATGGTGGAACAGTTCATCAGCTATTTAATGGAGGTTTCTTAAATACACAGAGGAAAGAAATGCTCAAACCACATCTCCAGAAAGACATGACAGAAGGGAGAGCTCTGAGTGCAAGGAGTTCTGTTTACAGTACTCCTCTTCCACATACTTAGTTCCTGTATTACAATATGCTCCCTCAAAGCCTTGTTTTCACTTTAGTCTTTAGACTTCGTGCTTGGTAATACATATTCAGAGAGTAAGGAATAGTGTTCCTTTACTTGTAGAGACTTTTCATGGCTTGTGTTTCATGAAATAATGCCAAAATCTTTCAGCAGATTTGGACAATATTTTTTCTTTCCTTTTATTGCAACTACAAGACTTCCATGTGAATACAGTTCCTGAGCCTACAGTCATGTACCATGAACTTCATGTAGCTAAGAAGCACAGGATCCAAAACAAGAAACACCAAGAAAGAAGATGGGTACAATGAGAAGCATCAGCTCCATCACTCCAGGAACAGGCAGGGCACATTGATCCTGTAGCCCAAGCCAGCTGCCCTGCTGTTCCTGTCTCCTTTCTGCACCAGGTAACTTCAGGTAATTCCTCCCTCCTTGTCAGCACGGCCTTTGGCCACTGCCATAACTCATGATGGCAACTTTCAGCTCAAGAGCTGCTTCTCACCTGACTGCATTTCACAAAGCTGCAGCAGCATCCTGACCACATCTGTCAACCTCCTTCCACATCGTGGTAATGGGAGCACTGGTGAGTTCTGCACCTGGGGCACACTTCCTCCCCTCCCTGTCCCATGGTCTCTTTACAGCTTCCTTCATGTTTGATGAAGGAAGGGCTTGAGCAAGTCTTGTGTGGCATTCTTGAGTTCCTACTACGTTAATGGTCATTTTGATAATGAACCCTACCACAAGAAATGACTGACAGGATACACCTCCTCCGCATTTCCCCAAAGTTATTTTTGCATTTTAGTTTTCTCCACAGAGCTGCATGAGGTGAGCAATGTCCTCCCCCAACTACTATTTTATGCAACAATGAAAACTTTCACTAAGCTTTTAATTGTCACCAGTACGTTCTGCACAGATGGCAATCACCATTTACTAAGTGCCCCAAGCTCCTATTTACTAAACAAGACACCCCATTTGTAAAAACAGATTTACGGATCACAGAAGAATCAATTGTGTGGGCAAGGGTTGTTGCCTTGGGCCTGGTGTTTCTTTCACTTTATTTGTTGCGTTTTAAGATGAGTTATTTTCTTCTTTCTTTTATCATACATCAGATAACACCACGTTGGGCAGCCCAATTTAACTTCATATTAAGGAAAGCACCTGCAATACTGGGGTCAACTGAAGGAAAAATGCAGCTGTCTCATACAGATCACTGGAATAATTCAGGAGGATTCATTAGCATATACTTACCAGGCAAGTGCAGGGATTACTCAGACAATGACAGAAAGACCTACCCTTCCATAATTCATAAGCCATTGTAAAATAACAGTGTGCTTAGAGAAATTTGAGCTAACTACAGATTTCATCATTTTGCTCAGTATTCATTGCTTCTGAACTTCTCTAACAAGTCACTGACACTTCAATCTTGTTCTCTGCCCAGTTATCTGTGAAGTTATTTCATCTCAACTCAGACGTATTTTGGAAACTATCCACATGCTTTGAGACATGAAATCAGCTATTTCTGTAGATTAAAGGACTAAAAGAAAGCATTTTTAGAAACAGGATGCTAAACAACCCAAAGCAAAAGGCCCCCACAGACCCAAAGAGGAAAAAAATAAAGTATTGAATTACAGAAGATTGAAACTGTAACTGACTTATTATTTCAGAAGATCTGAGCAGTTGTAAAATACACGCACATTCAAGTAATTTAAAGAAATAAGTATATAATATAGTATATCCAAAATACAGAACAGCCAAAGATCCAGGAAGAAGTCAATTACTCAATACAAGTCAATAAAATTATCACTGATGGATGGAAACTGTTCCCCTGATCCAGCTGCTGAGGCAGTCAATGTGTCCTGCCAGCAACTGACAACCCAGAGCTCATCCAGCAGCCAGCTGTCACGGACACAAGTTGTTCCACCCACTCCCCTCCCTCCTGCTGGCTGCCCGCTCCCACCACTTTCTGTGCACCAGTGCTGGCACCCATCTAGCCTTAGGATGTGGTCTGGCCCATCACAAATGTCACCCCACCAAAAAAATAAAGCAGCCAGTTCCATGCATTCATTCACCTTAGATGCACTGGAGCCTGGGCAAAGATGAAAATTTATTGATAGGGAAAGGAAGACAAGATTCTCTTTCCAGAAGCAAGTAGCCACTAGGTAATGTTGATTTTATTGAATCATATCTCAGTGGTGCTGGTGAAAACAGTAGGGACAGAGAGGGAAAAAAATAATGAAAACAAACATTATCTACAAACGGACGGCTTGAAATATACCCTAATTATAGAACAGGCAGCAGGGCATTAACTGCACAATAGCATTACAACAGGCTACCAGGCACTGCTTCCGGTTACACGAAAGGTTACGAGTAAATGTAAACTCGTGAACTTTATGATAAAGAGGGAGGCGGGGATGGGGAGAAGCCCTCCTGCCCCTTCGCGGCGGCCCCAGCGGTGCAGCTGCGCGGCTCCCCGGCCCTGCCTTCCTCCCCCGGGCTCCCCGGGCACCGCGGCCTCCCTGCCAAGTCATTAACAACCAGCAGCCACCAAACACTGCCAAACAAGCGGCTCCCTGGGAATGCTCACTCCACCAAACCAGAAAAATAAAGAACCCGAAGCTGGACACTTCACAAGAATTCAAGTGCTTCCTGCTTTTGACCTGGTTGAGGAAAAAAAGTGAAGAATAGCCCACAAAAAGCCTCGTTTAAGAGCATTTAAAGCCTTCCTGTGAAATCATTCAGGAAGGACCTTCCTTGTCCAGTTTCTTTAAAGCCTACCACAATTGTGCCAGCTTTTACATCGCCTCTTTTCTGTAAGGAACAAGAAACCAATCACCATTTCACATTAACCCACTGGTTCATAATCATCCTTATGTAAGGAAGCCAAATACAAGTTGCCTGAAATCCAAATGGGGGAAAAATCCCTTAGCCCTTAATTGCCAGAGATAACCACTCTTTGTGCTGTCCACAGAATTCACTCCAGGTTAACAGACCTGCACATGAATGCATTTGCCTCTTGAACGTTATACAGATTGAGTTTTACACTTCATGCTCTGTACAGACTGAGAGATCAAAATTCAGAAGTATTCTATTGTTTAGTTCTCTCTTCTCTCTTTTCTAGACTTCCATTTAAAATCTACTGGGTTTTTTTAAAATAAGAAAAGAAGCAACTGTGATGAATTTTGAACATCATTTCTTAAAACTTACGAAGCTGGATCTTGTTATGAAGCTTGTATCTTGTTTCTATGCAAACTTGAACATTTATCATACTGTTCCAAAAAGCTTAATATTCCTATGAATATCTATCATTGAGTGTGCAAATGGATAGGAAATGCTATTAAAAAGAGTAATGTAATGTAAAAATACATTAGACCCAACTAGACTTCAAGAAGAGAAATAATTTTGAAATGGCTGAAGTTTTGTCCAACATACCTCAAGGATGTGCAACCTCTCACTTCACAAACGTTTCCAAACGCGAATGTTCGAAGGCCCCACGACAGACCAAAAAAAAGGCTGTTCCCACCCAAACTGCAGCTACCCCAGAGTGAGACAAGCCCCCACCAAGATGAGAGGTTCCATCCTTTCCATCCCTCCACATCCCTGTAATTCCCACTGCTCACTTCTTACCAGCTCTAGGGCTCTGGTTTTCTCTCCAGGTTTCCCACAGCTCCCAGACAAGCGGACGCGGGGTTTTTTACCACCAGAGTTTTGCACAGTGGGAGCGAGCTGAGCTGGCTCTTGGATGAGCCCAGGAGCCCCAGGGAGGGAGCTGGCAGCCTCCTGGCAGCAGCTGTCCACTGGATCACTCGAGCTGCTCACAAAACTGCAGCCCAACAGAACGCTGCTGACTCCTATGTAATATTTAGTGTTCACCTTAGAGCCTCAGCTCTTGGCATCAGAAGAAGGAGCACTGTAATAGTCACTAAAAAAAGTGGATGGCTTGCCTGATGGAGAAAAAAGTTTTCCAAAACAGAGAGTAAATAAAGTCTACGAAATTACTCGTAAAAATAACATTTGTTTGAGGTTAAGCATTTAACTTCTTTTCTTATACAAGGTTTGACAATACTCCAATCCCTCTCCACCTCACGTGACATAAACCAGCTGTTGCCTCCCCTTCTTTTTGTTTCCTTTTTTATAGTGAGGGGTCATGATTGCAAGGGTTTTTTCACAGACAAGCAAGAACAATCATAATACATTAAATTTTTAATGGCAATGCAAAGAAAAGATTGTGCTTCTTATCTACCTGTCCTTCTCAAGGTCAAGCATTGCTTGTCAAACTGTAAGAAATACATGGCACTAAAGTTCCAAACTCTTAACACTAAAGAAATTTAATCCTTTGTTTTATAATAATTATGAACGCAGGGCAGAATGGGAGAAATAGAGAAAAGAATTACATAAATATTTTGAATCTTTAGTAGACTCAATAAATACACTGGGTTTACAAGCCTTGATGTAAACCAACAGACATTTTCTGTTTATAGCACCTATCACGTAAAAGACTAACATAAGACACTGCTGCAGGCACACAGAAAAGCATAATGGTGGCACTAATGAAAACACTGGAGTCCCTCTTGACTTCTGAGTCATGGTATCAATGACCCTTTGAGAAGGCATTGCTTGAAATCAGTTTTTTTTCCCCTTATCGTGAATACTACTACTACAAGAATATAAATTTATAAAGTTCAAGTCTTAAAAACATCAATGCTCCTGGAAAGGTACAGTCTACATATTTGTTGTGGGCCTTTAGTGCTTGGACAAACTGCTTTGCTCAGGTACCTGGAGGCACTCAAATGCCCAGACTGGCCACGATGATAACAATGAATGAACTTCTGTGTGAATTTATATTTCCTGTAGGTACTGTCCCTCCTTTTGCCCTCTCACCCAGTCCCAGCAATCAGCACTGGAAGGAATTCTTTGTGTTTCAGACTGGAAGCAGCCAATACTTCAGCAAGACACTCACTGCTTCTCTGACACTGTTTAAGGGGATCCAGGGATATCTGTCCACTTGATTCAAAATGCACACAGGCTGGACCTACCTGCTGTCATCCTTTCTCTGTGCACCGCCTATATCCATAGGTCTCCTACACCTGATAGTATAATTTATGTCACCCTAAAGTATGTACAAATTTATTTTTGCATCACATAATTAATCTAAAAAAAAATCAAATATCACAGCTTTACCACTCTATTTGATATTCAGACTGCCACTGTTACATGTAAGAATCCTGTAGGCCTAGGCCTTTGCAGACTGAAAGTAAGCCAAAGGGAAAGAGGAAACATGGTTATAGCACCACATTATCCTTCCTGAAAATCCATAATGGTCCACATCATTTACAGGAACAGGATACATATTACAGCTCTTAAGAGACAGATCAGAGAAAGAAAGCTTCCTACATCCACATGTAAATTCTTCTCAGGATACAAAAATTGGTATTTAAGGAGTGGGAGGAAAGGTGTGATTCCCCATCCTTTTTGTTGGTTAGAGGGAAAAGGGCAGTTTCAAACTTGCTCATAAAGCATATAAGAAGCCAGTAGAGTTTTTTTGAAACAAGTATTCTTTGTACTCCCCTATAAAAGCAGATGCCCACAACTACTGCAATCAGGAGAACTGGGTACAACTATTTGCATGCGTCTACTCCAAGCTTCTCTAGCAAATCTCAAACTCACTCCGCTGGTAACTTCCTTCCCTCTCTTTAGCCTCAGAAGGATTTCCAGAGAGGGAGACTGGCATGCTAAACCCAAACCTTCCACAGATCAGCTTCACCCATCTCTCTGTGAAAAACCTAATTCAGAATATTTGCTGGTTTATACGAAGTGTTAGGGTTGGGTATGCCTTTTGATTGAACTTATCCCAACCTGAATTTTTCTCAGAACTGAAAAATGCACTCAGAAGTAAAGCAGTATTTTCAATAGTATTCTTTAAAACTCATTTACAAGCATACAATGGAAAAAAAAATCCAAACCTTTCAATTGGATGGTGCAATAAAAGATTTTTTCCAAAAATTCTGGAAGCCAATTCTGTACATTAATGTAGCATAAGTACCAGTTAAATGGGTTATTGCAATATTATACATGAAAAGTTGGGTATAAGTCACAAGTGTATACCTACTTCCTGAAACAAGAATATAAATGTTTATGCAGGATATAAATCTTAGAGGCAATGCTTTCTCATAGGTATGTCCTATAGAAACCTTACAGCTATAGACAGAGCTCAGTGAACCTGGCAAATGAGCCAGGAACTGAAACCACTTAAAAACACCAAAAAACTAATTTGCTTTTAAGAAAGTCCCGAGCTGGTGAAAACAGCAGCAAAACAAGCCAAAAGCAGCAGAGTTACTGGTGTGGCAGAGGTATCAGGCAATCAGTTCAGGAGACTTCAAACTCATTTACTTGGAATAGGAGGAAAAAGCCACCAGAGCATTCCAGCTGTATTGCATCACAAGGCAGCTGATGTTTGCCGGTTTATTTGCCTCGGACTAGAAAGTTTAACTCTTGGTGTCTCTGGACACAAACACACCCCGAGTCTTGAAGAGATTAAAGTTTACCAGAAACATCCCGGTCAGCCTTACCTCGTTCAGAAGACATTGTTTGCAAATGTAATCCAGCACCACTGCACGAGGAACTGATTTTGCAATGGTAATAGCCCTACGAGAGGCTCACATTTATCCCATTTACAAGTCCTACAAGTTGCCAGAAAGGACTTCTCCCCAGATGCTTGGTGTGTGCTGACAGCTCACATGCTGGCTCTCTCAGTCACACGATGCTCCTCCTCTCGGAGCGAGCCTGTGCTGAGAGGAGAAGCGTAAGCAAACCAGTCTGCTCAGAGAAAAGAGTGAAGTCTGTTCACGAGGAAAGAGGAAAAACAAAGAAATCAGCTTATGTAACGTACAAACTGCTGGAGAGAGGAGGAGGAGGGACTACTGTAAGTTGTTTTGTCTAATATCGCAGCCACTATGAAACTTTTGTCACTATTAATTGCGTTGCTGTTTGAAATTAAAGCAGCATCAAGGTTAAAGGACGAGTTAGTACATTTTTCTGTTTGGTGCTTTGTTCTCCCTTTGTATTGCATGGTGCTTATTTCAAATCATCTTCTGCCTTTCCCAACCTCTCTTTAAATTTATGCCTAGAATTATGTACATAGGACACACAGGACACCAGAACACTGACCAAAAGAATCTACATTAAAGAATTGTTATGAGACCATTTGTTTATTTGGCATAGATTAAAATCGATTAGAATAATTTAAAATCAATTTTTAAATGACATAGACTACATATCGTGCTTCAGGGCACAATACAAAGATATTAGAGTGAATTTTGAACTGGGGAAATACACAGTTTCAAAAAGCAAAAGGATTAACTGGAAAGGGAAGTTACCCCGAGTAACTTTCTTTTAATGTTCAGAGCTCCCACACCATGTGATCCCCAGCTGGCACACATTCATCTCAGCAGGAGAAAAAACCTGGGACTTAAATCCAGCCCTCTCAATTCTGATAATATGAATCAGAATACAGCAGCCAGCTGAGCTCATTTTCCATCTCTGCGCTGGTGCAAACCACAGCTCCCTGCAGCCCCTTCCATCTCCAGCCACTCACAGCCCTGCAGAGCTGCTTGGAGAGGTGAGCATGAAGGGTTACTGGGAACATACTTGCAAAACAATCCATGGGAATGTGTTTGTCACTGAGGGGACAGCCCTCTGGAACGGGCAGCTAATTGTTTCCTTTCTATTACAGATGTTGTACGGCAGAGGGATATTGCCAAAACCAGCAAAAAAACAACTTTCCTCCAGTTATTTCAACACTTTGGTGCCTTTTGAGATGAGCAGATGCAAGCTCCACACATATGGATTTGAAACCTAAATGGAACACATTTTTAGCAGTTTTGCCAAGATTTACAAGTTTTCTTTCTGTTTTGAGCATTTATTTTTCAACTGCTGAGTTAGAAAGTTGCATTTCCTCATCCCTGGTACTCCTAGCAAGTAATCGCAGGCTCCTTAAAGACACATACAAATTTTATTCACCCCAGTCATCAATCCACCATTAAAATAAAAAATAACATTAGCTGAGCTTCATAATCAGACCAAGAGAACTCCAATACATAAGTTATATTTGTATTTTGAAAGTTTACCTCCAGGAGTTCAAAGCTTACCCCTGTTGCTTGGGCTTGCACATAAAGTGCCTTTATAACAGAACATCTTATTGCTCCAGGAAAGCCTCTATTGAGAAGATAAATTTTCGGCTCAGTTTCCCACATTTGGAACAAACCACTTTCTCCAGGAGTCTGGTTTGTCCACCTGCTAGTGAGTTAGGGCTTTCCCAGCCTTTCTTCAGCCAGGTCTGCTCTTCCCAGCCCAGGAAAATCACTGATAATGCCTGTCAGACAAGTACACGCCAGATTTTAAATTCAGATTGGATCAGCAATATAGCTTTCAACATTGACACAAACAATACAGTAGGTTAGAAAACTATAAGAGAAATGGCTACGAAAGAATTTAAGAAGCAATTGTTTTAGATAAGCAGCTACATAAATTGTTACTGCAAGCAAAGAGAAGAGAAGGGGTCACACAAGGAAAAGTAGGGCCCAGACAGGAGAGTCACTGCAGCTCTGCTACCACTTCAAAAGAAGGGATTTTACACACATGAAGGAAACCAGAGATCCTATTTCACTTCCAGAAGTAGCAACATTTGAACAGGTATAAAGAAGTCACCACTGCCCATTTCTGAAATACATATTTAACTCCTCCTTTTTTTTAAAAAAGTAATATATTATTTGTTCCATATCTATTTGATTAGCTAGCAGATAAGGGGATTTGGAAGAGATTAAACTGCTAGAAGGGAAATATCTTGTTAACCTATTACCCTGGTTTCACAAGTGTTCTACGCCCCCAACTTTGCTTTCTCTGAAAGCAGAAACATGCAAATCACACAATGCAAGTATCAGCTGAAAACGCATCAACAAGAGGTGCAGCTATGTCTTCCCTGTCACCAAAACATGCCTATGAACTGTAAAGAAAAGTTAATTAAAAATTAAGGTTAGTTTTATTAATTTTCTCTAAAAGGCAGATGAAGAGGCATGGAGAACAACTAGTTAAATAAAACAAACATTCTTATTATTGTGTCAAAAAAGTCATACTACTAAGATATGAAGTTGCCGTCATTTAGTATAACCAGAATAACTACACAGACTAAACACAGTATGCTTTTAGTCCTTGCACAGCAGACTAGTTCTATGAAACTATGTTACCCCAAATCAAAATTATTGGCTCATATATGAGTTCTGCACTCCAATAATTAAAATTTTTCACAAACATCTCACTTTTTTTTTGGCACTTACTATTTTTCCACCTCCAAGCACTTCTCAGACCAAGCAATACCAGCTTTCTGTCAGTACTTTCCCCATTTTGCAGACAAGAGGATTCAAACTATGTACATAACTCATTAGAATACTCTTAATGTGATGAACTTGAGAAGGAAGTCACGTGAGTACTGTTAGGAAACCTGGAAAGCTGAACTAAGTATTAAAGAGCTACATGAGCAGTGTGTCACGGTGACACACAGCCCCCAAAACCAAATTGGCTCATGTGACAGTGAATCACAGTCCAGCATTCAGTGTGGCTGTCGTCTTCTTCTCCCCTCCTTCCTGCAGACTCACTTCAGGCACAAAGTGTTTGCAAAGGTTTGCTGCAGGTCATGCATCAGAATGTGATGCAGTTTGCATAAGCCAGTAATGGAGAGCAATTTTTGTCCCAGCCAAAGGATCAGTAACCCACCTGCACCCTGACACTGAATTCCAGAAGGGAGCTTCTGAATTTCAGTATGGAAACACCTCCCAACTTTCTTTTTCCATGTGAGAGATCTAAGACATCTCAGTGAGTCCAAGAGAGGAAGGGCCCTTTCACAGGGCTCCCATAAAGCAGTTGTTATTGACTCATACTGATCTCCCCTTTCTCTTCTCCATTACACCCCAGTACTTCAAAATCACAGGATTTGGGGCATGGGCAGAAATAAAAGCATGCTTTGTCCTCATCCCCAAGGAGTTCCTGAGGTGGTGTTAGAAGCCCCTCTCATGAGCAGGGCAGTAGTCTGCAGAGGGGTTTGACCTGGCTCCCAGCTATTCTTAGGGAAATGGGATTGGCTACAGGACACCACACAGCCGTGTCCCAAAGTGACCCTCACTTCTGTCAGACCTTCCACATGCTGTCCTTTTCATGACTTGTGGGATAGACTAAAATCAGTACCAAGTGATTTTGTGCAGAAGCCTGGATGGCTTAAACAAAATATATTAAAAAAAACCCCAAAGCACACAACTTATTTAGAACTGCTGTCTTGTTAAAGTGCATCCTTCAAGCTTTGCCCCAGTGACATATAAGGAAGGAAGAATCAGCCATCACAGCTCAAGATTTGCAGGCATATAATGAATAAAAGGATGGGGGAAATTTTATATGTAAGGAAGTGACCTACAGAAATCCGTGATCACCAGGAAAAGGAGGAGGGTAAGTCCACACAGAAGTGGCCTGGGCAAGGAGGATCTTTAGGAATGGGTACTCAGGACTGCTGCAACAAGGAAAAGAAATAATATCTTTAAAAAGATGGGCAGCTAACCATCAACAAGATGAGAAACACTGAGGGACGCTGGATCTGCAGATCAACAGAAAAGCATTTGTTGAAAGGACATTTTCCCCTCTAAATTCTGAAAATCAGGAACACTCTCCTCTCCTGGTTCACATGCAAGGAGATTGTGGCTTCATCACATTGCAAGAAAAGCAGTCTCAAGGTAGATGTAATGAACAATTACCATGCCATAATTAGAAAGTAAATAACAGTATTTTTCCACCCTATTTTTCTTTCCTTCCAGCTCAGCTGTATTACGTGTCCCAAAGGGAAAGCCTGTGGCTGTGCTCAAAGAACACACAACAGAAGTTCTTAGAGGAAAATAACTTTTTGTCCTATGTTTGCACAGCATTTGTCACTGTAGCATCTTTGTGTCTGAAATTTAGTCCAAGAGTAAGAGCAATACAAGCAACTACAAAACTCTCCCAACAAATAATGAAATGGTTGCAATTCAATGAAATCAGAGAACTATAATAAAGATCATTGAGTGACATCTATTCTATTAGAGTTTACAAAAGAACCATTTCTTCTATGGCAACTCTATGTTTTACACCCACCATATAAAGCTGGGCTTCTGTAGCTTAAAGTACCTTCCACACTTGAAAAAAAAAAAATCAGGAATCTGTGGTTCATTTGTCAATTAATCTCCTTTAGTAAAGAAAGATCAGCAATTGTTAAAGGATTTCTGGTTTTAGACATGAAAAGTGGTCAAAGGCTATGTCTCCATCAACTGGGTTTGATTTGCTAATTCTTTTGTTAAAAAAAATATTTTAACAGTTTTTGATTTCTAAAACCTCCTTTCTATATGCACAAATGATAAACATATATATCCTGCAAAATCATGTTATTATTCAGGGAAGCAGATTCATTCTCCAGTTAACGTAGCTTTTGGTCACACACAAACACACAAAGCACAGATGCATGCCACAAAAAAAGGCCATGACCCAATCCGCACAGGAAGACCACCACACAGAACTGTCCTCAGATTCAGCAGTACAGTGAAAGGATGAATTTGTAACTTTAAAATTACCCCTTCCACATTAAAAATCCAAACAACAGACTCACAAAATAAGCAGATCAGATTGCAGTGACTGTGCTTTCACTTCCTTATAAAAATCAAATCAGGGCAGTGCTAGATGCTAAAAATAAAGTACAAATTATTCTTGGTTTGAGTTAATAAAACCTGCATGAAAGATTCACAACAAACAGCAGAGTGGAATGCATTAATACACTTCTGGGGTAGATGAGACTACACAAAATATGATCAGGGGAAAAAAAATGATTGAAAAACCAGCCAAATATTCTTCATCTGACGAGAAGCAGTTTGGGTAATCCATTGCAGAAGGCATCAAACACAGAAGCCCCATTGCCTACAGCATCAGTTTATGGATCAGCCATGTCATTTGTGCAACTGTATTTTACCAGATGCTGAAAGCCATATTCACCATGAATTAGTTTGTTTAGTCTTTCTCTGAATCCTGTTTACATTCCTTAAACAGAATATATGACAGTACAGGCATTTTTAACCTATTCCACCTTAGCTCTGAATCCATGATTTCTGAGGAGGAGAAACATGAAAGCACAAGACATTTCCCCTTCCACCTTCCTCCATCCTCCCTGCCACAGTATAGAAAGTATCAGATGAGCTTTCTCCAGAACACATCAGTTCCTAAAAATCACAGAAGCACGAATGATTTGGATGGAGACCATTCAGCCCAGCCCTCCTGCATGGGCAAGGACGTCTTTCACCAGATCAGTTTCAGGACAAAAAATGTCACTATCTGTAAACACTTATTTCCTTCAGCTGTAGTCTTACTTTGTCCTGATGGGGCCAATATAATCTGGTATTTACAGGACACTCAACAAATTTGGCCCTTCTTTGTGGGTTTTTTCCTTCCCTGCTGTTAATATATAGAGCTGATTTTTTTTCCAGTCCATCCAGCTTTGTGTTCCTCAACTGTCCAGAGAAAAGTGATCACAAGGAATTCAAGAGACCAATTTGATTCAAAGAAGGAAGGTAAAAATGCAGACAGTGGTGACAAGAGAATGTAGAAGTGTATTTCAGCTTTTGAAGCAGTAAGGGCGAAAGATCAGAGAGCTGTGACTGTTTTTAAATAGAGAAGTTGTGCTGATAGTTAAACATAGCCTTGGAGACCACATCCGCACTAATGAAACTGTAATTTCCTTTAAATTATTGCCATCCACACACCAGACCTCATCAGCCAGACAGTAATGACTTTTCATCATTTATTTCAACACAAAAGCAATCAATAAGCTTTCCCCCACAGTTCCTTTACTGCTATCTCTCAACTCTAAAAACCTGGAATCAGAGAAGATGCCAGCTATAAAACAGATACAGACAGGTTTCATTGTTGTCTGTCTTATTCTAAAATACCACCCGATTTTATGATTAAAAGGATTAATGTAGTGCAAAGCCAATCTTAATCCATTAAAACATGATGAACAGACTAGAGTATCAAAGAACAGTAAGTAGATCACATCAGATTGAGAGGCTTTTCCCCCTCATCATGACTGTGTCCTGGGCATTGTTTTGCACTGAAAATGTTTAGTATCAGACTGAGGGAGTATCACACTTCTGCTCACACAAGCTGAGGACATTCCATGAAAGACACACATAGACAAAAAAAACCACCTCAGCTGCCAAGTGAAGTTTTGCTCCTGTGTTAAGCAGCAACTAAAAAAGCATTCTACTGTTTTCAGAATTTTTCAACAGTGGGAAAATTTTGGAATATTTTCAGGCAAACCAGGGAAACACCAGGAATAAGTAAAATTTTCCAGATTTGTCTCTGATTTATTTCAATTGATTAGAAAGATTCTATTTTAAAATCAAACAAATCAGCTTTATAAACACACACTCACACACAAATGTTCAGTCTCTTAATGAACTAACCAGGCCACAGCTTGCAGAAAAAGTGGGCAAAATTCGTGGACAAGGCTCTTAATCTCCAATGTTCCAAACCGAGATTTTAAAATTAGCATATCCCCAAAATAACAGGATGCTAGCAGACAATAGAGGGGTGCAGCATTGCTGACTTTGCTGAGGGCAATCAGTGCTCACACTGCTAACTGCATTTCATCATATTAGATTTTAACTGTTGTGTTTCAGTTCTCAGGCAAAGTTCTAATTCCATCACTGAGCCTTTGAATTTATTTTGGCTTATAGCAGCTATCTTTAAGAGTGTTTGTAGCAGCTTCCACAGTTGAAACTGACTTACACACAGAAATCTTGACAAGCCAAGGGACTAAAACACTTGCCAGTTACATTATGGTGGGTGGCCAAGTCATAACAGCAACATAAGGCTCCCAGCAATGGCGTGAACAAGAGCTACTGCCGAGAAGAGACTTCAAAATTAGTCTTGGAAACTGCCTTGACACATAGAGCTGCCAGAGAACTACTTCAGCTGTGGAGAAAAGTGACACAGTATCTTTAGAGAAAGGCAACAGGTAATCTTATATAACCTATGAAGCCATTTGATATTTTAGAGAGCTGAACAATACTCAACCACACTGAACAAGCAAAACAAACATAAATTATTTATTCTATGTCCCAGTCTCAATTTAACTGCTACAAGCATTGTATGGGAAGCCATAAAACAATTTTGAATTACAAAAAACCACTTCATGCTTTCACTCATCTTCCTGAGCATCAGTGATCTCCTTAAGAAAGGGAGAAGAATAAAAAGATAAATATTAGCTTGTGTAGAAAATAGGACAGCTGTGTAGGAGAACACAAAGGATGCTGATACTTTGTGCTGAAGACAAAGGAGGAGACATGATGAAGAAAAATTCCAGGTGAGAAGTTCAGGTCCTGCGCTGCAGGAATGACTCATTACAGAATGAAGTTGCTCTTTAAAGTATTATTGCAATCTCTTGAGCTAATTTTCCCTCTACTACCCAAACAGCAGCTATGTTCAACACCTCTCCAGGGAATACACCACACCACCCATGGCATGACCTAAAGCCTTCAAAGCAAAACCCGTGGTTGTAGAAAAGTCTGTAATTCAGGTCTTCTGCAGCCTCAATCCCCATTTCATGAGCCTTTGCTGAAAAGGTTTGCATAAATCTTTGTTTCAATCTTAGCTATCAAATTTAAAAGAGATACTCAGAAATATAAACCACATCTAATTGTGCAGGTGAACATGGATTTGGTTTTGTTTTTTGGTAAGCATTACTATAAGTAGAAGTGGAACAGACAAGTTACAGCAGTGTTTAATAGCAGGGTTAGCTGCACCTACACCCTCTCCACGAAGGTAAAGTTCATCTGTGGTAGTGGGAAAACCACAGCGAAAAAATACAATCTGAAGTAGGCACAAGCCAAAAAATGTCTACAGATAGGCAAGAAGTAGTACACAAAAACTGCCATGAAGGTTCCTCCAAAGATCAGCAGCTGGAAGAGCACTTCTGCTTGAAAAAGCATTTCTGCTAGCCATCTGTCAGGACTAGAAGGCTATTCTTCCCTCAATTCAAAATCTGGCTGCTCTGGGTTACCATTCTTCTGAAGCATTAGATAGTGGCTTGAGCCCAGAAAGCATCATCCTGATAGCAGAATTCATGTCTCAAAGTGCCTGCTCAAGTTTTCTACTGACAGGGATCTCATGACATTGGCAATGAGTTCAATCTTTCTTGTTCAGTTTCTGAAGCATAGTGTAACACTGGCTTTTCATCATTTGGCAGAGTTTAAAGTTCTCTTTAAAGTTAGTTTCCCATAGCCATTAACAGTCTGTGATTTGCAGTATGCCAGAAGAACAGCCTGCTGAGCATCTAAATGACAGGTAAGTTACAAGGCTGCCCATGACTGAGGGTGGCAGGGGGGAAATCCCACACAAAAACCCCTCAGTGACCAAATGGCTCCTTCCAATCCTGAGCTCCACATTCCCAAATGCACTCAAGGACTTAATTTGCTGAGATATTCATCAAAAAGTAAACAATTCCCATGGCTATTATAAGTCCAAGTAGTATTTTTATACTTAAAATGAACAGCTAATTATATAGTAAGAGCAACTGGATGAACTGGGGAAAAAAAATCCACTTCAAGATACTTGTTGCTGGCATGCAGCCATTTCTTCCCATTCTGTTCTTCTTCCAACTTTGAAAAACTATGACCTGGGAGGAATATTTTCTGAAACTATTTGCAGAACACCTCTGAGTCTTCAGGTTCTTCAATTAGACACCTTAGTGAGGTGGAACGACAAGGAAGGACAAAAGTACTTCTGTACTAAACGCAAGCCCCTCTGGAAAAGACTAAAAAAACCTACCACAATTCACAAAAATAATTCATCTGCCAGTCTACCCCATTTCACTGCACAGGTTTAGGATGGTGATCAGCTTTAGAACAAATTCAACCAATCTGACGTTTTCTACAATCTGGTATGGCGCTTTCCAGTATCGTGGGAAAAAGAAGTGTTAATGCTTTAATTTTGACCCCACCCACAGAAAGCATAAAAGGCACCGGCAATTTTACGTGACTAAGGCCCAGCAAACAGACCAACAGCAGCCGTGCCTGTGTCAGCAGGTTTATCCTCCCACATCCAGTGTCTGGAGAACTCCATTATTCCATGGGACTTGCAAAGAGAACAGTTTGTAAACAGGCACCAGGACTTTCCAAAACAGCTGGCCCTTCAGAGGGAGCTGCAGGCATTAACCTTGAAACAGCCATGCTGCTGTGAGGAGACAGTGAGGAGCCTGAGATTTTTTGTTTTAATGGTCACTATACATGAGTAAACAGCAAAAACAAAGCGTATTGAAAACGGAGCATGTTTAAAACCTCCACCAAGCAGCAGCCCGAACACAATGTATAAATAAACCCAAGTCATGTCAAACAGCATTCCACAGTCATGTGTCAAGTGAAAAGCAGAAAGACTCCTCTGTTTGAAGAAAACAATTGTGATCGTTTATGCACAAGTCACTTTCCTATATATTGACTCAGGATTTTACCATTTAATGACAAGTTTCCTGAAAGCTTAGTGAGTACAGACACTATAAACAAGATTATTATGAGCTCATTATATACTAGGTTGCATTTCTAGACACTATTTAGTTGAGAGTACATTCAAAATGCCCTTTTATTCTGAGATGATGTACCTAAGTTTAGCTTACAATACCCTCTTACAATACCCAAACCAAATCACTAGTCAGTATGACCTATCATGTCTGCTGGCCCCCAAAGCCTGTATTTTTAGTCTAAATCTGCTTCAAGAGATCATGTAGCAGATTACATTGACAATCATTTATTTGTATTAAGCATAAACATCAGAGCCACTTGTAATAATCTACCAAAGATTAGGGGGAAAAAAGCCTTAAAAAAAAATCGTTGGTTTCCACCAGACACTAAACAGTTCCTCTCTTACATGGAAATGGGATGTCTACTATGGAAGGCCAGATGCTCAAATGGATTAAACAGTGTCTAGTCTTTAAATCCTGCATCCACAAATCAACACTGACCTAGTGACCTAAAGTGAAATTTAATAATAAAAAAAGTAACCAACAGACACATATAGACCAATCAAGACAAGTGAAAAAAAAATTTGTTTGCCTAAGACTGTTTGGATATTTACATGGTGCTTATCAGAGAATATAAGAGCTGGAGAGTGCAGAATGTGCAGTCTCCTATTTCTCCTTGACACAGGTTTAGCAGAGGCAGTGGGAAAACAGGCTCCTCAGCACAGCCCCAGTTAGCAATCAGGAGAAATCACCTCCGGAAAGGGTGCACAAGCCGTTACCTTCCTGCCCTCAGGATTGTTGCTGTCTGTGAAGACGTGCCAGCGAGACAGTAATTCACACACAGTGACAGTGAATCCTGTGGGCAGCAGCTGCCTTCCTCAAAACGGAGCAGGCAAGAGAAACACATCCCAGAGCAGCACAACCTTGGGAGTGTTGCCCTTCACTCCAGGCAGGTCCAGGGTAACACCTGAAGGGTGAAAGTCTAATCTAATCTCTTTCCAAGCACAAAAGCCAATCTGCCCCTTTCCTCCTGACAGTGCAATTACAGACTTGGGACTTGCACGTGTGAACAAGTCCACTGCAGCCCATTAAGAGCAAGTTTTGCATAAATCACCAACTTCAAAGGCAATGCAATATTTAAATTCTGGGGAAGGAAGGGAATTTTTAAAAAGGGTTTTTGTTTTTTTTTTTAATTACAAGCTGCCACAGGTTTCATTAAGGGTGCTCACCCAGTTCCACCAATATGAGAGTGTTACATGATGTCTGAAAGGACTTCAGGCACATATACCAGCCTCCCACAAGCACAAGAAAAGCTCATTCACCACAAACAGTTAAAGTACTCAAAGAAATAAAACCCCTCTAAACCTCCCACACACTTTTGTTAGGCACCAAGACTTGAAAAGCATCTTGTAGTTTAAAAATTTATCTTAGTCAAATATGTTGCAATCGTGACTTATTAACTCTATCAGTAACTTTCCGTCCAGACTCCAATGCACTGACATTTTCAGTGCATGAAGCAGAGGAGAGAGCAGTTGAACTAGCACTGACACAGTTTTAATTAAAAGCCTCTAGTAGTGTTCTCCCCTGCACCAAATAAAAATGGCAGTTCTGGCATGGGGGATGCAGCATAGGACCTTTATTTGAAAAGGCAAAGCCCATGTGTGACTAAAAACGTCTGCTGAAGTAACATTTTGTATTTTTGGGCTGCAAAATTTTAATGTCCTTCGTTTAAGTCAACAATTTGAATTGCACTTAAATGTTCACCATGCTTATATTATATAAAAAATATACTCCTAGCGCCTGCAACACAGCAAAAGAAGTATTCTGTAGGACAAGAAAACCTTTCAAGAATATACTTCTAATTTTATTTTCCCCTTTAAATTAAATCCCGTCATCAAAACAGTCACAATATTTGCAGAGAATCCCAAAAACTCATGTCAAGTCTTTATACGGTTAAGGTCTATAAGAGAAATGGTCCAAAATGTTTGGTCAGTTGGTGAGTTAGAAAGAGGGACAGAGGGTGGGAACGAGGAGTGGAAAACCTGCTCCTGCATTCTGCCTCCCTTACGCTGCTTCCTCTGGGCAAACTGCATAAAACACCCTAAACATCCATTGTATCACCAGCTCGGTTCGAACATTTCCCTCTCGTCTCACCCTTCATGCCAGTATGAAAACCAAACACGTATCACATCCAAAAAGAAATCACTCAGACAAAAAGCAACCGGCGTGAAAAGACATGTAAATCAAACAGATCTGGCAGCAAACAGCATTTCATAAAGACGAGAGATATTGGATTGCTCCATTTGTGTCAGTTCGGCCAGTTATTGTTCTGACTTACTACTTTAACTACCCCAGATTAAACTGCTTGAACTGCAGCAGACAAACGAAGATGCTTAAAGCACAATCCCCCCACACCCTCCTAACAATGAGCATTATTTCCGTGGCGCTGCCATTCTCAAATCTTAAAGCCACTACATCAATTAAAAATTACCTACATACAAAATGAATTTTAGCACCGACCTTGCAAAAAGCTTGCTCCTCTTGGCTAGAAATCATGAACAGTTTTGGTAAAATCCTTTTATGTGCTCTTCCAGCTAGCTAATTCCAGCCTTCCATTAACGCACTCCATTGCAGATAATTGCCGACAGCACACGCTCCCCTGCTTTTGCTGGTTCCCAACCCAGCGAGGATAATCACATTCCAGCAGGGAGTGAACAGATGGCAGCCTCCATGGTAACCAGCCCTCCCCAGCTCGTGGTGTAGCACTGGGAGACTCCCGGGGACCGGGGCAACAAGCGCTCTTTGTGCTCCAGCCTCCCGAAGCCGGGCGCAGGCAGAGCCGGCTCTAGGGCTGACTGGGCATGCCTGGCAGGTGCCCTGCCTTCGCAGGCAGCCGCCACACCTGAACAAAAGCCGGCCACCAGGTTTAACCTTGACACTGCCTGCTCCCGCCCTGGGCAGGGGGTAAAACACACGCTGAGATGGAGGTGAGGCTAAGCGAGAGTTCTGTTTGCTATTAAAACAGAGCGCGCAGGGAAATCAGCTGGGATCTGGTTTTCCCCTGACAAAATGATTTTCTGAAGGCAGGCTTATTGCCTCTGAATGGTTTGATTTCAGCACGATTGGAAACAGTTGCTGTCTGATCTCTATCTCCTGGACTTTGAAATTGCTCCCCTGAAGATACCATAACCTATTGCTCAACAAGAACTGCACAGACCCTCTGTGTTGGTCTCAGGGCTTCTGTCAGGCTTATCTGCTCTGCATCTGCCGAGATCAATGCTGATTCAGCAGCAGGCAAAACTGCCCTGTCTCTCTGCTGCACTGCCAGGAGAGGCGTGCCTGGAAAAGCCTTTTTTTTCCATATCAAAGGTGTGCCAGACACCTCTGCTCTCACCCGGCCAGACCCCGCACAGCTCCACACCTACAGTGAAGGTGTGTGCACCGGCTCAGAGAATTCCCACTGATGATGGATGCAGGGAAAAGAGAAGTGGCTTTTCACATCCAGCTGACAATGATCTTCTCTGCAAAATAAAAGGGCTTTGAAAGAACACATTAAGGTTTTAAATACTGATGAGTTGCACAGTCTCAAAATATTTAAGGTTTGAAACACTGAATGTACAATAGCCTTGACTCACACAAACTTTCTCTGCCTCACTCTCAAAAACACTCAGCACTTATGACTAATGGTGTGTCAAAAAAATCCTGGGTAATTTTACTTGAACCTGCACCAGATTTGGACTTCAGGTTCCTGCATGCTAACTTAGGTCTAGAAATTATTATTTTGAGGAAGGGAAAATGGTTTCCTTTCTCCTTTAATCTCCTAGCTGGTCCTGCAGAACAGAACCAGTCTTTTCATTCCTCTAAAAGACTGAAAAACCCTGAGCTGGACACAAAAAACACATCTTCTTCTCCAAGTGGTTTCAGGTATGGAGCTCTATGATCTTCTCTCTCCTCCCACCCAAATTTTCAGTTTTCCTCATCCTCGCGTACAAGGATGTTTATTTTGTTTCACAGTGAAGTTTACATTGGTAAAAGACACCACTGTTAAACTGCTGGTGCATTACCATTGGAAGCCTTTCAGATCCCTGCTGACAGCACAAGAGCATCTGTAACCCACACAAAAGTCCCCACCACAGAAAGCTGAAGAGGACCCAGATTTCAGGAGGAACTCAAAGAACTCACAAGGTTATTGAGGATACTGGTGAAAGGTGTGGGACAAAACCCAGGTTTGCCAACTTGCCCTCCAGGACCAGTAGACCATTTTGACTCATGCTGCTAATTTCATTCCATTTTCTTCCTCTAAATAAGCAATCCTTACATCATCAAAAAAATTTTAAGCTTATATGGACACCAAAGTTAATTATCCATCAGCAACAGCAGTACAATAAAGTAAGGAAGAAGGCCAATACCCTATTCAACTTACAAATTGTTAATAATACAAACTTTTCAGCATTAAAGATCATGAAATGCAGAAACACCATTTCCTTTTTGCCTCTTAAAAATAAAGACAGTGGCTCAAAAATTAGTTTAGATATACTTATAGATTTGTGTGCATTTATGAATTTCCAGGGTTAAAAGATGGAGCAATTACAATTCTTAGCAAATTGACTTCAAAATTATAGGGACTCAAGTTCAGTTTCAGTCTTTTTTCCATCATGAAAGGGACACCTCCTACAAAACAATTTTCTATATTTATGTTAATTCTAGCTTTGTATTTAAAAATTAAGTTGTTTACTGAAATATTATAAGCTACCATGGTACTGGAAAACCTGTTCCATACACCATAAAAACCCTTAGCCCATCTGTTCTTGAACAAGAACTAGCTGTACTCATTATAGGAGGATTGCTAGCAGAATGAAGGGCAACAGCAGTCAGGATCCATTTCAGCTCCTTACTTGGAATTTCTTTAATTATTAGGTCTGGTTTTGCACAGATACAATGGAAAAAAATAAACTACATGAAGCAGCCATGGCACAAAGGAAGGGACAAAGGAACACATGACAATCTTTGACAGAACAATAGGTAACATATATGGAGCAACACTAAAAAATATCCTCTGTTCATATGACAAAAGTTTTATTCAAGCTACTTGAAAGGGACAGAGGAAAACAGTGCATCCAAAATGATTCTGAGGGGGACAAACAAAAGAAAATTTAGTCATCTCCCCTTCTTGTTTGGCTCAGAGACAGAAGTTTAGGAACAAACTGGTTTTAGCTGGAAGACATGAATGAAAATAAAGAACATATTGACATCCGGTGTCCTGAATTGAGTCCATTGAAAGGATTGTCTTTTACAACAATGACACCATGTGCTTCAGCTTTTCCAGTCCCAGCTGCTATCTGACAGACCAAGATTTTGGCATTTTATTCAGGTTGATGAAGTCTGAAACTAAGCTTTAGAAATGTATATTTTTCAAACTGGATAAGGGGGTGGGTCTTTTTGGTAATGACCAGTTAAAAATCTATTCACCCAAAACAAGTCATGTGAGATTAGAATGAGGCATACAGATGGTTAGTCACCATTGTCTGCACAAGACTTGAAACCTTTAACTAAAATCAACCACAGCATCGAAGTTAGTGAAGTGCTGGTTTCAAGTTGTTGCCCGTTTGTTATACAATTTTTTAGAGTTCTACTGAAACAGGCTTGTAATTCCTGACAGTTGCAACATTTACTGCCAGACAAGGTAGAACAACAGAACATTGATCTGCTCTATTATAATATCACTTTTGTTTCTACAGAGGAATCAACTTCAATATAAATATTGACTCATAGAGCTCTTTAGGTTGGAAAAGACATCCAAGATCATGGAGGTTTACCTGTTAACCTAACATCACTGTATTCACCACTAAACTTTGTCCCTAAGTGTCACATCCACACATTTTTGAGCCCTTCCAGGGATGGTGATTCCAGCGCTTCCCTGAGCAGTCTCCAATGCTTAATGACCCTGTCAGTGAAGAAATTTTTCCCAAAATCCAATCTAAACTGCCCCTGGTGCAAACTGAAGGACAGTCACCTGCTACCTGGGAGAAGAGCCTGAACCCCACCTTGCTATAAGCTCCTTTCAGGGGGTTGTAAAGAGTGATAAGGCCTCCTCAGAGTCTCCTTTTCTCCAGGCTAGACATTACCAGCTCCCTCAGCTGCTCCTCACAGGACTTGTGCTCCAGACCCTCCACCAGCTCCACTGCCCATCTCTGGACACACTCCACCACCTCAATGTCTTTCTCATAGTTAGAGGCACAGAACCGAACACAGGATTTCAGGTGCAGCCCTACCAGTGCCAAGCACAGGGGCACAAAATTGTCATATATTCCTTTTAGCTCCAAGCCATCCAGTTCTGAAGAAGTGCACTTCAAGGGAAACAGGATGTCGACATTTTTAAGAGTATAAAAACATGTATCTATTCTTGCAAGCAAGCACAAAGGCTGAAATTTGCAAAATTTCTTCTTACTTTTTCAAAATCCCAAGATTTACCAATTTCTGTGATAAGCACAGAGGGGCCAGTGCTTCCACACTGCCTCTCCTGCCTTGTCTCAACTGACTGTTTTCCTAAAAACGATGGTACTTAGCAGCAGGAAAGCAAAGAATTTAGCCCTGCAGACAGCAAATGACTCCTCAGCAGCAGCTCTGAAGAGAGGAGGAGACCTCAGGCCTGGGGAACTGCACTCCCGTTACTGCCCCAGCGACTTTAGGCCTCACCACCTCAGGGCCACAGGAAACAAGACTATGGCAATTATTTTTCTTTCACAAGGTGCCCTGAGAGGAGATGTGTGCTGGGCATGGAAAAAAGGGCAGCTGTTTTGCTTTTGTTCTTATAGGCAATGTTTGGTTCACGTGATGTCAGTGTTTGGGGTGATAAACCTTTCCCTTCCAAACTGCTACTGTTTACAGGAGGGGGATTTGCAGCAGAGATGAGCTATCTTCTTCTCTCCACTTCAGTGACACTGTCTCCATCCTCTGCAGCAATCCTTCTTCCAATGTTACAACAGCTGTTCCTGTGGACATTTATTTTTGGCAACTGTCACTAAAGGACAACAAAGAAACACGGACAGAAGTTGTACTAGGCCATCTGAGTGATCTGTTTGGTCCACAAGCCTGGAAGTTATCCTTCCTTTTTAGGCAGTCCTCCAGAAGTTACAGAAGTATAAGAAACAACACTTTTACTGTTATGTCTTCAAAGACAGTTATTTTCAGAGCAGGCACAGAACCAGCTTGATACACTGAAACACATTCTGTAAACCAGAACTCTTTTCATTTCCAAGCAGTTCATGGCACCTCTCCCACTAAGCTGTATCAGTAGTGCTTTCCAGTTAGAAATGCCTGTAGCAAAGATACTGTTTCTTCCTAAAGCCAATACTAAAGCATATCTATAGTTATCCAGGCACATTGATAAATCCAGTTTTCAAGTATTACGAGAAGTAAAGTATGTAAATCTAATTTCAAGAAAATCCAGCCACCAAAAGGCTCTAGATTTCAGCCCCTTCCTCTAGTAAAAAATATCCTCTTGCTAACTGCTGACACTGAAGACACAGCTAATTAACAGAATTTTACATTGTAATTATAATTGCGGAATTATTTTTATGTCAACAGCAAAATGTAGTGCACAGAAGAATTGTTAAGGAGAATGTATGATGGCACAGGGTCCCTCAAGAGCACACTGCAGCTCAGGCCTTGCACATCTAA
Source organism: Cyanoderma ruficeps (assembly GCA_008694505.1). Lineage (NCBI taxonomy): Eukaryota > Metazoa > Chordata > Aves > Passeriformes > Timaliidae > Cyanoderma > Cyanoderma ruficeps. Next base: position 6,765,000 of record VZDJ01000426.1, read on the forward strand.
GGCCTGAAACAGCTCATACTGGTGGTGCCTACCCAGGAGCAAGGGGACTGGATCTGGTTCTGCAAGTTGTGCTTGAATGGAGAGAAATGAAAAGCCAACATCAAGAGGCTTGCCTCACAACAGCAGAATAAGCTGTCACACTAATGCATTCAATTAAAAAAAAAAAAAAAAGGCAAGAGGTATGACAAAAGTAGAGCAGATTTCAGCTAAAACCTCAGTCTGCCAAGGTAGGACAATTCAGTTCACTGTCTGGAAGCACCCAACAATAGGGCACAGCAACCAGCAGACGTGCCTGATTATTTCTGCAATCTCACAGAGTGTTTCCATGGAAAAGCAGCAGCCTCCTAGGTTTGACATTCAGCGTCTGACAGCTGAGCCAGCCAAAGCTCAGACTCACAAGGCCCGAATAGAGATCACAGACAACTCTTTGGATGTGGGTCTGAGCAATGCAAGAGTAAATCCAGCTCTGGGGAAGAGCCCAACCCCAGGGGTTCTGCTCCGTGCTTTTCATTTACCAGTTAAGTTCCCAATGAAAGCAGAACAGATATCAGAGCAGCACACGGGTGGGAACTGTGCCCATGGGGCTTTCCTTTCTCCTTAGGCTTCACTAAAGAGTTCATGAAAAGTGTACGGGAACTGAAGGACTGCTCTTGGACAGAGCTGGCAAAACAAAGATAGAAATGCTGGAAAAAGAATAGCCTGTACATTCCCTCCTCTATACACTATCCTACAGTAATGACCAAGAACAGTAGGAGAATAAGGAAATGTATAAGGAAATGAGAAACCAATGCTACCACAATGAAGTAACTCACGACATTATGGGTATTCAGTGAGCTTGTCTCCTCCGTGCAGATACAGGAAGCTCTCATACTTCATCAATCAAACTTGGAAAGAAAAAAAAGTTGTTATAACTTCAGAACTCGAAGTTAGGCTTTGCAGAGGTAATCTGAGGTACAGCAGGAGCAGTGGTATTTGAGCAGTATTAAATATTACATCATGCTTTAGCCCACTGTGTGTGGATAACTTATTAGTGGCAAAGAATGCAGAAAAAAATTCTTAAAATGCATTTAGCAGATCCACTCATATAATACACATTGATTTGATTTAAATTCCTCTCCAAACTCATCAGGCACCACTTTGCCAGGGGTTTCTAAGGTCTAGAGACACAGGTGCCAGATCCAACCCAAACAAGCACTTTTCTGGGCAGTCTGTAACAGTTTTCAGAACACCACCACATTCATTTTACAATACACCTTGGTTTTCTCTACACAGAAGCTCCTTCCACAGGTCGACGGAGCACAAAGCCACCTAAAGAAACCTCATTTTGGATGGTATTTGATAAGACAAACCTGGTGCATGCTCCCTCCAAGCCCACAGCTGACAGCTTCACTGACAAGAGGAAGGAAAAGCAGCATCACAAGATTTACAGATAGCTGACAAGACAACACCAACGAAACTTAAAAATTCCACCCACCTTCCATGCTGGGTCACACAAGAGAGTTAGCTTTTTTACAACCCAAATTTACAGGGCCACTTAAGCCAACAGTAGCTGTGTGTTCCACTGGAGCCACTCTGGGTGGCTCCTGCTATTATACTCCTGAGTTTTATTTTTGGAAAATAAGTTTTCTGGAAAATACTCCTGGGTTTTATTTTTGCTTATATTTCAATGGCTCAGTGATTTCTTTGCAATCTACCTGCCCCCAAAAAGAATAAGCAACCAGTTTTACAGCTGGGGAAAAAAAAAAAAGGAAAAAGAGGTTTTGCCAGAAACTGTTTAGAAAATTCTGAGAAATACTGGGGGTCTTGGTCACAGTAAGGACTTCCAGGTGGACTCCTGACAAATATATGACACTAGAGACATACAGCAGGTTATCTCTATTTCAGATTATTTTCTATAAAAGTAATCAGCCAAGTACAGCCAGTTGCTGTACAGTATTGCTGGCAGCAAGCACCTCGTGAAGGCTTGTGTTATTATTGCTACTAACATGTAATGCAACAAAGAGGGATCTTGCAAGGATTTTATTATTTTGCTACAAGGAAACACAAAAGAATATTAGTACATGAATCACTGCAGTACCTTGAAAGTCTGGAATTTTCATAGCTTGCCTTTAATTGCACTTAGTACACATAAGGATAAGGAAAAAAGAATAAACACCATAAATCAAGACACACCGATGAAGAAAGGCTCCACACATTTTGAGAAATGACCAAGACTGACACACATGCACAAAACAGAACTAATAAACTGATCTTGTTCACTAAAAAAAATTTTGGAGATACATTTTAAGTTCTGATTGTCTTTGCACTGGTGAGAAAAATGAGTCTAAAGAATCCAGTACCAGCGGGGATGAATAATTAACTGCATTTCAATGTTCATTAACTAATACAATATAGTGCAAGTGTGGATATATAGTGTATCTATGAAGTACGATAAAATATCTTCTATCCAGTCTGCCTGTACTTATATTTTAAGCACCTACGACATATTTTATAACTTTATATATAAAAAGATATATAAAAATACATGTTTATATATTTACACGCACGCTAGTAAATGTATTACCTAAACTTTGCTTTCAGGAAGATAAAACTTCTGGCAATGCACTGCAAGGTAATGATGTGGGGGGCCATAGTGACACTCACGCCTTGTCTCCCATCCATAATTTGAAAGATCATCACTATTCTCATACTGCATGTGACAGAAAAATAGGAAGGAAAGGTCAGGAAAATGTCAGAAACCAAGTTCAAATTTGAAGACAAGTCTGTGGTGTGCAACAAGGAAGGTCACAAGCCTCTATTTCTCTTTGTAGGAGTAACTGCCTTGGATCAACACATTCTTGTTCTGCTCCTGCTGCTGCTCATCAAAGCCATGAGAATTTGGTTTAGTGCAACTGCCCTTGGACGTTGGCAGATGACTTGGTCCTCAACAACAGCAAGAAACAAGCTTTCTTTCTGATATCAGCAGAAAAACTAGATCTAGACCATAGATTCACTCCTGTACAGAAAAGTTTGGTCACAGGCTACCTAGAGAGGTTAGTGGCCTCCTGCTGATTTCTAATTCTTCTCGAGAGATCTATACACTTATCAGCTACAGGCCAGGATGAGAAAAACTGTGCATGCCTTGATTTTCAGATATTTCTGAGACTCTCCCACAGGGCATCTATTTACTGCAAAACCAGTAACTATTATAGAAAAACACCCACAAAAACAAAAGATAACTACTTACAGCTACCCATGCCTTACAAAGGAATGCCAGTGCCACAAGCAGAAATCCTTACATGCCGGTGATTTTGGGCAAGTACACCTACTTATTTGGGAGGCAGTCCTTAAACTGGACATAGAATGAGCATTATCGACTCATTCTATGAAAAAGGAAGTTCTGAATTTCATAACTTAGTGACATAGCTCAGGAAATAAGCAACGAGAAGTATTTCAACACATACAGCAGATTGTGTGAGTGGGTACCTATGGAAATGTGTCTTCAAAATTTTTCTTTAAAAAGAAAAAAAAATATCCTTACATGTCAGGATTCATTTGTCTCAGTGCCATAGAAAAAGAAAATAGTTATTTTCTTTTCCACATTATGAAAGCTATATTCTAATCTCACCTTTAAGGCCTCTTGGGAACCCTCACTTCTTAAGAAAATAATGACCAGCTTTGGCAATGCAGAATGTCTGACACTCTGTAGAAGAGCAGTCCTGTATTTTAGTTCATTAGGAACTAGAAACACATTAATAAATTCAGAGAAAGGATTTCTATAAATTACTTTCACTTATAGCCTCACTACTCTTTTTACAGCAATAAACTGTCTAGTAGTAAGTTATTGTTTTCCTGTAGCAGAAACTTGTAAACAAGACAGGTCTTGTAATTTACTCCTCCATTTTTCCTTCTCATCCTTGTGGTTTTTATACCCAACTTCAGCAGGAGGCCTCCAACCCTTCTACTGCTACACATCTGCACCATGCAAAATTCAGTACAGAAACAAGCAAGCCCTGACTGCCAAAAGTTCCTGACTACTTTCTGCATCAACTGTTATATTATTGAAATGGTATGAGATAATTTTCAGCCAGAAGAGAAAGACTTGGCAATTTCCACCATGTCTCAATAAAAAAAAAAAAAAACAAAAAACCACCTCTTAAGATAAATCCCATAGCATGGATGGGCATGGCATGGATGGGTATGGCATGGATGGGTATGGCATGGATGGGTATGGCATGGATGATGCCAACAGCTTTCTAGACAGCTGGACACTCATGTGTCACTCACTCCATGCAGCTTCTCTAGAAGTCCATTCCTCAATCTGATTTTTTTTAAAACAGGACAAACTAAGAGTTCTAGCAAAAAGGGGGGTATGTGTCTACTGTACTATTTCTTCATGAATTGTGAGAACCTTCACATCAGAAAACTGATATTTAATGGTCAGTAAGAGTTATATAGATACATGAACAGAAGATGTGACAGGAGACTATATGGCCCAACACCCAGCCCTGAAGCATAATTAGCATGTCTAATCCATCCTGAGAAGATAAATATGAGAAAACTACATTATCAGAAGTATGCACCTCTCAGCCTAATAGGAGAGAAAGAAGGATATTGTACTTTTTAATGGTCTGATGCCAGTGTAAATCAATTAATGGTCTGATTTACCAGAGAAAATCAACCATTCTCATCTTCTCCTAACTACCAGCAGGGCAAAGATCCTCAGCAATCCCATGGAAAAAATGGAGTTTAAACATCATCATCTCTTAATACTGTCCCCTATTTCACCCAGAAACCCTTCTGACCCTTTCATTCAAGCTCTGAACCTATAATTTGAAAGCTCAGTATGAATTATAATTATCTTTTTGGTCATATTACTTCCTACAACTTTAAATGCAGAAACATTAAATTTTTACACTCTTTCTTCTCAAAATTTCAGGTTACAAAAGCAAGTGATAGCTCAACAGAAATTAGTGAAAGAAAAATTGTGGCTTTCAGAGTTTGTGGTTTGCAGAGTTACCTTTGGCTTCAGCATTATAACCATTAGGAGTGATTGCTGTCATCAACAGGAAAACAGCTGCATCCGACAGTCTGCAAAGAGCACTTACTCATCTGGACTCCAGTTACTTAGGATTCAGCAGCATTATATCATATATTACATTGACATTTATTTAAATTTATGTTATTTTATTTAAGCTTCCATTCAGCTTTTTGTGACAAATAATTAAGGTTATATTGTAAGACTGGGAATTTTTTTTTTTTTTGGCTCTTGAAATAGTCTATTTCCATTGCTTCAGTAAATTATAGTCTAATATCTAATCTTAAGGCAATCCCACAGTATCATGGGACACAATATAGCAAAATCTGCAGTCTAACAGGTTTCGGATTCAGCTGTTAATCATTCCCTCTCTTCCATAACAAGTACAAACTTTAATGATTTGCAACATTCATATCTGGAAGCTACAAAATTAAGACAAAGCACCCCAGAAAAGATTTCTAGCTCAGTCCTACATGATCCAAAACAACCGAATTCCAAAATTCATCCACTCCCCAACTCAGAAGAAATCACATTCAAATTTAAGACATGCATTTGTCAGAGCAAAGACATCTACATATATGATTTATCAGAAGTGCTGTTAAAAGTGGATATAAATACTTCGGCTGACTCAGCACAGCAGCAGTGGATGATTGCCCTGCTGACCTCGAGTGTGTTCCTCTGAACACAAGACACATCTTTTACGTCTGCCACATTCCTCTAAAGCAGCAGCTGGCGGCTAGAAACACCTACGTTTCCTATTCCATGGAGAAACTGTTCAATATTTTATTCTAAAAGGGAAAATTCATCCATTTTGTTCTCACAAAGAGCTTGAGAAACACTAAAGATATAGCTATAAGAGATTCTAGTCACAATTATTTAGACTATGAGGACAATGTGAACCACAAGAAGCCTTATTGTCCTCCTCAGTGATCTCTCTGGGTTTTGAGGGATTATGATGCTTAGATTTGGAAGCAAAAGGATCTGAGAAGTTCTTTTGGGATATACAGGAAGCCTAAGTACTAAGTGCAGTACATGATGGTAAACATTGCTTGCTTTTTACTCTCTCCTGTTTGACAACAAGGATCTCCACTGAATGCTGATTTAGGAAGGCTACCAACCTCCAACCCAAAATAAGCCAAAGTGTTATGTGTGTTCAGAGGAATGTTTCCTTGTTCACACCATGGTCTCTCCCATTTCCAGGAATATAACAGAACAATAGCTATGTTTGATTATATTCAAAAAACTTTTATTTTTAAATAAACAACCAAAATTAATGAGTATTTTGGGCTTAGAATTTGTTGCTCATATACTACATCACAGCAAAGGGACAAAGCTTCAGACATTCTGGAAACAGTAGCTTAGCAGAATTTTATCCTCATCTACTCAATGTCCAGTTTCAGTAGAGCAGACAATAGGCAAAAAAAAAAAGTGTTAACTCCTTGAGACAGGAAAATTTGATAACAAAACTAACTCCTGCAGTCCAGTCCATAATTTGGCTCAGATTTGAAAGCAAGAAAGCAGAAGAGGAGCTGCTGGAGGACACTGACATGCACGTAAGTACAGAAGTTTTTTAGTATCAGAGAAGGTGAGAATATGGGGGGATGGGTTGCTGGGGGTGAGGCTGTTTGGCTGGTTGGTTTGAAGTCTATAAACAAGCCAGGCCCTGCAGAGTTTTTATTAATCATGATCAAATCACATCAGGTTGTCAACATCTGATTGCCCTTACACTTGTACATTCTGTACGTGTCCCTCCGAATTAAAATGGCAAAATATTAATCAGCAGTGACAGCACACAAGATATTTTCATGCAGCAAGAGTCAAATAAAGTGGAAATTACTCATGGAGCTAAACAAGAACAAAAGCTCTTTACTCTAAGTTTGTTTTGTGCCAGAATCTTCATGCTATCCATATTATTCTTCAGCCAGTGCACAGTGGAATTTTTTTCTAAATTTTCTTTTAAATAAAGAAGTGTTTACATGAGCAATGCCATAAATGAAAAAAAAACCAAAAAATAAACAAAAAAACCAAAAAAACAACAAAGCACACCTACACACAAAAAAAGATACACAGTTTAATTTGGATCCCTCTCCTTTTACTGCAGATTCTGAACAGCTGCCCAGCATTTTGCCAAGTCCGTGTCCACATGCACCCATGACTCTGACTCACCATTTAGCCTGCAAACACTGCTACTTATTCTTTAGTTGCTTCCTAATCTTTTTATGGTTTAGGGCATCCTCATTATGACTCTGAAATGAGTTGCACACAGAAAGACATGCTGAAGCCAGAACAGCTCTGTGGTATACACTTACACCTTTAAAAACTAAAAATAACACAAGTGTTTATAAACCACAAAAAATCCCCAACAAGCAAGCAAACAAAAAACCCTCACCAATAAAACAACAGTTCAGTTTTGCCTTCTCCAAGGATTTCTTTGACCTCTTCTGTACAGGGCTTGAACGTCTTCATTGTCTTGCAACATGTCTAAGGCATTCATCAGAATATTTAGATAAGCCTTTCTATCAGCTACCATGAGTGACAGGAGACTGTGGGGGGGAGTGGAGGTGGGGGTGGAAATGATGACTTTTTACCTCTTCCAGAATTGAAACTAGTTATATGAACGATGGTATTCTCATAAGACTTTCAAAGCAGATGCATGAAGCTGGGAAATCAATTCAAAAATCAAGGAAATAAATACCCAGCTACAACAAGCATGTATTTGCTGCTCCACCTTGAGGAATACATTCTTGCAAGATTTGGATCCTAGAGCTCATTATCACCTTATCTGTTGTTTTTATTATGTACCTGAACTCATAGAAGGAAAAATGAAAAATGACTATTCAAGAATAAATTCTATCTTAAGTCTATATTTCCTTCAGGACAGAAGTTTGCAGTAACTTAAAAAAACGAGGAAGGTGTCTCGAGATACAATATCACATATTATATGATATATTCCATGAGGATAAAACTTAACTCTTGCAGCTATGGAGCTAAACTAGAGGAAGCAGGAATCATGACCAAAGCATGATTTCTTTTGCTATCCAAGACAAAGTAATTTGTACATATTTTTCTCCTTTAGGGGGCAAAACAACTACTTTATTTGTCTTACAAAGAACAGTTACCAACAGCAAAGATTATTTCAGCAGGCCCATTGCTTTGGGCCAAACAGCAAGGCATCTTAACTCTTACAGCAACATTTGCAGACCACAACAGGCAATCTAACAAATGTCAGACCCCCTCTGGGTCAAGCTGACTCATGCAGTGCTTTAGTTTTGAGGGAATCACAGAAAGTTTGAGTTGGAAGAAACCTTAACCACCTGGTTCCAGCCCCCTTCCATGGGCAGGGACACCTTCCACTATACCAGATTGACCACAGCCCCGTCCAACCTGGCCTTAAACACTTCCAGGGATGGGGCATCCACAACTTCTCTGGGCAACCTTTTCCAGCATCTCTCCACATTCACAGTAAAGAATTTCCTCTTAACATCCACCTAAACTGAAGGCAATACTCCAGACGTAGTCTGACCACTAACAGGCTCACTTTCCATGACCCAGCACAGTTGGTGCACAAAGGCACATTATTGTCTCATAAGCTCCCCACATGTGCACTGCTCTCCAAGCACCAGTTTCTGCTACTGCACAGAGATTTTTACAACAGGGACAGTAAAACTTTATTTGGCCCATAATGAACTACATGGAGGTCCTCTCAATCCATTTTTCCACTCTGACAAAGTCCTTCTGAAAAGCATCCCTACCCTACCCATACACTTCTCCCTCTCCATGTAATATCATCCCCAAATTTGCTGAAGATGTTCTGCTTTCCATTGCCCAGGAAGTTCACAGCAGTATGGAACAGTATCAATGCCAGGGTTAACCCAGAAAAAAAGAGATTTCTTTTCTTTCCCTGTCTGCCATTTTGCTGGCTTATCAACTGACCAGTGTCTTCCAAAGGACTACTGAAAGTGCTTTGGGAGCCAAAGCCACCTCCAGAATAACTGTCTGACCATGTTGTCCATATCCAAAGGGCAACATCCCATAAATGTAAGTACAACAGCATAAGATGGCTCCTACTCTAAGGTCAAATACCAGTTTACCTCGGGCAAATTGCTTTACTTAGAGCATAATTTAAACTAAAAGAATCTCATCAGTAACTGTTAGTCATTATCTGTCTCCATGTGCTACGTTTCAAGTGTTTTAAGTTTTTCCCTGTCCTGATCTGTTTGTGTACATGACAGAAAGAAAACATAAACAACAAAAGAGACAAGAAGAACTTCGCAAAACTGTTCTGGTGAGTTTCTTTCCCAAGGGTCCTTTGAAGAGCTTTTGAGTTCAGTAACTTCATAGAATGGAAAGAATGTTTACATTTTTGGTGTATGAAGGCATGGCACAACTATTTGTATAAAAATAAATGGATGTAATAAATGTCAGAGTAACATATTTGGGTTCTCTGGCTTTTTTTTTATTTGGAGAAGAACAGGGATTAGGAAAAAGCAGGAAAACATAATAGCAATATCAATTTATCATTATTCACAGGGAAAAAGTTTGCAGATAATTTCCATAGATGAAGCACAGCACCACCTTGGACCTTAGCTAAAGTCCTATGCAAACTGGTGACACATATGGTGCCCCAGGGGATTTAGAAGCTAACAATAAGAACAGCTGCTAAAATATCCCACAAACAATGCAGTTCATACATGGAAAAATTTCCTAATTTGGACTCTTTCACTCATCTAGAATTTTTACTTTTGGCTGACAATGAAATCTTGCACAGTTTATTTAGGGTGGAGAGGAATAGCTTACAGGAGTAGTCTGGGGCAATAGAGAGATGAAGTTTAGATGAGAGATTAAGTTGAGTCAAGGTCATAGATTATCAAGAAGACACCATAGAAAACATGTAAAATTAGTTTAATAAACCTTTCCATTCAGAAAGGTGGCTTCACCTTCTGTGAGATAAATGAGCTCCATTAGGAACTAGGACATGCTACTCCTTTTCAAAGAAGAAAATTCATTCTCACCACTCTGTCCCTCTCACATTCAAGAGCAAAACCAATTTAGAGATATCTGCATTTGTCACAGAGATGCTTTGAAAGAAAACAAGAAAAAAAGAAAAAAAACCAAAACCAAACAAACAGAAAACTATTAATGAAGAAACCTGGGAAATATGTTAATTCAAACAGGAAACAATAATGGAATTACGATGATATCCTGCATGGAGAACTTAAAACATAAAAATTCCTATGGTAAACTACTGAATTGCTTCAAGAAATTTAAGTTCAAAATCTGAGTCTCTACAATGAATTTTTTTGTCCTCAACATATTCCTCAATTCTCTGTGTAGACTTCTATGTGAATAACCCCAGCATTAATAATCCCACTGACTACGAACACGGGAGGAGGAAACAGTCACGAATAACTCGAGGCTGTGCAGATATTTATAAGGCAAGGAAAATGAACATGAAGTTCTTGATGGCACTCATGGTGTTTTTAGGCAGTCATACGGGAGAGGAAAAAAATAAAGGACTCAGGAATCAAAATAAAAAATCAGACTTTGTTCTAATACGGGATAGAGGAAACTGCTTTCCCATTAGAGGACAAATAAATATCACCAACTGCCTGTCACAAAAGGGAAGAGGAAAACAACAGGAAAACTTGCCAGCTGGGGAAAGCAGTAATCAGCTGCCAAGGATCATTTTAGGGCTGCAGCTGCTTGCCTCTGCCAAGTTTAAAGAGTTAGCCATTCTAAAAGTATATTTGAAAAATGCCACTAGGGAGTTTAAACACTGACCTTGTAAGGAAAAATTCCACTGAGAAGACAGCAAATTTCCAGGATCCCGGGAATTTTGTTAAAAGTCATCTCATGATTTCCCAGGTTCAGCATCAAAAGAGCTATTCCAAAAATGCAACCAATGTTGCTTTTTTCTTCGCTCACATCCCTACCCACAGGGTTGCCAGTCTCCCGTGTGCCTGTCTGCACATCCCACTCCAAAGGGAACAACTTCTAGACTGAGAATTTTGCTACTACTATATCATCACTAATCTATTTTTACTGGGTGATGCACGGGGCTTCTGGGAAGACAGCAGATATAACATTTCTCTCGGTATTTTAGGATTATTCATGTACAGAGCTCTCAGCAATACTCCTTGTTGATATTTTAGAGAAGCACTGCTGATAAGCTCACAAGTATTTTAGGATTTAAAAGGGCTAAATATAGTAAAAAAATACAACCAAAGAAACAAAAAACCAAAAAGAAAAACATATAACAGTGTGCTTGAAACTAAACTACTTTTTTCAGAGTAAGTATTTTTAAGAGAAAAATCTGTCTGTATGGCACAGCATTGATATCAAGAGACATGAAGGAAGATCAAACCACCTTTGTGATATTTCTGAGAGTTTAACAGAAACCCCCTCAAACAGGCGATGAAGGAAGAAGTGATGTAAAGGTGTACAAACCAACAAAACAAGTGATTCACTATATAACATCTGCACTTAGGTTTCAAATATGTCACAGAGTATCAGCTGGAAAAAGCATAGGAAAGACAAGTGCAGGAAGAAACCCACATCCATAAGCACAGTGTCACGTCCTTTAACACCCCCACAATCAGCTGACATTTATTTTAACCACTCAAGACAACCAGGAAACATTTATTCCAGATTACAAACTTTTAGCCAGGAATTCTGCCACCCTTTCTTTTGAATCAGAAGCAACCAAATGACCTAAAATTTTACCACTTTTGTGGGAAGAGACAGATGCAATTTTGCTCCTCAGTAGTAACAAGGTGAGTAGTACCCTATGTGTGTGGGGAACTACTCTGCACTGAAAGTGATAATTTGCCAAAAGATGAGATGACTGTCATCAGGCATTGTTATAAAAGCTTAAATACCTATGTAGCAAGCATGACAAAAAGTAGAAGCCACTGGAAACCACAAGCATCCTACTAAACAAAGGGCAAAATTCTACTGGAACCTGGCAGTTCATTATTTTGTAGTACTCCCCTCCACCATTATCCCAACAGCAGCAATTCAGTCATGGTTATTGTATTTCACTGCTGTTTCTGGGCAATCAGCTCAGAATCAATGTTACTTTCAGTGACAGATAAATCTCTAAGGCAGTATAAACTTCCTGATGAAAATGTAGCCGGCCAACCATTTACTGTCCTATTTACGGAAGAAACTGGCCCATGAAACAGGAACCCAAATATCCTGCTTCAGCCTCAGAAGTCTTATCAAGGGACACAGAATGAGAGAGAAAAACTAAATACAGAATAGGACACCACAGAAGCTTTCTGTAGGTACAGAGTGGCTTGACTACGTTCAAGAGAAATTAAAAAAAAAAAAATTCACACTGCAAAAGTCAGTTAAAGCTTCTCAGCCCATCCTTTCCCCTGTACTAATACATATACAACAATCACATTTAAAAGTTCAAGTGTCAGGATGTGTAAAAGTGCAAAGAAAGTTTATCAAGTTTACAATTATCTATCACATGCTCACTGTATCTTCTGGAGGTGTGAAGATAAGAATACATATCTGGAATACTTTCAAGAAAAAGACAGAAGCTATAAAAATAAACCAAATTGCAGACACTGCCACTGGCTCACCAGTTTCATTTTGACTATTTTAGAGACATAAAGTACTCATGAGGAACGTTTACTTTTTCTTCTTTTTTTTAATTTTTTTAAATTTTTTGTTTAAAAATGGACACAAGTTTCACAAAATCCAAGCTATTCTCTGAGATACCTGGGTGATCACTGGGAACCTTCACTACATAAGGACTGTATTTCCTTAAATTTGATTGTCACTGCAGTTACAGTGCTGTGTATCACAGTCTTTATGTTCTACAGATCTTACAGTTATGGTGCAGTCTGATTAAGAAAGTAAAATAGAATTACCATGAGCTATTTCTAGGCAATGTCAGGATCCTAAAGATAAAATTTCACAGGAAGATCACATATCAAGGCAGTAGAGAAAAGAGCACACACTTCTTGAACTGTGGCAGATATCTCAAATAAAAGGACTTCCAAGAGTCCCAGGAGACCAGGAGAGGATGTAAACTTGTGTGGCCAGCTCAGATCATTGAGGAAATCAGAAGGGAAGAAGAAATAAGAATCAAAGAGAGCACAAGACAGAACCACCTTAGCAGACTGAACTTTGCAGAAAAGGTGTCTCTCGGAGAATCTGAGGGACATCAGCTGCACAGGAGCTGCCTTCACACCTCCTACATCAGCCTCCTCTGCTGAGGAAGGGCTCAGCCACAGCTGAGACTGGGCATGGAAACAGAAACATAGTGAGTCTAAAACCCAGACAAATTTGTCATATATCCCCACCATGTGTAAATTACAGTTCTCTGACTGTAGTTGGCTTGGTTTGTCTTGGTTACTTTAGACATCCAAGAAGCAGCTTAGGAAGATGGGAAGATTGTTTTTTTCAAATGTGTGACAGACAACACTTCAGCTAGAAACAGTAAGTGCAGCAGTCCTTTGTGCTTTGTTTTTTTGGATTTACAAAACCAAAACTGGACTCTCCTACCCCAGCCTGGCTTCTGTAAAATTTACAGAACTGAAATGAGCAGCATAACTTTAATATACTTTCTTCTCAGCAAACATTTTCCATTGAAAATGGATTTTCATACACAGAACATCAGTTCTTTACGCTGTGTTCCCAGAACTCCTACAATGACACAAATGCCTTGTTTAAAGCATCATTTTCTTCCCTCCTTGCTTCAAACCACACACAGCTGCATTGAAAGAGAAGGATGTCATGGTTCCAGCAAGACAGCAGAGAGGAAATATCTAAATAAGGCTTTCACCTGTCAAAAAGTGCAGATAGACTGAAGTAGCTCATTCTTTAGTCATATAAGGATTTGTGCTTTGGGGTTACACTTTCCCAAATAAGACCCCATCCACACTTCAAATACAGTGAGCAGATTTACCAAAAAGAGAACAAGTGGAAAAATAAATCTGAACAGTGGCATTCGGTTTTGGTGGTGTTCAGCGTGTTCGAAAGCTTGACTTCCTACACTTTTTACGCTCCCCAGATGCACCAGTGTAAAAGGCACTAGCCTGGCTGAAGACTTAACCCTTTATCTTTGAGCACAGAAGTGATATTTGAAGTGGGCTCCGCATTCAGATCCCACCACACTGAGTTTAGTGCAGAAAATGTAAACGACTGTGAAGACCAGTACATAAATGATCTACAAGGAAAACCATTGATAAATAGAGGTCAACAAGTGGTTTCAATATACCACCAGGTAAAACCCACTTAGGTTTATGTGGCCATCTTGCAAACACCATGGCAAAGAAGTTTTAAATGTCCATTGGATTAGGATGGCAATCTAAAACCCACCACCAGCACCAATGGTCTGTCACTGACCATCCTGCAACTCCGAAGTTAGAACAGTCCTGAGAGAAGTCACTTCCAAAAAGACTTTTCCATTATGACTGTAGTAGGATATTAAGTGTTTGTTGTCCCCAATATTAATTGAGAAATAAAATATTTTCAATAACTGAAGCCTTTTTAAAGAAGAAAAGAAGTCAATCCACACAGGTCAGCACAGGCTTCCAAGGGATAGATTCGGGAATCATGAACGTTGTGAGCCCAGGAGTCAGCAGAAGGAACAAATGTTTTACTTCATGCAAAGCAGCTCTGAGTACTGTGAGATATCAGGACCTTACCCAGCATGTTTATAGAGTGCTGTAAGAGCTTCTGAGAACAGCCTTGATCACTACCAAATCATGTTAATAAACATAAAAAGCATGATAAATTGAAGAAGCAGAATTTGCGGGGGGTTGTACTTGTTTTTCCTGTGCATGGCAACATACCTACACTGAACAAAATTGGTTAAAACAACGTACTAACATTTCATAGGAGAATTCCCAAAAGTTCTCCCTTTCATTTACCTTGCTCTAAAAGGAAATAAGTGGTAGTTTTCCCTTTTCATGGGAAAATAAGCAGCTCTCCATCTTTGGTACTTTTTTCCATAATTGTGGAACTAAATAGCATAGCAGAGACCTCGGTGACACGTTCTTCATCTTAAGCCAGATTTAGAATAGCCTTGAAAGGAATGCCACGCAAAGACTGGTTTTCTAATAGAGCCCCCTTTCTCCATCTTTGATCCTCACAAACTCACTCTGACAGCTACAATATAGAAAAGGTCAGCACCACAAGCTGGCTGTTCTGATCACCTCTGAGAGGCTGGCACCCCAGGAAAGACACAGGAAAACAGTTCATGGGAACAGCACAAATAAAGGGGTGAACAAAATGGAAATTCAAGGGCAGTGACATGCCTGGCTACTGCATAGCCATGTCATACAGTTAATGGAATTATGTGGCAGCAGTCTTTCCCAGAAAAGTAAATCACTGAAACATTTCTGAAGCATGTCTGCCAAACACCTCATATTTCATTTATTATCCTTTCACGGCAGCAAGTTGCTCACAGACTAAATTGCCCTCATTCGAGTTATGCATGAACCCTTTAGACTGATCTATTTAACAAAAATGAAAGTCACATTTTAAAAAATAGCGAAATTGTTCTTAAAAGGCCTCTATTGGAGCTTGTAAATGCCACCAAAACCCCTTGTAATTGCACACACACATTATGTACCCATACACTTTGCAGTCCCAAACACCTTCCATTTTTCCTGGCCTATTTCCAGCACTTTTGGAAAACAGGTTATTTATTCTTAAAGAAAGCATGTCCATTATTCCATGGATGAGCAGAGTGGCTGCTGCAGGAGGTCAATAAGGCACTGCAGGAAGGGCAGCACTGCTCTGCTCCCTCTTCAAAGACAGATCACAAGCACTGCCTTCATTAACAAGTATTGACTACCCTCTCTAATTACTGCATTCTAAACCTTGCATTTTCACTGCAGCACAAACCTCAGCTGTCCACAGAAGCCATTTGCTCAGCAGCTTACATTTAGCTTTTACTGACAATTTCACAGGCTGGAAAGGGGCAGAAACCTTTTTTTATATATAGGCACTTCTGGGTTTCCAAAAATAGTTAAAATACCTAGAAATGTACTCACTGATATTTATCCACCAAATTAGGTACCTGAATCTGTTGGATTATGTGTCTAAAGTTAGAAGTAAAAATCCAATATTCAGACTTGTAAATTAATGAAGCAGTTTTCAGAAGAGCTCAATCTCAATACCTCAGAAAAACAGGATATTTAGTTGTTACATTTGTATGTAAAATCCTGGCTGCAGAATGGAAAACTTCAAATTTGCTCCCATAACTCTCTGATTAACCCCACTGAGTAATACCTTTCCTTTTCCTATGCATAATTTAGAAACAGACAATCAATCCCAATTAACTGCAGGCAGGAATTTAATTCTGAATCACGCTGTTGGCAGAATAGAATACTGCTTTTCTATTCCACCCCCCCTCTTCTTTTTGTCCTTCAGTGTTTCTCAGTAAACAAATCCCTGATTACTTTTTCACTTAAATATTTGCTGCATTGAATATTTGCCTTAAGGAAAGAAGCTCTATAGAAAATGATGATATCCACACCCTATCCTATTTTCCTTAAGTATTCGTGTCTACATACAGGAACTTAATTACTTACCAGTGAAGACATCTATGAGCATTTGGTAAGAAATCAGGGATTCACATTTTCTCCTTAGGTCAAAAGAGGTTCTTTCTACACCAGGCTGACTTTGTGCTATATCCTCAGAGCCACCACCCAAGGTGACTGCACAGCCTATACACTGAAGGGCTCACAGTCTATTTCACTTCCTTTTGTGGTTTTCAGGGCCAAAATGAGAGGGAGAGTTGTTTTTTCCACCAGAATATTTCACTCTTCAGTTGTTTTATAAATATGTGAAAAGATTTTTAAAGTGAGAGCTTTGTTCTTATTTTTTGCTCTTATGTGTGGATGCAGAGAAAGATGGCAAGACCCTACACAAGCTCAGAACACCTCCACTTCACGCTTACTGTTTTGTCTGCATGCACAACCTCCTCCAGAAGGCAGGCACTTCAGTATCTGAATAGTAAAACTCTACTCAGACAAAAGGAAAGCACAGCACTGTGGCTACCAGAGGAATATATTGTTAGACTGCACTCATCATTCCCTGCAGAGCAGTATCATTGCCTGCTGAGCATTCCCTGTCCTTTCCACAGGAAAGTGGGATTTTTGTCACCAATACCCGATCCTTGGCAGTTGTTCTGCAAAAATTGAAAATACTTACAAGATGATCATAAATATTCTTCATCTTATTCCAACTGTTTGGTAGAAGAAGGGTTTTTTTGTTTATTTGTTTGTGGGGTTTTTGTTTGTGGGAGTTTTTTTGGAGATACAAGACACCAAGAAAACTCAGCTTATAGAAATTGTTTCTCAGTCTTGCAAGTATAGTCATGAGCTGATATAAACAGTTTTGGAATAGTCCTGCAGCTGAAACATTCTGTATTCATTTCACACTGGGTCAGTGTTTTGAAGGATGTCTCTTCACAACACTGCTCTCAAAGCAATCTCAGTATCAGCAGAGCAGACCAAAAAGCAATAATCTGATAAGTAGTTCCTGTATCTCTAATTTAATAGTCAGTGGTGTAAAAACACCCTAAAATATAGAAAGATCACCTGCAATCTTCTGCTCCATAGTCCTTTCCAGTAGTTTATACAGCAATACGAAGCTTTAATGTTTATTTGTGCAATAAGACAGAGATATCAATCAAATAAAACATAGTAGCTGCCTCCTCTTTTTGAAGGGAAATGGAATTCTGATCCTTTAAAGTTTCTTTAGCAGAAAAGACAATTCTGAAGGTAAAACTATAGTTATTACACAGGCTAAGACAAATAGGTAAAAAATATTTTATCAAAGGAAATACTTTCAAAACCTTTGAAGGCTAATGATTTGCTTCTGAGATAAAAGATACATATACAAATGAGAACATTGCAAATGAAAACATTATGGGTTTGAAGAAATAGGTTGTAAGGAGCCTCAATCCATTCAAAACTGTATTACTTGCTATACAGGCTATTTGAAAATAAAATAAAAACACACAAAAATTTCTAAATTTGGGACATGATACAGTACAGGATCCAGTGTTTTAGCTTACAGTTTGACAGAACAGTCCTAGGAATCATTAGTTCTTATTTAGATGGAAGCACACTGGACAAGTACACCTGCTTCACATATCCGAAAAACTACAGCAAATAATTTGTTTATCATTTCTTACCATGTGGCTCAATCACAAAGAGGAGGGACAGGAAAGAAAGTTGCTGAGACAAATTTTGCCAACCATCAGCAGAGTCACTAAGGGATTCAAAGAGCTCTTTGAGTTCTTCAAGCAGTCTCTGAAGGTGAAGTGTTAAGTTGCACAGATGCTGGGAAAATGAGAAGTGCATCTGCACTTACTTTGGGTTTTTGTTTTTGTTTTTTAGAGGATCTATTGCCATGGAAGCAGAAAGCAAAACTGTGTTTTAGAAAGGTTTCACTACCCAGCATAAGTAACCACACTGCAGATATGAAAAGCATAGTGAAGGCATTACAGCAAAACCACTAAAAGGTTAAGGATATTTTACCTTTAATCCATTTCCATAGGCAATTTATCCTCAATTCCAAATTTTCATTGTTGATCTCCAGCTCACAATTAGCCACTCTCAAAGAAAGAAATATGCAGGTAAATTGCTCTGTTTTCATACTAGATTTTGAAATAAGGACAGAAAACTATCATGCTGAGATACTGCTCATTGTAACCATTTTACAATTAATCACAAATTGATCTGTGAAAGAGAGACCTTTTGAATGAATGTGGGAAACAAACCCATGTTCTACATGGTCACATTTCTTTCACCTGATCATAAGAAGACCAGGTCTGATTTTATGTAAGTATGCATCAAAGAGGTCATAAATACCCTCATCTTTCATATGACAGGGAAAATTTACTCAGCAAAACCATTTCTATTAAATTACAGCATTATGAGAGACAGCAGACTTTCAGAGTTCCAAAAGGTTCAGTGTATGATCATCCATAAAATCATAAAATGGTTTGGGTTGGACGAGACCTTAAAGATCATCAAATTCCAAGACCCTCAGCATGGGCAGGTACAAATTCCACCAGACCCAGGTTGCTCAGAGCCCAAACCAAACTGGCCTTCAATACAATTTCTCCAGGCAACATGTGCCAGTGCCTCATCACTCTGTGAATACAAAATGTGTTCCTAACACCTAATCTAAACCTCTCCCTTTTTTAGTTCAAAATTGCTCCCACTGTCCTATCAGTTTGTGTGTTAAGGTCTCTCCCATGTAAGTCAGTTTGCTGTTTTGTTAAAAACTACACTGAAGTGAGGAGCTCCATCTGAAAATACCTATAAAAGAAGATAGAAGAAAGCAGATATAACTAATGCTGTTATCAGCTTGACTTTTTTTTCCCAGAATATGAAAAGCTCAGGACCTCTAAGGAGTTCTATCTTATACCCCTAAACACTGTTAAATCACAGCACTGTAGCCTGAGCCTGTAATGGTCAGTCCAGGAAGGAAAACCAGACCAGCTTTGTTGAGCCACAGCGAGCTGGAGATTCACAGCAGCCCCTGCTGCCAGGACACAGCACTACCATGGCCCAGGGATCCAACAGCATGGAGGACTTTTATAGTCCAACCTCTAAATCCTGCCATCCCCACTGCTGCACGTTCACAGCTGCTGTGGTGAAGATGCTGCAGCCTTCCCTCCCTGGCTACAGCACAAAAGCAATTTATTATGCTTTTTTTAGTAAAGGTTGGTGGAGAATTCAGTGAGATACCATGAGGGAAATAAGGTTTTAAATTCAATTACAATGTAAAAAAAAAATTACTGCATTTACTTTGCCTGCCTGTTTTGAGCCTAGTAAGAGCAGGCCATACTTAAGTCTGTGTACAAACATGGAGTTAAATATTCATCTGTCAAGACTTGCCTACCTGTTGTTTTATTCATATTTGTCAATAAAGAGCAATATGCAGTTGCTCATATCTTAAGTTTACACAGGCATCATGTACTAGGACTGAATTTTCACATTTTCAACATAGGGCATAATTCTGTGTGTCAACCAACATGGGTAATGTTTTGAAAGATACTGAAGTAGAATAAAGTTATTAAATATAAATTACCTCATTAACTTTTTATTAAAATTACCATAACAGAAGTAGAATAAAATTCTGATTTAGATTTCAAAATTCATATTCTTGTCACAGACATAATGTTGTTAAAGTTACCTTCCTTTTAATGTCTGAGGAGATGTAAAATACAGGTGTGCTTTTATCTTACTTTTTTTAATTCAAACACCTGAATTAGAATTAATAGAAACAATTCCTTTTTTAATATCAAATAAATGAATCGGAGAAGACAGGAAGTCAGTCCCCACAATCCACTAATCAAGAAACAAACATTATGCATCTCTTCAGAAAGTTATTTTGCCTGTATATTCCTAAATGTATCTCTAAGTCCTAATTAGAGATCAGAATAGTATTTAAAATAACAAACAAAAAAAAAATCCCACACCACAAACTCAAAATCCCACATCCACCAAGTTAATAAGTAGAAAAGAGTAAGAGTTGATTTTCCACACTCACCAACTAATTCATTACACAATCGTAATTCAAACTGCAGACTGTTCAATGTTATAACATCCACATATAGAAAAAAAGGGGGAGAGGCATACATTCCACAGAAAATCTGGTTATGTATTTGAAGATGTGTCATTCAAGAGTTTATGGTAAAAATGGAGATACTGCTTCATGATCAGAGTTTTATTATCTAGTTTTATGTGGCATGTTAGCAGCTGCTGCAATGCAGTTCAGAAGTTTTCAATTAGAGTTTAACATGCTTTCTAATTATCAGAATTCTCCTTCCTTCTTTCAATGCATGCACAAAGGAAAAAAAAATAAAAAATACAAAATCCTTAGGAATAAGGTCCTTTCAGCACCATGCAGTCCTCTCCTTAGTTACTGAATAGCTCCTGCTTTCCTAATCCCTTGTGTACTATACCTGAAAAAACTCCATATCTGAAAGGTGATCCTGCTTCTATATCCTGTGCCACAGCAAATATTGTATTTTAACTTCGAACAACCTGCTCTTCCACACATAGAAAAAAAAAAAAGAAACAAAACAAAACAAACAAACAAAAAAAAAAACCCCAACATGACAGACAAACAAACGAAAAAAATCCAACTGCAGGACTTAAGATCCCCCAGCTCTGTGTACTTCAGTTTCCAGCTCTGCTAGCCTTACCCACACTGAGTGTTGCCTGTCAGCTCACTGACTATAATAAGCATGCAGTCCTTGCCAGTCTCAGAAAGGATAATATATTCTCATTTCTCGTATTTGAAAAGCATTTTTTCCTTCCTGAAACTGAAGCTAACATTTGACAGCGAGCAGCTACTTTGTTTGACTTCCTGAAGGAGGAAAAGGAAATTCCTCCATTTCCATCCCAAACCATAGATTCAGGGTGATACAGGGGCACAAAGAACTACCTGAGAATGAATTTATGAGAAGCAGAGAGGGGCAGAAGTGATTCTTTTCTTCCATAAGCACTTTTGTACAAGCAAATGGAGCTCAGCAGAGCACTGTGGAAAACGATGACCACTAAATACATGCACTCTCATGGTGCCCACAGAGAACAATTCATCTACTTCTGCTCAGGTCTCTAATCTCCTTCCCCGCAGTGAGAGGAAGGAAAGAGTAAAGAATTTTTTTTTTCTATTAAACCAGCAACAGTGTGAGCAAAAGCACTGTACACACGGGGCAGCAGAGTTATTTTTCCTGCAGAAAACTGTCTCCAAAAAGCCACTCTAACACAGAATTCTGTAAATTTTTTTTCGTGATCTATTGACTACCTCCATCTCTAGGCAAAAGGAAACAATTGGAAAGGCTGATGCTGCAAAGGAACACTTGTCACACTTTACGGGTCTCAGCACAGTAACTGGAGTTTTGGCTTGCACTGCTCTAGAGTCACCTCTCTGCAAGTGAGAGTTTGGATTGGGTAACTTCACCATATTTGAGTATTCCTAATACCACACCTGAACAAATGAACTGGAAAAGAATTATAAACTGTTGTGCCCTGGAGCTGTTCCCTATTGCAGGTACTAAAGCAGCATTACCAACCCAGGCTTCTAGACACAAGTAATTTTCTCTGTGTCAATTTAAAACCTCTTTGTTATTTGAAAGGACTACATTATTATTTTCTAAGAAAACCATAGTGAAAATAATGAGTTTTTAGAGAATAGGATTCTGAAATATCTGGATCAAAGTAGTTTTAGAAGACTGTGAAGGCTGTCTGACATCTATACGAGAATCCTGGTCCTGCTCACCATTGTCATATACTGCATGGTATTTCAGATAAATGCTGGTCACAGATGCCTTGACCCCAGCAGAACACAAGCAGTCAGTAAAGGGCTTAGCAGATGCCTTTAATCAACATGGTTTAGCCCTGTGGGGGAGAAAAGAAATGTGACAATTTGAGATGCATGCAACACCCCTAAAACACTCCTGTTTTCTAAATGATGTAATCCTTTAAATCAACAAATCATAAGTGCATAGTGAAACTACTTGATCCCTTTTTCATTTAGAACCTACCACTGTCCTATCTCAATATTTTCTGTAAGCTACATGAGGCACAAAACTCAATTAAGATTAATTTTAATCAGAATCCAGTTTCATACAAGACCTAGATGGCACTTGGGACCCAGCAAAGAGGGCACAATATTCACAGTGATAAGGTACCTGATATATACCACGTTACAACACCCTGATCCTACTCAGGTTTTAAAAGGGTGAGCCTACTTTTCTCCAGCAGCTCAACTGCATTTGATGACAACAGCCCCGAAAAATCCCATAGAAAACTAGTGAACTGTACAGTTGGCATTGGCCACCTGGGAAAAGCAACAATAATAGTGTTAAAAGGCAACAGTTGTTAAAACCAGGAAGTAATAATTCTTCACCGTTATGATGAACAGACACTTGTTTGTTTAAGCTCCATGAAAATCCTTTGAAGAGGTAACTCACTTGGGTTTTGAAGTTCCTTTAAATTCCTTATTAGCACACACAATGTTAATATTGTTCTCATTTCTATGAACAAAAAGGTTTTCATATATCCCATGCACAAGCAGCCCTTATGCAGAAAATAAATAAAATGAACAGTTAAAGGGGCAATTCTCCATGCTGAAGTTGAGAACCAAGGGCAGCCCACACCAGCACCAGCCAGGTCTCCTGCTGGCTATCCACAGCAGTTGAGTGTTTCTCTCACCTTGACTGCATGTCAGGAATACTGTTCTAAAGACACCCTCTATTCTTGATCCAGGACAGGGAAAGGATGTAGGTAAGTTTGGAAGCATGTGCACAACCCACCTCTTGGGTTGCTGTGTTTTGACTTGCTTACACCCCTCCAAAAACACAAAACCCACACAATTACCCCCTGCTGCTTCACCTACCTTGTCAGGCTTAAAAAGCACCTGAACAGCCAGCTCAGGCACCTGCACGTCCTTCACTTGCAGGTCTGGTGGACCTGTTTGTCCCCAGGACCAGTTATAGATTAATAGACTATGAAGAACACTGTTTACAGCATTATGGGGCAGGACTCGAGAGCACGCAGAGGTAATTACAGAGCAACAGTCGGCTCAGAGTACCAGAACATGGTCAACTTCTGTAGTGCTACTGCACTACAACCACTCTGCTTTCTAATATGGACAAGGACTTTTAGCAGTAAATTGATGCAACTTGCTCTCAAGTTTAAAGTACATCTTAATAAAATTCACATTGCTCTATATTTATCATTAAAATAAGCCAAAACACAAATGCTGAATAGTTTTATGCACTGATAGCAATTCTGATTTTATTGTACATACCACAAAACCCAGATGTTTTGCAAAGCCTTCACCAGAACTACATTTTATGCAAGAATTTCCAAGCTTCTTATTTAAAGACATGAAAGGCCTCTTTTAAAGTTTTAAGAATTAAGATTTTTCAGGCTTTTGAAAGCCATCCCCAGGTATCTCATCTCACGTAACTTTCTTGAATGGTCTAGTACTGCTAATCCATAGGAGAATAACTGAAGAACAAAAGGATTCTACCCCCACAGATGAAACGCAACCACTTAATAAGGAGAGTTAATGTCAGACTGAATAAAATGGAATGTACAGTATGTTTGTATTAAGGCACGGACATTTTGGCAAGAGTCAGTTGAAGAACAGGCTGATAGCAGCATAATTGCTTAAAACTGAAAAAAAATTCAATTCTATCAAAAACAATTTACTTTTTCTGTATCAGTGACTTTGCTTTGATTCTTAACTCACCAGTTCTGAAGAGAGACCTAATTAGCCAGTAAGTTTCATTTCCTAACTCAGTAACTGGTGTTAATATAAATAATGCATATGTACTAGTGTTCAATTAAGGAAGTGAAGTATCACAAGATAGTGAATGATGGCAAAGAGGAAAAACATTTTAATAACTCACTGCAACAAGTTGTCATCAAGCCCTTGTGATACAAGACAAAATGCTTAAAAAGCAACCTGTCTTCAAATATTATTTGCTTAAACAATTTTACAATTCAGAGGATTTATGGAGTTTGGAGTTTTTAAAGTCTGCTGTAGACACTAACTTTGATTTTTGATTTAGAATAACTGTTTCATGGTAGAAGAGAAACTGGGAACCTGCTCCCCTGTGAGCTGGCAATACTACATTGCATTCAAGAAAGTTATGTGACATATGACAGACTCCTGAGCTTAAGCAACCAAATGTCTCAACCTAGTAGGAAGATGAAGCCTTGAGTAAATAAAAAGTCACCCTACCCCAGCTTTCTAGCTGGAGCTTAGAGACTGGAGAGTTCCCACAAGGAACAGCAACTGGTCAGGTGAGGATGCTCAGCCAGAAGCAGCAGCAGTGCCTGGGAGCTCTGTTCTCACATTTTCCAGGCTGAGGCCTCTCGTGCTTCACAGAAACAGAAGACACGCTGAAGATGCAGTTAGAAATTTCTCTGCTGACTTCTGCTTCTAAAGTACCACAAAGTCCCCAATGGCAACCAGCAGAGCCAAAAGCCTGGCATGGAAACACCACGTGCTCAGCTAATGGAAAGGCAAACCCTCAAAAGGGCCAGAAGAAATTCAGCCACTGAAGCAGTCAGTGATTGTTAATAATTGTTCACCATTGTCTCTCTCCTAGCCTCATCTAATTCTGGCTACACCAGTATCTTTGTGAGAGGGAGGGAAAGCGCCTGCAGTTACCTGTGAGGGGAAGGCTACACCTCTAAGCTACATTATTGCCTGTGCTGCAAGACATTTGTTCAGAAGCCATTCATAGATCACAGAATTTCACATGTCACACTACAGTTCCACCACATTTTTCCTTCTTTACAGGCTATTTAACTTGTTTCACATTAACATCTGACATACTTAGCATTAATACTTATAATGAATGCTATTTCATTGCTCTGTCCTACCCTCCACTCAGTGTCTTTTGCCTCTAATTTTAACACAATTTATGCTCCATTTTACTGAGTTTCAGTGCAATCAGAGGTGTAAAATTGCTCTGAAACTCATTAGAAATGCATTTCTTTACATGTCTAGTTTTGCAGATTACTGTAGCAGTAATTTTCCTTCTCTCCTGTTTTTATTCAATTCTCCATACATTCTGATATCACCTTACTGCTGTGTATCTGCACCCTGGGACCACATCTGATTTCTACCTTGCTTCTCAACATTTCAACAGAACCCCATCCTCCCTTCCCTACAATTACTTCAAAAGTCTTTTCTTCTGCTAAAGGCTTATCTCTGTTAAAATGCTATTTCCAAGGCAGCTAGCTGAAGAAACCATTAAAAATTCCTCTTTCAGTTTCCTCCTTTATGCTCAGGTTATTTACACAACCTGGTGCTCTGGGCATACACTCCCTAAGCAGCATTCTCTCTCCCTTTGTCAGGAGTACAGAGGTTTGTTGACAATGGCCTGAATATATCAAGCTGTCCACTGCCACGCATTTGATTAAAATGTTTTGACCATCAGTAGCTGGAGGCAAAGTTTATTCATGGATTTAACAAGATGAAAAGGATCATTCTGATCATCTAAGCGTAAATATTTGTCCCAGATGGCCTTATATTCAGGACAGCATCCCATTCTGGAACAGAAAGCCATTTTCTCCTCTCAAAGAAATACAGTTTCAGCTACAAAATTCGCAGTCAGTAATTTGATTAAAATATTGAATCGACAGAAATGTTTTGAAGATAATCTAGCCAATATTAAGAGAACTAGAGGAAAAAGCCCATAAGGGTCTCATTTTAAAATTTCCTTGCTTCATATTTTTCCTTTCCCTCTGACAAATCCTTCATCCTGGGAAGACAATTTACCTTATACATCAAATGCATAACACTGCTTTAAGACACAACAGTGCAAAACACAGCAGTTGGAGGCCTTTATCACAGATCTCACTGTACCCAAGACATACCAACAAACAGTGCCAAATACTGCCCAGTTATAAACAGGATTTTGACTGGAACGCAGGAGATGAGATAGTCTCTCACTGGGACTTAAGAAGTAGGGGAAAAGTCTTATAACTGTGGTTTTAAGCAGCATGAGTGTTGACAAAAAAAAAGGAACAAAATAGTAGCCAAGGGCAAATCACAATTATTTTTTTATTATTATTAACAGCTTTCTTTGTCAATATTTGATTTTACTTGTTACCCAAAAGTAACACATTCCTTGAAAAAGCTCTCCTTTTCCAATCCTGGTATCTCCCAACCACATCTATTAATTTATCTACAGAAGGAACCAACTCCTATGATTCTGTACAACAAACTAATTTGTATTTGGTGTGCAAATTATTACTTTCCCAGTTTCAGCAATGCCTAGAAGCATTTCAGCAATGGTACTTACCAGAACCTCAGTGATTTTGGCCTCTCAGGCTATATTTAAAAAGCCTCTAGAGCAAAGAGCAGACAATTTTCAGCAAACCCAAGTCAAATTGCAACTCTCCTTTGAAATCTTTTGCGTATTGTCACTTGAAAGTCAATCACGGAACACAAATTTTAATTTATTTCAGGAAATAAACATCCAGATCACCAGGAAGTCAATATTAGAAGGCAAAGGAGAATCATTGGGTAAAGTAGGCATTGTCAGACAAGAGTTAAGTAGAAACATCAAGCCAACCCAAAATACATATAGACATGAGTGGATAGTGTATGGACTAAACAGTACACTCTTACTGGCTTTAAGGGGATTATTTTGATCCTAAATGTTTGGAGAAAGAAGTGGGGGAAGAAATGGTAAAAGCAAAGTTCCATTTCTTGGCACTTCCCCACGTTTGCTTCAGTAAGAGGCAGAGGTGATTAATTTGGCCCACAGAAACAGGAAATTCTCTAATGAGAGAAAAATGTATTTTCATGCAAGTTCTGCAGAAAGCAAATTGTTCACGCTTTACATTCCCTCATTTTTTAAGGGAGAGGAATATTTGGAAGCAGGTTCCTCATATTAACCTTCCTCTCTCAACATTTTAAAGTATCAAGTCCCCTCGATAAAGCTCAACTTTAGAAAAATGTCAAAAAGCCTCCAATCCCCAGGAAGGCTTGTAAAGCAGCTATTTTTTTTTGTCAGTAAGGCTTGTAAAGCAGCTATTTTTCTTTGTCAGTGTTCTCTAATGCACCTAGAGATGCAAATCACTGCCAAGATTAACTCTAGTGATTGCATAGGTTTTCCCTGAACACACTGTATAGCAAATTTTCCATCACTGAAGACCAGTCAACAAAATGCAGTGGGTTATACAAAACCAGGAGCAAGAAGAGTCGAAATCCAGTGTTCATTACTGTATTTTCAAAGGTAAAACAACAACAATGAGAAAGTGTCAGGCAGGGTACAGCTGTCCTTCTAGCATTTAAAAAATAAACAACAAAGACATTTTTCAAAGACTAGAGCAGCATGCTATTAGAGTCTCATTTAGTTATCTCCTACTGCAAGGTGGAAACCCAAAAGATTACTGAAGTTTCTTTAACATAATCCCATCATTTCATACCCATTTACAGGCAGAGATACAACAGCAGCAGCAGGGAACTATTTTTTTTCCTGTCAGTGTTAGAAGACACCTTGCTGCAGTGAATGCTGTCCTGAATGCAAATCACCTCAGCTTCCCACAAGGCACTCTGCAATGTCTGAGACTGCCAACAGACAGCACAGTGCCAGCAGATGTACATTTAGAAGTCGTGGTCAGAGGAAAACTTTCCAGAAAGGGTGAAAATTTGCACTTCAGTGTGCAAAGCCAGGGACACAGTGCAAGATTCGAATGCCACAAAAATTAATCTGGTTTATGTGCCGCGAGGCCAGAAGTGACTGAGCTGATGACAGGAGAAAGCTATTTCTTGCTGTGAAAGCGAGTTACTGCGTCCCCGTATTCTGAGTGATGGCTTCACACCTTAATTGACTCGACCAAGTGGAGATAGAACCTTCTAGGACAGCTTGATCCTCTGCAGAGTCAAAGTGGTGCCACACTCACACCTTGCAGAGCTCTTGGCTTGTGAAAGTGCTGAACAAGCAAGCTGTGGCCTACACCTGTTTCTTGGCAGGAGGCTAATTTTGAGTTAACATGCACACATACATTTGAAGTAAAGATTCACTCAAGTCACACAAACTCTGAATTCTAATTTAGCAGGAAAAGAAAAAAAGACAAATCCACAACAGTTATTCCCTTCAAAAACAGATTGTTAATCACGTTACTCCGCACAACGCCCTTCCCTCAACTGTCTCCAGATACCAGGTTTGACATTTTCCATCCATTTCAAAGTACCTCTGAAGATTCAACTACTCTTTTGTCAAAACTTTTAAATTAATATTAACTTCTAATGGGAGATTAATTTTGCTTTGTCCTGTAGGCAGTTAAACACACCAAGCTTTCTCAAACTCACAGAGTAATAAAATATGATTGCCACTTTTCACATGACAATGAAGGTGAATTTGGGCTATAGCATGTGGAAGAGCAGAAAGATTTTTCTGTTATGTCAGACACTGATTGCAGTGCACAACAAAAGGCTGATGCTGTAACAGAAAACTTCAGTAGCTCATCTCAGCATCACAAATGTTTTCAAGCAACACCAAGAATGGAAACACTCCTTGATCTTCTGCCTCCCAGCACACAAAAGCTTCAACATTCCCTCCTTCATCAGTCCAATGTCAAAAGCTGTGAGGCAGCTATTGAGTGTACAGGAGTTACAACAGGAGTTACAATAGTCTTTATTATGTCTTTGCACTAATTAACACAAAATTTACTAGTTTGACAAGAGTTCTGATATGCTTGCCATATGCATCATTCAGAATTGTTTCTAGTGCATTTACAGCTCTGTAAAACAGATCTACTTTCTAGAGTTCCTTTCCAGATAGAGATCTGAGACAATTGCCTGAGTACTGTCCCCCAGGCAGCACTGTCAGTAACTCTCATATTGCACAACATTTGGCAGAGACAAGGATTGGAGATGGGCCACACTAACTCCTTTCCTGTAAGATTTTCAAGCAGGTCAAAGCCATAGTGTTGCATTAGAAAATCCTTTTCAGATACAGTTAGTATTTTATAAGCCAGAAAAGCGTTAACACCTGTCTTTCTTTTTTTTTCTTTAATAGAAGAAAGAACACATCTAGCTTAATGTTGCAACTGTGAATTAATTTTATTGCAGAATCCAGGCAGTCTGGTGAGATTTCAGCCACAGAAGCAAGTGTAGTCATATTCTGACTACAGAGAGGGGAAGCTACAAAGCTATCCTGGGTTTATAGGATGCTGAAGCACTTGCTCCAGCGGCTTCTGCAACAGGAAGAGCAGACAGGGTGCCAAAGTTCCACTCTGAGAATAGAAGTCATGTTCAGAAGATTTCTTCATCTCATTTTCTGGGAGAAATGGATTATGAATGGGAAAAAAAGAGAGGCTTTATGCACTTACATGGAGAAATCATCACCAAATCTCCCTTTTATTTCTCACATATTTGGAATTCATTTCCCTATCTTAATTTATGAGGCTTTCATACTTAGAAGTCACAAGAAACTATTGTGAGTTTGGTTACCACAGTGCAGGGACATTTGATTAGCAGGATATTGTTCCTGTTGTGGCTCTCACAACCTTCCTGCAACCCAAAAGCCGACAAGAATGGTCACACTGAAAGGCTACATCTCAGACAAATGTTTAGTAAATAAGTCACCCGGTGGAGCTGGTGTGAGCACAGATGAAAAGAGCAACAATAAATAGATTGTAGATGAGTATAAATACACTACCCAGGAGTCGAAGCTATCAGAGAGCTACTGCAGAAGACTAAAGGAACAAAATTACAAACTAAGAGAAAACTCAGAGTCCTGGTCATAAGTATGCCTCTGTTTGAGGAGACTAAAAATCCAAGTCTACACGCTGCAGAGACAATTACCAATTCCTCTTTCCCAACGTAAACAAACACATAAAGCGGGGGGGGGGAACAAACACCACCAATAAAAAATTGTGGTTTCACACACAAATCCAGAGTCACTACATATTAAAGCTAAAATAAAGGATCCTGTGAACAGCATTGTGATAGTCTGTTCTTCTCTGTGCATACTCATTGTTAATTTAAGCAGGCCTCTTGCCCAGGAAGTCATGGAAAGACTGTCCCCAAGCAAAATTCCCCATCCTAGTATTTGGCACGTCATAATTCCCAACATCATAACAACCATATGGCAGAGATTTGAAGCTTCATTTCACCCACTTTGCCCTTACACACCCATAAAACCAGGACGCTGTGACACCACAAGCACGAGGACAGCGCACAGCACTTGCTGTCACATCACAGAGTTCAGACCTAGAAATGCGTGTGTGTTAACTTGTTGATAAAGGACAACTTTCTGAAGTTCAGATTTGACGACAGTACTTCTTCAGGGTGGCCAAGGTAACACAGGTAACCAGCCTGAGCCTGGCTGTCCCTTGCAACATTATGCAGCTGCCTTCTGAAGTGTAACATGTCAAACGAGTCTAGCACGGGTTGTTGCTGAAGGGGGAAAAGACAGAGGCACTGGGGAGGGGCGGGTGCAAGACATGGTCTGTGAGAGGGGGAACACTGCTTTCCTGCCATGCTAAGAACTGCTAGTACACAAGCCCTAGATATAAAAATATAAGTATACATTATAATATTCTAACACGTAACAACGTAACAAACACGGATATGAATAAAAAGTACAACTTGAGTACATTTCGTGCTGAAGTTATGAGCTCCGAAGGCCCGGGGGGTTTTCTCCTCATAAGCCCCTCGAGTTGACCCCCTGCGAGCAGTGGCCCCTCAGCCACCCCAGCCACAAGCCGCGCACGGCAGAGGTTGCTCCGGGAGCCTGCCCCGGCTTCGGCAGGTGAACAGCACCTTCTGTCCGTACCCGGCAGGAGCAGCGAGCCCAGGGAGCCAGCCCGCCCCCAACCCGAGACAGAGCGATGCTCCCCCGCTGTCCCGGCCGCGCTGCGCGTTACCTGCGGGCGTGCTCCGGGCCGCGGCTCCCGCGGGGCCGCTGGGCGCTGCTCCGCCGGCACCGGGAGCGGCGCTGGATTTCCTGCGGATCGCCACCCTGCTGAAGTGCGCGCCCTCGGCTCCGCTCGTCCTCGGGGCGGCGGAGAAACGGAGAAAGGCGGATGGGGGGAGGCGCCGGGGGGTCCGCAGAGCCCCCCGCACTACCCCCAGGGCAGCGCCTCCCTCACCGCCCGCCTGCATCGCTTAGCCTCACCTGCGGCCGCTCCCCGCCCCTCCCCGCCCTGCCCTGCCCTCGCCGGCACCTGGCCGGGCACCGCCTCCCGCAGCCCTGCCCTCGCTACCTGCCCAGCGGCCGCCGGCCCCGGGCGAGGCTCCCCGCCTGCATGGCGAGTCACGGCCAGCCACAGCCCTCCGCCACTGTCCCGTCCCGGGGATGTGAGGAGATTTTCTCCGAGCCGGGCGCCCACGGAGCAAGTTCCCCCGCGGTCACAGCACCTGCTCTGCTTCCTCCCGGAGCCTCGCCGGAAGACCCCGGCCCCGTTCCCGTTCCCTCGGGCGGCTGCGGGAGAGCCGCCTGGGCCGGCCGCGCTCTCCCCCCGTGATGCCCGCCCTGCGAGGGGAGGCCCAGCTCCTGCCAGACGTGCCGGTGTACATCAGACCAGCTGCCCGTAATGCAGTCCCCCGTGAATGTCCGACGAGAATATTCTCAAAGGCATCTCTGAGTCCCAGCACTTAAAACTGAGTTTTGGTGCCAGGAATGGAGCTGCAATACTTTCATCAACAATAATTCCATCCAGGCCAAAGCTCTTGCCTCTTTGCCAAAGTCTCTAAATTTTCTTCACTGAGAAAGACAATCAGCAAGCTGTGCAGCTTTGAGATTACAATCACTTCTATAGCAACAGTGTCTGAAAGCACCTGTTTACCTGGTTACCCAAAACATGATGTTCAGAGGAAGAAGGTCTCCACCTGTGCCATTGTGAGAGTTGTTAAGAGCTCTCCCTCTGTGAGGGAGCTTGATGAGGTTCAGTTTGGGGCAAACCAGTTGAGAAGCAGTGCTCCCACTACACAGGGATTTCCTCACCTTTAGAAACCCAAGGTTTTAGGGTTTCCCTAAAGGTGGCCTCCTGCTTTGGAAAATGCTGCCTCATTTGCCATCAGCTGTAGTTGGAGGTTTTCCTCACAAAAGAGGAGTGCAGTAGTTACACTCCAGGGATGGTATCCCTTTGGCAGCAGCCCAACACAACCTTTAGTTGCCAGGAAACACGTGAATTGCTGAGGCTTGGGAGAATATTCTGGGGAAGTACCCCTTCTGTACTTACCCTGCTCTTACATCTCTTTTTGACCACTGTCAGAGGTCGGAAGTGGGCAGGCAAGACCTTTCATTGACCCATACAGCCACTTTTAGGCTTTTACATATTCCAAAATGTGATTTTATGGGCTGCTCAGACAAGCTGCTGACTTCACAACTTCCCTGACACCCAAGAGATGAGAATACTTTTGTCAGCACCAACAGAGCCATGTGTACAGTGCAGCCGCATCTGCAGGGACATCAGCTTCCTCCAAGTCCTGTGCTACAGGGTGAGAGGATCCTGCTGAGTCTTTTCCAAGAGGCTTTCTTGGCCTGCAGGACAGTAACACACCACCTGCTGATGTCAGGGGACCACCTGTGTGAAGCATCAGCAGTGTCTGACCCCTAGGAGGCATGGCAGGAGAGAGAGGACAAGGTGGTTCTTCCCATACCACACATGCAGCAGTGAAGGATCATGAGGTGGAAGCCAAATGAATGCATCTTCTGCTTTCAGTGTCAGCAGTGAGCAGGGGAGGAAGAACTGGTGCAGCTGGGACATCTGCCACTGTGTGCCAATGTGCCAATGATCTTACTCTTTCGGTCTCTGTAATCATTCTCTGCTGGAAGAGGCTTGATATCTTACAGCCACCCCCTTCAGTTCCCGATAAAAAATGAAGCAGACAGATCACTTCCTGGATCCTTTTTGTCTGTTTGCAATTGCTAACATCAGGTTTGACTTTTGTAAACATACAAAAAAAAAAAAAAGGCAGTGACTCAGAGATAAAAGACTGATTTATGTCCTGACTTCAGTCACCTGACTAGGGCTGGGCATATGGATATGCATATATCACTCATTACTGAACTTTGTACTTACCTCTTTAAACACAGAGCTTTGCTCCTTGAAGGAAAGCAGCTAAGGAAGCAAGGGCAAACACACCCTACAAATCTTAACCAAATGGTAGGAACTGTGCTAATTTTGTTCTCTGTGATGTTATCAGTGAGTGGTAACTTATTACAGTGTCACTCTGGAAAATAAAGGTCACCTCAGAAAAGAGAATCATGCCAACTCTGTGGAATCAAATAATTGGTCACAAAAGCTCCTTTTCTTGAGAAAATCCCCCTGAAGCACACTGACATATTTCAAGCAGTGAGGTGACAGCCTGTGATAGAAGAAATCCAGGCAGACAGTAAATTCACGGTAATTGCAGAGCGTACGTACGCTGCAGTGTGGGGCAGGGTTCCCAGAGTAGCTCACTGTCTCTCCTCTTTCCAGTTACACACAGACCTGGAGCAGCAGGTTCAAGCTGGTTCTGAGCTGCTGTACACCAGTAACTGCTCTGTTCCCCCTGCTTTGACAGGGTAAAAACTTCCGCCCCTTTTGGCACGACCTTCCTCCTTTTCTGTACACTCTCAATCCCTCTTGTTCTCCATCTCTGGGCACAGACAGAGAGTCCCTTGGCAACATCAACACGAGGAAAAACATTTTAAGGGTAAAAGGTCAATCAGAGATAGGTATTATCTTGGAAAACATCACCCTAAATGATTAAAAGATTAGTGTAATAACTGGAGAAGGGATCTGAGAACAGAAAAATGAGCTTACATGTAGACAGTACTGCCAATGCTGTTTAAAATATATCAAGGTCAGAAAATGGCACTGCTTGGCTAAGAGCCTTGCAGCACACCTCCCACCACAGGAAAAATGCAGGAGGAGTTCCACACCCCTCTGGTGCCTGGTCACCAGCAAGCCACAGCCAACCCCTGGCATGGGCAATAGCTGAGCCATCAACTCCAAGGCTTTTGTGAGAGTGGTGGGAAATGCAGTGGTGGAGACTGGATTTAACTGTACCTTATTTGCATGTGGGAGGAACAACAGGAGCCCTGCAGAAGCACACAGAGGTGGAGAAGGGGAGCAAGGACAGCCGACAAGACAACCTCAAGAAAAGATTGAAAGAGCCCTTGTGGTGTGTGAAAGTCTTGGAAGCATTCATCTCGTGCTGCTGGAGACCCAACGCATTCAGGGAAACAGGACTTTGGAGGCAATCTTTGTTTAGTGTGTGTGAAAACAAATACATCACTTTGCATGTAAACCATTATTCCTCCAGTAAAGCTCTTTGGATTAACCTTTTACTAATGGAAGCAACCTTCAGAAGACTTGATTTTTACTAACTCCTTGAGTGAAACCATTTCTGTTGTTGCCATTGGTCAAGGTTCTTTATTTCTGCTGGAATTTAACTTTACTTTCTCCATAGCTGCACTATAAATCTGTTCCATGATTCAGTTCAAGGCATCTAGCTTTGATTTCTCTGAGTAGTCTTGTGCTGTACCCCACAGAAAATCTGTGTAGTAACATATTTTCAGAACATTAATCCACAGGACCCTGAGAAAGAAGATGCATGAACTCAGCACCTAACATGAGAACATTTACAAAATTTCTAAACATCAAAACCATCAACTTGTTTATAGTTTATTTCAAACTGATTTAGACAGTACCTTCTCAGAGGTCTGAGAGAAAGCTGCCTGTTTCTGTATAAAACTCCAAATAAAAACTGAATTAGAATGTAGGATACAATGCAGAAAATCCATATTAAATACATAGGTAGCCAAGCCAGGTCCTACCTAAGTTATTATAAAACTCATCAAACAGTTTGAATCTTCTGTGAACTGTATTTAAGCCACAAACCAGTTCTGCCAGCGGGGAAGTATAAAGAAGAACAAGAACCGGTAGAGCAAAAGACTGAGTAGGATACTAATTAGAGAAGAATTTCACTCATCTCAGACCTTCATGCACATTCCAGATGAAAAGTCTCTTCCAATGGCAGCAATGCACAAAGCCACTGCAGTGTGTGAAACTGATACACTGACTAAGCAAGCGAATTTGAGGCAGATACTCAACCTCCCTCAAATCATGATGCAGCCAAACACAGGGCCCAGCACTCAACCACACAATGTGCAGCCTGGGGCTGCAGGCTCTGCTTCTTAGCCTGGACAGTGGCTTACAAAGAGGAGAGGAACACAGGCCTGGTGATTGTTCCCTACACAACAGCCAGTGTGTGTGTCAGAGCAGAGTGGGGAGCCCCATTGTGTGGCACTGTGCTGGTTTCCACCAAAAAATGCACTTGGAGCCATTTTGTTCCTTACTGCCATATCTTAGGGAGGAGCTGCAGGGTCAACAGTGGGAATTGGAGTCAAACATCAGATGTAACCCATGACAAGCAATCTAAGAGGGGTCAGACAAATCCCAAGTATTAACTGCTGGAACAAAACTGGATGGGTAGATAGCCTTCAGAAGAAAATCCATGGCAGGCTTCTTTCATGCAAACAATGCTTCTAACATAATATAATACAAATCTCTGTGTATGTACCACTCTGCTTGACTGTGTAAGAGGGAACAATATTGTGCTAAATCTCATTCTCCCTGTTGTCATTTTGGGCCCCATTGAAGATTACGATACGGACAACAATCCAGCAGCAGGTTTTGTCCACTTCCAGCTACTGTAATAAAGAATCCTATTTATATTTCCCTAGAGCTAGGGTTTCTCCCTCTATCACACAGATGGGTGCTAACGTGTAGCTTGCAAGAACAGCAGTAACATAATTAAGGGAAGAAACATCCCTGCTACCTATTGCCTTGTTGGTAATTTTGTCTCACCCCTCTTTTTGTGGCACAGAAGCATTTGGTCTACTGCAAGCAAATTCTTGAAATTTACTGAAAATACGTTGAGATAAAGGTATCAAACCCATCCTTTAGTTTTACTGAAGGATTACTGCTTAGAGGGAGTAATTGGAACTCTAATCAGTTTTGTTAGATAAGTCTTGCAGAACAGCACTCATTTAACAGAGTGATTGCTTTTAGAAGTTGGAATATTCTTCATTATCATCACCACATATTAATGAAATGTGTCTCACTACCCAATTGATGTCAGTCATTTAGATACCATTAGCAACAGTGCTTAGCTTTGATTTGCATTAACTACAGGTGAAAACAAACTTCCATAAGGCCATGTTAGCAGAAAGGATAGAGAAAGCAAGCTATGCTCCAGAAAATGTTCTACTTTTCTATTTCATCTTTTATTCTGTAGTGACAATCAACAGCCATGTAAAAAAAAAATATAAAAAGACGTGGTCATTTGAGACACTTTAGTGGAGTTTAGTGGGAAGATGCTCTAGGATTTCCTTGAAGCCTTCTCTCCTCCAGGCTGAACAACCCCAACTCCCTCCATCTGTCTCCATAGGAGAGGTGCTTTGATTGAAAAGTCATGCACTGCTAAGGTACTGGATACATTAAATATTAACCATTGTCCCTCTGTGAACACTTACCTAAACAGTAAAGCAAAATGTTTTGGTTCTCTGCTTAGCAAATCAACACAGATAGAGCATATGGCTGATGAAACATGTTGTGAAAATAAAGGCCTAATTATAACTTCCAGCTCTGGAAGAAAATATACCAGTCTCAATATTGCAATACTGCCGTAACTTTTTTTCCTTGTTGTAAAAACCAAGCTGTCAGGTACTTTGTATTACTTCTAAAAAGGCATATGGTACCTACACAGGAGTTTCAGCATGCTTCTTAATAATTTATGGTGACTTAAAACACAGACTTCAAAGCTGCTGGGTGCTGCTGCATTTGCAGACTCCTCTTAAGTTTTCCTCCCTTGTTTTCCTCCATTCTGTTCTGCATTCCACAGACTCCCTTGGATGTTTCTGGGATGAAATATTATTATAATATGACTTTGAAAAGGATATAAATGCTGCTTGTATTCCACTTAAACTTGCTGTTTTGTCCTGAATCTAAAAAAATAACATTCTATTCATACTTATAATTTTTAAAACATATTTTTACCCTCAGAGATCTAACATTGTCTAATTTTGGAACCTAGTACTTCAAACAACCTTTATAGTGTATATCTATGCAAGGCTTTATGCACTGCAAATGGCTGTACCTTTCCATACTGAAATTGCCACGTGTTTATATTCCAGCAGAGATAAACTAAGAACAACTGCACAGATGAGGGGTCGGAAACTTCAGAACCTCCAGAATCTTCATTTGTGCTTTGTCACAGATTTATATTCATGGTTTTCAACACCCTTTTAACAAGTTGTAGTCACTTAAAAGGAAATTTGTGTTCTTTACCAGAATAAGAGCATCTATATTTTACTGAGCTAACACTGTCGGGGAAAGAAAAGTTTTCCCATGTTCAGGCATTATTTTTGTCTTGGGTCTGGTGAGTCAAATTGCCATTTTGGTTTACAAGCCTGGCAGACAGTCAGAAGCAGGGCATAGGTCCACAGAAATTAAAACCAGCAAGAGGACATTAAACTCCAGCTATTTATAGTGAGGCTCTATTAATACTAAGCACTGCAGAAACAGGAAACAAATTCTGAACCAACTTTGGTACTTGAGCAATGCAGGTTCTGGGACAGTGTATGTACCACTTGGAGTAAATAACTCACCTTCCTGCCCACATCTACAACCACGTTGGTATTTCAGTGTGTGCAGAGTGAGGTATGTGGAGAGGTGAAGGATTACACACAATCACTTTATTGAGTGTTGATGTTTTCCCAGCACACACTCCTAATTTGCCTGTCTGTAGGTGAGAGATAACAGCACCCAATTTGCAAAGATGTTTTGGGAAAGAATTAACATGCATAGAGTGCTGTGAAGATAAAAAGAGTTACTCTGCATTTGTCTGAGATAACAAAAACCTTTGAAAGCCATGGTGGCTTCACAGAAGCCTTTGCTTTTTCAGTAGTGTAGGGCTTCGAGATTGGTGGTATTTGTATGGAGTGCGATTGTATAGGTTCGAATGTTATGGTTTGTAAGGCTGAAGTTGAATCACAAACTGGTCACCAAATATTGGGCTCACATCCTCTACATTCAGAATTTGCTCTTCAAGGAAGCTCTGCACTCAATGTCACTTTCCATATCCCATTTCCAATTTGAGTAAATAGCTTCAGTTTTAATACCTCAACCAATATGATAGCACTGAATAGCAAAAATCAATTTCCTTGAGAGACATAATCAATGCTTAAAAATATGAAAACCCTCCACAGGTAGGAATTCCTATGAATTAATTTAAATGGATACAACTGTCTCATTATTTATTTCCAAAGTTTCCTGATAACTCACTTAAGGGATATGAAAGTCCTCTTTCCCCCGCTCATATAGAGCTTTCTCACAAATAACATTTTCTCAATCATAAATTGTTATTACAATAAATTAAACTTTTTTTTTGTCTAAAAGAAGCCAAGAAATAATATTTCTGAAGTTGGATACTTCAACTATGATACAGAGAATAGATAAATAATAATGAAGGAAATATGTGCTTTCTAATATACCACCCTAGTCAAGAAGGTATATTCTTGCAAAGGTCAATATTTTTACTGGGTTATTAAGCTTCTGCTGAGTTGACAACTATAGCACAGAGCCTTATTTTTGGGCAAAGTTAAGACTTTCTTCTTCCACCCAGGTAATCACTCAAACCTTCTACTGAGAAGAAAGCAGTAGCGCTTGTGCCTTTAACATAAACAAACACATGAGAACTGGCTTTATTCCAAATAATTTTTCCCAGGATGCACATAATTATGACTATCTATTTTAGTTCCATCTTTCCCCTCTATCTTGTTCTATATATAAAATCTATGTTTGTCATTCATAGGCTGCTGGAAGATGTGGCTGTCAGGCCCTCTTCACAATTATTATCTCTGTTCTTATTATTGGTCAAATGAAACCTAGGTTTCAACATTGTTCAAAATTATGCAGTAATTTTTTTCTGCATACCTTACTTACCAGAGCCCTGTCAGTGTTTTATAGTGTTGGAAGAGTCAAACCACAGCTCCTGTTGCCTTAAGGTACAACTGGAAATGCTCTGTATTTCTTTATGTATAACTGCAGGATTTATTAAGGGAGGTAATTCAGAAACAAAGACTTGCTGTGACGGTCACCATAAACTTTATCTTCAGGATCTTTTCCATTAAAGTCTGGCTTACACATAGCAGAAAACCAACAGTTCAATGGTCAGAAGTTACCTCCTATTCCAGTATATGGAGTAATGGTTCTTCCCAAGGCAGAAATTGCATAGACATTTTCTTTGGAAACAGAATTACATTTTTTGAGGTTTTTTTTCAGTTTGTTGGGGTTTTTTTTCCCCCTAAGTTTATTTCAGTGACATTACTCATACCACTGCCTCTTAGAACCCAGGACCAGCTGAAGGGATCACATAGAGGAAGGGGAAGGAGCAATATGGGTTAGAAGTTTCTCAAACCATCTTTGAAATCAGAACGTTCCCACAAGGGGTAGTCCTCTATGAAACTGCTTTCAGAACACACTGAAGAAGAGAAGTCTGCTTTCCCCTTCTTTTTACAACTCACAGAAACTCTTAATTCAAATTTGAAAAAGAGGAGTACCCAGTGTAAAAGATTCTAGGAGTCACACTTCTGCTAAATGATCGTGGAATACTTGCCCAAGGCATTTCTGCAATGAGCGAAAAGATAACCTGGGAGAACAAAGCCTGCTAGGTGAGAAACAGAAGAGAGAACTGGGAACAACCTAGGCAAATAACAGCTCTCAGACTCCATTTCTGTCACCATGCACAATTTGTGTTACTATCCAAAGCACCTCCCCAGCCAGCCAAAAACCAACCCAGCTGTCCAATATTTCCCATTGAGCCAAACATCACAGCAGGCTAGGAGATGCAATCCTTCCGCCACAATCTTCACAACCCACTTCTAACAGCTGGACATTTTCAACCCCTCAGGGATCCTGTGAACAGCAAGGTTCACTGGAAGAGCTGCAGCAGCCACCACCTTTGCCAGGGCTGAGTTCCTGGATCTGTGTGGGCTGATTTTTACCTCTTTGCTTTCAGGGCATGGCTCTTCTGCAAGGGAAAAGGATATTTCTTACTGTAAAAAAGCAGGTATGGTACAGCAGTCCCAAGCCAAATTTATGTTGATTTCAGCTCTTTTGCTTCCACATCCTCTGAGGATGGGAATTTGCATCTTACAGAGCATTCTTGTGCTGAAAGTTTATGCAGATGTTGCAGCATTTCAGAGATCACTCAAATTTGTTGGAAACACTATACAGGGAAACTGTATTTTAGTATCTGCCTCAAACTCAGAAAACAGAGGAAGCATCTTGGCTTTAATTCTGATTCCCTTTTCCTTTAGTGCTGATTTCCCTTCTTAATTTTCTCCTTGATACCTTTTAAACTCACAATCATCGATCTCTAAGAACTAAATAACTGTGAAAGCCTAATCCATGTCGAAGCACTGCAAACTGTTGTAAATAGAAGTAGACCAGACAGAATTGTGTTAAATGAACAAAAATGGCCAGTTTATTCACTGGAACAGTTATGCATTACACTGTAATTTTAATTGGAACATAAAGATGTAAGAATCAGTATATCGGTTTCTTTTAATTATTTTCTTCAGCACTAGAGTGTTTTTCCCAACCATTTGACTGCATGATCATATTACACATGTACAAGCACAGACTTTATGAATCCCTCACAAGGTATTAATCTAGGGTTGTCTACAAGGACAAGGAAAAGTTAACATGAGAAGTACTTCAATTTTAAAAATAAATGATGCATTTCTGGAAACAAGAATTATTTAACTTTTTTGCTTTTAGCATAAAGTAGCAACAAGAAGAGTTTCCAATACTCAGTCTTTAGCAAATGAACATATATACTTTTATATTCTTCACCACCTAGAAACACTTCATCATTTAACCCCAAGAAGGCAGGACAACATAATGTCAATTCAACGTAGGAGTAGCTGAGTTATTACAGCAGTAAACATACAGTATACAAATTTGTGTTTATCACAAACTCCACCAATGCTAAAACTCTTTTGAAAGGAACACAGCAATCCGTATGGTTCATTAAATACAGAACATCATGCAAATGGAAACATTCAATAGATTACAAAAGTCACAAAACATCCGTTTTCTTTTAATTGTTTACAAAGGATTGAGTTAATTAACCCTTTAACAGTCAAACCACAGGGCTGAAAATCAACAGGGCAATAAGTAATAAAATGGACTTAATTTAACCACTGGCATAGCCCACCTAGCCACATCTGTGAACAGGAGAAATAATAAAATAAGCTAGATTACTCTTATTTCTTGTTCATAGCTGTTAAAATGCCAACTAGCTAGCAAGCCAGTCTACTTGAAACTTTTATTAAATGGTTCTGTTTACTGATTTTCCAAAATATTTTTGAAATCAAGTAACCACATGTTCAATAAAAACTCCGATTACTAACACTGAGAAAAAAAATAGAGTCTTATCAATTCTTTTACAGCAGATCATGAAAATCAAAACAAATAGAAAGCTTTGTAGAAAGATCTTTTTGAAATACAGAAGGCTCCATCACCCAGAGTCTGCCCACACATTAACTCCTATAATGAAATATTGGATTTTTCCTTTACCTTTTGTCACTTTGTCACTTGGTTGCCATTACATTTTACAAAGAGGATTTTCAAGAACTCCACAGGAAACAGATTAAAAACCAATGAGGATTTAAGCTGTGTGCCTCCAAATGAATACAGACTCTCTCTGATAGTTCTCTTGCCCTTCTAGCAAGAGGAATATGCATATCACACAAGAAATAAGAATTTTCCAGCTTACTTATGGATATGGAGAAGCGACACGATGTTAACAATGTCATGCACACATTTTCCA
Source organism: Cyanoderma ruficeps (assembly GCA_008694505.1). Classification (NCBI taxonomy): domain Eukaryota; kingdom Metazoa; phylum Chordata; class Aves; order Passeriformes; family Timaliidae; genus Cyanoderma; species Cyanoderma ruficeps. The sequence continues at coordinate 6,807,385 of VZDJ01000426.1, forward strand.
TTGCATATTTTGATGTATTTGTGCCTGAAGGCGGAAGGCAATTTGCTTTTTTTAATTTCTTTTCCACAGGATGCTTAATTACACTAAAAAAACCCCCTTAATGGTTAAAAAAGTCTGAATAGTACCTATCCCTTTCAGACTCACCGCACACATAGCAAAGGAAAACTGAAGAAAAAGTGATGACTGGAATTTTTAAAGAGGTAACTATAGCAATTACCATACTTCAAAGGTAAAACGTCAGTCCCTGCCATTCTCAAACAAAGATTTCTGAGGAACAGAAGAAAGAAATTTACCATAACTTCAGTGGATATGCATCTTCTGCCAAAGAAAGGAACAGACCTCAGAAAGGCTGATGCAATCTATACCTTATGATGATGATGATCAATCCAGCTGCAAGTGGATCTGGCAGCACAGCCACTGACTTTGGCATTGCAGGATGAACGATAAGGTTGGTACCAAAATCAGGTTCTGGACTCTGGGTGTCATTCCCAGTGGGATAAGGACTGGGTCAAATTTTACTAACAGTAAGTATTACTTAAGTATTTCCAGCATAATTATGGTGAGCAACCTTTATAGGTGAGGTCATATTTCATAAGTGAGGTTTTATTTCATAACATAATCTCTTTTATGTACACACATTAATATGGTAAATGGCTTAAACAACTTCACCATTGTTTTTAAAATAAAAAACAAACTGAAAATCAACTTGGCATTAAAACTTGCAGCATTAATTACAGTTTCATTCTACAAACTCTGCTGTATAGCTATGATTACATTATTTTGCTGTGAAAAGTGTGGAGAGAGAAAGCACAGAGATGCCAACTTTTCAATCAGATCAATCAGAAAGAATATCGCTATTGCCTCTGTTTAGAAGGCAGAAAATTCTATACAATTAGCATGAAAAACAGTTATGACCTCTTTCTGTAAAACCTCCATATATGTTCTGACTGATAGAAAATATATTTTTCCATACTATTCGATTTTACAATTTATTTTTCAACTTTTTCTCCCTTTATATTTGGGGTTTTTTTTTTCTATTTCTTTCCTTTTCTTCTTTTCCTCACACATTTCCTATAAAATAGATTTCCAGAAGCAGATCATTTCACTGAACAAGGAATAATTTTTCACTATGTCAGAAAATAAAACCCAAGCCAAAATGCCCCTGTTTTGACCTAAATGATCCTATTTTGAGTAGGCTATTTCATATCCAAAGAAACTTCAAGGCCATCATGGAGAACAAAAGCTGTGCTTCAGACACAAAACTCAGAGCAGGATTTGAATTGCTTCCTTACTGAGTAGAACACATCATAGAGTTTTCTAAGTATCCTCAACCATTACAAATATATGTATCATTTTTTCTTAAGCCTTAAAAATCTGAATAGATATCAACAGCACGTAAACTGATTTTAAATGGGCAAAATGTAATATTTTGCAACCCTTAAAAAATCCCAGGCATTTGTTTCTGGTTTTGTCTGCATGTAAATATTTCCTAGAAAATCTCTCACAAAGTTCTATGTTATCAATCAATATATAACAAAGAAGAAGTTTTCATCTTAAGTTCAAGGTATGTATTTTATTTTATACTGGTTAACTGACAAAAGTTGTCCCAGGGACCTACAGAGTTTTGTAACTTACAATGCAATAACCATAACCATTTGTACATCGAAGTTAATTTGTTTCTAGTTCTCTCACATTTCCAACAATTACATTTTATTACATATTAAAAATGTAAATTGAAAACTTAATCAAAAATTTAAAACTTAAGAGAATAAAAAAATTTATTTCTATAAAACAGGGCCACAACTTTTATACCACTGAAAGTTCTTTCATAACTCTTGATCCACATGGACATGCATATGTTTTTAAACTGTCTTGATACTTTTTTTCCCCTCCCAATAAATTTGTATCTATATAGAAAGGAAATGTATTTCACTAAACTACTGCTTAACTAAATTTTAGGAAAATGTCTTTGATTTGGATATGAAAATAGGAAAAACTATTCCAAGTGCAGTCAGTGGTAACTTCATCCAAAGTGCTATCCAAATTCCTTCTCTCACTAACACTGTACAGTAGCTGTCTTTGTTGGACGCAGATATTCATTCATACACCAGTCGGACAAGGGCAGGAATCTGGAGATGCTTTCTGAAAGCTGAATTTGCCTCAGACAAAAAATAGTGTGGGGTTTTTGTAAAAAAAATCAAAATAGCAGCTAAACTCAGTGTCAGACATCCTGATAGAGCTGAACAAGGTTTCACTTGACCTTTCTATGACAAGACAACAGGCAGTCTAATTATGATACCGAATAGCAATGTAAAGGTATATGAGAAGAATCACATGAACCTCATGGAAACCAAAGTCAAAACACTGCTGAGTGTTACCTGTCTGATCTGATCAGGACTGGGTATTGGTTTGTTCGTGTTTTCTCTATCTGAGTGTTTTGTTACAATAGCTCAGCTGCTTTGCCAAGGTTACACGACAGACATTGTTGATGACATAAAATATTTCTATTTACAGCACCTTTGTTCTTGGTACTATGGTAATAATGATTTGTTAGGCACACTGAGTGGTCACCGATTCTTTCCTCTGCTGATGTTTTCTGTATTGTAACATTTGGTAAGCACTGTTACTAAAAAAACTGGCCTCATTTTCTCAGATTCAGGCAGAATTTGAAAGAATTGTTCCAGCCACACTTGCAGCAATTTTTTTTCCCCAGCTGCCCTGTACTGTGTTTCCCACTTGTTGGTCACACCTGTGCTGCAAAGAAGGAATAAATACATGTGGAAATATCTAAGCCTCTCTTCTTTAAATAAATTAAGGCCACCTAACAAAACAAGAAACCCGCTAGGTACCAACAAGTAGGCAGCACTGCAGACTTGTTTCTCTAGCTGACAACAAGACGAGAAACCCACAGATGCTGAACCATAAACCTCTGCTTAGCCACTTGCCTTGCTGCCAGGTACTGTGCAAAATAAATTCCTCTATCCTTGATTTTTTTCTGAAACTCACTGCTTTTAAGAAAAAAACAGGCTTACTCAGCTTTTACAGGAAAGAATCTTTAACTAGGAACACTGTGCACTGTTGCGATAGAGTCTGCGTAGTGTTGATCACCTGAGTATTTGTCATAAACTGACATGAGCTAAGGTTCTGTGTCTGTTGATTTTTGGCAAGGAAAAAATGCACTACAGTAAAGTCCTGCTGACTTTGATCCACACCATCAACCCTACCTGCGTGAGTTCTTTCACCACAGAATAATAATAGTTCACACGAAATGCACACGACTTCCCCATTCAAGCTAGCCTTTCCTGGTAAGGCCTCGAGCTAGGATCCTGAATATGGGAGTAGGAGGAAAGAATGATTTCAATTAGCACACAGAATTTTACTTATTTTAGATTTTCTTTCTCAGATACCAAATAGAAAGTAATCCCAAAAAACAGCACCAATTCATGATGCAAATATAATTACAATGCAAGCAAACAACTGAAAACAAATCAGTACATTATCCTTTCATCTCCTTCTTAGGCTTAATAATTATCTTTCAGTGAAGAGCTAGAACAAAACCAGAAGCTAGTGTAATAGGAATTAAAAAAAAACCAAGTGCATAAACAATATCAGTGCAGCAGCAAAATATACCGTCATTGTTAACATTCCGATTCAATCCATTTCCAACATTTTTGTGCAATAAAAGTTGACCATATGCTGGCCAATGCAACAAGCCTCTTTTTAATATTAACACAGTCATTCTTCACTGAAGCTATTTCTGCTTGGAATTAAAAAATAAAATTAGTTAAATACAACTCTCACAAAAAAAAAAAAAACCCTATATTTTATAAACACAAAATTCCGGTGCAAATAAAGAAAGAAATAAATATCACACCCTTGAAGACAAAAGGAAATTTGAACAGGTTACCATGGCTGAACTTAGAGGATGTGAGGGTAGGAGTTTTGTAACATATATTTTTAACATTGGCTTAAGTCTCTCATCATTTCAGAGGTAAAGCCAGGCAGCTGGGAGGAACATTTTAGTCGAGATGTTAAATTTCACTACACTTCAGTTGTGATAGCACAGTTTGAGTACAATCAGAGGAACCATAAAAAGTCTTCTTGATAGGTTGGGCTCTGTGCTTTGTGTTCTTCTTCTCAACCTTCCCTCAGTTGCCAGAGCAGGGGATATGAATCCAGACTTGCCAATGCAGCAACAAGGCAGGATTGTCCACCCGCTTGCTGGGAACAACCCCAACCTTTGTTGCGTGAGCTCCACTCTGTCTGCATTTTCTCTTACGTTGCATATGAAGATTAGGGGTAAGGAGGAGGCTTAGAGAGACAGTTGAGAGGGGCACACTGAGAGCTGGAATGTGGCTGCTCTTCTGGAAGAGCATTAGGACTGAAAATTAAAAAGAGAAGAGAAAAAGTGCTTAAAATACAAGACAAATTTCTCACAAGCATGTAAATAGTACAGGGCTGGAAATGAACTTTAAAAGGGGCTGAAGCCTCATCTCTAAATCCATATCCTCAGATGCACAGTATCCATAGAGAAAGCTCTCAGTGCACAGCAAGTCAGTGACACCTGGATGCATTTGTGAGGTGGCCCAGATCTCCCACTTCACAGTTCCTGTACACAATTGTTGTTTGCATGCTGGGATGACAAAGGCCATGTGGAGAAAAAATGCGCCTGTGAAATGGGGGAAGCAAATTTGAAGGACAATATGCAGGTGCCATCTTTACATGAGTACTGAAGATTTTCTATATGCAGCTGATTCACTGTTTGAAATGAAGGACAGTGCCAGGCTGGAAATCAGGTTTCATAGCTTTGTGAAAATGTGATGTCTTACTGAATGTGACCTATTTACTCGTTCATCTGTACAAATACAGTGTAGCTTTCATCAGGCCCCTTAACCATTACATATTTTGTAATTTACACTCCTGAAGTATGGGGATTTCTTATGCTTTGCTTTCTTTGGGGTTTTGTGTTGTATGAATCCTTTTGATTCTGTCATTTGACTGTTTTTCATGTACAATTTGTCTGGTAACAGCATTCATCTGCTAAGGCTCTACAATGCATTTATAGCATTCACTGGTATATAGTGCCATGTAGGTCTGAACCAGCTTACAGGGGCTGGTGTAGCAGCAAAGAAAAAGGGCAGTTAACACAAACACACCCCACTTCTTGGGGCAGAGCTGTAGAAAAACAACATACCAAAACAAAATGGAAGAAAATGTCATTTATAAAGAGAAGGGGGGAAAATGGAGAAAAATACCACAAACCCCAGTTCTTTAATGTGTCTGGGAAGAGGTTTTTTTTCCTAACGCTTCAAATGTTCTACAGTGTTGAAGTTATTCCAAGCTCAACAGTGTGATGTATGATAAAGCACCATCATTTATGTCTCTGTCTTCAAGAGAATTTGCCTTTTCTGTTTTCCTTCTTTAGAAACTGTGCTTTTACATATTATCTCTGCAGCACAGACTATTGGAGTGCCGGCTGAGGGAATGCAATTAGCCTATTGCTGGAAATGAATCAATTTGAAATGCCAGAGGTGTTTGGAAAACTGCTACTGGAAATGCCAATGGTACTGAAAATGTCTTTAGTTTCCACATGCAGCATTTACTTAAGGAAACAAAGAGATGACATTGTGTTCGACTGAAGAAAGAAAGAAGTGTGCACCACCACCATTAAGTAACTTGATGGCAATGTCCACATTTTCAAATCAGAGAAATCTGGGAGGCTTTGACCACCAATATATAAGTATTACAATTCAGCGGGAGCTACAATCCTTACACTTCTGGGCTTATTTAAAGCTGATAGAATCAGCTTTTAAAAAATCATTTTTTAAAGCATGTCTTAAGTTAGATTCTGTTTCCCATTAATGCTCCTGAAGATGAGTTTCCTGATTGCAAAATGGATGGTGAGAAGCTCAGGATCCCACAAGCTTTGTTTTATGCTCCGCTGTCTAACAGTTCAGTCTCAAAGTGTGTAGTTTTATGAACTATGACACCTCAGAAGAAGTAATTCCTTCTATGGCTATATCCATCCTTTCCTTCTGTCATGTTCTGCCAGATGCAGATACAGCATCCACAGAGAGATCTTATTGAGATCTTTACCTGCTCCACACTAATGACTGCATCAGGAGTGACTGCAGATTAACCCAGAAGGTCTGTATTTACTCTCAGACTTATCCACTCATTAAGAGCCAGCTCCTGGCTTCAGTGCCTCCTAAGTTTTCAAGATAGGCATAGGAGAAGCACTAATCTTAATTCCTTCAGAGATAGAAAACTGAATTAGAATCTTAACATCACATTTGGGGAAGATAAACAAGGAGGTGATTATACAACCCTACAAAGACTGGCTTACTTTTCTCCCTTGCTGCCTTGTTTCTTATTAAACAGGACTCCTATAATTGCCAGAGAGGAACAGAAACTCAACGCACACATTCCTTGCTCATTAGCAGAGATGTGTTTGTCTTTTGGGGCTTCCTTCCTACCTTTAAAAATAACCAACAAAAGATGCTCATGCTCTGAGGGAGAGGCCTGGTGAGGAACTGGCTGTAGTTACAACTAGTTACGTACAGCATCAGTGGCCTGAAAGAACCTCTTTGAGACACATAAGATTCTCCTCTACACAAATATAAACAACCATAATAACTTTCCTGCATGACTTTCAGTACAAAGCCAGCCATGACTGTAAAAACTGTACTACAGACTATCCCAGGCTATGCTCAGATCAGCAATTCTCAGCACTGTGTTTAGAATTAATTTTCTTTCCCTGGTAATTCTGCATTGCTTCTTACTTTGAAATACAAGCACATTTTGTGCACCAAAGAAATAGGAAAATTTGTCTCACTATTTCCTTTTCAACCAATAATAAATATTAGGGGCATTTGGAAGAGAAAAAAATTTCAAGGCTATCAGGCACCATTATAGAGCACATATAACCACATCACCTGCAGCTCCAATAGATTTAAATCTTTTTGTAAAACCCTGCTGTTATACCTTCCTCTCTTCAGAAACACAATTCATCCAGTTCATTAATGCAGATTACTGTAGCAGAACATAAACTAAAAATACATCAGAATCGGCAAGTGACACATGGCATTTAATGTGCTTTTTATGGCAGTAGAGGTGCTGGTGGCAGCAGGTCCTGGAGCTGAGCTATCAGACACATTGACAGTCACAGACAGCAGAGGATGGCAGGGCAGATTAATAACACAAAGCAGGAGAGAGACATTGAAGAACTTGAGTTTTTGATTATAAGCTGAGAATAAGGAAGGACATTGTTACGTTCACACAGTGGAATATATGTAGTTTTTAAAACATTTGGTTTTTACAGATTTTTTGTGAACATCTCTTTAAGAGCCAGTATAATTTGGGGATGTATTCATTCTATTGATGAATAAAGTCTGTGCAATTTTTTTGTGTTAGTATTATTGTCTGGCTTTCTGCAGCTCTTTTATTTTTTTTCCCTGGCACTGAAAATGCTAATCATGTATTTCTAAAATTGACTGGAAAATAGTGTGCAAAGCCCTTCAGAGTTTGCAAGTGCTCTGTTCTGGCTTAGAGATGCCATTCACATGCAACATTGTCTGGTATTGATTGTAACTGTAACAAATCAGTAAAGGAAAATATAAACAGACCAATGATATTTTCAGAATGCAAAAAATCTGCATGTGTTAAGTCACATATTTTACCTTTTTAAAATATTTGTTTCCTACTTTATATAAATAAAGGCATGGTTTCATATTAAAAGGCAATATTAATTTAATTTGAGGTACTGGGCAGTTGTGGTTTGTTTTTTTATTAGTAGATCATTTGGGCCTAGAGTTTTGGGCTCGGATAATGAAAATGAGGTTTTCACTGCATTCAACAGAAACCTGAATACAATCCAAACATGGACACGCTCTTTTTAATATTGGATAATGGCAATATTTTAGCCTTGTCCAATATTGTCAATCAGACAGGTAGCTACAGGTGCTGGGAAGGGGGAACAGCACTCAGTAATTTTTGGTTGCTTGCTCCATATCCCTAGACCTAGAAATTGAGGTAATGTGTGGATGGCAGAGTGAGACTTTTGTGCACTGTTGCATCATTTTACTTTAAAAAAAAAATCTCTTAAGGAAAGTTCTCACATATTCTCCAACCAAGTTTCAGTTGAAACATGCAGATTCAAGCAAAAAAAAAGCAATGTAAAGATAAAATAAATTGACTAGACCTGCCCTGGAGTCTCTTTTGGCTTGAAACTGCATTGCTTATCTAGTGAGATTTCCCAAAGCCTATGCACTGGAATCATAACTACTAAAAACGCCAGAGTTATACAAGTCCCACTTAAAATCCATAGTATAGAAAATGAATGAGGGAAAGCTCTCTGTGAATCTACCTGTGCTATGGTCAGGTATATTAACTGGTTTGAGCATGATTAGATATTGCAGGATGTGGAAAACATCTGTGTGAAGCACAAACCTTAACCAGCTCTTGTTTAGCCCTGAGTGAAATTCCACTGCGAGGTCACATTACTGCAGGAATTGTGTTGGAGACTTTAAAAAACAAGGACAGCTCTCTCTTAAAATGGGAGACTTCAGGGCTGGGCAGGGGGATGCTCAGTTGACATCACCTGTGACATAAACCATATGTGCCATCCCAGTAGGGGCCTGTCAGAGGACAAGGAAGGGTAGGGCAAGTTCCTGGCTTCCTTCTCTGCTGCATTTAGAAAATCCAAACCTCAGTAAGTCTAATTGGTCCTTAAATGCCCTCAAATTTAACTCCAGATTCCAATCACTTTATTTAAACAACTCAGCAACTTATGTCATCATGCCAACTTGCATTGAATCCATTGTTATGCTTCACTGCTTTACAGAGCTGGGCAGGTAATGTGGCTGAGGCAAGCAAGGCAGCAGTGGGAATATATCAAAATCAGTCTTGTTTTGACTTCACCAGATGAGTGAAAAATCTAGCGGTAAAAAACTAGCCATCTGAAAGTAAATTTTTCAGCTAAGTGTGTAAGGTGTGCGTTGTTTGTAGGATGACTGATCTGAAGTTTTTAAAATATTAACCATATTTTAAATTATCAGAAGAAGGTAATGTTTGCAGATAAATGTACACCAGCAGCAAATCAGGTGGGCTTTCCATTCTGAGATGATGTTTTAAAATTACAGGAGCAATTGTTGGTTAGCATTTAGAGAGGGATGGTAGTGGAGCATATTCTCCACTAGGAGAGTAGCTCTGGAAGAAAAGGAATAGCCTTTAATTTAATTAGAGTTAAAATAAGACTTGTTGACATTAACCTTCCATGTTTCCAAAGCACCTATTGCTAATCTCAAATTGCTCTAACATCTAAAATACAGCAGCATCACTTTACTAGTGTATTAAGGATTTAAAATGTAACTTGTAATTTTTTTTCAGTGAGCTGTAGAACTCCAAACTGCAAATCATAAGTGATACTTTGCAGTTACAATGAGTTTACACCCATTTCTCAGTAAAATTTTCATATTGCTCTTACATAGTGAAAAGGATAATAGTCCTTCCACTTTGTAGGCAATAAAACAGAGGAACTAACTTGGTCGCTACAGTTCAGGCAAAGGCCTAAAAATTATGTAACCTATTTCAATTGAGAGCATAGACATAAGTGAATATTTGCACAGAATGTACCATGAACAGATAAAATTATTGTAATGTTATTTTGCTTTGCTAAGGTTTGGGGTTATACCTTGATAAATTCAGCCATCCCAGAAGCATGATGTGGCCTTTGCACCACCTATGAGCAAGGGTACCAGGAGTTTACTTTTAAAAACAAGATTAAAAACCCATTGTCCTGGGTCTGAGTTTTCAAGTCAGGGAGAACTTAGAAGTGTCTGTTAAAATCTCACAAATGCCTTTAAAATGCCACCTTCCCAAAAGGGAAGCCTACACCTACCCCTGAAATTAAAAGTCCCCCATTTAAGTAAACCTTTCCAGCAAGAAAATAAATTCATTACTGTTTTGCCATCATTGAGAAACTGCATAAAAATTTCAAATGAGAGCTGCAAGATCCAGCTTTGTCTTTTTTCCATATTTTTACAGGGAAGCAAGTGCATGAATGCTGTGACTCATGTTGGTACTGTCACCGCAGAAATTACCACTGTTCCTCAAGCTGTTAAAAGTTTGCTGTTAGAGAAAAAGTGAAGAGCTTTTGTCTGAGGAGGAGGAGGAGGGGGGTGGCAGGGTGCATGCAGCTATGTGCAAAGAGAGGAGAATTAGTGGAGTTTACCTGACAGTCTGGCAATCTGGCCCCCTGGCTAGTTGTGAGCCGTGTGGCGGTATGGAGGCAGCAGGCTGCTGACAATCTACAAGAAACTGATAAATTAGACATATATACAGAGAGATTACAGAGCAAGGGGTTAGTAACGGCAGTACACAGGCTAGGCATCTCAGGGAGAGATTTAGTGAGGAATGTGCTCGTGGTGCCTTATCTGACAGGAACACCTTTTTTCTGATAGCAGTGACATTGGCTGTTGCCTTTTTCTCCTTTTCAGAAGAAGCACTGGAAACATTTTTGTTTGTTTTTCCTTAGCACTGACAAATTTTTTGTTTAAACAGACAGCAGTAATGGGCTGTATTCAGGATCTGGGTTTAAACCTTATGCTTCTCATTCTTCTGCTCACCATGAAGTTTTTGCTCACATCTAATATGAAAAAAATCAATAAAGCTACTCAAAATTTATCCGAAGAACTTCTATCTATATAAAAACAATTATGTCACCTCATTACAAGAAAGAGCTGTAAGAAAGCTTTTCAATTTCTGAACAATGCTTGTGAGATTGGGGGGTTTTGTAGGGAAAAAAGGAGAACTTGGTACAGTCCGTTTCATTGTTTTGTCCCAATTATTTTATCAATTCCCTGTCAAAGAAGTTTCCACATTAATCACTGGTAAAGTTGTGTTACGGTTCTTAATTTATTAAATAACAGTAGAGCCAAATAATCCTTCATTGGTGTTTTCCTGTGACATTCAAAATATGAAAACAGCTTTAGGCTGGATAATACTTGTGGGGCTTCATAAAAGTAGTTCAACAAGACAACCCTGCTTTCTAAGTCAGGAGTGTTTACTGAGATTTACAGATCTCAAGATTTGCTTATTTTCCCTGGAGCAGTCTGGTCTTTCATTCTGTGTGATTCAGATTGTCACACAACAGAGTCATCAGGATCTTTTCAAACATTAGAATCCATAAGTGAAATTCTGACCCTACAAAAAACTACTGGAGATTTTTTACTGGGCACTTTTTGTGTCCAGTAGGATTTGCAGACCTATCATCCTTCCTGACGGCTTCAACCTGATTCTCAACCTATTTGAAGGAATGGGGTTATTTTCCCCTAAACCTTAAAAACAAGACAAGGGAGCTCCATGTACTTGGAAAGAATTTTATTTTTTTTCAATTGGTTGCTACTTAAAGCTCAATGTCAATAATTATTTCTCTTTACAATGTAGATGTGTTTCAAAACCCCCTTCTACTCTTTGTGTCAATCAATGGAAGAACATGCAAGTAATTTGCTGTCAAGAGTGTTGAGATGACATCAGGTGCTGCAGAGCAACACACCTTCATAGCACACTGACCATCATATCCACTATTATAATATTTCCCTTCCAGCTCACAGGGCTTCTCCCTAGTTCCTGAGAAGATCTGTGCTGACCTCCAGTGGGTAAGAAGCAAGTGTACCCAAATCACTGGTTTCTTCCTGCTTCAGCAAAGAGGAGAAGAGTTTGGACCGGTTTTCTAGTACATGGGTTAGAAAAACACATGCAGAGTTTGTGCCAGCACTGCCAGAGTCAAGGGCACCCCTCTGGGCACTCTGGAAGGTCACAGACCTTGGCAGAGAGGTCTGAGACCTGAGGAAGGGAGTTTGAAACCTGGACAGGGGGGTCTGTCCAGGGGGGGTGCCTGGCACAGAGCCTAGGAAGACACAGGCTTTGATTTCAGTCCATGAGAAAAACTTCCAACACAGAGAGGAATTACAAGTCACAAAGGTGTAACAGACAGTAGCGTAGTTTATCATCAGGTGGGAAATTTTTTAGTTTTGGGATCCTTAGAATGGAGGTGAGTAGGGAACAAGATGGAGGATTTAGGGCTGTACCCTGGGTTCTTCTTGCTCTCCCCTGGCATCCATTTTCTGCAGAGATGATGGCACAAAGTAGTTTAAGGAGATTGGGTCAGAGTAGAAATGACCCCTTTAGTAGAGGTAATAAGCATTGGCACAGAATTGTAAATAACAAGTAAGTAATTATCTGTATAAGAAGGCAGCGACCTCCCATCACGGGGGGAGTCGCCTGTGTCTGAGCTGCTGCCAACATCTCGGCCGGGCACAGAGAAAAATGTAAGATAAGAATTAATAAACACGGGAGAAACCAAGAAACAACGAGACCTTGAAGACTCCATTTCATTCTCATGCCAGGCTCAGAGCCTTCAGAGGGCAAAAAAGGCTCTCTTGAACCACCACCTGGAACTCGGGTGAAGAAAACCAAACCCGAGAAGCACCATTGTGTCTGGAAGCAGAAATGGAATTAGAAAGAATACTCTGCCACTCTCATTTATCAGGATTGTCACTGCAGAGGAGTGCAAGAGTTGGCAATGGGTTTGAGTCATGAATAGAAGAGTCACAATTTCAGCACAAAGCTCAACTAAAAATAAGAGGTGTCTGAGAAACAGACGATCAGACTAACTGCAGACAGAAAAATATATATTAAAAAAACTAATTAATGCTTTATTCTAAACAAAATAGTTTGCAGAAGTGCAAAGTAAAGTCATCCCTGACAGGTAATAAAAGGTTGCCAGTGACGAAAGAAATACAGAATAGAATGCTGTGTGATGAAAAGGTGCAGACAGGTTTCACTAATTCAGAAGAAATTGTTCTGACAGGCTTTTCCAGAACAACATAAATGCCTGATTTATGACCCTGTTCTAATCTCTCAAACATGGTGCAAATATTTTATGATGCATCTTGATCTGCTACATTCGGCAGAATGCTTGAATAGTGAGCCAGGTTCTGGGAGGATTATGCAAACTGGGTAATAACTATTTTGGTGTGAGCACCAAATGACTCCCTTGACTTTATGAAATATTATTCTAGCTGGTGTCAGCAAAGCTCAGGAAATCTGGCTCACGTTCACATCAGGACCAGATCTAGTGATCCACATGTCTTAAGATGACTGAATCATCCTACATCCTCCAGGAGTGAAGTTTCTGAGGATTATGCAGGAAAGAGCTAAGCAGAATGCATATGGCTTACATAGACACATTTCAAATTCAAAGGAGCTTCTTATCTACTTATGTCCAAGTAGCTGTGCAAGAGCTAACTTTATTCCTTCTATATTTAATCCTTTTAAGTATTTTGGAGGATTTACAACACCCTTCTCTAATGTCATGACAATCATAAAATGACTTCTTTCTACTAAGGAATTCCTGCCTGTATGAAGTAAACGTTTGTTTCTTTTTGAAAAACTCTGCTGAAGGTTAAAAGTCTCATAAAAGTCTTTACTAATTCTAATGCCACATGCTATAAAGACAAGGTAAAAAAGACATGTTCTCTTGTACTAAAAAAAAGTAAAAATAAATTTTAAAATCACACTGAAGGAAGTGTGTTACCTGTACTTTTCAAATATCATGGCCTGCCAGTCAAGCTACAGAGTGAAAGAAAGAACAGTCTGTCATTTATGTAGAAGGTACTTGGGGTACAGACACAAATTACACTTTTTGGTGTGCCTTCTGACACTACCAAGAAAATCATCAATTAAGTTATTAAATACAGACTATCTTATTTCTCCGTCATCTTCACTTGCTGTTAGGAAATAAATCACTTTGGGGCAGGGGATGAGCTGGCTGATCTCAAGTTCTTTTACAATTCCATGAACCTATAACAAAGAAATTAATTTTAGTGCTCGTTTCAACCACAAATGGCAAAGAGGAGCTATTGTACACAGAAATTCACATGCCAGTTTTCACTGAATTCAGCAGGATTTATGCCTGCAGAGTATTGTGACACTATCCAACAACACCTACCACTGGCTGTATTGGAAAATTGAGGTTTGACTTGTGCTATATGTTAGCCCTGTATCAATTTTTCAGTTCCTGACATTTTCGCCAATTGCCATTTAGCCATTGCACAATGATGATGTAAAGGGCTCCGAGATTTCCTCTCTCACAGATTAGCCACTGCTGATTTTCCTTTGGAACCTAAAGCCTAGTTCTAATCAGGCTAATCGACTCCTGATGTAAGAGCATTAAAAAAAACCCCACAGGCTCAGAGAAACTACATCTGCTCACATGAGCACTGAATGTGCTGCTATAAATTATCTGCTGAGAGCAAATCTCACCAAAAAGAGAGTATTTTCCTGTGCTTCCCTTTGGCTCAGCCACAAAAACAACACATTTCCCTGGTGTCACAAGATGTGCTCTGCCCTCCAGTCTGTGAACTGGGTGACTCTAACCAACACAGGTCTGCTTGACTGGGTTATTTGTGTCTCAGATGGGCTTGCCTTCTGTTGACATCAGCAATGTCCTCAGTGAAAAATCCACACGCAAGCATTTCCAGTCCCACCTGCTCGGGGCCCAGCACACTGCAATGAACATTTCAGCACATTTTGACTCTCAGTAAATTCCTAATCTCTACACAGTGCTCTCAAACATCAAAACTACTCGGAATCCCAAGATAAGCATAATAGACTTTTAACTGCATTTAGTTCAGCTAATCAATGAAAAAAAAAAATCCCCCTTTTATCTGAAAGGGTAAAATTGAGAGTCAAACAGCAAACCAATCAGCAGGTACTGTTACATATTTTACATTTCTGATATGAAAACATTGGGAAAAATCTGTTCTTGATAAATGAAAATCTGTCAATAATTGTTTATGACCAAATGTGAGATTGAGGCTTTTTCAGTCTGTTAAAACAAACCTTTCCTAACATCCCATAGATCACTTCAGGCCAACAGAAACTCCTTCTTTCCTAGGTAGAAGTTTTCAGGCTATCTGACTTTGTGTTATGCTAACCAATGTCAATTGAACTTGCTCCACCAAGTCTGAGGAATTTGATAACATGTCTATGAAGCTGTTATTGACAATTTACTTGCAAAGAGAAGCTGTCTCCATTAATACGGTCATGAAATGTTTTCATCCCTGAAATGTCAATTTAATGGGAAAGAATGAAGGGTCAATAGCATTAGTTGAAAGTACTGGGCAAAGAACAGATCAGTAGCCTTCTAGTTGTGCAGATCTAAAAATGTGATACAACACAGAGCAAGACCTACAAAGAAAATAAATCAATCCTCTCTGCTCAAAGGTGAGGAAAAAGGGAAATTTCCAAACCAAAAGACAAATGTGAGATGTCAAGAAGAATGGGGCAGAGAGTACTAAGATGCTTGCCCTCCTTGCTAAGATTTGTAGAGAGGCTTTCAAGCTACAATCTGACAGGACAAGAAAAGTCCCCAAATTGCTTATATATGGGGGCGACAAGGACATAAGTTTATACATTATTTGACAGCTGGTTTCACTTGTAATTTATCTTCATTTTTCTAATGAATGCTAAAAAAACTTCGACCTTCCTCAAGGCCAAGAGGAAGTTTAAGAGGTAATAGTTATCACAAAGACCAGCTGATGAGAGGACAGCTGTGATTTACCTTCGGAAAAAGCCACAGACAATGGCACAGGTCAAAGATTAGAAGAGTCTCTCCCTTCTCCTGCCTCCAGGGTCAGTTTGAGTCTGTAAATAACACAGTTACTTCTGCCCTACACACAGCCCCAGCAGACGGGTCAGTCAGCTGAAAACTGGACACAGCTCCATGTTCCTGCAGGCTGCCCTGGAGGGAGAGGACTACGGTGGAGCAGCCACTGGGGTTCCATCTGGAGCCTGGCTGGCCTAATTAACCCCAGCTTGCTCAGAGCAGGATTGACTCAGCTTGTCCCGGCCTGTGAGCAAAAGGAGCAGTGTAGGAAGACTGTGCAGAGCCATTCTATCACTCCATGAGAGCCAGCCCCATCCTGGCACAGCTGCACACCCGCAGCCAAATACAGTTCACCAGGTGCTGCTTAGCTCGTGTACGTTTTCCAGCACCCACATTATCTGTGATTTTCCACTGTGTGAATTTTATCTCAGTTCCATTAAAGTGAATAATGGATCATTGACTGCAGATAGATAAATGTGTCAACCAAGTATCATTTTCAGCTTTCTTCATGGCAAAGGTCATCTACTATGAAATTCCTGTGCTGAGAGTGCAAGTACACAGGTAACTCACATCTTAAGCTTGTTGTTCAGGAAACTTAATAGCTTAGATTACTTTTGATTGGAGAAGTTACAACAACAATTAATTCTTCCACTACTTATATCTTAGTCTTCTTAAAAACTATTTGAAGAATAAGAGATGTGAGCATGCTCCTGAACTCCCATTAACCACCAATATCCATACAGTGCCCTAAGGTACACTGGGTCAGCAGTAGGATGTATCTAAAATCCTCATCTCCTGTCATGTCCCCATGCATGACATCATCTTTGTCATGCAAAGAAGGCTCAGGAATGCCCCACTGTTTCTACAATCACAACCTCCTCCTCCTGCTGCTCCTCCTCCTCCGAGCACCTTAGGACAAGGTCAGGCAGAGTTAACCTAACAGGGGGTTTGCTGTTAAATGCTTCTCAAGAGTAAGAGCAGGTAGGGAGTTTAACTGCTATTTTCTTATGGCATTCAGGGAAATGCTGTCTATCTTGGTGATTTCCACAAACAGACTCATGGAGCATCACTGACAACTTCTCACACTGCCTGGCACACAGCACGGACAGCCGTGGTTTTGTAGGTCACTGATTCAGGGGATTTCCAGAACATGTCAGGTTTCTTGGCTATGTCCTAGTGAGTTCTTTCATCTATCCATACAGCAGCTACACTATATGGAGTCCTTTTACCCTTAATTTCCTTATTCTGTGTGACTTTACCTGTATTTTCTTTTTAGGTCTGAATTATCCCAAATCTAGAGATCTGTTCCCCCATCAGTCCATGTGTTTCAGTGGTAATGTGCCTGCTGGCTAAAAGCACAGTGATAAAGCCATATCCCAGCCTTGCCTTTTCTTGTAGCTCATATTAAGAATAGCTTTTTAAAAATAAATAATACCTCATCATTAGCAAAATTAGCAAAATACATTTTTCTCTCTCAGTTACAGGTTCAGAACATTAAGAGGTTTCTTGTCAGCTCTGTAGGTTTTTTCACACTTTTAATATCATGAAATGCTCATGTTATTTCTCAAATGGTTTCTGTGAATGCTTAAATAATTCCTCATTAAATCTACAGAGAAGCTAAATAATGGGTTAGTAAAACAGGAGAAATGGAAATGGCATAAGCTGAAAAATATATCTTCAGTTTCTTTCTTTTATATACAGTTCATAAAAAGCACATTTAGAAAGGTCTGATGATTCACGAAACACTAAAAGACACAAACATTTTAAACATTTCAAAAGGGGAAAAGAAAGGTCTTAAAATTACATAAATCATCACATTTCAATCTTGTTTACCATGGAAACAGAAGTCAAGGATACGTTTCAGGTCACAAAAATCATCCAGAGCAACAATACCTGCACTATTATATGGATAAAGAAGGGCCTGATCCAAAGTTTGAAGTCAGTGGGAACAGTAATTTTAGTAGGCTTTGGAAGAAACAACATCAGTTATGATAAGGTTCTATGCCCGTAAAAAATGTAGGCAGGGAGATATTTACAATCCAGGACAGGAGTCTTGCTTAAAGAATTGCTGTGAGCTTCCTCCAAACACCACAACATCCCACAGAACTGCTCTAATAGAGAGCTGAGGTGTCAGCCTGTCTAATTTAAACAGAGACTCACTTCCATTTTGCCTAATTTACTAGGCAAAAAGCACAATATTGAACATTCCTGTGTATTTGATGGCAAAAATCAGCAAGTCATGGAACTACATTAAGTCTTGTCATAAACGAAGATGACTTTTGTCACCAAGACTGTAAGGCTATTTCAATCTCGGTTTTAGTTAACTGATAGGACTGGATTTCAAAGCCCAAAATTTTCAGAGAAAGCAACAAATATGTGGTAAAATGCCTTAAAGATTTGATGTGTCACCTGTATACCTGCTTACCTAGAAAAAAACAGAAGTCTAAATAAGACATTACTGGAGAACTTCAACAAATAATGCTAACGTAAACCATCCAGCAATGATGTCATAGCTTAGACAGAGAAAAATGCCAATAACCTTTTAATGAAAATATACAGCAGAAAGGCATGGATTTCACTGCAATCTTTTATTATTATTTTTTAATGTTTTATCAAACAAATTAGGGCTTCTATAAAAAACTGATTTTATTTCAGGTATAGTGAAAAAATGTAAAAAATAAACTAAACTTGTAGAACTGCAGCGAATTCATGCCACAATAGCTAAATCATAATGAAGTAGCTAAATTGTATTGATCAGCATGAAATGTGTGGCTTTGGTCTCATCAGTGGCAACTGGAAAGCTAGATGCAAGAGAGGAAAAGCACAGAGTGAAAAGGTCCTGTTCACAGTGGCACCAAGAGGTAAAAGTACATTTAGCCAGCTGAATTCTTCATCAGGTACAGCCAACCAATGCCCTTGGCAAGGACACTGTTCCTCAAATTCAAAACGGCCTCCACAGGGACAACACACCATGCTTGAAATGGCATAAATATGCAATGCTCATTAAGCTGAGATAAATGAGCATATCAGATGCAGGACATGGCCCTGAGAGCAGGAAGATATATACACATATCTGTATATATGCACTGATACTGCTCATCAAACAATGAACACACATAGACACAAATATGGCATGTATACAGAACCCACAGAAAATAGGACAATGCACAAGAAAAAAAAAGAGAACACAGATAATAAGAAAATAATGACTGAATTATCCCTTTTGTGAAGAGCATCATACTCAGGTTTAAAAAAAACCCTTACACATGTTTTTTTAAAAAACCGACTAAAAACATAAAATCCATTTTTCATGAAGAGCAGAGACAGATTAAACCAATATTGCATGAGTCTCACAACAGCCAGTGGCCTGTCTGATTGCACAAGCTCAGAGACATCTTGCAGGTACAGGATCATCATCAACACAAGTACATTCCCAGTAGATGAAAATACAACATGGTTTTTCAGAAGAATCATCCATGGATCTCTAATGAAGCAAAGTGCAATTTGTATTCAGACTAAATTTGTGTTACCGGAATAAAGTTGTGGGTTTTTTAAAAAAATAATGGTTCTGCAGAATTTCCATGCTTTGGATTGCTTGGATGGAGCAAATCAAACTTTCCTGAGGGAACAATTCAGAACAGACCAGACTGACTAGTTAAATACTATATGGCTGCATATCTTATATAATAGTGGTGCCTTGGTTAACCACCTCTCCTGCCTTTCAAGAATAAACTCTTTCACATCCAATATACAGAAAAATCCACATTGTTAAAAACTCAGTATAAAAGTATCTAACTTAAAATCAGCACAGAAAGAGGTATCTATATCCTAATCATGTCAATTTTCCTCTTCATCAGCTTATAAAATTCCTTCACAAAGGAGAAGTAAGAAATATTTAAAACTCTTCACTATGTGACCTGAAAAATTGCAAAGATCTACAAGGCACCCTCCTGGCAAAATTTGTTTCTGAGCTGACAGTGTTCCTCAAAGGACTTCCTCCATAACCATTTTTAAAAGAAGTTGTGCCTTCTGTGTTCAGATTTCTGAAAGTCCTTCTGTTTCAAAATTGAGAAGTGCATATACAACAGCAAGGTTAGAAATTTGTGAGGCGCTTTCTGACATTGGTACTTCAGCTCAAAAGCAAAGCTGAAACTGTTTTTGGCAAAATATTCCTAAACAAACAAAAAATGTGCACAGCTAAAGACCTTAAATGCAAACCCTTTTCATCACATAAGGAAAGTAGACACAAACCTGCTATCAAAAATGTATTTCTCTGACCTTTACACAGGCACACCTCTCCAGACAGCCTCCTTTGTACAGAGAGGTGTCAGCCTGAAAATCTCTGCTCCTTTTCCCAACCCCTGCATCCAAAAGGGGAGGGTAAGGCAGCTTCTACTGACAACACACCTTTTGAAGAGAATTTCCCATATCTTCACACTCCTTAAACAAGATGAAGAAGCAAGAAGGAGGAGCAAAACCAACAATCTTGCCCCACATGCCAAGTTCCACTTTAAGGTTATTTAAAGAAAAAATGCAGAAGGAACATGAGCTTCTGATTACACAGAGAATAATCTTTTATAGAATATTTTGGAAAGTCACATCTAAAACACTGCACTTTAAAAAAAGCTTAAAATCTAGAAAGAACAAATATTTTTAAAAAGTGCGAGAGTGTATTCCTCATCCCTTGAGCCAAGAGGACTTACTCAACACCTCACATGGCCTATCAAAAGCCCTTAATTCTGTATAACACTAAAAACCACCGACTCAGAAGACCCTCTGCTCCTCGTGCTAAATTGTGCTTGTGCTACATCAAACAGATCAATGCATTCCCAGGTTTCTTACCTATTCTTCACATTTAAAACCACTCTCAGTGTAAAGATAAGTAGCAAAAACAACTCTTAAGCAGTTTCTACTGAGCTTCAGCTTAAAGATTTAATTACAAGAGCTTCCTAGGACCTCAACATTTGGGTCATGGAGATTTTGTATTTTCGTTTTCCTTGTTACCTTCAAAAAATACTTTCCACCTACAGATGCTGAAAGTTAGGTCTTGGTGACACTCTAGCAATTGCTTTTGGGATAGAGCTTTTACAAATGAAGTTAAATTCTATGGTAAGAATGCAAGCCAACAAACAAGAGCTAGTTTTTTGTACCACATTGTGATTCATATTTGGTTTACTGTAAGTATAGAACTACGTCAGAAATTAATCTTGGATTATTTTTTGAGTAACTATTATATACTCTTAATTATGTATGGTAGGTGGTGAGCTTAGTGCCTGAGCAGTTGCTATACTATTATGTGCCATTCTTTGTGCTGTCTTTATCTTCCACATTAGTTTCTTCTTGTGGGAATTAAATGCCAGGCTGTAAAGCACTCTTGAAAGACAGCTGAAAAGCAAGCATGCTTTCAGGTTTAATGTGCTTTCAGAAATGAGCAACCCTACAAACCCACCTAATTTTGCAAGTGGGTTCTTTTGTTTGGTTGGAGTTTTTTTTACAGGTTTTTAGAAGAGCCATTTTATGAAATGGTTTGTAACAATGAAGAAGAATTAATTACAAAAATACAAACTTTGCATCACAGCAAACTAGCATAGTTCTGTTGAAATCCATGTGTCTATCCTGGCTTGGATCAACCAAATATCTGACCTCAGCTGGGCTTGGAATTTGAGGGAAATGTGTTACATTTAAGGCTGCTATCTTCCTGTGATGGTTTTGGTTTTTTCTGTTGTGATAAAATAAAATAGATATTACTGTACAGATTTCTCTAACAGGATTGCTCATTATGATCTTGCAATGTGTATTCCTTCAGAATATGAAATATTTTACTTTTTACAGTGTTTTCCTGTGTGAGATTTTAAATACTAAGCATAAACAATAGGGGAAAGAAGCATCTACCACATTTTGTTTGGAGAGTGCTCCAACAAAGGAGATTCTCAGGTGGTTTATTGTTAATTCTGAGTGAGAACTGCAGCCATTGGTTACTGACCTTTTCACAACATGTTGGGAAACCTTTTACTCCAGGTACATCTTCTACAGAAGGATCTTGATTTAATTTTAAGCTGAAATAGCAGAACTTTATATTCAATTTTTGGAATTGCCACGCTAAACCATCAGACAGAGAAAAGACTGCTGTTGAGGCAGGTCTAGGAAACCTTTTTAGACTATTTCTTCCCTGGAAGCGGATGAGAGAACAGTATTTCATATTTGGGACTGTGGTATATTAAGAGGCACCTACTGACTTCATGTTCAAGGAGTTTGAACACAACTGCAAAGGAAAGGTCATTTTCCAGTGTTCCACACTGCCAAACCCAGCACTAGGCTTTCTATATGCCCTGATTTTTTCATGTAGTTAGGAAAACAAACAGAAACACTTCCAAAGGAGGGCTGGAATTGTGCTGGGCAAGTACTGGCTGTTATCAGAACAATAAAGACTTGAAAGTGTAAAAATACATGTCAGCAGAATAGAAGCAAAGAAGAAACGAACAACAAAGCTAAATGCATGCCATTACCTAGGGGAAATGGAACATGATGCTTTGGAAAAGCACCGAGTGGTATTTTTAGCCCCTGCGGGCAGTTAAGAGCTATTAGTTCAATTAGAAAGCCCAGATCAAGTCGTGCTGTCGAAGCTTTGTGTCGGAGGTACCTGCACGCTGTTCTAAAGCTGAGGGCATTCAAATGGAAATCGCACAGGACGTGACAGTCTCTTGCTTAAGAGGTCTCCAATTCAGCTGGTCTTCCTCTGAAGACGGCTGCCAAAAGCAATCCAGCTTTCCCTCTCCAGGCATCCAGCGGCAGTCAAGGCAAAGGCAGCCTCTCCTGCCAAGCACCAAGCCCAGAAGAAAGAGCAAGAGAAACAGAGCCAGAGCTGGCCCCTGCACGGCGCCCATGGGGAAGAGCCACTTCTCCTGCCACCAGCTTCAGCTATTTTGGCTCTTGGTCTCCATCTCCAAACATATTCCTAGTTACAGCCTCCCAGTCCTCACATCCCTGAGAGCTCATGAAAGGACAGGGAAGTCCTCACATCACATGCACAAAAAATTATTTTGAAGGAAATAGTTTGCAAATTTAGAAGAACAAAACTAAAACGTGTTTCCATTTAATGTAGGTTTGATTCATTCTTACTCCACTCCTGGGGACTCAGCCTCAAGCCAAGCTATATCTTCCTCCACAGTGTTTGAGTTTGGATGCTGCTTTTTTGCACCCTCTCTGACAAAGAAGCAAGTGTGGGTTGCTACACTTCTTGTTGCCTTGCCTGACTGCACAAATCATCTGGGAACAGAAGCTCTTTGTGAGACAAATCTTTTAAACATTCTCAATAAAAGCAGCAGAATAACATTCTTCACTGTACCTTACTTTCAGGAAACAGATAATTAGACAGATAGCAGGAAAATCCTACTTGGTTCATGACTCCTTTCATCTGTTAACAACAGTAAGAAATCTTCCAGAAAGTGGTACAAATGATGAATAATTCCCTGCTTAATCCTCAATTTGGTTCTATAACCTGGTCCTCCCAAGACTGGAATCTGAATGCTAAGAAAAATCTTGGGTTTGGACCTGTCAGTCTCACAGGCTGAGACTAAGGCCATGCAATGGTATAAAATTCTGACAAATGCATTCAGAAAGATGAGATTGCCGCAGATTCATAAAGACAACTGTAACATAAATTAGTGACCCTGTCTCAACACCCTTATACTCTAAATATGTAGAGATGTACCTAAAGTGACAGGTAAGACTCCAGACAAACATAATTTCCTGGACAATTCTACCTTTCAGGCTGGTTCATCCTTTGGTTACCATTACTGGACAAAAAGACAGTGTCAGTATTTCTCAATCTGTGGTCCATGCATCTGTGATATTCCAAGAGATATCAGATGGTTCTTTCCCCCCATTCCCATGTTTTTCTTCTCAGCAGACAGCTCTGATTTATTTACTGCAACACACCCTAGGAAAATGTCTTGTTTAGACTCTCTGCAGTTTTACTCTTGTCCTCTGAGTGGGTGTTACTTGCATGGCACTACTCAAAGGCAGCTCTGACACTGATGGCACTAGGTGTGAAACATAACTGCTACAGGGTACTGCTCAGCTTCCCAGAATAAACATTTACTCGAGCAGGAAACTACTTTTATGGGTTTCAGCTTTCATATTTTCTACTTATGCTTTTTGTGTATAACATTTCAAAAGAAAGAATGAACAAAATTACCACCAGACAGGACTGTGCCCAGTAAAAGGCTAAAGGTCCTGCTCAGGTGCAGAAGATAAGAAATCATTAGCTGTTCTCTCAGGAGAAGAAAGCTATCACGCCTTTGAAATGTCATCCCTGTTTGCATTTCCTTTCTACGCCTGGTTCGAAGCAGACACTACATTTTGGCAGGAAATTAAGAGCAAAGCCTTCCTGCACAGATTAACTTCATGACTCAATTTGTATAAACTAAGCCCTCAGTGAGTTGAACTTGGCCCTTTGGAAAACCCTGACAATGCTCCAGGGTGAGAAGACAGGTGCTGCAGAGGCTCCTGCACACTGCCAGTCCCTCCCTTGCTGGTCCTCACACATCTGACTCCTCTATCCCATGGGATTTGTGTCTTCCAGGGGGACTACCAATGCCACCACCAGGCTAAGCTCCACCCAGGCACAGGGGTGCAGCCTCTGTGGATGCCAGTGGGACTGCACCCACGTACCACAGCAGGACTTTCCACACTGCATCTGAAACCAGTCTGGGCCACTGCCAGCAGAATGTCATCTCCTGCCACCTGTGACACAGGAGGAGACATTTTGCTTTTCAAGAAGGTGCCCAAATTAAATCACATCTGCAGTGCTGGGAAGGTCCCCTGCTCTGCTAGCCACTCAGCACCACATGCACCCAAGGAAAAAATGTTTACCTGGTATGGCCACGGTTAACCTTTTTTCCTTGCTGAGACGGTGCCCATGGATGAATTCACTCATGGAAGGGGGGCCCCTCAGAAGGTATGATTCTGTGGAGGCAGGATGAGGGGGGGCTCTTAATAATTTCTGGAGGTAGGTCCCTGAAGTCCTGGGATGGCTCTGATCACAAAGGGAAGGTGAGAATAGTCTTGCAGGAGATCCAAGAAAAATACATATGGAAACAAAAGAGTTTTACTTTAATTACCTTTCAACTCCTCACAAATGACAATATCAACTTAACTTGCTTAACAGGTAAAAATCAACTGTGGTTGACACCCATGTCATTTCCAGACAGGACACCTTGCCTGCATTGGAAACCCTCATTCACCTCTGGGAAGGAGGAGATGAGGTTGGGTTATATTTCAGCATCCTCAAGTCAGCTTGTATAAGGTTCCCTGATTGTTCTCTTGGTTTTGCATTGTGATTAGAGCATACAAGAAAAGGGGATGATTATCTAGGACTTCTCTAAAAAAGTCCTCTTCATCTTCAACACCATGGAGATGCCCACACCTAGAGAGTTTTGGCAGGGGCAGGCACAAGACAGGAGCTCACTGCTTGAACAGCAAAATATTTGCATTAGGTTATGAATGGCAGCCATCCCCTTCAAAAGGTTTCTTGCTCCCATGTAGAAAAATTGATCTGAGTGAACACATCCATATTCTTTTCACACTGATAAAGAACGAGTGAGCACCAGAGCTTAACAAAGAAATGCAGCTTCTTTCACGTTAAGCACTAAGATGCTCACAGAGCACAATCCTTTTATTTCAGATGCTCATTACGGAAAACCATAGGGAAAAGTTAAAGAAAACTCATTAAAAAAAATACATTCACACTTAATATTAAAGACATACAAGATGCATCAAGACACTGACAGAATATAGTTCAAAACACTGCATTCAGAAGGAGGAAATAACAGTGAGTAGGTGGATCAGAACCACATGTTGCCAGGCTTTGAATTTCATACTCATATCCTCCCCGCCTCCTTCTCCCCAGTCAAAGTATGGAAAGAAAAAATAAAAGCGAAAAAAGGAATCATTATGTTTATAATTCAGCGAACGACTTTAATGCAAGTCTGACTACTGCACTGTACTGTAAAGATCACTGCATGCATACCTTTTCCTCTGAGTGCCACTGCTGACCAGTAAGTTTGGTTGCTGTGGGCCCTGACTATGCAGGAGGAAAGTGTCTATGCTTGGCACGGTGGCTGATGCCTCCTCACTTACTTTAGGGCTGCCGATCTTGCTCTTTCCCAGCTTGCCTTTGCTGCGTCGGGATTGCTCGTGGTCGAACTCTAAATCCTCCAGCCGCTGGGTCAGGGCAAGTTTTTGCTGGATGGCCATGCGCAGGAGAGAGTTCAGGGTCTTCTTCTCATCCTCCGCAGCCGCCAGCTGCCTCTGCATCTCGTCCAGCTGCGTGACGTACTCATCACACCTGTGGGAAAACAGCGCAGAGATCTGGGGAGACGGCCCAAGAACTGACTCTAGCACTGAGCACATTCCTGGACTTCAGTTACAGAGCCAGGCTCAGATCCCAGCTTTTGCTGACCCTAATCCTGGCAGCAGGCAGCCTGAATTCCTCTGTTCATGCTTGGAATACATTTGGACTTGGATCTGAATGTCAACACTGCCCATTCAGCAAGACAACCTGCGCCTATATTAACATAGTCTACGACAATGTAACACGTTTCTGATGCAGATAAAAAGCAATTGGATGGGATGTATGGGATTATTTCTAGTTTAGACCACAAATAATAATTTTGCGTGCTGCTTCTACTAGTAGGTCATCATGGATAATAACATCTACCAATCAGAAAATAGCATTTTCCATAGGCAGTAATATCCACTTCAAGAAAGTATTACAAAAGAAGACTGCAAGTAGTTTCAACACTTGACCATCAGATTTTGTGAAATGAGAAACCTTCAGTTATTTACCCTTCCTAACTATTTATTACCATGATTACCATTAGTTTCCATTGATTAAAAGGATCCTATTCAGGAAACCCCACATCTGGAATTTATTTCACATTGACTGTTGAATCTCTTAGAGGTGTTTTCATTGTTGTGGTCACCTACTCCTTTTTAGTCTTCAGCCTTTGTTACCCAGACGAAAAATTATCTTCTCATTTGCTTTAGATCTCTGAGAACTAAAACCACTTTTCTTATGATTTTGTTAGATTTAAGACCAAATTCAATTTGTTTCTGCTTTTAGCAATACTTCCCAAAGTTAACAAGAAAATCAAGGCATTTCAAAATAGTCTTAAAACACATTTTGAAGTGAAATCACTTCAGTTTGATAGCAATAGACCATCTAATCAGTAAGAACCAAGAGCAATAAAAATAAATGTATCCCAGCAGTGAGATGCTTCACAGACAGCAGTACTGCGTGACCATCAGACATTTGTGGAAACACCCAAGGATTTTTCATGCTGAATGATGCAGCTTTCACCAGATTCCCTTCCCATAAGAGCTCGGTGAATTTAAGTAGCTTTGCTGTGTAATTGCAATGGTGTAATAGTTGAGGATGTAACTTCATCAGTATCACTTACAGAAAGCAAGCATAGAAAACTATTTTAGTCTTCCTTATCAAAATGTGTGATGCAACAAACCTTTGAATTACTGCGAATTGAGGGATGAAACTAATTTCTCTGAAATATTAATCTTCCCCTTGGGAAACAGAAACAAAGTATACTTGAAAATATGTAGTTAGTTATTCTTCAGTCACAAATACTTATATATATATTGCACTCCCCTTTTGAACAATTCAGGCACTGCAAGCAAAATTACTGAGTCAGATACAGCTTCATCTACAGTTTCAGTATTATCTTTTTTCTACAGGGCCTTAATAAGCATGATTGTTGCTACCCAAGCCTTGAGGAAAAGAGATACTTATGAAATGCCACTTGGCTTAAAGCCAACTTGCACACTTATTTCTGCTCCAAGCTGGGACATGTCTGTTGATGCTTAAGTGAGTTTCCTTGACAGAGACGTGAAATCAGCATTCTGACTATTACAGTAATTCCTATTCTTAATTAATTTACTTTAATGTCTGTGTTATCTGAGTTTCGAAGCCTCATTCTAGTAGCCAGATGGGTCTTGTATCCATGTCCTTTATTCTCTCCTGCTTTCCTCTTTGTCCAGTAGACCTCTTTTGTTTCCAAATATGTTTCCTGTTGAAAACTTCTAGATGTAACACCTGCAGCAACACCTGTAGCACATTGCCACTAGAGGAATGAATTGCCTTCCTTTAATATGCCAAGAAATCAATTTTGGTTTTGGAAAAAGATTGATTTTTCTCAGGCCGTAGGAGGTGTTCTTGGTATTTGCACATCTGATTTGTAAAACAGCCCAACCAAACAGTTAAGGATGAAGTGCCATGAAGGTGGATATTACTAAAGCAAACCTGCTATGAGAAATCTGAATATACTAGATGCTGTTAGATGGTCTCGTACTTGAACAAAAGCAATCCTGTTAATATATTTTCCAACTGGTCTGATTAATTACATGTCCTTCCTAGAAGTGTCCCTGTAACAGCAAGCCCACATTTCTGGGAGTTCACTGCAGTATTTAGGTGGTTTCAGTCATCTGACCTCCACCATGACTTGAAGTTTCTAATTATTTTTCACAAACACATGCTCTATTGTCTCTGTGTTCTGCTGCTCTAGCACCTTTTTTTTTTTGAGAAACTGTTCAGAAAGGTTAAACCTAAATCACACAAGTGAAGGCTTTAATTAACTTTAGAAACTGCTGAATTAACAGCCTCGCATCTCCTGGAATTTTGCAGTAGTGAAGGTTATTCCGTGTAGTGGGAGGTAACTACTGCCTACAGCCACAGCATTTCCCTTCACTGAAATATTCCCAGCTTTGTGCAAGTATGGGATAAAAGGAAAAGTGTTTCCAATTAAAAAAGAAAAAAGCATTGCACACATCTATATTGCCTTTTGCCCGCACATTTCATAAAGTCTCACAGAACGAAGGAAAAGGTTAAGGATCTCCTAAAAGAAAAAGGTAAAGAGCTCCTACAAAGGATGACTTCTGGCATGGCAGAGACCATTGGAGGGTTCCAGGATACCCCAGGGCTCTGAATGGGTCTTCCGAGAGGGTTCGAATAGTGATGCCAAAAGTTCAGTTATGTCCTCCTGAGGCAGAACTCTTCCCCAATTTCCCTCTTGCCCCAGAACAGGTTGTAAGCTGCAAGTGACTATTAAATAAACAGCACTGTTTCCTTGCTGTCTGCTGGTGCACTTAGAGCAAAAGTCAAGGTTTCACCTATTTTTCATTTCTCTCATCTCAGAAAGGAAGCAGACAGACACATAAGCCCACTTATTTATGAACTGATCCAAGAAGCTTATATAGGATTTTAAGGGATTTCTGGTTCCATCTATCCCTCTTGTCTAGGAACACAAAGCAAATACCAAATCAGGCTTATGTGTAATTTAGGTAACATAAATCATAGCAGAGCTTGAGCTAAAACCTGGTGACACTGACAGTGACAGGTCTCTGCTCTAACCATATAATCATAATTCTCTTCTGTTCACAAATGTTTTCTCAGCTCCAGGACCTGTCCAATCTTCCTACTCTGTCTCTTCAGCACAGATTTTTCTTCAAAAACTATCATAAGAAAATACTTTGATGGATGGAGAATAAAATCCATGCATGCAGTGTCAGGACTATGGCAATCCCACAAGCAGTATTTCCTACTCTCTCCTGTTACATATCTCTATGTTAGGCTGGGAAAGCAAGCAGTGTAAGGACTTAGTGAAGTTTGCTTCCTGAATCACTTCAGAATCCTGTTTAAAAGTAGTTCCTTCTCTCCTTCAGCACAGGACTTCCCCTCACAGGGTAACACCTGCTCAAGATTAATATTTTAAATAATTATTTATTGTTCCTCTGGAGCAGATGTTCCTCTGCTCGCTGCTTCACACACCCACAGCTCTCACTCTGGGTCAGCAACTCAGGGTTGGAGTGAGGAGAAACAACAGGAGGGGCAGGAAAGGCTTCTCTGGGAATTCCTCATTTTCTCTGGGAACACCAGAAGCAGACCATGACAAAATAAGCAGGTTAAAGGTGGCACATGGCGCTGGCATCAAACAGAGACTTCATGTCTATTTTGTCAACCCCTTGAATCCCACAAAAGAGATTTTTATATGCTGTTGCTTTCTTTTTCTAAGAGAGGTGCTCTGGGAAATATTCTTGACAGGTCCAAAGCACATAAATCCCAGAAAGGGATCACAAGACTAAAGAAAAGGGAAGGAGGAAGCTGTAGAGATCATAATCACAGAGATTTTTGGGCCAAATAAGCTGCTCCAGAAGGAAAAAGGGCAAAAGTAAAGGGATAAGCAGGACAGAAAGACTTTTAAGACAAAGAACTGAAGAAAGAATTTAAGGAGTAAAGAATGAACAAGTGTTAGGAAAAACACAGAAAAAGGAAGGCTCCTGCTTTCTGCATAGGGTAATTTTGGAGGAAAGTGTCCACTTTGCTGTTCAGACCAGAAATGGATTTGCTGTGCTTTCTTTATAACATGTGCCATGACCTTTATCTAGTGCATTTGAGGAAGGAGCCATACAGTTCAGCGCTAGATGAATACAAACTTGGAGATCAAAATGATGGTTTATGGAAAGAGAAAAGAAATTGTTCTATCAAATAGTATACACAACTCTTTCCAGATCTATAATACAATTCTATAATACAATATGAAGGATGATCTTCCTATGGTACAAATTCAGGAGTAAGTACCATGTGATGCACTATAACCATGGCAACCACTGTTTTATTCAGATAAAGACTAAACAATTGCTTTTTTATGCTCAAGGTTGCTACTACATCTAAGGTTACTGCATAAAAATCTTAAAGCCTTGTATTTTCAAACAGATTTCTCTTCTCCAACAGACTTTTAGACTATATCAACTCTGTCATTTAAACAAATGCTCTTCCAAATGGACTATTTGGAATGAGTCAATGATTTGACCATTTAGGAAGATTGATTTAATTATAAAGGCCATTAAACTCCATGCTAGGGAAGAAAAATGAATATTTTACAACAGAAAAATCTATAGGAGCATAATGATGTGGAAGACCTTGTAGTGAATAATTTTTTATAAAATTATTTATAAAATTTCTGTGCTCAGAAAATACTGGGCAAAACTTAGGACCTCAAGTGCAGGGATACATTCCATAGGACATACATTGAGTGTTTAATCACTAATACATGGAGCATACCAACAGCAGTAAATTCTTTGGATGGAGTTTATCTCTACTAACATTAGAAATTTTTAAACTAAAAATGTGTAACTCAGCAGGTCACACAGATTCCCTTTATAGTTCATAGAAGAGGAACAGAGGTTTCTTTGCATCCTACACACAAGGCATCTAGAAAAGATACCGGGATGAGTGGCATACATGGAGCCTAATTCTCACAGAGGGGATGCTGCTGCCTCCTATCAGCTCTAGGACATGCCTTGAACCCAACAGAAGTCTGCACTCAGGATGCCCAAATTGGGTGAGGAGCATTCAGTACAGCAACAATCTCTCATTCCCTTTAATTAACTTCTAAAGCTTTGCAAACTATTTCTCCTTTGCATGTTCATGATTTGTGGCAAATGCAAGACCCTTGTTTGCTTTATGCTCACAATGCCACTCCTCTGCTCTGGAGTTACCTGCCTTCCATGAGCTTTTACAGAGTTGGAACATTCCCGTGTCTCCTAGAGTAAGGAGCTTGCAAGAAAAGGTCAACGCATGCATTTCCAACACACACAACTCTGCTTTCTCTAAGAAAATCTTTAGATGCCAATGAATTCAATGAGGCTACCTTGGTTCACACCACCTGCTGAGCTGGGTCTTCATATCCATTATGTCACTACATGCACTCCTCTGACGATGGACCTGTGATGAATTTGTACACAGCACCAATGTCACGACACATAAATGCCCCTTTTCTCCTTCCTTCCCACTTTTCCCAGCTGCTGCTGCCACCATCACTAAGCAAAAAAGCACCTTAGAAGGCTGGAAGTGGTGAGATGGCACTGCTGGCAGCACTGAAGAGATGTTGGTAGAAGGCACAACGATGTTTTATCATTTATGGACTAAAGCACAAACAAGAAATCTGTACTGTGCTCTACCATAAGAGGGGAAAAAAGCCTCTTGTGCATTTCCAAAATAAGAACTTATTGATGAAAATGCTGGATTTTAAAAAAAATATATATTTTTAGGTAACCTTTTAAAAAGCAGCTAAAATGAGAAGACACAGTCTCAAACTGTGTCAAGGTGGTCATTAGGAAGAATTTCTTCACAGAAAGGGGTATTAGACATTGGAGTGAACTGCCCAGGGAGATGATGAAGTCACCATCCCTGGAGGTGTTTAAGGAAGGCATGGACATGACTCAGTGCCATGATCTGGATCACAAGGTTCTGTTGGGACACAGGTTGGACTCAGTCTCAGAAGTATTTTCCAACCTAGTTGATTCTATGATTCTATGTAAAACCAAAAGCTCTTCTGAAGAAGATATGGTAGAAAGAAAGATGAAAGTTGATTAATTACCATCCTGCCAGGAGAAACTATGTTACAGAAGATAAGTGAAGCTTTTATCCTGTGAAGAAGATAATAAATTGAACATCACAGTGGAAGAAAATAAGAATTTATGCTGGAGTGGGAAATTACAGTGGCCTAACAATTATTAGCATGGGATTACAGCATAGGCTGGTTGATTAAATAGATTTTACTACTGGTAAGTAATAAATCTAATGAAAATGTGGGGTTCTGAAGATCATCATTAACCATTCAATAGCTTTATATGACAGAATCACTGTGTACTTCTGAATGGGAAAATCAGCCACATAAATCCACTATTTGATTTTCACTTTAAAAAACCCTATAAATGCAAATATGCTGGAGGCATATATTGTCATTTGTAACACTTTACTCAAGGTTGTATTGACATTGCTATTCTTCAGCTTTATTTTCCAAGACACGCGTCTCAGCAGCAGTTGAAATCTTGCAAGTTTTGCACAGTGTGCATTCTAGGACTCATTCACCTTCATCCAGCAAACCCCTGACCATGCAGAAAATAATTTTTCTCTTCTCCTAAGTACCCAATACACACAGCTAAGTGTGTTCCCACTTAGCACACACACATTTGCAGTGTTGAGCCAGATGGTGACACCGTTTCCCCTTACCTGGTTGCAAACATTGCTCTCAAGGATGAGAAGGTTGCTGCATCTTCCTTCAGAGCCTTCAGTTCATTCCGTAGTTTGGTCATGGTCTCAGTCACCATTGCTTTTTCATTTTCATATTTATTCTTCAAATTGGCCAGTGCCACTTCAGCTGTCTAAAAACACAAACAAGGATATGTGCTTATGAGACAGATCTGAGAACAGCTAAAGTCCCATGCCTGATTTTGGTTTTGAAGTCCTTCATTCACATAGTAAAAGAAATTAAACCTGATCTTCTGGACTGGACTGCACACTTTAACTTCTTTTAAGTTGTACTCCAGGGAACCAGGAAAAGGAGAAAGCAGCTATAAGGACAAAGCCCATTTCAATGGCAACTGGCAACAACTCAGCACCTCAAGTATCTCTGCAAAACTGCAGCTTTATGTGGAGGACTCAGACAAGTGAGTAAAGTTACTTCAGGAGCTGCTACCATGTGTTCCAGCTGCAATAAACAACTAAGTGTGTCCCCTGGTCACTTTGCAAACAGGACACAGAGCACATGAGGCTCAGCCTCTGCAGCCAAGTTGTGAATCACTGTGTTTGGCCTCAAGCCTCCTGCTGGCTGAGGCTTTCCTTGGGCACAGGGACAGCCAGGTCCTGGCAGCTTGATTTATACCATAGGCAGTGTTCACTGCTGTGCAAAACAGCATTGTTTTAGCAGATTTAACCACTAAAAAAAGAAAAAAAATAGAATAAAAAAGTGTAAATTACAGTTTTCATTTAACAGGAAAGCAAGGCTTTGTATTTGTCCCATTCCTAAATTTTTGCTGCTCCCTTCTTTCTGTTTTCAATGTCATCTAGATTCTTTAGAATTAGATTTCTTTAATTTACTACTGTACTGCTTTCAATAGTTACATTTTTCTTATCTTTGCAAGACTTGAACATTCCACTTTACCTATGAATTTAGTAGAATTTAGTATCCTTTTGAAAATATTCAAAATACATAGTTTTATAGATGCTTTATAGCTACTGCTGCTTGAGACATTTAAAAATACTGCCTTTGAATGAAATTAAGACAAATTTACTTCCTTTTACATTTATTCAGAGGGTATTATGGATGTTTTTTGAACTTCATTTACTGTATAATAAGTTGCAGCAACTCACACAGGCAATCGATTTCCCCTGTTGATCTTATGGGCTCTTGAGCCACCACCAGGGGAGAGAAGTTTAGAAGAACAGTAGGTTAAAGCAACCAGCAAGGGAACAGGACAAAAGATGGTAATGACCAAACAGCTGGAAACCTGTTTTAAACTCAGTTTTCTGAAACTCAATACATATCCCATCTCTTAACAAAAGGACACATTAGAATTTCCTACTAAATTACAACTTCATTCATTTGTGTCTTGTTAAATAACAGCATTAAAATATTTTTTTAATTCTATACACACCAATGATATTTTCTTACTTTTACACCAATTTACACTAAGATAACAGATTTTAAAGGGCAGTAGTAGTAACCCCCTATCATTTTAAATAGATGCATTTTTGCAATCCAGATTTGAAATCATCAGCAATATATGTTAAAATTATCAATCACTTAGGGATCTATTTAAATCAATTCTGCTTTTTACAACCTTGATGATATATGCTTTGGTGCAGTATAGGATGGCAGACACCAGCCTATGTCTTGGCAGGATAAAGCAGAAATAATCAGATTTTTGTCTGTTTTTAGCCATGACCAAAAGTGCAATCATAAATTAACAGTAATTTACACATCACAGGAACTGAGCACAATGATCAGACAGAGCTTGATCCCCACGTTTTAGTCTGTATGTCAGAGTAAGTTAAATGGATGTGCAGCACTACAGGAAGAAAATACAGTTTACTTGGTGAATAAAAGTAACAGAGGAAGGACTGTGTCAAATCTTCAAATATTTTTTTCTTCCTATTAAAGCTTCCTACAAAACAACATAAAGAAAACCAAGCATAACTTTCAAATCCTATGGGAAACACTTCATGGCTCTCCATGCACCAGCCAAGCTACTGAGGCTCTCCCTCCCGAAAGCCTCCTAAGTGAAGGACCAATGGGCACAAGTGCTCTGCTAGAGAAGCAAATAAAACTAACAAAAATGGTGGTTTTAGTAGCAAAGGAAAGAAGGGGAGCACAAGCTGAGGAAGCTTCTCTTGGAAATCTGGGGAGCCTGAAGAGACAGGATATTTGCCTGAATCCTGAGAAATTTGCCTGAATCTTGAATGGAGTGTGAGGCAGGGGAATAGAAGAGGAACTTAGCCTCCATCTATCAGAGACACTTAAGAATGTCTGTTCACCTCAGCTGTACTGTCACACTGTGCCAAACTAACAGGGACAAAACGAACTGAATACACAGCTTCATGTCATTCCTCCTCCAGTGCCAGCTCTTGTTGAAATTATTTCTATTTGTCCCCCATCTCAGCCAATCTCCAAAATTGCACCCATTGAGCCATATACACCTGCTTATGCCTGAAACCAGTTCTGTAGGATAATCTAGATTTAGGTAATCCAGAACAGTGTATACAGACCATTCTCTGAAAGGAAGCATGGGGCAAACAAAAGCCTTCATCTCCAAGTAGTGGGTGCCACAAGGAAGCAGATGCCCAGCACCTGGCTTTAACAGCTCTTTCTGAAGCATTTATTTTAAAGCAGAAAAATCAGAGAACTTTTTTCCACATAAAAATGCAGTCTCTTAACACACAAGTAAATGGGGAGCACAAGAAAAAAGATGAAAATACAAGAGAAAAACCAGCATGAATATTCTTCAGTGAAGTAAATAATCCAATAAGACAGCGGAGGTGCTCATGACACTTGTCAGACCAGTCATGCTGAG
The DNA here is from genome assembly GCA_008694505.1 of Cyanoderma ruficeps. NCBI lineage: Eukaryota > Metazoa > Chordata > Aves > Passeriformes > Timaliidae > Cyanoderma > Cyanoderma ruficeps. The sequence continues at coordinate 6,842,981 of VZDJ01000426.1, forward strand.
GAACTGGGCAAATGAACTACCCAGGCTCTCAGCCAGCCACCTGCAGACATGGATTGATGGCTCATGTAGCATTAACTGTGTAGAAGAAGTCACCTGGAATTGACAGCAATGCCAGAGGGAGCAGACAGCTCCAACGCCTGAACTCCAGCGAGGTGTGAAACACCAGCAAGGAAAAGAGAGCTGGGGAACACACAAGCTCAGCTCCCTCCCCATCCCCAAACCCCAGCCCTGGAGGTGCATAGGCCAAGGTGAGCACACACCCAAGCCCAGGACCTCAAGCACTGCCAGAACTAACAGAGTCCTTTCCTTCCTCCTCTGTATCCCCACAGAAGAGATGTTTGCCCAAACTCAGCCCAAAGGTTGCCATCTTCATCCTGAAATCTGTGAACAAATCTCATTTTCTAAGACAGCTTTGTATCCCATTTACTTTGTACCAGCAGTATGAGAAGCAGATGAGCTAAAATAATTGTTTATAAATATTAAATGCTACACTGGTAGGATTTTTATTTCACACATGAAAGCAGAAAACTAGCCTCTATTTTTAGAGCAGAAGTTGTACATGATAGCAGGTCTTTTCATCAAGCCTCTCTTTCACAGCAGAAATTCTACTGTATTCTGTCCATATAATATCAGGGCATTTGTTTATAGATAAAATTCTGTATGTCTGGAGTTATCAAGGTATTTTTTCTGAAGGACTTTTATGGGTATTGCAGTTATGGGAGCTGGAGACACCACAGTTACAGCTAATGCAAACATGAAGGTCTTGCTGACTCAATTCTGTCTCATTGAACTATTTACTTATGAAAGCAACTAATCAGCTTTCCATCAGAACTTCAGGGTATTCAATTCCCCTCACAGGCAGCTTTGCTTTCTGATTGCGATTAGAAATCAAAATCAATTGAACTGGTCCTAAAAATTACTGCATCATTAATTTTATTTTACCTTCTCATTTATGCTACTTGTTAATGTTTATTCCACCAGTCTGGTGCAGATGCAGTAATTTGGGCTATGAACAAATGGATACATAAATCAAGACAAGGTAAGCAAGCAAGCCAGCAAGATCTATGTGCCTTGCTTTCTTGGGCAATTGATTTAATAATCCATTTTCATGGACTTAGGTTTGTGTCTTCTTACATCAAATCTTGCTCTCTTTTTCCTGCTAGAGCTTTGTGCAGTCTAAAATGCTTATTGCAAATACTACTGACCAACACTAAATACCAACTGTGCTTCCCTAGTTAAGGGTGTTTTTCACTAAAGTACAGTCCAAAATACCAGACCCAAGGAAGGGTCCTCCGAGTGAAAAACATCCCCAGCCTTTTGCTGCTTAGAAACTCACACTTTTGAAGGGGAAGACCTCAAGGGAATAAATCTTAATTCCTGTTTTTTTGAATATGAGTCAAAACATAAATTTGGGTTCTGGGATACACCCACCACTTGAGGCTGGCACATAATAAATCACTCTTCCCGTAAATTTCTCCTCCCCTTTACGTTACTATGTCTTTTAGCTTGAAAGTCTGAGGAAGATGATATCAGGTTTCCATTAAAAAGTATTGCAAGTTTCTGTACCCAGTTTTACAGGTACCAATATTTATGCTGCTATCCAATACATAAAATATTAGTTAATAGCAGCTCCTTAGTCAGCAAATCTATCTTTTCCATTTCAGTGAACATGCCTTAGGATAATGCATTATTTCTGACAGCAATAAAAGAGTGAGACTGAGATAGGTCTTCTGGTAGTAGCAAAAAATAAATGATAGCTCTGTGCTAATGGGAAAAATCTTTAATTTGGAATCACAGAACATATACCCCCATACATCAATTTCATCTAAATTATGTTTTAATTACATGGAAAATCCGCACATAATTGCTCAGAGCTATTATTGCTTAGCTAGAGATGGCATTTAATTACTTGAGTTAATATTTAACTTGTGTTGTATCGCAGAAGGGGGGAATGCTATAAAAGACTCAATATATGCTGAAATATTGCTGCAGTTTAAAAATCCCTAGTACCCTACACAGTTACAGAGACAATAATCAATTAAACTTGAAATTGTAACTTCAGAATAGTTGACTATTGGGAATTTTAATACTGAAGTTCCATCACTGTGAACAGCTATAGTGTGCCAAGCTGTTAATCAGGATTCAAGCCCCCATGTGGTGATCACTGCTCTGTCTTCAGACAAGGAAAGCGCCAGGGAACCTAGAATAAAATCACTGCTACTGCAGCCTTTTGCATTCAGATTTAACACTGGGCAAAAGGAGATGCATCAAAGTAAATAAAACTACTTGCACGTTAAAATTTAGATTTTTTTTTTTACAGTGGTTTTAGACTTGGAATCTAATGGATGCTAAGGTTGATAGAAAAGAAACTTGACAGTAGTCTTGAAAAACATAGCGTTAAGATTTGGCATTTGATATCAAGTATTATAACTTTTGGCTTCTTTTCATTGGTGAAACATCAAAAAAAAAGTCATTGGATGAATTTCTCTTAAGATTTGAAAAAAATCCAAAATAATACCCTGAAGGTTTTTATTCTCATAAATAGAAGAGCACACCACTGAGAGCCTCTCCAGGTATGTTCTATTTTGTTTTCCAACCCTGGCAATCTTAAATAGTTTGTGATAATACCAGCAACATGTCTGGGCAGTAGCTGGTCCCTGTCTACACCTCTGCTGAATGAACGGTGGGTGCTGAGAACAGCAGAATTGAAGTGCTTCAAAAGGAGGCTGGGAGAGGAGGGAACAAAGGTGCGCCCTTGCTGCGACTGAGTGAGAGGCTAAATAACCTATGAGTAAAACCTCTCCTTCAAAATACCCCTGGGAAAGCTTGGAAGTGACCTGTCTAAATAACACTTTCCTGAGTGCTTTATGAGCACCTTACCTGCTTGTTGGCTTTCAGCACCGCTCTCAGGGTCGCGATCTGCTCTCGCTTTGTACTCAGGAGCGACTTCAGCTTCAGGATCTCCTCCATTAAGGCCTCCTTGTCTTTGTCGATCATGGGCGCCAGCTCGCGGGCTGCGGCCCGCTGGCGCGACAGCTGCAGCGACCGATCCACAGCCTTCTGCAAGTGCTTGATTTGGTCCCTTATTATGGCATTGAGGTTGTAGATGTTCATAGGCTCTTTGCGGATGTCACTGGTGTCAGAGACAGGGGAGGAAGGAGGGGCTGTGATGACGGGAGAAATGGAAGGTGTTTTTGTCGGGCTCTGTTCCTTGCCGGACTCTGTGGCCTCTTTTGTCACCTGCTCTGTCGGGGTCCTGGCTTCCACGGGCGATGCCATCCCCCGCCTGGCGAGCCGTGGGGAAAGGAGGCCTCGAGGGTCATCCGGCCCCTTCAGGCTCCCGCTGCGGGTGACTCTGCTCTGCCTGTAATAGTCCAACATGACCCTGTTTGGCGTCTCATTGTTGCACAGGCAGACGTGATGGTAGAGCTGAGCCAGCTCCTCGCTAAATGTCACCAGCTCGTCCTGGGCAGTGTTAAGGGTATTGTGGTTTTCATTTGCTATGCTTGTCATCCTTTGTAACTCCTTTTCCATGTGGACCATTTTTTCCTGGCTTTCCTTGGTTGACTTCTCCAGGCTTGTCACCTGCTCATCATACGTCTGGATTCTGCTCTCATACTTGGCCTTCTCTTCGGTGTAGTTTTCCACATACTTATTATATTTCTCCTTTAAGACCTTGATTTCTGCTTTAAGGTCTATCACCTCAGTAACAGCTACTTTGTATTTACATTCCAGGATCTCCAAGCCATTGATGTCCACTTCGTAGTCGTGTGCTTCCTCACTGGAATCTCGGCCCTTCTCACAGTCAAGCTCAACTTTCAGCTCCTTGTTGCTCTGCAGCCCCCTCATGGCATTGACGTGCTCTGTGAGCCTGTGGACGCGCTCGTGCTGCTCTGTCAGGGCTCCCTTGGTGTGCTCCAGCTGTGTCTGAGACTCCTGGAGGTTGGCCAGGAGAATGGCCTTCTCTCGCTCCACCTGCAACACAGTCAGAGTGAGAAACCCAGGATCCCATCCTACCCACGCTGACACCATACTCTTCAGTAACAGTCATCTCCTCCACCCCACCACTGCCTGCAGCTTGAGGGCTTCTGAGAGATTTTACCCATATACACCTAAACCGTAAAATCAATTTATAGAGTGCCTTGTAACTCTCAGAGGTTTAGATAGTCCCTAACACTCAGAGGTTTAGATAGTCCCAGCCTCTGTTACAACTTTCAATATCACTAGGTCACAGTCTTACACATTGCCCACTGAAGAATTACCGAGTGTCCAAGCACTGTTTCATCAGCTAGAGTGATGATACAGGGTTTATTAGGACATATGTTCCCTGAACACAGAAACTGCATCACTTTCAGCTGTAAGCCATTTCTCAATAGAGTTTGAATTTACATTTCCCCTTAACAGTTCTTCCAATCTTTCACAATATTCACTGATATCTTGGAACTGCTGCACGCTTTCATTAAGGCAAATGCAGTAAAAAACTAGCTGTGTACATGTCCACAGATTGAATTACCTACTGTGTGGAAATGCAGCACAGAGCACATGCAACTCCCAGGACTGCCCATTCCCAGCAGTTATCTATAAGCAAAATGCACCTGTTTAAATTCAAGCCAGGAAAAGCAGGACTTGTGGTGTAACTAACAACCCACTCACTGGTTGTGATCTAGTAAGTTTCTTTCCAAATATCCACAGAGAAATGTGGATGTTGAACAACAGAAGGCATCATGAAGGACACCCCTAGAAATTGTAATGCACAGCAATTTTAAAGCAAGTAAACAAGACAAACAAGTTTGATCTGCTCAGGTATTTGCTACTCATCACAATACTCCAGAAAGCCTCCCATTTCAACTTGCAAGTGTAATGCTCCAACTTTTTCCCTTTGTGCCTTTGTCCTGTCCTGAGCTGCGAAGCAGAGGAAGGCTTACAGAGATAGGATCCTTCTTCCTTTCATGGCTTTTACAGTAGGACCCTGAACCTATCAGGTTTACTGCTCTTCTCTCCCCCCATTGCAGTATCTCAGCACACGCAGTGAAAATGGCACTTCCCTTGGTGAGCGCTGGAATTATTAATTCTGAGAATTTAAAGCTTTCAGTTATGAAGAAACCTAAAAAGAAACCATACACAAACTTTCCTTCCCTATCAGTAGTATGTAGAAGAGACTCAAATGAGCCACCATGAGTCTTAGTAAAGGAAAAGAAAAGCCTTTGAGAAACTGAGAAGGTATTAATACCATCTCCCAAAATGTTCTGAGTGCTTCAAACTCTTGTTTCCTCTTAAGCAGGTTTTTGAGCCATGGCTACTGCTCAGTAGTACTAAGACATTGGAGCACACAGTGATCCCTTGGTTTCACAGACAGGCTCTCAAAACGTAGCCTCCACCAGGATCTGCAATCAATTGCAGGCAGAAACTTTTATTTACAAATAAAAATAGAAGCTGTGATAAAAATATCTAAAAAAATCAGCCTACTTTTCCTGTATACAGGGGACTGATGCCTTAAGAATTAAAAAAACATGGCCAACCCTCATCATTATTTCATGATCCAGGAAGAGTCTATCTCTTTAGATATGAAGTGTTCCACTTTTGGCACTACATCGTCAGTGCAGAAGAGGACAGCCAAGAGCCACAAATATATTGTAATCCTTCTCCATTTTTCATTCTCCTCTTGCTATCTCAGTATGTCGGCTACCCTAATTGTTGCTCAGCCCCCATGTCGGCCCACTCTTGTTGAGAAAATCCAAAACAAGGTAAACTTCCCTTTTGCCAAGTGCATCTTCTTAAAAGTGACAATTTTCTACAGATCTCCTGGTCAGGCCTGTCCTGGAGGCCCTCAGAGATCAACCCAGCAGGAATCTCTTCACCTGCTTCCCTCATTTTTTTCATCAAGCTGCCTGGCCCAGGTCGGCTCTCCCTAGGAACCTTCAGCTGAACTCCAGTTGTTACTACTTGGTATAGCAGGCTTCAGTGTTCGTTACACTGCCCTCATCAGATGAAGGTATTTATTCCTTCAGGCTGGTAAGGTGAGCTGTGCATATGCACCAAAAATCTGCGTTTTGACCAATGAAAGGACCATCTCACCTTACAGTGAGACATTGTACTGAGAATAAAGAACCACATAGTACACACCAAAGGCAGTTGGTTTATTAAAGTGTCTGGTTCCACTGTGGGCATGTTCACACTAAAAGAAGCCAATTCACTGTAGCTAACACTCATGTATAAATAAATATTTCTTTTTAATAATATTTATTTAAAATAAAACCTTTCCTTTGAGAAAACACCTGTGTGTTAAAGCAGCACAGTGTTTCAGTGCCTGCTTAAATTAATCAGGCAGAATTGATCCTGCAGGACTACTGATCTGAGCCATTATAACCTATCACGAAGAAAAACTATAGCAGAGCTAATTTGGATCTTGATGATAATTTCCCTTCTGAACATGAATGTGTTCTGGAAACAGTCATTTCAAACAGAAAGGATTCTTTCCAGAGAAAACATTTTAAACTTTTAAAACCCATATATCAACTTGCACAGTAGGCAAAAGGAAATACACAGAGCTATTCAATTTTATTCATTCTGGACCAGCAATAATGGATTAAGCTAATCCCCTTCTGTTTAAAACCATAAATACATGCTCCTACTGCCAAGGAAAAAACCCCTAAGCTCCAGCTCAGTCCTGCATACACCTTTTGTATATTAATGACTCTGCTGCTCCCAAATAAGGTAATAATATTTCCTCTTCTAGACAGTACTATACTCTTACTCCCACCATGGCAAACTTACGGCAATTCCAGTTCTTTTTATGTCCAGTTGGTGCATTTTTTTGACACTGAAATTGGTAGTTGCAGTAAGGATTTTTATCACCTTAAAATGAAAATAAAAGCAATTCAAAAGTAGCTGTACCTATTTTGCAATGCAACCTTCTCTCCAGAGATTTCAGCTTGAGGAGATTTCCTTCTCAATTTGCATCTATAGCTTACAAGTATGGAAAGCAATTTAACCATAGCCATTTATGTCCTCACCTTTTTCTTTTTTTTTTTTTTTTAAACATCAGAATTTCAGTGAACAATTCCTGGGGGAGACCAGAATAAATTAATGGGAGAACTCATCTCAAGAACCCTGAATCTCAGCTACAGCATATTTGTCACAAGAGTACAAGGCAGCTGAAGAAGAGTGTCAGAAACTAAGCTGCAGGGACTTTTTTTCTGCCTTTTTTGAAAAGAACTTAATCTAGGTTTTCCAATTATGATTATTTGCCTCAGAAAAAGGGAAAGCATGACCATGGGAAGAAAAGGAGCCCTAGACTTCAAAGATGATATAGAGAATTCTTTCCACTGGACAGTGAACAGGAAGAAAGAGTGCAAAGCCCTGAGCTTTTCTAAGAAAATCTCCAAATGTGAAAATTTTCAGCAAGACATTTGTTACACAGCAGATATACATATAGAAAGGGAATAGGTGCAATTAAATCTCTCCTAGGGACCAGCACAGCCCATGAAGCAGCAGCAACCAAAATCTGTAGAAGGAATTCTGTCATACTGTTTCAGTGAAGTCTTCTTTATGAGATTGGGGAGCAAAAACAATGTGCCAGACACACTTACAAAATGGTAAATCTGAAGTTTACCTTTATCTAAAAAGGAACCTGATGTCCTATAGTCATAAAAATAGTTCCCAATAAATGGTCAGTTCCTTCAGAACTCTGCCCTAGTACAGCCACTTCACAGAAAATAGGAGGAACTCATATCAAATATTGAGATAGAGTTGAATGAACACCATATGGCAAAGACACTGTAGGGGAACAAAAAAAATCCAATTTTGCTGATGATTTACTTTTTTTCAGCTTTTAAACCTGATTAAGTCTCCCATCTACCATGTAGAAAACTTTTGCCAGAATATTTCATATTTAATTTGTATGATCCAAATTTAATTTGTGTGACATGAACTGGTGTAACTCAACAGAGAAGGAGATCACTTTGTAAAATATCAGCATTTTGCAGAGAGTCCTTAGAGTATCTAAAGAAAACAGGCTTTCACTGAGGTCTAGTCTGTCTTTTTAAACCATGAACCTATTAACAGGATGTAAATGCCAAACAACGGTGGCCACCACTGGCAGAGATGTACTGTGGCCCAGCACCAAAAAATGCTATGACTGAAAATATTTATAATTTCTTTTTTAGGGTCCTAAGTCTGTTCCTAGGGACTGTGAGAAGGCTGCCTCTTTAGGAGATATAAGTTTTTAACTCAGAGAAGATAAAGACAATCACAGTATCTTTCAAGCAGAAGTTTGCTAACTCATGATGCTCAGTATTTAACTTAATAAAACCAAGAAAAAGCATACCCAAAGCAATCCTTTTTTCTTTCACTTCTAAGCAACTTTCGCTCCAAATTGATATTGTATTTCATTGTAAATTATGGTTTAAAACACTTTCTGTGTATTTTGAAATGCGAACACTTCAAGGCATTTTTTCTTTTGAAACTGTGCTTTTAAAATTTTTAACATTGTATTTCTGAATCAAATTAGAAACTGCATGTAATGTATATGTTCACATATTATTTATATATACTTTTATATGTTCTTCCAGGTGCATATCTGTATATATACATGTACATATAATATAGAATCTCTTTAAAACTGGGAAAGTTTAACAGAATTTGTCACGTAAGGAAAGTCCTAAATTTCAAGCTTGCACACTTAAATGATGTGTGCTTCGTGTCAAAGTTATTGGTGCAAAGCACTAGATGTCATCCATGTTCACCATGTCACAGCTCAGATCAAAACTTCCCACAGTGAATTTGGCAGTGAGATAAATAAAACAATTAACTCTTCAGCAAATAGGACAGACCACATAGGGTTTTGTTGTTCTCTAGCAAGCATTGAAAACTGGTTTTGCTCTATTTCGCTTCCAGACCACCGTTTACATTTCAAGCAGTAAAGGGTTTGTATTTTCTCTCTTTAGAAGAGGTGCTTTTCAGAATCCTGAAGCCAGAAAATGGTGGGTGTTTCCCTGACGGTGCCAAAACCTTTCAAGCTGCTGTGGCAGACGATGCTCAGCAGCTTGGGCAGCAGGACCCTTTCTCTGCGTGGCACTGCCCCCCTTCTGAGATGATGGCAACACTGGGGCTGGCAGCTTGAGTTTTCATCTGGCTCGCGTCCCAGGCTCCTATTCTGGCTGGGCACGGATGAACAGGGAACAAGCGCTGGCTGTCCCGTCCCGAGGCACCCCCTGCAGCCCGCGCATCCGCCGGCACTGCCAGCGGGACACGGGCACTCTGTGACAGCCCACACGCCACATGCTCCCGGGGCACGGCTGGTGAGGGGAGCGCTGCCCTCCTTTTGTTCTCTCCTGACCGAGCGCCAAACTCTGCTCGAGCTGAGTTTAAAGGCAGAAACTCGCTCTGACTTGCAAGGGAGCATAATCAAAGCTGTACACGCAGGTATTTTTTAATGAGGTTTTTTTCCAGATGGCTTTAGTCATATTGAAGAATACCTCGTTTCATTTGCAGGGACATTTACCATTATGAAAGCAGGAAAAAATGAATCTAGCCTTCTGCAACCTCAGCATCTACATCCCTTTCTCCTCTTTGCACTATATATCTGCTCAGGTCACACTGACTTTTGTGCAGGCATGTACTCTGTGGACTAGGAATATTTCTGACAAAACCTGGATATGAAAAAACACCAAAGCAGAAGTCTGGAAAATGAACATATGTGGCCAAGAACCTGACCAAGAATGATCACTGCAAAACCGGCACGAGGGTTCACAGGATGTGTCTAAACACCCCAGGACATTAAATTCAGCCCTTACCTGCATGAGTTGCTGCTTCAGTTTCTGTATCTCTGATATGTTGAGCTCACTGAAGAGGTCAGAGACGGGGTGCAGAGATTCCCCTTTCCTACTCGTGGGAGTTCTGTAGTCACCGTTGAGCTTCACAAGAGGCCCGTGGATGTGTCCATTCATTTTGTCATCATTGTTGGGCTCACCCCCATCCTCTGAAAACTTCAACCCATCTACTGATATATTAATATGGTTATTATACATACTATCATTGAGGTTGATATACTGGGACAGTTCCTTCCTCAGATTGTTCTTTTGCTCTCTTTCATTTTTTAAAGTTTCCAGAGCTTCCTCCAGCTGATGCTCAGCAATCTCCTTCAGCCGGATGGCATCTTCCAGCTGGCTATTAAGCAACACTGTCTCCTCCTCAAATCGTTTAATCTCATGCTTTAAGCCTTCGTATTCAACCTGAATTAGACAAGACAAAGAACATTCATAATACTAAAACTTGGGTTGTGGAACCTGCCATTTATCAGCCCTGTTGAGATAGGTGTTAGAGAAACTATGGTTTGGAATACCAGACATTGCCTGCTGCTGCAAAGAACTGACTGAACAAAAAGTGCAAGTGGAGTTCACTCTGCTAAATATTCCAGTGGTCACTTTTTCAGCATGTCAGACTCAAGAAATAGAAAGCATCTTTCTGAATAACTTATGATAAGCAATGAAATTTCATGGGAAGAAGGCTGTTTATTAGCAGGTGTCCTGATAATTACAGATTTACTATGAATTGCCATAAGCAATGTTGGTATATCATGGTATTCATGGATCTTAGGTTAATATAGGCTGATTTATGATTTGCAAATATTCTCAAGGTGACCTCATATCTCAATTCCTACTAGATGCAAAGTCACTCAGGCACAGATACTCTCAAGTACCTTGGTAGTTTTCAAAAATATGGATTGAAGGTACAAAAACAGTAGAAGAGCCTCAACCCTCTTATCTGTACTTTACAATGGTTTCCATTATTCCAGAGACATTTAATTTTAAAAATTATACAGAAATCTATTTGTACAGTCAGTTTAAACTCTTAGATGGCCCAAAACTGCTAGAGTTTTTAAACTACCAGAAGAATGCAGCAAACAGTTCATTCAGCCCCCCACAGTCCCTGGACCGTGTATAGGGATGTCCCTCTGGAGCACACGGGAACATGCTGCTCCAACAACAGCGCCTGGAATGTGTGCCAGTAACACACCTTGGCGGCACTGGAGGGTGTTCTGTTCTTAGAGGGCAGCTCCCTGCCCCTCACCAAGGTGTGGTATTTTATCAAGTTATTTATGGGCATTGTGAGCTGAGCTTAACAGCAGCTTCGTCTCTGTCCTTTAGAGGCAGATCCTTTGTTTAGTTTTTTTGCATTTCACCTCACAAGAAACAAAGCCTGGAAAAACCCAGCCTAGTCCTAAACGAGTTGATCAGCAATACCTAGACAGTGCAGGAGATCCCCACTGCAGAATGCTTCCCCTTTGCTGTCCTTTATACTCCTTTTCATTGCTGCTGGAAAACCCCACAGCAGTGAAAAGGAAAAGCTTGGTTTGTGAAGGTCCACGTCCACACTTAACCAGCATTCCTGGGAAAAATGACAACACTTGGATTTTTTTAAAATTTAATTCTACTCATGTTAGTCATCTACATCTTAATTTCAAAGTGGAAAAAAAATCTCATTATCAGGTGAAATAAATTAATAGCTTGGTGAAAGAGGGAAAAAAATACCAAATTTTCATCTTTCCATAAAAAGCTCCAATTTTTTGCAGTTGATGCTTTTATAATTCAAACACATTACTATCTGCAATCTTAATGCATTGAATAGTTTTTTTTATATTTGACATATATGGATTTTTAACCCAACTAAAATAAGGGTCTGGCAAAAATAAAAATAGCCACCACTCCTACTGAAGGAGAATATTTATCAACCTGACAAAAGCCTTTGATTCATAAACCTTTGGAAAGGCAAACAAAAACCAAAGCACTCATCTTCAACCCCAGAAACTGGAAACATATCAAACAACAAAAGGTCCCAATATTGGGCATTCTTAAATAGAAAACAAAAATCCATGAGAGTTTCAAATCTACTTTTGGCAATTTGATATCTTTGCTTACTGGAGGAACAAGTCCATCTGGAAAAATTATGAAATGCAATCAAGTAGCTATGTTTATAACTTAAGGACATGAAAAAAAGCCAAACCCAACAAACCAAACAAAAATTTTTCAATTTTAAATACATATAAAAGCTGAAGGTCTAGATCTCTATGGTTACTCTCATAGACTCTTACTTTAAAAAGCTACAAAAAACCCCAGCATGTAGATAATGACATTTTACCACCGAGATTTACAACATATGGTTTTGTAAATTCAACCATTAAAGTAAAAAATGCTCTTAAAATTTTATCTTGTAGATTAAAGTAATTTTAGGAACCACATGTGCATGGATCTGTGGTGCAAAATGACTGATTTTTAAAGCCCTTCAAAATGTGGCAAAGCTTTTTCTCTCCACAGACTGCTGGCATTCAGTTTCAGTTAGAATGAAATATTATGACAAATATAAACATTTGTAAACAGATTTTATTTTAGGGGAAAACTAGGACAGTCCATAAAGGGGTCATTTACTTCCTGAAAATGCGAAAATGTCTCCTATGAGGTCGATGAGAAAAAAATCCATGCCTCAAAGGAGGAATTTGCTGTCTGCGTAAATAACTCTGGCAACAAAGATGATCTGCTATAAATTCTGTTTCAGGAGTGTGAAAGACCAGGGATCTTCCTAAATAAGGAAATTATGCACCCATTTCCACTACCTGTGTATTCCCTGCAGCACAGCTCTATTGTTTTAAGTGTTTCAATGGCATTTGTGCTGGAGCAGTAAAAAAACAGTAAAAGAGAGCTGAAATAGCACTGGTTATTCCTGCAGGAATAAGGCAGCTTTGTTCCCAGGCTGCTGTCAGAAACTGTGACAGGGCTGGCTCTTCCACAGAAGCCCCAAGAGCACCAGGCAATAGGTCAGGGCCCAACCAGGGGCTGCAGTGCAGAGCTGTGACCCTCTGAGAACAGGTGAGGAAAGGATGTTAGAAGTGCAATGTTATGTTATGATAGTCTAGACAGCACCTAAAAGGCAGAAAGTGTTATACCATCCAACCTGGATATTTAAATTTTCATCACCACAAGTTAACTCTGCTGACAGGAGACCAAATCTCTCACACACTTTAAAAGGACAACTGACCACTGGGCACCAGGTTCCTGAGGAACAGGAAAAGCATGAAGCAAAAATATGCAACTCTATATCTTTTAATAATTCCTCTGTGAATCCATAGCTCTGCAATAAAATATTCCATCGCTATTCTTCAAAACTGAAGTAAGAGGCTCCCCCTATTTCAAAAATGGCCAGTAACACCATTTCAGAATAAATTATCAGAAAAAAACAACTCGGAAAAAACCAACTCAAAAAAAAACCCAACCCACCAAACAAACAAACCAACCAACCCATACCCAAGCATACAAAGAAATTCCTATAAAGTGCTCTGCGGGACCACATTATGGAAATTGGAGAAAATAGTGACAATTTACAGTACAGTGCCTTGAATTTTCCGATGCTTACTTGATTCTGTTTCAGTGTGGACACCAGTTTCTGTAAAGTGATGTTTTCCTCCTCCAGCTCAGTGTAGTCCTGCAGCAGTCTGGCCTCTCGGAACTTGTACTCTCGAATCTCGTCTTTCATTCGTATCCTCTGCAGTTCCACCATTTCATTATTCTGACAAGAGAAAGCACAAGTACATTACAATTCACACACAGACACTTTGATACTGAACACAGCCTTGAGAAAAGGCCAAACAAAAATTAACCCTGAAACAGAAATGATTTAACAGTGCACATCAGAAGACCATCACCTATCAATTTGAGGCCAAGCAATAATTTCAGGTGTGTGCTGGCAATGCAGAAATTAGAAGGTCTGATAGAGAAGCCTGATTAAAACAGGCTCAAGTTTAGATGCTTATTGAAATGGAAACCCTGGGAAGGCTGTAGCATATCTCATTAGTTTCATTGCTCTGCAATATAGCAGATTTAAATAAAATTACCACCTGTTTTCCACTGAAGGATGTGTTTTACATTCATACAGAAAAGCAGTGAGTACTGACATCTGTTCTCCAAAGACATCTGCTAGGAAGCAAGGTGCACTCACATTTGCATCTGCAGGCACTAGAGAGGCTCACAGGCAGGCACAGGGTGAAAGCAGTGCTTGTTAAAAGTCTGACAAACGCCTGGCTGTGCTGAGCAGGGTCACACCCAGCACTCCAGGAACACACAAGGTCACCATCTTATTTTTCCCATTAGCATATACAGTGCCCAGACAGCCTTATGGGAGAGAACATGAGGGATCAGTTTCACCAAAAATCGATTCCATCAGATTGCAGCTCTGACTGAGTTTGACATCAAGGGTCAGATCATTCTGGAAAGACTCTGCTGGCATAACCAGGTTGTAAAAGGCACTACAGGAAGATGGAGTTAACACACACAGCTGGAAGATAACAGTGACCAATACAGCTGGCTGGGAGGAACAACCTCCTGCCCTGCTTTGAAGAGAAGCCTGCATTTGTCTGATCAGTAGAAACGGAAATGGTCAATCACTTCCTTTCCTGCAGGAGGATGCTGAGCATTGCCACAGCAGCTGGTGGAGTGATCTTACTGATGGGGCAGAGCCCCCTCACTGCTGGGATGTCAGAGAGAGCACACCTGGGAAGAAGGAATAGTTTCTGTACAAGATTCCAGAGTGGAGGGGAGGGCGGCAACCACTGGCCTGATAGATACCTGAAAAAAAGCCAAATGTTTAAGGACAAATTGTAGTCAGGGAGCTCTAAATCAATCAATCTGCACCCTCACTCTCTGGTAAATGAAGGATAAAACCCCACATTTTGAATTAAGGATAAACAGAATTTCACTTAGCATCTTGGTTAAATAATTGCAAACCCCTGGTAAAGAACTTCCTAAAGCATGAAAAAAATATTTTGATGCAAGACTTGACAAAAGTGGTTTTAAAAATAAAAACTTTTTCTTAGAGAAAACTAAAAACCATCCCTGTCCTCCTAGCAGCTAATTAAGTAAAGAAACTACCTGAATCCTGAACTGAAAACAATTGAGAAGATTCCCAGCAGAAGAGTCACAGAGCACTAGATAAAAATAAATATTCCTGCATCCATCACTGCCTAATAAACCTCTGAACAAATTGTAGGAGCAACACCACAGATGATTTCAAATGGTGAAAGCATTTTATACCTTTCGCTTTGTCACAACACATTCCCAGCTATGGCAGGAGTGGGTGCATGTGCCTGTCTGAGGACAACACCAAATGCACAACTCCATGTCAAGGATAAATTTAACTGCTCTGCAAATCTCCCAGTGTTTGAGGATGATCAGCCCAGGGAATGGGCTGGCTGACATCCATCCAACACTGCCAGGAGCCCTGGGAGAGGGAGCATCCTGACAGGATTCCAGAAGAGCTCAGTGAGCCAACCCCAGCTATGCTGCCTGCACCTCACCGAGGTGAAACCACCACCAGCAACAGCCAGGACAGACCTGCTCATGATCCAAACTGCCTCTGCCATCAGCACTGCTGAGGGACAGGAGGGCCTCCCCAAAAGGCCAGGCTGGATGGGGCCTTGGGAACCCTGGTCTAGCAGAAGGTGTCCCTGTTCATGGCAGGCCTTGGAACTACGTAACCTTTAAGGTCCTTTTTAACACAATTTACTTTCTGATTCCATGATTCTAAAAGGGAAGAATGAAGAAGATGGCCAGAAATTAAGGACATGAACAAGGAATTTTTACAGAATCCTTATAGGATAGTTCCCTGATAGACTACAAGGCAGTGTAGTTTGAAAAAGCCTTGAAAATTAATTCTGTAAAATGCGAGTACTCCTTTGTCTCTCCTGTCATTGCAAACTGCAACAGAAAACATGAGCCATCGCCTTGCTGGAGTGCACCACCATTTATTTAAAAGAGATACCACATTTCTTTACCATTTATAACTCCTGCTTCCTACGAAATCTTGGAGATATAAACAGAACCATCTATCGTTCTCCTTTTCTTACACATAGAGAAACTCTTTCTGCAGTGCAGCCTCTATTTGTCCTTACTCGTGGCATTTAATTAAGGAAAAGAACAGCAGGAAAAAGGAAGACTCGCCAGTTGGAGCATCCCATGTGCCATGTCTGCCCAAACACTGCCTGCCACACTTCCTATGGCCAGGACCAAGGCCGCTACTGGAAGCAATCCCTCTGCTCTGACACAGGGGCAAAACCAACTTCCCACGCTACAGAATCACCTTTTCACAGCAACATAAAATGTGTGTTTTATCACTGCAAACACCCAGGAGTTATCCTCCATGCTTCAGACTCCTCCACCTATTTGGAAACATCTGCATTATGCTGGCGAACACCCAGCTGCAAAGCACTCCAGTGCTCTCCCTGTTTGCCAGGAAAAGCAGTGACTCCGCTCCACAGGCCCAAAACCTGATGTTTCAGAGGTTTACGAGTGAATAGCCACAGACATGTGGAGGACTATTCTGATTTCCTTTATATAAGACCTCTCTGTATTTTCTGGAAGTGAACTAGTTCTGAACCTATTTAAAAAAAAAAAAATCACATTGAGTTCATTCTCTTTTACTGTTGGTATGAAGGACATATTCATTTTCATCAAATGCTTTGATTAAACGTATTAACATCTCACAATCCGATTGTTATTTTGAACAATTTAAAATACTCATTTATTAAGCAAAATATCTGCAGTTATAGAGGAGAGGCCTTGCTGCACTGATATAACGGCAGCAAGAAGCAAATTTTTTATTTGGTGGACTTGTATGAAAAGAATATGACAGGATTTAAAAACACAAGGCAAAAGGATTTTGCCAGCAGGGCAGTTATCTATGTGAACCACTAGAGGACAATGTAACCCAAATTATTAGCAAAGTAATTTGTAATCAAACTTTGCTACTCATCAAGCACTGAACTTGCAGGACAAAATTATTGAGCCAGATGCTTTTACTAGGGCACTGCCTCAGGACCTTTTACATTCCCAGGGAGAATTCCCTTATGAACTATGTACTGGGTCTACAAAAGCCAAATTAATCCAAGAGGTGGAGCTGATGACACACCAGCAAAATTTTAATGGCTGAAAATTATTTTCAATCCCAGCCACCAGCTGAACGTGGTGCAATGGCTTTAACGGATTGGTGCCAAAGAAGGAGGAAAAGGCCTCTCAGTGAAACTATAGAAAACAAGAGAGTCCTTGTCAGCATTGCATCTCATTATACGTGAGCACTAATTGTGGAAGATGTCAGCCCTGCAGCACCTCTAATGAACATACACATCACAGAGCAGACCACGGCAAACGAAAAACAGGAGGCTCAGTCCAGACAAAGTCTGTTCAGGTCACCTGTTTACTGGTACTTGGATATATTTTCACAACTGCAATGTATGAAAAGTGAAGGACACATCCTGGTTTTGCAGAGGCAAGGACCATGTCTGTATACTACCAGCCATCAATCCTGACAGGTCTCTGAGCATCAGTGGAATATTAAATAATACAAGTTTGTACTTCTTAGCAAATTAAATGTAATAGATATTCATATTAATTTTTGATTCTGCAGAGACGTTTAAAATGCTTTATTTCATATGCCACATACAGAGGATGTTGTATTAATCATATGTGGCTACATTGCAATACATTGTGTAATGTCAAATTGCAAGGGAGAAGGTACTTCAAAATGAGGGAATGAAATGGCTAATGTTGAACACTATGGAAAAACACAATTTTCTTGTCAGAACACTCCCAAGTGCTGCCCTAGGAAGCCACTTCTTATACTCTTGTGGCCTGTCAATTCACCTAAGGAAACCAAACTGGGCAAAGAAGGGACTCCTAAAGCTGAGTACTCTCACCTCCAAGGTAAGAAGTGAATTCCATTGGCATTTGGTTTCCTAAACTGGGGAAAACCAGACAATTTCTTGGAAAGTGGTAGAGTTTTGAAGCCTTCTTTTTAAAGTGAATGCAGTCCCATTAACAATTTTGGTGTGTCGTCCATCCCCGCCCCCCATGCTAGAATACATAAGAGACTCCCTTTTACTTTCTGTATTTTGTCTCCTGGTTTTTATCTCCCCCAAAAACTGTGGAACTAGTGTTTGGGTTTTTCCCATACATTCTGTTCAAACAAATGTTTGTTAAGAGATTTCAGGTCCTTACTGCAATAAAACATACTATTTTTCACACTGAAAAACAGCCTTAATTATATTCATCATATTAATACATCAATTAATTATACCCCCTAAACTACCCAGACTAAACCCCTACTTATCTGTGGGAATATGCAAACCATAGCATGATGCTGTACATAACTTTTTAATTTTCACAAGAGAGCAAGAGAACAATGGTATATTGTATACACCAAAATTGCATACTTACAATTTAATGCCATTGCTTTCTAGCTGATACAGGATAAAATCCCATTCGATCTGATGACAGTTTTATTGCACTAGTAGCAAATTGAATAAAAGAGAAAGTTTATGCTCAGCCTAATATCCATAATCTTATGTGTTTGTTGACAAGTCTCAGTGTAAATTTGTATGTCATGTTTATTTTATTCTGCAGAGGAATATAAGAGATGTATTTTTTATGAAGAACAGTAATAGTGATAGAAAATTCAATTTAACAGGGATTGAGAGAAGAGAGAATGAAAGTGACAATACAAGAGCAAAAACCATTTTCTTTTTTCGTCATCAAGTGTTTTAAGTCCCCAGAGTCCTCCACACTAGCCTTAAAGTTTCCCCTCCCTCATATACAGGAATACTCAACTTGAACTGAGCAAATTGCATTTTCCATGCTTCCAGGTATATTTCAAAACATTAAGGAATTTTGTGGATGACCTAAAGTGACCTGATCTGACCCTTTTGCAGTATTTGCACACCAATCCTCCAGATTCATAAATGCAGATGCCCAGCTAAGCAGGGCTGAAGCAACGCTTAGAGAAATATTTTTGCTATATCCCTACACATTCCAAAATAAATAACTTCAAAGATTCTTTTTCATCACTGTCAGAAGCACAAATACAGCTCCTATTGTTCAAACGCAGAAATCACTAATTTTAAAATTATGTACGATTCTGATATTCCTTAGCTTTAGATATATCACTCATTGTCTAAAAATCAGGAAAAAATATGCTAATGTGCCAAGATATTTTTGAAAAGTTATCTATAGCATAAGTACTTGCAATCTTTCCCTTCTGTGAACATACTTACAGAATGACAGCTCTATCAAAGGGAAGGATGAAAAAAGCCATATAGCCAACAAATTTGGCTACAGCTTACAGATTAGAAGCCAGATCATAATGTATGTTTCAAGTTCTTTCACCAGCAACAAATCTCTAACAAAGCATTCACAATACATCTATTAATTTAATCATCTGAAAGGCTCAGTGCATTTAATTGCAATAGCTCAATCTAAGGAAATAGGGTGAATTTGTATCAAGGGCAATTAAATGGTCCATTTATGTACTTATCACAGGGTTTGAAACCCATGATATTTAACGTTGTAAATCCTACATATAAAGCCCTACAAAGTAGCTATTTTATTGACTTTCATGTATAATTATATATAAAAACATAAAACTAAGGAATGTTCTAGTAGTTCAGGTACTAAATTTTCCTGATGAGTATCATTGCCACACAATATTATGATGACTTCTTTATATGCTGGTATGAACCATACATCTCTAGTCATATTATCTGAAAAATAATGGTTTGATTTGACTGGATTTATAGCAATTAATGCACTAATATCTATTAGTGCAATAATTATGCATAAATTCTCTTAATATATTAATTATACTTATTTATAATTAATATCAGCACTCTATAACAAACACCGCTATAATATTCTTAATTCCTTCAAAGGGTGAGAAATTTCACCAAACTAAACCTTATTAAAACAGTGTGAGAAAATTCAGACTCCAGGGTTCCAGCACTGTTCAGTTAATAAGATTCTTCTACATATCTGTGGAATGGCTTCATGCATGAACATATGATCATTGCAAACAGCCAAATATCAATTATCTGGAACAAATTTTGCCATGAGGAGGACATTGTGGATGCTATGTGAGCATCCAGACAGGTCCTTCTGCAATTCCCACCTGGTGTACTTGTCTTGGGATAAACCACATTGCCTGTCACAGATGGCAAGGGAGAGAGGGTGCTGGTGGAGGGAGGGTACACATGAAGACCAAAGATCTCACAAGACCATGTTCCATCACCAGCACATCAAGGCCACCACTAAACCACATCCATAAGTGCAACATTCACAGATATTTTAATTACCTCCAGCATTTGCTACTCAACCTCTTCCCCAAGCAGTGTGTTCCACTGCTTGATAACCCTTTCAGTAAAGAATTTTTTTTTCTAATATCTAATCTAAATTGGTGCAACATGAGGCCGTTTCCTCTTACCCTATCAATCTTTAGTTGGCGAGATGAGCCTGACCTTCACCTGGCTACAACCTCTTTTCAGGTACTTTTGAAGAGCAAAAAGATCTCCCCTGAGCCTCCTTTCCTTCACGGCTGCACTCTCTGAAGCAGGGGCTGTTGCCCACTCCATATCACTCAATTAGCTCACAGCAAGATGAGTAGTATTATAAAGATACCAAACCTAAATTCCTCTTGACGCATCAAAAGAAAAAAAAAAGAGGGGAGTGTATCTGGGGCATTTTGGACTGAATAGATTTTTTTTTTTTTTGCTCAGTTAAAACCTTTCCTATTACACTGTCACTTTCTATACACAATTTAAGAACTCAACAGCAGTGATTCTACATGACAAAGCCTCAAGGCAGGCTTTTTGATGGAGAAGCTGCACAGGCCTTTTCAAGCTCATCAAGAGGCCAAGAGCTGGTTTTAAAGCCTAACTCATCACTTAGGAGAAGCATCTGCCAGTTACATGTATCTCTTTGAGAGGCCATCTGTCAGGTCCAAAATGCCAAATTTCCTTCCAGATCCAAAAGGGGCACTGGCTAACCAACAAAAGAAAAGTTGTGCTAACAGGGTGTGGGGCTGTGATCAGTTTAAGCTCATCAGTCCCACAGCTGCTGTTCCCAGGTCCTGACTCTCCCTTGGGCCAGTGCTACCTTCCACATCACCAGCCAGATGAAGGTCAGCAAACCACCCGAGAAAACAAAGAGTTTTAATGGTGTTTATACTCCCTGGCTTTACTGACAGGCTGGACACACAGGCACTGGTGCTCTCAGGAGGTAGGGAACAGGAAAACATGTAATTTCTAATTTGGGTATGCTTACTGCTCACCAACAACTATATGATCTTTTCCAAATTCCAGAGGTGGAAACCGACCCCATTGATGTAAATTATAAAATTAATATAGCCTTCAGCAGGACAAAGATGTCACAGTACACACTGAAACATTGAGGAGCCAGGAGCAATAACATGAATACCTCAAGGTGGAAAGGAGGAAAGAAAAAATACTAAAGCACCCAAATTAGAGGGGTAAGATCTATTATTTTAGGCTGCATTATGCTTAGTTGGTATAAAAAAATATATCCCTGTTTATTAGCTGCTTGCTTTCACATCCCTTCTTCTGTCTTTCCCCAGCTCCTGCTGCCAAGATCGTCTCAGGGCTCCCTGTGGTGGCCTGCCTCCAGGCATGCTGGGCAGTAGCTCCACTGGCCCACGTTCCAGGCACAGAGCCGTGCTCCCTGTAAGCTTT
The DNA here is from genome assembly GCA_008694505.1 of Cyanoderma ruficeps. NCBI lineage: Eukaryota > Metazoa > Chordata > Aves > Passeriformes > Timaliidae > Cyanoderma > Cyanoderma ruficeps. The sequence continues at coordinate 6,864,537 of VZDJ01000426.1, forward strand.
CCATTCCCCTTGGTGACTGCCTCTCCTCCTCAGGACTCAGAGCTATTTTAATTACAGCTGGCTGCTAGCTCAGTCCTACCTTCCCTCTATTCCTCACACCAGTAATTAAGCCGTGCTGCCAAGGGATGCACGTGCCAGGTCGGGGCTCTCAGCTCAGCCTCCCCAACCTGCACTGCCTTAAAGTACTACCCAAGCTCTGCTTTTTCCAATTTGCACACCAAACAGATATTTGGTCTTGTGAACAACAGCTAGACATTGCAACACCCATGACTATGGGCAGCTGCCTCTGCTCTCCCCTGCTGTGGGCAGGCTGTGCTGCAGGACTGGGTGAGAGCACAGAAAGATGAGAGTTGACATGCAGACCCAGGGCTGGCCTGCAGTACCAATAAATCTGGTCCCTGGGACATTGCAGTGAAATTAGTAGGGGGCTGAGTTCAAATTAATCAGACATGTAACTAATCCTGATCCTCAGCTTAGCAAAGATCATAACAGTAATAAAAAATGGATCTCAAAGGGGCCCCTAGGCAGTATCTAGTAGTCCATTTATCTTTCCCAGGATAAGAGCAACTACATCTATGTCATTCCTGATATCCATCTAATCTCTTGTTAAAGATTTCCAACAATCCCATCATCTTCCCCAGAAACTTGCTTCCTGGCTTTACTTTTGCTTTTGCCACAGATCTATTTTGAATGTCGAATCTGAAGCAGAATCTTTCACACTGGAAGACAAAACCAGCATTTCTTCTCCTATCCACAGAACACAAGAAACAAATGCACCTGTTCCTCTCTGCAAGAGACTTCCATTTGCCCACTCTATCCAGCTTCAGCCACCTCTACAACCAGAAGAGCAGGTATGAAATGAGGATTTCAGATAGTTCCCACCACAGAGCAAACTCTTTAGATGCCCTCACATGACAGGCAGGGAGATGGGCAATGAACTACAACAAAAAGCAGATACTGGGGGGGGGGAAGAAAGAATAACACAAACAACACAGTATTCCTTTACTGTTCCTCATGCTGGAGGAGAAATACATTGAAAGAAAGAATAAACCTTTAATACTTTCTAGATAGTGGAGTGGAAAAGTGGCTAAAGGAACTAAAAAAACCTATTCACAGGTACAAATCTATTTCAAGGGATCATCTGCTGGCACATTCTCTATTGTGCAGCAGAGGAGCTGTGAGGGGTCAACATCAAAGGAGCTCTGTAAGCCTGTGCTCATAGCAGAGCATCCCTCAACAAAATTATTCCTGCAGATCATCAGCTGCAGAGGTGTTTTAAAAGCTCTGTGAATCAACACCCACCACTTCCCAATGACAACAGGCTCTTTCAAGTTCCCCTTGAAAAATATCAATACAGTATAAAAGGTTGCTATGAAAAGAGGAACAACAAGAAAGTTAAACTTCAATAATTATTCTTCTCCAGATGGGCAGAGACATGGCATCTTCAAACAAACACATCTGAACCACAAAATTTAAATACAATTATGTGGCCAAATCTGTCATTAAGGGAGAGTACTTCCTCAAAGTCAGGAGCAATTGCAGTAATTAAAATCCATGTAACATTACCCATCTGCTGCAAAAAGCAGCACAGCATTCTGCAGCTTATTTGACCTTGTGTGCAGAGCACCCACCCACCCCCTCTAATTCTTCTGTGGCATGAGCAGAAATGTCAATTCAGAAACAGCCGCCGATTAATATTAAAAAGATTAAATGGCTTGATGACTAATGGCTTTCTTTCATCAGACACTTACGGTTTTTATTTTGAGCATATATTTGAGTGATCTAGGTAGCAAATAAAGCCAAAGGTAAGTACCTCATCTGTCTGTAAACCACAACTTTTAGGACTGAATTTTACACAATTTTTACTCATTACAGCACTCACAGTGATTTTTGAATACAAGTGCCCACATAAAAGATTTGTTAAAGTAAACTGCACTGAAGGTTACTTGAATTTATTGATATGGACAGTGAAAATACCTGTACTCAGGAAGTGTGGCTGTGACAGTACAGTATTCTTCACTGTTCAATATAAATTGGTTTGAAACCTGGCCTTGGCTTTTATAATCTGCCTTTTTTTTTTCATTCTAATACAGACCATAAACCTCACACACTTACTTTATACATATGTATATTATGTATATTTATATATATATTACAGTCAGCAGTAGTAATTTTCATGCTGACAGTTTTCTATTTTTTCCTCTAAATCCTGCACAAACAAGATTCTTGCTACTCAGCATGCAGGACAGAAATACAGATGTAATACACGCCATAGGAACACAGTGAAAGGACTGACTATTAATGCTGCAGTTCTCACACAGATTATTGAAGCATGTTGCCTATGGCTGCACAGCCTTAGAATTAAATTATTCCTTTGGGAATTGAATAAATTGAGTATCATTAACTGCCTGCAATGCATCAAAATGGAAAAAAAAAGGCATAAAATTCTGTATTTGCTCAGGGAGTAAAATATCAAGCAAGTTATGGGATTGTTTAGCTATGGGTATAAAAATTATGCTTAAATCTATTTTTTTCTACTCTCTTGTGTTCCCCCTTAAAACCACTGCTGTCTTCCTTTCACCATTTGCTTCTTCAGGACTTTCACCCAGCTCACAATAGGTGTTAGTCTGATAGCAGAAGCCTTCTGCTAAAACAGATTGTTGATACATTAATAAGATACAGATAGAAGAACTAAGTGGGAACACCCACAGAAAACCCCAACAAACAGCCCTTCAGAAATCTAAAGATAAATCCACCTAAAGCAATGAAAATCTTCTATAAACACCTGGTGGCATGAGGAGGACAGTGGCAAATATCAAGTAATCTTGATGATCATTACAGCACGTGTGAACAAAGGGACTCAGCAGCTCTGGGGAGGAAGTTTTCTTGTCCTTGCTGAAGCTGTGCTCAAGGACATTGATAAATGAAGAGCTACTTTCTTTCCAGATTTATGGAAATCTAGAAAAACAGCTCCACATGAAAAGTAGAGGGGAAAACATTGAATTTCAAAGACACCTAAGCCTCATCTATGTCAATACCAGTGCTTCCAAATTCTGAACTGAGCCTTCTCTCGAGCCTTCAAGACTGCCAGTGACAGCCGGGTGAAATGGAATGCCAGACTGGCCCTGCTGGTGGCCTGGGGACATCAGGGCAGTGTGACAGCTTCCCCATCCATCTCCCAAACATGCCCCCAAGGTGCAAGGGCACCCATGGATAACAGGGGGGTTCTGGACTGTAAATCTCCAGGCACAGCTAAGAAACTTCCTTGGCAGTGAAGGATTGCAGTCCAAAGTCTTAATTGCTCCCTCCTCTTCTTACCCCTCCCATTAGACCACTGCTGATTGATAGCTTAAGCTCCCTTTGGTTTTTTGTAACTCATTTTTAATATAAAACACAGCAAAACATCAGAGGATGCCTCCAAATTCATTACAGTGTTCTTAAATTTTCTGAGTTCTTAAAGCACTCAACCATGACCTCAACATGCCATCATTAAGGAAATTCAGTATCAGTTTCAGCAAATAACTATTTAAATGCAACTTTTTTAGTTCTGATTCTGCTGTATGCCCAATGGCCTGATACAGCACAACAGAACTAAGTTATATGCTGCAAAAAAGTGCAGCAGAATAATCAATCTAATAAAATGACAGCCAACCTCAGGGAAAAAAAACCAACATCACACCTGAACCAGGTCAGAACTCAGACAAGCAACAGGAATAAGATGAAATTTATGAACTCCCCCTCATAAACTGACCAATATATTCTATGTCATACCTACACAGCTGTAGACTATTGTCAGGTTTTTCATCACTGAAATACTGCTACCAGCATCTATAGGGAAAATAATCCTGGCTGCAACAATTCCTCAGGCTCTTAATCATATTGAGGGCAAGTCTACCCAGCATATCAATCTGAGAATTGATTTGGCATTCTTCCTGACCCTGTGTGGCTCCCTATAAATATGTGTATGGATCATGGAATACACAGCACACCTGCAGCATGCTCTCTGTGCGGGGTAATGTAGGACATTGCCAAATACAAGGGCAGAATGGGAAAAGTCCCCCAAAGAGAACTTCTAGTGTAATCACAGCACTGCATTACCCCGTGTTTAATGCTCTCTGCCTTTGATCACATCAGAACTTCCATAACATAGGTGATTTTTCTTCAGCCTATGCAGTACCTCTTGGGAAAGACAGAAACAAGAGGGAGCAAAAATTAACTCTGCAGCCACATCTGTCTGTTCTTTGCCCCCATCCTCCCTCAGTTAATGGAGGCTCCTTGAGATCAAGTGGCCAAACTTCCCCAGGATATGAAAATAAAGTGCTACCTATTTTAATGTTCCAGAGTAGGATGGCCATTGCCCTGCAGCAGTTTGGTGTCTGCTGCAGGAGTGCTGTAGCTGCAGCTACAGGGAAGAGAGTTGAGCTGCTCTAGGAAAAGAAAATCCCCATTACAAATCAGAGGCATTGATTGTGCACCTTGAGAGGGACCAAGTCAAAAATCCCTGTGTTTTCATAAAGTAAGAAAATCTTCCTATGTGCAGTTGAAAGTTTCAAGTTTAAGCTAAAAATCCATTTCTGGCCTTGGTCCTCAGAAAGTGGGAAACATCACTTTCCCTGTGGACCTTTCCAGCTATCATCACTAAATGGGAAGTTTTTCAAGACAGCTCTCACACAGCAACAAAAGGACAAGACATGAGCCTTTGAATCCTAAATTACTTCCCCCCCACACTCCTGAGTCCCTCAGAGAGCAGCTGAGATTCAGGAGCATCTAGACAGAATGCAGATATGCTCTTGTTAATTGGCTCAGCACACTACAGTATCACAGCTCCTTCTACCAGGACCATTTTTGTAAATCAATGCAGCATAAAGCCTAAATATTTTCCTCAGTCCATTCCATTAAGGGATTGGTGCTGCTGTAGCACTGTTCTCACCCTCATTTTCTTTTTTCTCATTCTCTCAGGGAAGTGTTTGGGTCACACAAAGAAATTCCAGTAAACCTTTTCTTAAATCTAAACATTGTACTGAAAGCTTTTCCTGCCCTGATTTATACTAAACTCAGCAATAAAAACATAGCACCCTGCCTAACATCACCACCAATTTCCTTTTTACTCTCACTACCATTTCTGGTTCTTTTTCTTCCCACTAAAGACTGTCAAAATGTTTTGGCCTTTTGCACCTCTAACCTTTACTTCTTATCCACCATTTTTTCAACAAAGACATCAGTGTGTTGAAATTCATCAAATACTAATGTCTCCCCAATATCTTACATTTGAGTTAAACAGGGGTTAATGAAAAACATACAAATAATGTTTAATAGCTAAATTCAAAGCTGTAAGGAAATAAAGATTGCTAACTTTGCAGGCTGATCCTTTGCCAAACCTGACCAATAAAATGCATTCATATCTCAATCTTGAAAAATATTTTAAGCAGTTCATTTATTTGCTAAAACAAAAGAAGATATCACACCCCAGTGACAAAAATGAGAAACAGACCAATAGCAGCAGTCTCTGTCGCTGTGTTGTCTGTCTCATGGACAGAGAGATAAACCAATCTCTAATAATCTTAGTGAGTCTCAGGATATCTTGTGGCAATCAAATGCCTTTTTTTTTAACTAAAATTTTCTCCCAAGTTCTCCATTCATTTTAAGATCAGGGGTGAGAATGCATATTTCTAACATATACCAGCTAGCGTGAGTTAATCAACCGACACCTAAAGCATACAGTGGAAACAATCATAATATCATATATATGACATATGATAGATATCCTGCTATATATATTATAATAAGTGAGGCAGGGGGGTTTGACAAGGCCCTGAATGTTTGCTTAAGATGAAGGGTAATAAATCAAAACTAGTCAGAACTTGACTAATCACAAACAAATCCTATTTTTCCCTTATTATAGAACTCCCTTCACACATTTCACTTACGTGTAACAGACTGTGGTAAGAGATACCCCGTGCCACAAGCTCCAGCATCATCCCCTTTCTTCTACACAGAAATCCTAAGTCTAACCCAAATCCAGGACAACCAGGGGAGGAATTCAAAGAGGAAGCTTTCACACAGTTTGGTGAGGTGTGAATAGGATCCTGTGTTTCTGCTAAGTGCAAGACTGGAAGGGATGGGTAAGAGGGCAGCAGGGCTCACAGCCTACACCAGCCTGTGGCACACCTATTTCCCTGCATCGGCCCTGAGGTCAAGCACCAACTCTCTGCCAGGCTCTGCACAAAGCCCCAGGGTTTCTCCCAGCCCCGGGACATGGCTCAGAGATGCCCCACAATGGCAGTGACATGCATTTCATCACCCCAACACCGGTACTGAATGTGAACCACGTTGATAAGGACAGTCAAGGCTCTGGACAAGGCTCAGCACAGCTCTTGGAAAACACTGAAATGCCACAGGACTTGTTTCAGACAGGAACTCATCTTTGTTTTCCAAGGTGAAAGGGGTCTGTTTTATATAAGGCGGTTTCCATTAGTATGGGCTTTCACAGGAGAACAAAAGCCAATGATGTAACTTCTCCTGCCTAGAATCTCAATTAGAAACTTGTATTTAGCATTGGTACACGGCTTTGAAAGTAAATGGGAAATGGAACTGAAGAGTTTATGTAGAAGGAATTTCTTAAAGTTCAAAAACCTTTCTTTAAAGAGAACAACAGTTGTAATGCCCTGTAATTGAACAACAAACCAAGAAAAGATGGGATATTCTTTAAATACTCCATCAGGGAAGGTGCTGAGTGTTGCTAGCGATTTCTATGTTTAAGCACACAAAATCCATGTGGAAGAGAGTGGCTATATGGCAGAATCTGGGCCTTCTTTTGCAATATATAAAGAAAAATCAAACAGATTCATATTAGCTCTGTCAAAAGCTCTTCAATATTAGGAGCACTGGAAAGAAGATTACAATTTTTGAACTTTGGGTAAAGTTCAAATAACTTGGGAAAGCAGTACACTTCAGTTGGTGTTAGAGGTACAAGAATCCCAGGAATTTCTGAGCTTTAGGATGCAACACAAAATATCCTCCCTCATCTCACACAGATCATCAAGTGTCAAAGAAACCAAACAAATGCAAGAGGGCAGCCAGCTACTAAAAATGTAGATCTGAGCCTCAGTGCCTCAACATCCCATTACAGGAAAAAAAAATCATCTCATTATAACAAATCTGTACAAATTACACACCTTAAAGCACATTTAAAACAGTGCAGATTTTCTATTAGCAGTCAACACAATGCATTGATACAGAGAGGTAGGAAGTCGGCCAAACATGTCCTAGTTAAAAAAACAGTATTATTGCAAACGGAATATATTTCCACAGCATTTTATCCCTCATATGAATAAGATAAGTGTGTGCTATAGGAACAGACTAGTAAAATTATCTCAGCAAGTAGGCAGGGAGCTGAACAGATGGCAGCACCAGGCATCACTAGACCTCTCTTATAGAGATGATCTTTATCACTTCCATAAGATTAGAAAATTACTCTCCTATGAAATATGACATTCTGAGGGTGAGGCAGAAATAATTTTTTTTGTTCCTGTGGAATCAAAGATTATGGACTGTCCACCAGGATAATGTTAGTGGTTTTAAAAGGAAATCCCATACAGTGATAGTTCATTTCTGCTAATTTGTCTGCTGGTAGCTACTTGGGATTTGGTTTCTTTATAGGCAGGGTTGAGACATTAATTTTGAAGAATTAAGGACTTTAGTTAAACTAGATATTGCTGAGGTAAGATAGACAAACTTCCCTTTGTTAACAGAAGCCGGATTTAAGGAACTGACAGATCACAAGGCATGTCAACTTATGTTTATGTATTCTGACTAATCAATAGACTCCAAGAATACAATAGAATCATAAATCAAACAGTCCTGGAATAACAGGATTCAGTTGTCATGCAACACTAAAAAGTTAAAAAGTCAAAGCAAAGAAGACCCATCTTACCTCATCATTTTGAGACCCTGCCCCATAAAAAGACCACTGACCCATTTCAAAGAACAAACTACGCATGTTTAATAGCTTTTTGGCTAATTACCATCAGAAGCGGGCGGGGGCAGGTGGAATGGGATGTACCAGAGTAATGAATATGCATTTGTATTTTGGGTATTCAATACCCCTGTACATAAAAAGACCCTGTGATCACCTGTGAATGGTGTGTGTTTATTTGGGAGCTATCCCGCACGCTGCCCAGTGTCGTAACAAACATACACCTTCTAACTTCTGTCAGAGAGTCTCTGTCCATCATAGCTGGATATCGGTATTAGACCAATATCCATATTTTTTAATAATTCAGGGTGTTCTTTCGGAGATTATCTTGAAGTGCACATACACCTTCATCTTACCCATGAAAAAGACAAGTTTAGACCAGGCTTAGTGTGCCCAGCCACAACACGTGTGACAGCCTTTATAGGTAGCAAATCTCTTAGTCACAGAAGGCAAACCATGTCTCGTTTGGGCACTTTTTGAATAAATAAAATTGTTTCGCTTTCTGACCAAAGCACTTTTTCCCACAGTGTGTTTCATACAAAGCTTCCTTCTTCCTGCCTGTTTATCCCATCCTGCCATATGTTCCAAAGGAGAAAGGTTTTAATTACAGCAGTTACTGAAGCACTTCTCTGCCTACAGAGCACAGCAGAGCCTTTTCAGAAAAAAAGAATTGGTTTTAGCACTATTACCATTAACAGCTAAATACTTCATTTGTGAGCTCTAAGTGTTGCACACAGAGAACAAGAAAATTCATTCAGTTCTACAGAATGGAAAAGAGGAGCACTGAGGGTTTGTGTGGCTGTTTTTCCCTTTGACTTAGTATGGCATCATGCAAATGGTTGAACAACAACAATTTTTAGTAGCAATTTTCCAACAACGAGGCAAATATATGTGCCAGATATGGCTGAGCTGATAGCAAAGAAGGTGGGGGGGAAGCACAAGCACTTAAGGTCTCGAAAACTTACCTCTGGCATGAACCTTAGAAAAGAAGAAACCAAATAAGAGCACAAACTGGAGCAGAGCTTCTCAAGTCTGGTCTGGCACCAAGTAAGGTGCTTCTTGCAGCCAGCTGGCTGTACCTTACAGGGGAAAAAAAGCCTTCTGGGGTAACGCCCGCAATGTAAGAAGGTTGAAAATGTTTTCTGTGCTGCAGAACTTGAGTCCAGTGCAAATCTTGCATTCATTTTTTGGCAATGACTCTGAGGTTTATCACCCTTGAATTAGGGGAAGTGCACAAAGCTAAGAGATGGTGATTCTTCTACAATGGCACAGCGCTGGAGGGCATAACCACTGCATCCCCTGAATAAGGAAATTGTTAACGAATTTGAAGATGCAGTACATGCCTGAGTTTGCCTTCAGGCTATTTTTACACTGAATATAGTTGAAATGCATGTACCTGGCCTGAGTGAGGCATAAAATTATTAAAAGTATAAGGCTGTAAAATACACTGAAAGTCAATAATGCACAGGTAAAGATAGGAAGACAGTCCTCCTGGGAGGGGATGCACAGGAAAGATGTTTGAATCCAAGAGAAGACATATCTATAGTTGTCCCTTTACTCAGAAACAACGAGTGACATCTGCAAATGCCATTTCCTGGCTGAAAAAAAGACCTGGAATCAGCCTTGCATGTATTTTTCTTCTTTTTTTAATTAACTCCTCTTAAAACACCAACTCCAATCCTACTTACCTTACACAGCAGCAATCTTGACAAACAAACAAAAGCCTAGCATCCCATCAATCCAGAGACAAGGCCCAGATACAACCTCTTCACGTTCCTTATCTTAATCAGGAAAGATGCTCTATTAGTGCTTTTGGTTCCCTTTCATATCCACACCCCTCATAACTCGACTGCTGTTCTGCTCATCCACTCCCAGAAAAGCCACTCTGGAACAACAGAAAATGCATCCATCTCCTCTGGGAGAAAAATCCTCTGCAAAAAAGCCCCAAGTGCTTCCAGCCAGCCACTCAACAGCACAGGAAAGCTCTGCTAGCATCACATTTCTTGCAGTCAGTGCCCTCTGAAAGCCCAGCCGTGCACGAGGGAGCTCAGCACACCCAGACACAGCTCCATCATCACAGGTAAACCCCCCAGGACAGCTACATCTTAAACCTGGCTGGATTTAAGAGAAGGGGTGAGACGTGGCTTAGGCTGTGTGACAATGATATGTGATGAACAATTTGCTCTAAAGGCAGTCTGAGGCCTCTTTCGAGAAGAATTAAGTAGGTAAGTATAGAAAAGTGTTCACCTTGGGAAAACTATTGCTTCTATTAAAAGAATTTGCTTATTCTTTATGTAGCTGCAAAAGTCCTTGAAATAAATGACATTTTTATCTTTCAGCAAAGCTTCTCACTCCAAGGTATGTGCAACTTTTGGGTATTGGTACTGCAGTGGACTTGCTGTTCAGCTGGCCAACTGCACGAACACCACACACACATCAGCAGGAGTTGCAGCACAGGACTAAAGGGGAGGGTGAGAGACTTCATAGGTTCATAGTACAGGTGCACTTTGCTGAAGGGTCAAATTACTGTTTCAGTGCTTATTGGTATTTTCTAAATGAAAAGTAGTGAACACTATGAAAATGCTACTTCTTTTTTTTCTTTTAGTCTATCTTCTGGAGAACAAGAAAGTGCTTCCTATAACCAAAATCAAAATGTCTACTTCATATATAATCTCCCTCAGAGCAAATTTATTTTCCTCACCCTTGGTTGCACAATAATAGGCTATCAAGGCTGTGCAATAAAATCCCACATGATAAATTGAAAATTATAGCAAGGAAAAAAAATCTCAATCTAGCTAGAGAATATCCTAGCTGAAAAAACAGGTTCCATCTCTGTATTCATGAGAGAAAGCAGCAATAAATCACATTTAGAAGTTAACCCCCATCATGCTGAAATAATGAATGGATTACAGACAGGACATGGAAAGAGAAAGCCAGAAGAGAAGAAAGCACATGGCTCCTCACCCCAACAGACCCTGAATTATGTGCTTCAGTGGAGGAAGTGACATGTGTGTATTTTACTTTACTGTTGTTTTCACAACCCGTTGTACCAACCCATTGAATCACACCTTTATAGGGTCAGAACTGGTTTTCAGCTGAGCACTAGATTTAGAAATAACTTGACCTTCCAGACCTCAGACGGGAATGATGCTTAGAGCTGCCCCCACTATTACAAGGCACAGCTAAGAGAAGTAATTTCCTTATAAAACTCAACATTACAAAAACCCTGTTAAAGAAAAATGCTTAAACACGTGTAACAAAAACTGACTGTGGTTTTAGGTTTCAGTAAGAAGATAAGCATTGCAAGATGGTGTAGCTTGTAACAGATGTAATTTATTTATTTTTTACTGCAGTGTTGGACAGAAAAGAAATAGTCATGGCTAAATTTCCTTAAGCAGGAGCATGTAATAAAGAAGAAACCAGTATATTTTGGTGTTAATGTCTTGGACCTGCTTACAACCCCTGAGGAAGAGGTCAGTGCAACATAATATGAAAAACGGGATTATAAACCAGTCTTTGCATTTGCTTCTTGTTGGAAAGAAAGATTATCTCTCCAGCTCACTCTGAGTTATTGCCAGAATTTTTAATGAAATGACAACAGGCATGAAAACAATCTCCAATATATTTGCAACCTTGCAACTGGAAAGCAAGAAGCCTTCTAGTTGCAGTCAAAACCCAGCATTTTTTGCTAACTATCCTGTCTTTAAATAGGTGATCTTGGTTCTTTCTGCCTCAAGACAGAGTTACAGAGGCTGTAGCAGTGGTTATTCTGACTGTGCCAAGAATCAGTATCTTTGCTATTTCTGAATGCAGCTAAGAACAAATATATAGACTGTGGAACTCAGCATTTCCTTTTGCAACATACAATTACTGGGTATGAAAAGGAAATATGATTCCCCAAAGTATATGGCAAAAGAATTATTCATTTACATAAACGTTGCTGAAGCTGAGCTGGTGGTTGATTTGCCTTGCCTTTCTGATAGCTGCAGTGAGAAGCCAGGTAATAGCACGCACTGAATTCCTGAAAATCGGTCCTTAGCTCACCCAGGCAATCCACAGCCTGAACTCAGCACAAGCCAGGGGGTGCAGCTGCCCTGTGTTAGAGCCGACCACAAAATAAGAGTTTGTTATTCTTGACAAAATGCTAAAAGATGGAGGTTTTCTTAAACCACCAAGGCTGTGCATTTCTCATTTTAAGTTTAAAGACCCATCTAGTTTTATTTTTCCTTCCTAATACTATAAAATTTTTCACTTTTTAAACTTCAGTACATAGACTGTCATTACTTCTTTCCCTTGAAGATGTTAATATAATTTCAAGTGGACTAACAATACAGAAGTGCTTTTAAATTCTATTAGCAATTTAAGGTTCAATTTCACTTATAGCTGATAAAGTGATTTATTTTAAAACAGAGTTATGGCAGTTATGACTCTGGCATAAAGCTCCATTTCACAACAGATTTGGTTGGGAGAAATCAAGTAGGTTAAGAGGAAGAAAGAGTAAATCATAAATTCTAGAAGGCAAGAAAAATGGTAATGCAAAACTCATAATAGGCTTTTTTAAACTATTTTCAATGGATAAAAACATAAAAATGCACAAAGAATACATGAAAGCTGTCAAGGGGCTGACTTCAAATCACCACTGACATTTATAGAGCACTGGCAAACCAAGTAGCATGGAAAACAGCTGTACATCCTAGCCTCCAACGCTAAAACATTCTGATGATGACTCAAAGACCCTCAATAAAATTAATATCAAGAACACAACAACCATATATATCTACGCCTCTAGCCATGTCTTACCTGCTTAGCTGAGTTAAGGGGTTAAAAAGTTGAGACTTTAGCTAGAAGGATAGAAGCAATTTATATTGATTAAGAGTTTGGTTAGAAGAGTAGAAGCAATGTAGGATAGTTAATCATTAGCAAATGGACCTAGTTAGAGCTAAGACAATATATCATTTGCTTGACTTAGTTGTGTTTGTAGGAGACAAGTAAGATGAGCCATTGTGAGGATGAAGGAACCATATCTGCACCTAGGGCCCAAAACCACCCAGAACCAGGCAGGAAAGCTTGGACTATGCCCAAGGGGCCAGAGACCCTGACAACAAAGACAAAGGCAAAAAGTTTACCTTGAGGAAGACATTCCTGACTTCATCCTAAGGGACCACTGACCCATTTCAAAACCCACCAACCCAACTTGAGTGAGGGACTGCACAGGCATGGAAGGACTTTGAGCTCATTTTAATACAAAGCAGGGGAGTCGGTGTGGTCAGGTAATAAACATGTATAGGCATGTTGAATTATTAGAATACGTAAGATTTTGTAGATAAATAGACAGCCAGAGCTCTGGGATTTTTGCACACGTCTTTGGGAGGTTACTCTCTGTGTTGCCTGGCGCTGAATTAAACATACCACTTTCTTTAATTAGTTGGAAAAATCTTTGTCCTTGCTTTATTTGCTTCATAGCAACTTATTGTGCAGTAAAATGGCAATGGGAATTGCTGCCAAAATCAGGTGAGCTCCAGCTCTACAAAGTGCCTATGAACATCTTGCAAAGGGGTCTGCAGATTCAGTCTTTCTTCCTCATTGCATTTATGTCTTGGATAACAAACCAAGGACATAGCTTTCCTCTCAGATTTGTGGAGCATGCCAAGGATGAGTGACTTTAGGAAACCTTGTTGCTGACTTGACATGGACGAAAATATCGAGTTTTCCCTTCAATACATTCCCATTTATTTGACAACCAACCCCCATCCATATCTATTTTTTGGATTTTTTTACTTTTTCTAACCTGCTTTTCTCATGCGTCTCTGTGTGCCTTATCTGGAAAGGGCAGATAGTCATGGCATGTGAGAGAAGCTGTTTGTGAAAGAAACGCTTTGCTTCCTCCACACTGACCCAGAATTTTGCCGTTGCCACTTTAATCACATCCAGCTACTACTAAGCAAAGAATCCTGTATCTTCTCACTGCTGTTGTGTTGCCACTTCCCTCAGGAAAACAAGACACAAAGGACCCCAAGAAACAAATGCAAAAACCCTGTATCATGAGCCAAACCTCACAGTGTTGCATTAGAGAAGAGCATTTCCTCTGGATCCCCTTTTCATGACTCAGTGTGCAGGACTGGTGGGAAATGACCCATTTTTAACCCACCCCACTCTGAGCTGACACTGTGATGCCACAGCCACTCCTCCCTCAGAGTTCACAGAGAGTATCAGAGCAGACAGCCCAACCATTGCACTGAAGTGAAAAATCACAGCTCTATGATGATGCCTTCAAGGCACATTTAGCTGAAAGAGCCAACACACTGGGCTTCAGGAGGAGAGGAAAGGCTACATAGGCAGAAGGAATGAGCAGTGAAGGCAAAAATTGCATTCATATCTACTCCTACCTATTTCATGGGGTTTTTTTAAACAATAACATCATAGAAGCAGACAAGCTCTAATTATGTATGAGCATCCGCACGTACACATCTAAAACATTTGCCAGCAAAAATGCTTTTCTCTCAATCCTGAAGCTTAAGAGTGGATTTGACCATCACAATGAAAAGGTGATAACACTGTCTGACCTCTGCCTGACTTGCTGCCCACCTCCTGGATGCTGACTGGCACTGACTGTTGAGAATAACTAAAAATAACCAGCTTGTGTCATATATTGTAATAAGGGCAAAGGGAGAAAAAGAGGCAGCATGTTTGAGGCTCTTGCTGTTCACCCTTCTGTCACCTTCCTCTTATAAATTTTCCCCTTGAGAACAGAGTTTGTTGCAGAAAGCACAATTAGTACGGATGATGGAGCCAAGAAGTTATTAATGATTTCATACCAATGACAAACTGGTAATAATTTGAGGTTTTGAGGCAGAAGTGGGGAACTGAAGAGAAGAACCTGCCCCACAGAGGACCATACTTAAGGATAGCCTCAGGTTGCCCCACAGAACAGATTTCAGTTTTGTAAGATGTAGTCTGAATGAACCCAAATGAGAAAATACCAGCATAAAGAGCACAAAAATATAAACCCCAAAGATGCTGACTTTCATCATATTTTTCAGGGTTACATAGGTTTTGATTTTACACGGTTTCTTTCTTTTTGTTTGGTGGGGGATTTTTGCAAAAATCTCTTTAGTAGTTGCTTACAATCTAAAGACATAATTTAGATGTGTTTTGCTCCATCTCACTCTGATTGCACCTCACAAATCATGCACTTCTGGGGTCAGGTCACAAGAAATGCTTTATGTCCTGGCAGCCAAGACATAGCCCCAGGAAAAGGTAAGTTCCATTTCCCAAAATTTCCTACTAAATCCCAGGAGAAACCCTTACAAATCAATCAGTATTGATTAAAAGACAAGAAAAAAAATAGACTGAAAATAAATGCGGGTTTTGAACAAATAAGAGCAGATATTGAAGCTTGAGCACCTTGGCTGATAATTATTGTCCACATGTGATTAGCAGCCATGAATTTCTCTAAGGTCCAAGTAACTAATCACAGCTCCAGTAAATATCATTGGATTTTTCAGTTTTGTTTGGTGGATCTCATGTCTGAACCAATGACCAGTTAGTGCCATCCTTTCTATATTGCTTAATAATGAGCAAAAAATATAGGAGGAAGGAAAACAGGCAGTGAGGCATCCATGTGCAGAGAGGAGGAGAAAAACAACATCAGAAAGTACCATCATGCAGGGCTACAGTGCATGTGTGGATTCCCAGGAGAGGAGAAATGTCACCATACCACTTGTGCACTGATGGCTGGGAATACATCCAGATTCCCGTTCTGTAATTATAATGAGATCCCAATGAGTACTGAAGGCATAAAACATTCAACAATTGCCAGGCACATACTAACACTGAATGACTGGGAAGAACATTAGTCTCTCAGGGAAGCCTTAACTACCTTTTTTTTCTTTTTTTCTTTAACTGAAAACTGCTCAGGATATTGAAGAAAAAAAAAGTCAAAGGAAATTAATTGGAACAGAGGCAGCAAATTTACCTTCATTTGTTGTTTAATAATCTTTATCAGCTATGCCACCACAATTTAAGCCCTACTTGCTTATGCACTCAGGTAGTGAGGACTTTCAGCAAAAATTTCACCTTTTCCTTATGCCTTTACTTTATCTGGAAGGCTGCTTAAACTTTTGGACTCAAGTTTCAGAAAGTCTGGCACTCAGGGTATTCTCCCTTTCCCACTTAATCCCAGGCAAATGAATGAAGTCACAAGGTACAAGTCAACATAGCTCCTGGGCTCTTGCTCCTGAGAGTCCAGATCGCAGCTAATTCCAGCAATGCCAAAAAACCATCTTAACTCCACACCACTTGAATAGACAAAAGCCCAAGTTATTTTTAACCAGCAAATTAATACTGAAAAGAATGAGTCAGCACAAGAAGTCATAAGAGGGCTTCCTCATCTAGAAATAAAAGCACTGCAGAAAAGTTACGCATTTTAAAAATGCAGAGGCCACAAGCAAAAAGAAAATGTTTTGACAAGTTCAGAGAGCCGCTATCCCAATATCCAAGCAGCCACGGGTGTGTGATACCTGAGAAACAGGAATATTATATGAAGATGCTTTCCCTGGCATCCCCTACCAGCCCTGGGCACCGGGACTGGATCTTCAGGTATCAGCAGTCCTGATGGCCCAAACCCCCATGAAATTTGCCTCGCTCTGCTTTAGACCTTGGTAATACCTCTGCCTTCCAGAGCTGTCCTCTCAGCATGTGCTCCCTCAATACCCTGCACAAAGAGGGACACAAAGGGCTTGGAAACACCACCTTGGCATAAATAAGGGGTCATTCTTTCAAAGAACTTACGTAAGACCCAGCACTGCAAGATCTCGATTTGATTAATTACTGCCCAAAGATTACCAAGGGCAGCTGAAAGTGCACCCTCCTTCATTTTCTATTTGAGGCCCCTTTTCTGAAAGAAGGAGCTGGAAATTTGAGTATTTTTAATAAGGCTCTTGGTATTTATGCAACAATCCCTCAGTTATGTTCCATTATCCCACTTGGCCTTTTTTTGACCTCTCTAGTGTCCATTGTTTGACTCTGCTATTCCCAGCAGAGCTAAATGCCAGAACTTTGCCAAAGAAAACTGTTTGAGAATGTGTCAAATCCCAATTTTGTATCCAACATCCTTGTTTGGGCCCATTAACAGGAAATGCAACCACTCAAGGATGCTTTAGGTGGCTTGCAAGTATATTTGAGGGTAAGAACAGCAAAACAACAAGCTGGTTACCCTAAGAATACATTTTGCCACAACAAAATGTATTTATCCTGAACTCCTGACCTTCCTATTCTATTACAGTTGGGGCTTATGAGGAGTATGAACTTGGAAATACAACTATCTTGTGAGTAATTATAGCAATTTAGGATTATAAACCACATTTCAGGAAATAAAAATGTGCATGTTATCATAGCCACCTTTGGCTTCACCTGAGTGGTTTGTCAGCCAAATTGTGAAGCAGGAACTCAAAGCATTTGGTGATAACTCAGTTGGAATATGGAGTTGATTGACAGATTTACAATTAAATTTTTGTTAATAGGCACACTTAGAAGCAGTCAACAGTGGTCTGGCTGCCTATACTCAAAGCCCTTTCTCTCACAGAGACAGCATCAGTCTATTAGTATACCCATTAATTTCACAGCATGAAGAGACATTTGGTAGGATTACAAGTCACAGCTTGCTGTATTCTTCTGTCTCCAAGACAAAGAAAATAATTTTATTTCTTTTCAGAAGTCCTGTGAACAGGGAAATACATGTACAGAGCAGAGGAAACCATTTAACAAGCTTTTGAACTAAGCTTCATCTGAAATTTTTCCTGAAAGTAGACTGAAACAATACATTTTTAGCAAATTTTGCAGCCCCTTAAGGCAAAACCATCACCCAATAGCACTATTAGCAAAGGAGGGAGAAATATTTATGAGGGTGGTCTGGCAGAATCTCCCTATGGCTGGCTTTTCTAAACACAGGAAAGAAAACAAAAACACCTCTCAGTGGGCAAAATAACACATATATATTATAAGCCTAATTTAGAGCTGGATCTAACCAGCTGACAGTAACTTCCAAACAAAGGAATGTAAATATTGTCAGCTCTACTGATTATGGTTAAAATGGTCTAAATTGACATGTGAGCACTCTCCTGACAGGAGGAACCACTTTGCCATCTCTCTATCACACCCCGCTCCACTTTGTTTCTCAGACACCTCTGACACCCACAGTCATGGGCTGCATGGACGTGACTCTGGTGTATCTACCATCTCACTCCTGCAGCTTCTTTTCGAAAAGCAGGACTTGCATTAAGGTCCATTAGGATCAAAACACCATTAACAATGTTCATATTTAATACTTCAGCGTATTTTCTTAATTATTCTCTGTCTAAAAAAATCATAGAATCATTCGGGTTAGAAAACACCTCTAAGATCAAGTCCAACCATTAACCCAGCATGGTTAGTATACCATTAAACCACATCCACAAATAACATATTTATGTGTCTTTTAAATGCCACCAGGGTTGGTGATTCCACCTCCCTGAGCAGCCTTGTTTCAATGCTTGACCACTCTTGTGGTGAAGAAATTTTTCCTTAATATTCAATCTATACTCTCCTGGCAAGAATTTGAGGCCATTTCTTCTCATTCTACTGCTTGTTAGTTAGGAGAAGAGACCAATCTTGCTACAACTTCCTTTCAGGAAGTCATAAAGAGTGATAAAAGCTCCTTTGAGCCTCCTTTTCTCCACACGAAATACCCCAAGCTCCCTCAGCTGCTCCTCATAGGACTTGTGCTCCAGATTCTTCATCAGATCCATTGCCCTTCTCTGGACTTGCTCCAGCACCTCAATGTCCTTCTTGCCATGTCTTTCATGCCACAAAACCAGGCACAAGAATTAAGGTGTGACCTCACCAGTGCTGAGTACAAAGGGACCCTCACTGCCCTGGCCCTGCTGGCCACACTGTTGCTGATGCAGGCCAGGATGTCACTGGCCTTCTTGGCCACCTGGGCCCACTGCTGGCACATGTTCAGCTGCTGTCAAACCAGCACTCCCAGGTCCTTTTCCACCAGGTAGCTTTCCAGCCACTGTCTTCCAAGTCTGTAGTGATGTATGGGGTTGTTGTGGCCCAAGTGCAGGACTTGGCCTTGTTGAACGTCATTCCATTGTCCTCAGCCCATCAATGCAGCCTGTCCAGATCCCTCTGCAGAGCCTTCCTGCCCTCCAACAGATCAACATTTCTGCCCAGTTTGGTGTCATCTGCAAACTGATCCCCTTGTCCAGGTCATCATATAAAGCCATTGCTGCAAGAGCCACCTTAATATTAACAAGTAGATAAATATTTATAATGCAAGCTTTCTTTAACTGGTGTAAACACCAAAGCAAACTTCCATTCTGGGGTAGATTGAGTGGGACAAGACTATGGATGCAGACACTGGAAAGCATGGGACAACACCACAAGGGAGCAGATGAGATCTGTAAGGATGCTGTGTGGCCAAGTCAACACTGCAGTCACTTATATAAAATTTCACTGTCTGGGGTAAACACCAGAGCACAATCACAGGCTCCCTATTCTATGCATGAAGGAAATTAGACAACTACTAGAAAAGCAAGCTAACAAAAGTGAAGAGTTTTCACTAGCTTTGTCACTAGAGCTGAGCAGCTAAAAGCTGCTTCCTGCAGCACATAATTCCTAGCAGTGAGTCCTCTCCCAAACTTAGCTTCTCTGCCTTTTTTCAATGCAGAGTTGGTAAAAGTCACCTCACTTGGTTACTCAGAGTTACCTCCCTCCAAGAGCTCATCAGTCAGGCCACCAGCCATGGGACAGCCAGGCTGCAGACCATGTTCTCTCTGAGGGCTGGACACAGGCTTCGCTGAGGGCTGGCACCTCACAGAGGAGAGGTTGGGGTTCTAGTCTCTGACCCAATTAATATTTAAGTATTTCTCATCCAACATTAATTGAAATAGGGACTAGAACTTGTTCCCTACTCCCAGCTGAGTAGTTTAGCCTTTAGGCTACAGTCATTCTTATCAGTTTGCTCAGTCCCACTCTCCCTGGCCCACAAAACACTATCTCTCAACAATATGGAAGAGCTTCATCTGAAGGAACAGAGAGTCTGCCAACCAACTACTAGGGCACTTTCTTCAGAGAAGTAAGTAGATTCACAAATCCCAGAACAGAGAATAAACTGGAGCCCCAAACCTTGCCACTATCACAGAACCAGAAAGTGGAAAGACATCACTGAGTGAGGTGGTCAGCTGGAAAACCTCTCCTTGGAAGATCCCAGTAGCTCCTACAGTGGTGCTCAACACACAGCAACAGGGCAGTCACATGTAGGAGAAGGGAAGACAGGTGACCTCACCCCTGATATGTAACAGCTGTGTTAAATAACCAGTATGGCCTCACCCCAATGAGTAACAGCTATATCCCATAAGGATGAGTGAGATAAAGGAGGGGTTTGGCTGGTGGGGGGAGAATCATGAAGGAACAGGAACCTTGAGGAGCATGAAGGAGAGCATCATGGAGCAGGATCCTGGGGAGAGAGAATCACTGCTGCAAGATCAGTCTGCATCTGCAGTTAGAACCTGTTGTTGAAACCTGCAGTCACAGTCTAGCTAGGTAAAAGCCTGCAGTCAGAGTCTGCAAACTAATACCTGCAGTCAGAGTTCAGCAGAAAATAACCAGCAGCCAGAGGCTGCAAGGGAAACCCACAACAGGAGCTTGCTGCAGCCAGAGTCAGTGAACAGTTGGAGTCAGGATGGCTGAGCTGTAACAAGGAATAAAACAGGACCCTTTTCATGCTGTGATAAACAAGAAGTCTGTGCCTCAGCTCATTTTACCCGTCTAATAAGAGGGCTGCTGCAATAGTCACAGACCTCAGGCCAAGCCAGACCCTTGGATGAACAGCAAATTTTACAAAAGGTAGAAGTTGAAGCACGTAATGTCTGCAGAAGCTTCCAGCAGTAGATAATACTTGAATTTACAAAGGATCTAAGGACATCCTACATTATACAGGATGCACTATGTACCCAAATCTAAACCCAGACCAGCCAAACAAGGACCAGAAATTGGTGTTTGCCCGAGTTACACCATGACAGGTATTGACTACATGCGTTCACACTTAAAGGTTTTAGGTTTTACGCAAAATTGTAAGAGACAAAACCCCTAATTTTTCAGATTAAAAAAATATAATTTCTAAATAGGAAACAGCAAATTTTGATTTAAACCACATCTAAGAAAGTCAGTCCAGTTCTTAATATATAACTTTTTAGATGAAAGTCAGCTTGAAGACAATGATTGTAAATTTTTTCTGTTTTCAAACATTAGTTCCCCTCATAAAAAATCCAGGCTACCATGGCCATACATTTTCTGATTATCATAAAGTGCAAGATTTTTGTACTGCTGAAGTGAATAAGTGTTTAGCTATGGATTTCAAGGGCAGCAGGGCAGCACAACTTCACCTTAGACATTTTTCCACCTGCTTTCAGCATATAATAGATCACAAATATCTATTTTTCTCTCCACCCACTCTTCTGCTGCCCTCATTCCTGCTTTTGCCCTCCAGAAACCCAGGTGTGTGCTGTTTCCTTGGCCCATTAATATTGTCATCACATAAACATCCCTGTTCATCTGTTATGTCACAGCCTGCAGGTACCCAGGTGCTGATTTCTTGCTGCAGTCCCTGCTGCAGTGGCTTTTAGTGGCTTTCTAGCCTATGAGTTTTAATCCTTTTCTTCCTGCCTTTCTCCTTTTCACTAGTCTTAATGGGAAGAAAGAACTGATCCATACCTGCCAGCCCCTTCAGACACCAAGACATTCACCTGCCTACCCCAAACAACTCATCAGCCTAGTCTCACAACACCTAAAAATCTTGAACTGTATCATCACTCTTCATTTTCTGCAGTCTCACCTGCTTCATCTTTGCCTCATTCTCTTTCTCCTCCAGTCGCCACCTGTTTTGAGTCAGATGTCCAGCTCCAAGGTATTCAGCCTTCCCATGATGGAGGAGTATGTACAGACATCACCTCTATATGGAGGTTTCCTGTCTATGGGCATGGGGAATTTTCTCCTGCTTCTGAGCTGGGTAATCTGGGCTTTCATAACCACTGCTGCCACTTATCAGCTTCTCAAGGTAGTGATTTCATCTCTATACACCAATAATACTTATGGTTATTATGAGAAGAAATTTTTTTTTCACTGCCACAAATGCAAAAAAGTTACTCATTTCCCAACTGTAAGAGAACAGTGCTCTTAAATAGGAAAAAACAGACTCCAGAAAATTAGAAAAGGATAAAAGATAGTAATTTAAAAACATTTTTTAAAAGAAAAGTATTTTTAAACAATAATAATAAATGAAGGCGATTTATACACTGTTAGAGGAATTTACATGAATTAATAACCATAATGATTTCTTCATACAGACAGGCCACCATCATAAACTGTGTGATGCCTGACATGCAGATTTCATAATCTAGTCTCTGACTGCTAAAAGATTATTTCTCTGGCCTCTGTTTTAAAATCTATATAGTTTTGGTTCAAATTAAACAGCCTTCATTCCCTATCTGAGGTCTTGGTGGGAGAAAAAATAATCTACCAGGTTTCCAAATTGTATCATTTATTTAGTTAGGTGACAGTTAATAAGATTCCTATCCAACACTCTAGGGATTTTTATTACATTAAAAATAAAGCTGGTGGGGTTTTACTCGTTTAATCATTTTAACATGCAGTAGAAAGCTATCTATGAGCAGAGATTCCTGGTTCATTATTCCCCATCAGGGTGAAGCACATGATCAAGTTCTTAAAAAAACCATATTTTTCAAGATATGGGTACTGAAATCAGTTTGTTTGTTTTGCAGTCTGAGGTGCATAATTCTCCAGAGACCTGAGCCTGATACATTCCCTTTCACAGCAAGGGGGGATCCAGGTCAAGCTGCCCTGCAGACATCAGCTGTGACTGTAAGGCAGATACTTGCTAAAATGCATGAATTTTTAAACCCCAAGGCTATGGAATTCCCAGGATTGCTAAAAGTCATCAGCATTCACATGAGTGTATTCTGATAGTTCAGAAAATGCTCATACACATTCATATGACTATGGATTTCTGTGCTAATTCAGACTGCAGAATGAATTAATCAGGTAACTCCCACGACAAACTGGAGAATGGAGAAACACTGACTGTATTATTTAGGAATGTGATACCAATAACGGGTCATTTTTGGAAAACCTACCTATCAGTCTTCGGTATCCTAAGTGGATGAGTGCATGGAGAAACAACCATACATTAGTGTCATGCAAAAACACTATTCCCAGAAGCACGCAGCAGTTATTCAAACCATTATATTAAGACTGAAGGTGAAAGGAATGATTTTTTTGTTTGTTTAGTTTATAAGATGTCTTATTAAGGCCTAAAAAGCAGCTAAAGCATGGTTTTCTTGAGGGAAAGAGGTAGTAGGCAGGGAGGGGAAAAGACAGATACAATCAGGTAACTTATATCCAGAATCTACCCATCTATCTTTGCATTACTCAGTAGAGGCCCACATGAAGATCTTTTTTCTTTCATTTTTCCTCTAATTAGATTTCCAGATTTACTGCCTAAAGAAACAAATCACTTCCTCATTGTAGCAATCCACCCACAGCAGCATCTAATTCTGGCTTTACCCCAAAACATACCAGACACTTCAGAGTTATTTTCCTCACCTTTGTAGCTGTCAAGATTTGGACTAAGTTTAGTCTGCTTTTCCCTGCTTGCAGGAGGCAGAACCAAGCAGGCAAAATTCATAAACACTTACAGGAGAATGTCATGTCCTTTCAGCAGGCACTTGGACACCACAGCCATAGGACCCAGGGATACCAGGCTGGGCACAAGAGTGAGACTCCTTTGAGCACAAGATGAAATACCAGGGTAATTCAGTGTGAAAAGATCACAAAGAGCCTGAAGTAGGTGTCAATCTCCCTCTCTTATTATTATTCTAGTAATTAATCATAATAGCTCGTGGCGTAATGAACTGACTGCACTAATCCCATTTATGCTTAAGTACCTTGATTGTAATAACACAAAATAAAAGTTCCATGTAGTCAAGGACTTGATACTTGGGGTACCACGTCACCTTCATAATAACAATCAGTTTATCAGCCTTATTTTTATTCAAGTAAATTGCTTTATTGCACTTTAATTAACTACTATGGCTTGTTTCTATTTAGCATTAGAGCAGGAAATAATTGCAGCTGGCTTCACTCTAGGGGTTACTATTATCTCCAAGGAAATGAGGACAGTCAATATTCCAGGGAGGACAGGTACTGAAACTGCCTCCTGAACAAATTGCAGATCAATAACCATGATAGAGAATGGAAGGGAGATTTGCATTTGAAGGAATGCCAAGGAGACTCCAGAGGAAAAGAATGGAGTACAAAGACAAATGTGTATTTTCTCAAACTTAGCTGTTAATTTGTGTGTGAACACTGAGTCATCAGGACCTGTGAGCTAAACCAAATAGGTAGGCCTGTCAGGAGCTGGTTGTCTGCCACCAAGAAGATTTTAGGATAGGATTTCTAGGACAAGTAGATCCAAAATAATTAAAAATATATTTGATTTTCTTTTGTTAACCACTGCAACAGCAACTACAATCACATATTTTACCTGGAATATGTGAACAACTGACAGGTGGGCACTTCTTCCCAAAACCTGATCTGTATTACAGGCAAATGCAGTACAACCATTAAATAAGAAGGTTCAATGGGAGTAAAGACCCCAGTTCCAGCGATACCCTATTCCAGGGCTTTCTGTAAAAAAAGCATGCCATTCCACTCAGCTACAGAAAACATGGTAACCGTTAATATTAAAGAACTAATGCATTAAGTAATCACTTTCCAGAATCACATAGAAATAGCTCCTTCAGCAGCTGGACATAGGGGAAAATCCCTATTTCTAAGCATTCCCAGGGAATGCAGGGAAGATGTGAGCTCATTTCCAAATGCTGCCTTCCCCTGCATATTAGTTGTTCTGCTACATTCCATAACTTCCAGCTTCCAAGGGGAAAAAAGGCAAGTTATTAAATATTATTTAATTCTCCATCAAAATTATTCAATATCTCATATGGTCAGTAACTACATCTGACTTCCTTACTGTTACCCATTTTCTAAACACAAGCATGTATTTTAATTTTGCTTTACAGTAGAAGAAAACCAGCAAAAGCTTCATTTAATTCTAGGCAGTCCAGAACACCTGAGAAGTTATATAAATGCTGAGAAAGAGAAGAGTCCCATGAAGTGTACAGAAAATATGTTTATGTAAAATTCAGTACTATAAAACACAAGGCAAAATGCCAGGGGTGCTTAGGAAATTACAGCCTCTTGAATTTGGTTTTATTATATTTGTAAGGTGGTGGTGGTGTTTAAACACAACAAAAGTTACATTTTCTCCTTTCTAAATTGTTGCTTTCTCAGGCCATGTGTTTCTGGTAAGACCACACTCTGGGAGGTGAGCACTTTCACTTCCTGTAATATTTTGTTTACTCAGAGCCATGTTATCCATGATACCCCTAAGGAAATCCAGCCCCATTTACCTCTTTCAAGTCTTGGACAATAGCAGTGAGCCTCTCATTCTCTGCCTGAACGTTGGTGACCACAGCCCTGCTCTGCTTGAGCTCGTTCTGCATCTCCAGAATCTTGCCAAGGTAGTAGGCTTCCTTCGACGCAGACTCCTGCAGAAGAGTCTCCTCCCGCGTTTCGCCATCTTCGGCCACTTTGCGGTGGACAGAGAAGGACTGCCCAAAAGCCTGCAAGGGGAAACAGAGCACAGTATAAACCTACTGAAGCCCTAGAACAATGACCAACAGTACAGAGCAGCTGCACAGCCAGCAGGAATGGGATTAGATCTGCAAGTCCCAAACTCTGGCCCATGAAACACTGTCCCAGCAGCCGAGGGCCACCATCCCACTCAGCTAAAATGAGCATCTTGAGGCTGCTCCCATTTGCAGTCTGGATTTATGGCCCCCATCCAGTTCACTTCCACTGAGATCAAGATGGTGCTCTGCTAACTGGCCATTAATTAGTGCCAGTGTTTAATCCTCCTGCACGAGGCCAGCCCATAATTCATCGACTCTTTTCCTCTCTGGTTCCACAAAAAACCCGTGTGGCTTGTTTTGGTTTAAAATACATAAATAGCTGACAAATCTTACTGAATTGCTTTCCATTTCCAACAACCTTTTCTTATAGGAGCTCATCTCCTGATATGGAAAAAAAAATTCCTATAACCTGGAAGAAAAATAATTGAGCTGAGAACCAAGCAGTGGCCATCTACATCTCTGGGATGCTAAACACGGAGTATGTCAGCCCCTTCATTTTGTTTATACTCAGTGTTCTTTGGTTCTGTTGGATATTGAAATGTTTGAGAAGTGTTTAAATATTTCAGTAATTTCGTGTAATTTCAGTGCTTGTCTTCTTGTTACTGGCTTACACTGATGAATTTAAAAAGACAATATTTCTCAGTAACAATTTCTGATGTTATTTTTGACAGCTGTGGAGCAACCTGGAAGAAAGCAAAGTACAAGCTGTGATAGTAGGCATGGCAGAGATATTATTTAACTATGAAAAATGGGGGAAAACCCAGCAATAATATAATGATATAAAAATAACACTATAAAATAATAGACATAAAAAGAAAATAAAATAGCAATAAAATATAAAGTAAAATAAATCAAAACCTGATTTGAGTGTATTACCTTTTAAAAAAAGACACTTAGTTGAAAATGACATGACCTAATTCTGGAGAAAGACAAAGGAGGGCTTCTAGTGTGAAGAATACTTAGCCTAACACAGGCAGAAGTTCTCTCATGTATCTTAAATCAAAGTGAACACATCTGAAAGACCACAACTTTTATTTTTCTCCTAATACATTAGAGAAACTTGAGTGATGGTAACATGCTATTTCAGTGAAAAATTATCCCTAATAGCCTCTTTTCTATCCAGTTCTATAAAACCACAGCACATATTTGTACCCACTGTAAGCTGTGGCCTCCTTTGCCTTCCCATAGATAAGACTTGCCAAATTAAATCCATTGTTTTACTGCTGCTATTTATAGCCTTTCAGAACACGTTCTAACACTGGCATTAGAACTGAAGCAGCCCCTTAGGAACTTCAAAGTAAAACTCTCTTCAAAAACTTCTCAGCTTTTAAGTCTACTTCACTTGGAGAATCCTGTGAACTCAGCATTAAAGGTTTCTAAAAATATTCAATAATGTATTAACTCAGCTGTCTTCTCAAAAGCTGTAAGTTACAGAAATAGCAAGCACCAGCAACTTGCCAAATATGATTTTCCAAATAACAAGAAATTCAATTTAATGAAACTTAAGCACTGATATCTGTGAATCTAAGACAACTTTTGGGGAACCATGCTAATAAATTATCTTCATCTACATACTTAGATTCAATGGCTCACTATTCCTAGTTTGAGACTGAGCAAAAAGCACCAGTCAAATAAAGACCCTACAAGACAAATGTAAAGGCCACTTCTCCAGGGGTAAAATCAAAACACATCATTAGAGCAGGTAGGACTTGCAGGGATGGAGAAGCTCATGAATAAATGTTACCTGGAGCCCTCTTTACCAGAGAGCTACAGCACACAGCAGTGACAGCCTTCCAGATGCATATCAGGTATTCCTTAATGTACTTCGAAGGTGCATTTTTAGCATGTGTGATGTTTGAGAACAAGCTATAAATACAGATTTTGGGGAGGGTGCAGAGCATAGTGGAAGATTCCTGTGTACTCCACGTTTCCTTATAGCTATGACTATAGAAAATATAGAAACTTTTTTCCCTATGAAACCAATGAACTTTATCACAGAACAGGTCAGGTTGGGAGGCATCACAGTGTGTCATCTGGTCCAACCTCCCTGCTCAAGCAGGGTCATCCCTGAGCATATGGCACAGGATTGCATCCTGACAGTTCTTGAATAGCTCCAGTGCGGGAGACTCCATAAACTCTGAGCAATCTGCCCCAGTGCTAAGTCACCTGTATAGTAAAGAATCTCTTCTTCATTTCTTTGATGGCCAAGCCCAACTTATCCATATCACAATGTTTAACTACTTTCTTAAACTGCTATCAAGATGCTAAAAATCAAGATAAGGAAAGCAAGCAAGCATAGCTCACTTTTAATATTGATGGTAATTATGCAGATCAATGCAACAAGGAGATGAACACGAAATACCTTTTAATTATAAGCAAGCAGAAAGTTCTGCTTCTCTATTTCATAGCCTGTACAGAACACCAAAAAGTTTAAACTTTCCAGACATGTCCAATTAAAGTCTTCCATGAGATCAATTTTAAGTTAAACTTTTAAATTAAACCACAGATCAATACCTTTCAGCTGGTGGCCAAATATTTGTTCTATTTTGATTTTATGTTTTAATAATTTGCTTAATACATTTAATTATCTACAAAACCTTATTGCCTTGTTATGATATGAAATATTTCTAGTAACTGTGCTCACATGAGAAGGTGATGACCTGGACTGAAAGTTAAAGGAAGTTCACTTGCATTTGGGTCATGTGTTGGGTACAAACTGGTTTGCTGAATAGATCTTATGGTACTGTACATGAGGAATACCAGCCTGCCATGGAAGCCCGAGTGGAGAAACAGCTTTCCTGTGACATGACACCAAAGGAGAGGAAGAAATATGTAAAAGCAAAGCAGATGTTCCCTGCATTCACCATTGAATAAGATCTTGGTATTTTCATAGAATGGCCTCAGAAATTCTGAGTAGGTGCTGTACTACACTGTGCAGATGAATCAGTTAATTATCCCTGTTGTTTTCAGCATGGCGCTGCTTGGTGGGATTCCACATTAAAACCACTTAGAAATCACTACTGGTTCCTTGCTGGCTCTTAGTTTGCCTAACAACAGCGTGGGGCTTTCCTGACATCTTCCAGATTCAAGTTTGGTCAGAAGGGGCTGTGTAGCCCTTCGGGGCTTCTGTTTCCTTGAGAAACCCCCTCCCAGAGTAGGCACAATAACCTAAATCAGCTACAAAGACTGAGGCAAGTTTACTGCTTCAACAAAGACTGTCCTAACAGAGAGCAGTCAGATTTTCACCCTACACTGGTCCCATCACTTCTCTCAAGATTTTGTTTGAAAAGATGCTCTTAATTGAGTTAGAAGATACTTTGTTTTATAAATTGGTCATAAAAGTAGAGTAACAAGATACCATTAAACTGTGTATATATATATACATATATATGTATCTCCTGAAATCTCAGCATTGTGTAACACTACCATGGTTTTTCAAAGGCATCTTAAAATTTGAATTTTGAGAACAACAAAATAGTGATCGCTAACTGAGGTCATGATAAAGGATGGTACAAGTAGGTGCACACAAAGAAGAGGTCAATTTGATCATGCAGAAAGGTGTAACTTTGGAGGAAAAACACATTTACTGTTGAACTCTAAGTAACCCCAGATGGAAATACCAGTGTCAGAAGCAAACAAGTATGACAGAAATAATGCTGTGAACAAAATGGGCACAGATTTGCAAAGGAACAATGGAAGAATGACTGCTCCAGACATGTCATATTTATATGATAAATATAAACAGCAGTAGAAAGCTAATGTGAAGTGACATAAAATGATGTCTAAAACAAAAGTTATATTTAGCACTTCAAGAAAGGAAAAAGAGAAGCTAGATTTCTAATTTAGGTGTAGAAAGCAGCACACATCCAAAAGATCACTTTAAAACATAAGTAGGCAATGAAGGCTGCTATTTCTGAATTTCACTTTTATTTTTACTAATGACCTCCTGGGGCTGGGATTTTGAAATGCTTCACAGAAATTCATTTTTCTACTCTGGAATGATAAATAAGCAATAAACATGACCCGACTGCTACACCAGGACAAGCAGGCAGCCTACCTTTATGGCTTTGACATGAAATGTAGTTTTTTCTGATGCATAATGCAACAGTATTGAACTTGTTCAAATTATTACCTGTTTGAGCTGCTAACTTGCTGCAAAGCAGAATGTATTATGTATTATGTATTAGTTACCTCCACATTCATAGCACAAAAGCAGGGAAAAAACAGCCTGGATTATCCAAGAGGGTAGCATATTTTCTAGTCAAATGTCACTATGGCATCACAGATGGAAATCTTTGCTCAGGATGCTCAGGGTTAATGCCAGGAACAGGCCTTATTTTGTTGTACAACTTGAAATGCCCATTTATCACTGAATATTCCTTTAGTCACTTGCAATTCTGTGTCTCTCAGATAAGACTTTTTTTTTAAGTTTACTATATATGGGGTTTTTTCTGATTTTTTTTTTTTCAAAATCCATTGACAAAAGCTCAGGGTACTTTGAAAATCTATACTAAGGAGCAATCAGTGGCAGACAGAGGTATTTGAGAAAATCCCCTCTAGGGAAGGCTGAGCACAGGAGCAGCATCTGAGCAGGGTCCGCTCCTTCCCTCAGATTCAGTTGGTACAAAACTGCTTCCTCCATAACTTGTGATGTGGCACCAAATCTAAACCCAACATGTTTCTCAGCAGTGCAACAGCAAAGAAACACCATTGCAGAGGTGACTAATGGGTTCTAGTTATATTATACCTGCTTTCTTAAATCTTTCCCAAGTTTTAAGCCTCTAAATTTTTGTCATAATGTAAACTAAATATTTATGCAGCTGGCATAACCTTCCCATGTTCATTTAAGATGGCTGAGACAGGTCAATAGTTTCCTTTTGGAAGCCAATACTGAAGTGATTAAAGCCTTCAAATGCAAACACTTGGCATACTGCAATCAAAACAGGCAGATGCAGCTTAATGATGACAGAAGAAAAAATTAATAGGCATTGTGTGGCTAGTGCGTGTGAGATGGACAGCACATGCAGGGAAGCAGATTGAAAACTCCAAAACAGATTGAGAACACAGCCTGAATCAGCATGGGCTTATAGGCAAGAAAACTAAATCATGAACTTCTGGGTTGACAGGCTAGCTGAAAACTGCTGCTTATCTGATTCCTCCTGTGTTTAGCAAAGCAGGATACTGAACTCTTCTGCTGAGGCAGAAGATTGAGCATCTATCTTACCACTAATTCAGCTTTCACCTCAGAACATCAAACAAGATTTCTAGACTTAATCTGTTCCCCAGTCAAAAGGAATGAGACAACAGATCAAAATTCAGTTGTACCCAAGCACCTGGCTAAGCACTGGTAGTTTCAAAATTTCCAGACTCAAGAAGATCAGTTTTATGCTCTACAGAACACAAGATGAACAGGATTTTTGTGTGATTGAGTGTTATTTTCTTAATGTAACAACATACCTTTTACTTCATTTGCCCCATCTTGTGGGGGGAAAAAAAAGCTAAATATTTTGCAGTCAGTATGAAGTAAGCTAACAAACCAGGGGTTTCTTGTTTGCTCTCTTAAAGCAGTCTGCCTTTTGAAAATGGTGAAAATTAAACTTTAAAGGACAGGTTGTTTTCAATTCATGCTTTGCTACAGATAATTGAGGAAGCTCAAGTTCTCATTTGAAAAGTGTAGAGGAGAGTATCTGCTGCTGAGTGAAAAGGATGTGAAGCATTAATTTTGAAGATTTAAGAAACTAGTAAATCATGAAGCCTGTCAAACTATGTATGTGCATCTTGACTAATCAATGGACTCAGACTAACTTCCCTTTGTTAACAGAAGATGTGCATCCTGACTAAACAGGAGCTAGATTTAAGGATGTGCATCCTGACTAATCAATGGATTCCAAGAACACAATACAAGCATCAATCAAACAGTGCTGGAAAACAGGATTTAGTTGTCACGTAGCACTAAAAGGTTAAAAAGTCAAAGCGAGGAATACCCATCTTACTTCATCATTTTGAGACCCCCACCCCATAAAAAGACCACCGACCCATTTCAAAGAACAAACTACGCATGCTTAATAGCCTTTTTACTAATTACCATCCAAAGTGGGGAATGGGATGTACCAGAGTTATGAATATGCATTTGTGTTTTGGGTATTCAATATTCCTGTACATAAAAAGACCCTGTGATCATCTGTGAATTGCGGTGTGTATTTGGGAGCTATCCCGCATGCTGCCCTGTGTCGTAATAAACATACACTTTCTAACTTTAAAGTGTTAGAGAGTCTTTGTCTGTCATAATGGATATTGGTGTTAGATCAATATCCATATTTTTTTAATAATTCAGATGCTAGAATGGATCCATTCATGATCTGAAATAAAAGATACTACAGTTATGACTGGACAAGAGGAAATCACCCCAAGCCATGCCAGGGGAGATTCAGATTGAACATCAAGAATTTCTTCACTGAAAGGGGGGGGTCAGGCAATGGAACAGGCTGTCCAGGGAGGTTGTAGAGTCACCCTCCTTGGAAGTGTTTAAGAAATGACTAGACATGGCACTCAGTTCTATGGTTTACTTCACACGGTGGTGTTTGCTCAAAGTTTGGATTTTACCTTAGAGATTTTTCTCCAACCTTAATAACTTTATGAGCATTTGTACCTTTATGGTACAGGCAACTGAGAAATCCATAAAGGATACTTGAAGAAGCTACCACCTAAAGGCAAAAAGCATTTAGCTTTATTTCCAAATTACTTAAGTCAACTCTCTTCAATAAAAATGCAAATGCTGTTGCACTGATAAAGTCACAAAAGTCAATATCTGCATAAGAGATTTCACTTGCAAAAGGGACTTGCAAGCCAAGGTGATGGAGGTTTTAGCTATGCCAGAAATGCTAAGGAGATCAGATACATGGAAAACATAACTAATCCTGAGTCTATTTACTGATGTAGAGCAGTAGGACAAATGTC
Source organism: Cyanoderma ruficeps (assembly GCA_008694505.1). Taxonomy (NCBI): domain Eukaryota; kingdom Metazoa; phylum Chordata; class Aves; order Passeriformes; family Timaliidae; genus Cyanoderma; species Cyanoderma ruficeps. The sequence continues at coordinate 6,897,279 of VZDJ01000426.1, forward strand.
AACAATTCATGGGCTTTTCCCCAAGGACAATTTCAGTAAAAGAGTGAACAAGGCAGATGCTTCTGTTTGTTCTCAGTGGATCCCTTCAGTATCTACAGTCCTCTTGAAATTCATATATCAGATGCTAATCAACAAAGCCTTCAGAAACAGAGACATTTATATTCAGCTCAGCTACAGACACAGCCATGCTTCTGCAGTCCCAGTACACACTGTGCTGATTTCCATCAATACATGTGAGGCCTCAGGCAAACACTCTGCCTTTTTATAAATAAGGAACAAAACCACTCCTAAATGTGATGGTTCAGAAATATTTATAGACAAGAAGAAAGCACTGCCATGAAAATGAACATTCAATGCCAATATCCATTGTTCATCTGCAATCCAGCAAAAGGGGAAGTGAATAAGAACTTCCATTTAATTGCCTTTAACTGCACTCTAGATGCGGATTTCAATTTCCTAGCCTTGAGCATTCCCTCTAGGCACAGAAAACACAAGAAGGGGGAAGCTTGGAACAAAGACCACCACTTATCTACAACAAAACTAATTAGTTTCATGCTGGTAATTTTAAAGCAGCTCTCTTCAAAATTCCTATGGCAAATAATTAAACTATTTCTCTAAATAAAATAATTCATATCTTGTTAATGAAACATAAGGTGGCTTACAATTTTGCACAAATTACTACCGGACCAACATTCAGCTATTACAAAATTTCAATTAAAACCATTACCAGAACAAGCATGTAAGACTGTAAGAGATTTTTAAATTTTTTTAAACAAAATGTGCCTGAATGCAGAGATGAAACCAGCCTTCCCTGGAGACCTTATTACACTTTGCAATGAGCACCAAAATCCCATTTTTACAAAATTTTTTCCTCTTTTCTAACTGATTTCCTTCTTTTTTTCTAACTATGCAATGGCTGAAATAATTGCAATTCTGTCTCCTGTGCTTGCTTGAATAAAGTAGCAAAGAGTTAATGCCAAAATCCAATTCTTTAGGAGTTGCCAGCCTGCTGGGACATTCTAGTTATTTCACATTAGCTCCTTATATATGAAGTCACATTCCATAATCAGAGCACATTTACAGAGCATTTTAGGAGTGGTCTAAGCAAAGTCATGTTGGTAGTGAATAATAAAAACAACCCAATTGCTGAGTGAATCGCCTGAAAGCTTGAAATTAGCTGGGCCTCACTTTATGAGGGCTTCCTTCTCACATTTTGAAAGAAATTGTATTCTTCTGCTGCAAAACACTTAGCTGTATTTACATACATTCTAGAAGCCACAGAACATCTACTTTGTTTAGATAATTTTCTTGTAATATTTCTTACTGTTTTCAGTCAATTAAAAAGAAAATAAGGTCTCTTCCAAACCATTTTATAAGTCTAGTAAAAAACCCTAGATATCAAAACTGCATTCTGAGTCTAGAGTAAGTAGTGGTATTTTTGCTAAACAGCAAAACTAAGGATTTCTTTCTCAAATAACAGGAAACTCCTCTCATGAAATAAGAAAACAAGTAATATAGTTACCACCTTGTCTTCAAAGCACTGTCAAATGCCGGTGTCAGGCAGAAGCTCATGCTCAGAAAAATTCTTTGTCATTCAAACAAAATAAATTAGAAGCTATAATGGGTATTTCCACTCTCCACTTTTTCACAGAGGAGGACAAAAATCTCTATCTCCTTTAAGGTATTTTTTAAGCCCACAGGGAAGGCCTTAGACAATCAAAACAGCACTATATTATCCTTCAAATGACATTTAGAGACAAGCACAAAGACTGCTCTGCTCTTCTTTGTGTTTCTCAATCTTTTTCAAAACGGGCCCTTACAGCTTGCCTATCTCAGTGAGTCACCAAGTAGGTGGGAAGAGAACTGACCACAATCATGAACACCTAAAGAGGCGGATTTCTATAGTTTCTGTAAATGAAATAGGAGAATAGAGTGGGGGTACAATTTAGGGCCCATTGTCAAAATAGCCCAGTGAAAAAAGCAGCCCTGGAAGAGGAGAAGTCAGGAAAGCAAAGTGAATTTCAAGGGTGTCTGAAAGGTTCCCTAGAGAAGGGAAAAAGGAACTGGGTTTTTTTGTTCAGCACAAGTAGAATAGGTTGAGAAAAGGGAGACCTACTTGCATTCTGTTCTGGACTGATGGGGGATAGAGTAGAAAGTCAGACCCTTCTCAGCTGTGCACAGGAAAAGGGCAAGATACAAGGCCACAATCTGTAACCAAGGAAATTCAAATAAAACAAAGGAAAATCCACCCTGAGAGTGGCATGGCAGCAAAATAAGTGCCCAGAGTGGCTGTGTACACTCCACCCTTGGAGACTTTCAAAATTCATCTAGAACAAGACCCTGAACAACATTTAACTTCAAACTTTGGTCAGGTGATGGACAAGATCATCTTCAGGGGCGTCTTGCAAACTAAATTCCATTATGATTCAGGGAGCAGCTCTCTCTCTGCTGGAAGGACTGGTAGGCACTACACTTCTCATGGACCATGCAGTGAAAGAGCCATGAGTCATGGTCGGCCATTTTCTCAGGTATCTTCAACACCAGCCTAAAATTGATGACCCAAAGCAAGACTAATGTGGTTTCACTGCAACAAAGAAACCTGATTATTTAAATGGAGCTACAGATACATGAGGTTTTAATGCCAAGAGCACAAAGGGAGCTGGAATTTTACCTATTTGTGCCACCAGCACTCTCAACCAACTTTACTGCAGCAGTCATACAAATCTGACCCTGAGAGCAAGGCTCAATCGAAGCCAAATTCACAGTAACAAGGCAAGATGAATCTTGGGCCCGTAGCAAGGCAGAAAAAGGTCTTTCAAAATGCAAATTTCATTAACAACTGTACTTAAAGAATGCATGTTCTCAGTATATCCTACTAAAGTAATCATGCTCATTAAACTTAAAGCGTTAATTTGCCTGGCTACACTTATACCCCTATTCTCTGCAGTTCTTTAGGTAAATTGCCAGCACAGCAGTTCTGACTACTCCATGGGTGACTAGTAAGAATAAACTCTCTCCTTGTGATCACACATGACACACTTAATGTCAGCATGTGGAAACCAGAGTTCTGCTTAGCAAGTACCCTGGACAATGGAATGCAGGGAAAGAGCTCTACATTCCAGTTCCTGGAGATGGAGTATAAGCTGGCAGGGGGCACACATTAACTTTTAGAACAATAATTTTTTTAAACCAAACATTTGAAAGGAGAAAAATTATCCAGAGATTTCTGCTGCTTCAGGCATTTATAGAAACTCCTAAAAAGTTAAGTTGGAAAAATCTCTAAATAAAAGCATGCCTTTCAGAACAAGAGGCCAAAATTACAGACCTCTCACTTAGTTTCAAAGAAAGGTTTAATTAGAGTGCTGCCAGCCACAGCCTTACCATGCTTATGCTTCCATTGGCATTGATCAATGCAGTGCACACAACTGTTTCACAGAATGAATGCTCTTGCAACTGGGTGCTCACTGCAAGTGCTGGATAATCTCGTGTCTCCAGAGCAAGTGAGATTTTAAGGTATCTTGCGGTACTGATAATCATGTTACAGCAACAACAGCTTGCCTACTCAACAGGCCCAAAAAAAACTTGAAGAAGGGGATTGCTATAAACTGTCCCACTGTAATCCTCAAAGCACTTTAATCCATTTCGCATGGGCTAAGAAGAAAAAAAAGCACCAAACAAAAAATACCCAATCCAAAACAACCCTGCCCATTTATCCATCCAAAGCAGAGACAGTGATGAAAGGAACTCTGTGTACACTGCTGGCCAGAAGATCTGTTCAGGAGGAGAGAGGGAAGTGTCTGACACAGGAGGTTGCGTGAGAAGGTGGATGGTCTGGCACTCCCCCAAGCATTGCTGCATCCACACATGTCTGTCTCAAGCCAACCCAATGATAAATTGAAGAAGGCAGACCATGCCTCATGCTGTGCATTTTTATACCTACATGTCCAACTGCAGCAGGCCTCCAGACTGATCCCACTTGTCACCCCAACAGATGCAAAAGGCAGTAGTCCAACAAAGATTTGGCTTTACAAGCAAGAAATCTGCAACCCAAGCCATGTGTCAAGCCATGGCTTTCCCAGTGCTTTTGCCCAAGGGCTCAGCTCTCCCTCCACTATTTGCCTTTTCCTGCATGAACACAGAGGAATTCAGATGGAGAGAGGATGGGATTTGAAAATCACACACAAAACAAGAAAACCAGGAATCAGAGGCAACAACCAGGGTTGCAGGGATGTCTATAGGATGGACTTGTCTCAGCTCAACCAAAAATCTTAAGTAGTTCTCAGCCTCGTTCCCTGACAGTGTCAAATATATAATATACTGATGATGAAAACTCCCATTTGTAAAATACATTGTCTCCCGGTAACCAACCGGCAAAGGATACCAAGTTTAAGAGGACAAGACACTTTTCCTTTGTCAGCAGCTTTGTCTCAGGGTCACCTAACTTCCCGGCTGTAAGATAACTGCAGAAGCCTATGCAAATTGAGCATCTGTGACTTATCTAGTTCTACTGGAAGAGTAACCAGAGATTTCCACTGGCTAGAGCAAAGCCCAGATTTTACCCTTGGGTATTTATTTCTGGATGACATATTGTGGCTCCTGAATCACTGCATTTGCTCATGTAGAAGTTGCCAGCAAATTACAATCCATTTAAACAACAAATTTTGAAAATCAGCAAAACCTGTCACTCTGAGCTCTTTCAGTAACCATCTTATTTTCACAGAGGCTTTCAAACCACTTCACCAGCATCACCAGGACTTTCCCTCTAGAATCTTGCTTTTCACAACAGCAGTTTTCATTAAATAGGAAGTCTTTCCTCCCTTGACAGCCATCCTCCACGGGAGGGCTGCCGGTGGCCCTCAGAGCAGGGGATCAGCAGCACAGACAGGAGAACACCTCAGTCAGCAGCCAGCGAGGGAGGCAGTGCTTAGCTGGCTGGCTAAATCTGCCCCGGCGCCGGATGCGGGAGCTGTCCCTTTCTTTTCCAGAAGGGAAGCTTTCACACGTCTCTGAACTCGATACTTAGCAAACTGTCACGGAATGCATCACGGCACGCATTGATGGCCATTTGCACAATTGCAGCAGGAGAATGCAAATATCAACGCTTCCTACAAATGAAAGTGCATGATTTCCTGCTTGTCTAAAGAGATTTAAAGCAAAACAATCAACATCAGGGCCAGTGAAGTACAAAAAAAATATATATACATGTCTGCACACATGCTCACACACACACATCAGGAAACAGCAGAACAGGGGTTAAAAGGAATGTCAGCAGTTATTTGCTACAATATCATAGATGTGATTGCATGTAAAAGACAAGGAAGAAAAAGCTGACCCAAAGATAAGGAGTTAAGATAATGAAGAACACAAGTGGAGCCATAAAATATCCAGACAAAGACAATTGGGAAATCCACTCTTCCAGAGGAATGAAATGAAATATGATGCACAATATCAAACAACATCCACTCCTAATGCATGAAACCAGTTTGTCATAACCAGTCAATAAGACATGGTAAGGACCCAATGTCCCCTGTCCCATATCACACAAATATTCCTGATGTGACCACCTGTCCACATATACACATCTTAGTTCTTGAGAATAAAAATGTGTAAGTGTGAAAGAATGAAATCTGTAAAAAAAAGGAGTGCAGGTAGGTCGAAGTCAGGCATCTGATTAATTCTGCAAAATCAGCATCACCTACACACTCCATAATGTCTCCAGAAGCATAAATAGTCTGCCTCACTTGAGACATGATTTTTTTTCTAATTTGAAAAAAGTCTACCTCTCTAACCCTAAAGATCCACTGTAAGACCTCTTCATATTACCAGAGCTACACTGGCTCACGGGGCAGGTAACACAGTGAGTACTTTTCCAAAAGCACATCTCACAATTCACACGTTTAATTCATTCTCCAACGTTGTAGTGAGTGGTGAGGCTGGAAAACTGTGGTCTGCAGTCAGTGACACACAACTTTCCTCCCTTTCACATGTGTGTGGTCCCTGTAGAGCATCACACCAGCCTGCCATGGCTGACCAGCCACCACTACTGCTCCTGTGCATGCCTCAGATACTGTGTGGCTGCTCCACACAATGCCATAATTAGAGTACACAAAATCAATGTGCATATACACAATACATACTCAGTAGTAAGTGCCTATAAATGCATTGTCATCTCCTTGAAATGGTATATGCACCTATACAAGAGCTATGATTTTATTGATAGAAGATAATGGCACAAATCATCCAAGAGGCTCTTCAAAGCAAAGCCCGTCTTCCAAACTTGACCACTATCAGTGATTGTTGAACATGTGTTATGACCAAGACCCCAAAGAATTCCAGGTGAACAGAAAGGCTGATGACATTCACCGTGGATGGAAGTGACACAGGATGCTCTGCGCCATCCTGGCCTCACCCAGTGCCACAGCAGGCAGGGTCCCAGCATCAGGAGGGATGCAAGACTGCTATCACTCACTATGATTCCCATCTGCCACTGCATAACTCAAATAACCAATGGCTGTTTATATTTCTTACCTGGATCCCAAAAGAACCAGGATCATCTCAGTGCAAAACAAGCTGTAAGCAATTTCCATTTATTGTTAGCCTCTCATACTCTGTGTTATGAAACTTCCATTACTGAAGAAGTATTTCTAATCTACATTTGCAATTTACACTGTATCATATTTGATGATTCTTTAGATGTAAAAACATTATTACAACATGACACCTGACAGGAATGCAGCTTTGCTATAGGGATGCTCATTTTCAATTCATTGCTTTACAAAGAGCCTTTTGGGAGCACCAGACATATCCACATTGGAAAGATATGTCAGTTGATTGAAGTGTTTTCTATTTGAAGGGGACAAAGAGCTCCCTATTGCCTCCCACTTTGAGGCAATTCCTGAGAGATTCGATGGTTTCTTTTCTGTTTGTCTTAAACTTGAACCTCTGAACTGCAGCATGTCTGAGTTAATTTGCAGGAAATACAGATCATTAGAAAAAGAAGCACTAAGTGAAAATACAGTGTCAAACAAGTTTTCAATTTCTTTTGCAATGGATTCATAGATAATCCCTTGAGTCAAAAAAATAGTTGCAACAACCTTTACTGTTGGGAATCTGTAAGCCAGACTTCTAAAAACAGTGGTAAAATCTGTGCAGATGACACTTCAGTCAAACTTCACTCAGGATTAGAAGGATCAGGAGCTTAGAAGGACAAATCAGGGAAAGAAAAATGTAATGAAGTATTTTTCATAAATTTCTAGTATAATATTATCATACCTTTCTGCCCTAATGTAAATTTAAAATGCTCAAATGCAATATGGAGAACTCAGACTTACAGTGCTAGATCTCTGAAAAGAAATTGATTAGGACAGAATAAAAAAAATTAACTGAGCAGTTCATGACTGCTTAAGACAGAAATAGCACAAAGACACTGTACTGTGTACTTGCATGCACATACACCGAGTTGCACAAGAGTGTTGGTGATTTCAGAACACTCTAAGATGGAGATTGATTTATTGCAGAATTGCTAACACCTGGTGGGTTAATACTGCAAGCATTTTGCAAACTCATTAAGTCTATGGAACCATACAATCAAAACTATGATAAACATTGGCCAAGGAAAGGAGTAAAACTACACTTCATTGATCTAAGGACCCACAAATTAATGAACTACACCAGTTATGCCAACTTTCCTCCTAATTTGGAAAGCAGCACTGAGTTCATGGGGCTGTCAAAGTATAAATTCAGGGTCACCAGCCACCAGGAACCGCTGGAGGGATCCCTGGGAAAAGGGAACACATGTGCCAAGGGGAGAAAATATATGTTAATAACTCTGGGGAAATGGTTGTCATAGGAATGTTTCTTCTGGGAAAACCTATGAGTACATATGTAAAAAACAGTAAGAAACAGGAGCCTCACCATGTACAATATTACAGAAGAAATATCCCCTTGTGCATCCAGCTTTGAATGAAGAATTCCTGCTTCTTAATGCTACATTGGTGTTAAAGAGTTCTTTTTACCAACTTTTGGTAACAATTTTTTTTTTTATTTAGAAGATTGTCCAAAATTCTAAAACTGCTTTGAAAATAGCAACTCATGGAGGTTTTTTTAGGCTTACTTAATCCCTTTTTACTAACATGCTCCAAGTAAATTCATGCAGGTTTACTTGGTAGGAGCATGTTACAGCTCAGCTGGGCCAGCACTGTCATCTCACAGCTGAGAAACACAGACGTGTGATGAAACTGTGCCCATAGATATTACAGGAACAGTAATAAAGGGGAGGAAAATCAAAGATCCAGAACCTCATCACAGCCATGGCTAGAGTAACACCCACCACATATTCTAATGACAGAGAGATGATAAAGATAATGGGAAATGAGCCAAAAAAAGAAAAAATCATGTAGTATAACAGGAGATACTTGAATTCCTGCCTTTAAAAATTCTTCCAGATAAAACCTGGCATGCTGCAATTTATGACTCTAAAACTCATGTAGATACTAAGACTCAAACTGAACATGTACTAGGTTTATTAGGGTGTGCTCAAAAACACCCCATCACTTCAGGGCATTAAAAGAAGAGCAAAATGTTCAAGTGTTTAAAATATCTGATTTCTTGGAAATACAGCAAACTATCGAGACAGCTCTGCTGGTGCAGTAGTGTATTTATTATGAGGCTAGTCCCAGGGGGTGAAAAGGTTAAATGTCTGAGCCACTGTGAGAATTACAGGAGGCATGAAACAATTCCATTAGATCCCAAGATAATCATGTTTCATTGCTGATCCTGGCAATGTAGCATAGGTTACAAATATTAGAATGACAGCACACAGCAGCCCTCACTGACAAAGAATAGATGTATTTGGGAAAAAAAACAAGGATTTGAGCTCTTAACTTCAATGAAATGTAAGTGAGGAAGGTCTGGGGTTTGGTCAAGGTCAGAGTAAGAAGAAAACATTTTGTGTAGAAACACTATAAATGCCATTTGTTGAATGCTCTGTTGGGCTCATAACAAAAAACTACTGAAAAATCACAGAAAAAAGTGGCAAGATTTCATCTTGTGATACCAGCATAAACTTTGCTCCTGTTCAGATTGAGATTATGTGCTCAACATAGAGCAAGGTTTTATATGCCCTGTGCTATGCAGAAGATTAAACCAAACTTTTGTAACAATTATTAAAATTGAATGATTCTGAGCTGTAACCTACATTGCTGGAAGCATTTCCTACATAACAGATTTCAAATGGTGGCGCACAGAAGTGCATTTCTAATGAAAAAATAATTTACTAGCTTTCTTTTGGAGGGGTCACCAATGACAGCCAGCCTGTCTAGCAACACTAATTCCTTGCTATAGAAGAAGCTAAGTTAAATACCTGGGAACACGTTACTCACTTGATCTCTCTAAGAGACAGCAGCACTGTACATGAATTACCAGCCTGTTCCAGCAGGGATCTGGCCAAGTCTCTTAAAAGGACTGAAGTGGTCACTCAGGTCCTGTGACTGGCCACCTTCTTTGTCCACCACACCTCTGAAAGAAACCCAAACTTTCCAACTATATTGTGACTACTACTGCATGAAAGAGGGGATGGAAAAAAAACCCCACCAAACAAAACCAAAGAAACAAATAAAGAAAAGCACATTTTTTATTTCTGCTTTGATAGAAGTAACCAGCTATAAACTTTTGCTTTCACTGTTTCAGTGCGAGGTATTTGGAAACATTCAAGTAATCTACATGATTGAGTGCTACAAAATTACCCAGGGGATGGTCACCTGACCAGTAATACCCTGAAAACACAGACTGAAAGGTCCCCATCCTTTCTCTTATCATGTCAGATAAAGAGCAAAGTAAATTCTCAGTAGCACAGCCACAGCAGCTGAAGGCAACTCAAAGAGCTAGAACAGCAACACCTAATGTGCATCACATCTTGCAGGACTTTACAGCAGACATGCTCCCCCCCAAACCCCACTGGAACAAATAATCCAAATGCCAAAACTTTGTGACAGAGCATATTATTAAATACGGAGAGCCAGGGATCATGAGCAAAGCAGAAAAGAGCAAATTATTATTGAAATAAAAGTAGATGCCAATCAAGTTAGAACTGTACCAAATTTTGTTAAGCACTTAAAGAGGGAGACATGAGTGATTTACAACAGAAAGGTAAAATACAGATCAAAATCAATTTGCTCAAGGAACCAGAATAATGGATGACAGGGTTGGGCTCAATTCAGAAATACAAGCTAATCTAATAAGTAAAAATGAGCTAATAAGATGGACTTGATGAGTCCTGCAGTGCTTTAAAGGCTTTACCATAATATCAAGATTGTCTTAATGCTGTACATCCCTCAGATCCCACATTTTCTTACTGCTCTTCACAAAACATAACTGCTGGAACTGCAGCTGCATTTGTACTTAAGAACAAGAGGGAACATAATTAAAATGAAGACACCTTCAAACTAACAGTGAAAGAAGGATGAAGTCACCTTTTGAAGGTGACCATTACCCCAGCAGACATAAGGAGCTCTCTTGTGTGAACTTGCAGGTAATTTCTGAAAGATTAAAACATTTTACAGGAAGACTGAGATGAATTTTTGGATGCTTTTTTCAAAAGGATGAAGAGTCTGTTAAAGTGATAATATTTATAGTAGATAGAATAGATTCCATTATTTACTCAAATTGGGCAATAATAGTGCCCAACCCAAAAGAAGCAGAAAGGTGAGAGTGCCCAAGTGAATGTACCCATCACTGGTCAAGCCCCACAGTGCCATTACAGATACCTGACAGAGCTGGAGGGACTGCAGTTTATTACAAAAAGCAGCTCAGGCAGCAGCTCTGCATTACACACACTCCTGCAGCCTGCTTGAGACATGAATTTTAAAAGAATTCAGGATTTTAGTCAAGATTTTAGCTAAAGATAGGCTTTGCTAGAATTAATTAGAGTGGATAGACAGGCTTTGCAGGAGATAATTAAGAGTTAATGTTTAGTTGAAAGAACCCAGATTTAAGATAGTTATCCCAGATTTAAATAACTAATTGCTTGTCATTATGTGTTTGCTTAGCTGTGTTTATAATGAGAAATGGAGAAACTGATAAATAGATCTAAAAGAACATAGACAAGAGCAAATTTCTACATCTGGAAACCCATTCAAAAGTCACAGAGGGAGGAAATTGGAGTTCTCTCAGAGCTCATTTGTATTGTCATCAATTTAAGAGGTTGAAAGTTCAGAACAAGGAAGACTTGCCCTACTTCCTCTTCCTACAATCCCTCCCCATAAAGGAGACCACTGACCCAATTCAGGGAGCAAACTACACATGCTTTATTGCCTTTTAAGCTAATTACCGTACCAAGAAGAGAATGGGAGGAGTTAGTGTTATGAATATGTATTGGTATTTTGGATGTTCAAGACTTTTGTAAATAAACTAACTCTGGAAATGCTTGTAACTTTGCAGTGAGTATTAAGGAACTATCCCACACAGCTGCCCAGCATCAAATTAAACATACACTTTCTAACTATAAACTGTTCGAGAGTCTTTTGCCCATCAGAGTTGGTATCGATATTAGAACAATATCCATATTCAATAAATCATGGTCAGCGCTGCAGCAGGCAGGAGATTGAATCCTAAATACACAGGATAGTCCCAAATCCAACAGAACAAGCCCTAAACTTTCCCACTTCACAAACAGTTTCACTTGCAGCTAGATCACTATGACCACATTAGTCAGACATAAGCTTTTAAATTCAACAGAAAATTTACCATGAAACTTTATTGCCTGTATTTAAGAGCAAATTGAGAAAATTGATACAACAGTCTCTTCCAGCCTACAGATTACATCATCTCTGAGCAGTCCTGGCCTTTTAAAAAACATATCTGAATAAAGCTAATTATCCTTTCTCTTTTCATAAATTGAACACTGAAGAACCTACAATGGTAACTAATGAGTTGATTCAAGATAACTGAAAGTAACCATTTAATAACATAATTATGACACTGTCACTATCCTTAAAAGCCTATCTTTTAGCTGAGATATTAAGATAATTCAACAGCCAAAAATGCTTTCCATGTAGCAAACAGTTATCTATGAGTTTCACAGATGAGAGTTAAAAGTTAGACAGGAGTTACAAGTAAAAAAGAAATAAGAAACTATAAATGCTGGAAAACTTCCTCTGTATCCACATTCATTTTGTATCACCTCTCTGCGTGCATCAGTTCTCTCCACTACTTCACTAAGTTAATTATTCATCAGCTAACAAAAATTCTTCCTCCTCCTCAGATAGCTGAACCTTACAGATACCACTTCAGTATGAATAAATGATAACATATTGACAGGAATATGGTGTTCGTACGGTCAGGAGGATGGTGGAGACAGAACAATGCCCAATTTATACACTAAGTAGGTACCACAGCAATCATGGCTTTATACATCACCACATTGTTTTGATAATGGTTTTCAATACTGAAGTGAAGGCAATACCCAACATTTTTCAAAGAGCAGCAAGTATCTATTTTGTGCCTCAAAGGCATTTGAATTTTAAAAGCCAGGCAGTCAGTGCTTTCTAAATATCAAGTCCCCTGGAACCTCGTTTCAAACTGGGCACTCATAAGTAATTCATTACTGTTGTTATTTTGGAAGCTTCCTGGAAAGGTTAATGTTAGTTAGTATTTCCCCATAAAAAACAGAGGGGAAACCTTTCTTTATCTAGGACACTTCATACTTTTAAATGCAGAAAAATATGCAAGCCTTTCAGTTTGAAGAGTCTGTATCTGATAAAGTGAAAAAAATCCAAATTCTTTCCCCACACTCATTTTGACAGTTTGGCTGTATAAACATTTCCTCAGTTCTCAAAAGAGGTTACTTTATCATACTTTTATCAAGCATTATCATACTTGGATTTTGTTGTTCAAATTATCAAATAGGACATGGCAAGGTCAACCTGGTTGCTTAATTTGCTATGGAACTTCTGTTAAGGGCAGTCCCAACACAGAAGTTTTCAGCCTGTTTTTAACTAGACACATGCTGTAAACCTTATTAATGTCAGTAACAGCAAATTACAAATGCTTACACACTAAAGAAGGAGTTAAAAGATGCTCTTTTTAAGTGAGCTAGCAGTTTGCATAAAAAGCAAGTAAGCCAGAAACTTTACGGTCACTCATTAAAAAAAAAATAAAAAATTAAGTGGTTTGTTTGTGTGTGTACATTATCAATTGATGCTGCAATTGTGTATTTTTACTGACTTTTCAAAATGCTTCAGAAAAATCCACGAATCATTGAGGGTAAATCACATATCAAGAAAGACATAAATGCTATTGTGATTCTGTGTTGAAATAGTTGTGGTCCCAGTAGGTAAAAAAAAACCAAAAACAATCAAACAGTAAAATTATACAGCCAATTTTAATGCTGCTGAAATAGCCTCACAACTCACAGAAAATATCCCTGATTTTCCCCCAAAGTACTGTTCATGTCATCTGTGACTATTACTCAAACCATAAGGGTTAGTGCATTTCTGTACATAGAACTTAAATTGGCAAACCCCTGCTACAGAGAGCAGTTCAGAGATAAGCTAATTAGATTTTAAGCTGTTAAAACACTGACAGTGAGTGATGACCAGGCTGCTTGACCTATTATTTCTGCTGAACCAGAAAAAAACCCTTATGTTAATAACAGCACATTACTAGAAGTGTTTTAAGATAAGACACTACCTGTAATAAGGAGGTCCCATTAGAGCAATCTCCAAGTGCTTTTACAAAGGTCCCTAAAAGACCAGCAGATGACAGCTTGTGTTAAAAGCCAGCAATGGTGACATTCACTCAGTTTATTGTGAAGGACAGCTCTGAAATTACAAAGCTGCCCAAAAACTAGGTAGAAACAGGTAGAATAAGCAGAAATCCACTTCCATCACTGATCTTTGGACGTTGTTCTATAAAATAACACAGTTATTTTTTAGTAAATTTCTCTTGCACTAGATTGCTTTATTTTCAAGTAGTTCACCAAGAAGGCAATAGGTAATATCATGAGGAAAGTGGAATGGGGAAAAATAAATTATATTTTGTACTTAAATGTTTTACTATGAGCCTTTACCATATCTTCAGTAGTCACAAAATTAGAGCCTAAAAACCTATTAGTTTAAATACTAGATGATGCTACTACAACGTTGTATTTATATACAAACACCTACGTAAGTACATTTAGAGAAGGCAAAAAAATATTGAGGCCAAAAGCTTGAACCCATCAACAGGACAGAGCTCCAATGGTGTCAGCTACAGTCATGCCTCACTTTCTTCACTGGGATGGTAAATAATTTCTTTTTAAAAATAGACTGCTTGGCTGAATATACACATTTTGACTGTCAGTTTCTATCTCTTCAGGGACAAGGATCAATAGCATTGGCCCAAATTTCTTCCCAGCATATGTGACCACGGCAAGAGAACCCAGATCTCCGGGTCTCACCGGAAATTATCTGTGTCAGTTGTAAGGTAGCAGGAAGGATAACAGACAAATCAGCAGGAAATTATACAGGTGGTGGGAGGGAAGAGAACCTCAGTACTGCAAGACAGAGATCCTTTCAGATCCATAATTTTCCCACTCCTGTGACAGATGCTCTGAGCAAGACTAATCCTAATTTTGGAGTACACAAGATACACAGATACAGGTTCTGTAAGAACCCCAAATGAGCTTTCACTTCAAAAGAAAGGTTCACTGAATTTCCAGAGGCCAGATATTTGCCTTCCCCATCTTCTCACTAATAGCACATTTAACTCCCATTTTGTGAGAAGAGCAAACTGCCTGTCCAGGATGAACAGACCACTCCATGGCAATAGCAATTAATCTCCTGACATGGCAGAGACAGCAGCATATTTGTGCATCCTAACACCCTGATCAATTTTATTGAACAAAGCTGCTGCCCCTTCTAAAACTGCATCTGAAGGAAGTATCCTGAACTGCTTCTTTACGCTAGGTCCCTCTTTAGCATAGGTTGCTCATGATTTTTGAGGCAAAATAAGGAATGAGGCTCAAACATTTAAAGCCACATTTCTTCATCCACAAAAGCATCCTTACCTCTTCACAGAGATGGGGAGCTAGGCAGCTTCTTATAAGCACACAAAGTGCTGGCACAGACAGCTAAAGGAAATTCAGTTTCAAGGCTGGTTAAGTTTCAACTTTCATTTTAGCCTATCGAAAAGCACTGAAGAACCACATTTCTGAAAACATATAAGAAAAACAAGGGAAAAAACAACCTCTAATTCTAAGTACATTTCTGACAATTGCAGACCAATTTTCTGCTGTTACTGATGAAATGTCACTCAAATCCTGCATGCCAAGGACTTCGTATGAAGCTGAAACTTAAATCGGGAATCTCCCAGCACACGAGGTAAAATGAAAAGCTCCTACAAAGATGATCATTCCCCTACATATCAAAACTGCACCTGGCTCAGCTGGAAAGTGATCAGATACAACATATGCCCACGGTGTCAGCACAGTGCCAGCCTACAATCTGTCATTTTAACACTAAAATCAAAACATCTTTGACAAAAAAAAATTCAGGTATTTTGTTTTCCATTTACTGTCCCTTCCTTCCTTGCTAGGAGCCAATTAGACACCCATCAATTATATTTTCAAGCTGCTTTGTGATAAGTGTACTTTCACACCTAATTACTCTGCTTACTCTATCAGCCAGAAAACATCTCATTTCCTCTTGCAGGTACCCTCTGGGTTTATTCACAGTATCTTCTGTAATGGTCTGGGACTGAATTTATCTTCCCTGACTAAACAAGGTGGTTTGAATCACCTATCCTTTTCTGTCTGTTATTTCAAAAATATCTTTCCTATTATTCTATGGAGGCCTGCATATCCTGTATTTTCTGAGCATCAAATTGACAGCATCAGATTCTTCAAGGTTTAGGGAGTATTTTTTGTTTCCCTTCTATACACCAGCAGCATCCTAAAAAAAAAAAAGCTGAAATACCATAAATAGTTGCTTTATGATAATGGTAAGGAATTCTTTTTAATATTCATAGATAGAGTTATGCATGGATATGTACGCACATGTGGCAATTATAAATAGGGATATTTACTGCAGTGAGAGCATGCAAACACATTTAAAGTAGCTGGATCCTGTCCTTCAAATGGGGGAGGGAGACAGGGGAAGGGCTGCTTTCAAGAACTCCCCTCCTTGCTTGGATTATGTCCAAGCTGACAGCCTGCAATATAGAGTAGCTTAATGAAATACTAAAGATTATTTTCCATGCATATATTAAGCATGGATTGCTTTTAACTTCTTTTGGAAAAGAAAAAAAAATCATATGGCTTATCTACAGAACAACCATACTTGGATATTATATCCTGCATATTTCAAGCTCATTTTATAGCTGGTGCTGCTCACTTCTATAGTTATTTGCTTTGCTATTTTAAAGAATACATTTTCCATTAAAGAAAAAAAAAAGCCACAACAAAGAAGTGTTTTCCCTCCCACTCACTCCCCTACGCAATTTATTCATTCAGCAGTCCTGGAAATTCAGTGGGGAATTATCAGCCTTCTGTTCAGCTGCAGACCAGCTCCAGGGATAGAAGCAGGAGGATTTAAAAAAAAAAAAAGGTAGCTGTGAATTGAGGCTGCCATCAACACCAAACCTGACTGAATGACCTTTCTGATAAATTACAGGAAAGAAGATAAGACAGAAAGAAAATTATTGTCTTTACTGATAAATGCTAAAGAAATAAGATGACAAAACCAACCTAATACTTCAGTGAATTAGGCTGTTTAATAAAAATGAGCTCTGTATGACCTAGGAAATCAAACCAATTGTTCTGAATCCAAAATACTCCAAGTAACTACTGAACATATCTTTGTGCTAAAGAGAGGAGGGCACAACCTTACCTCTGCCAGGGGAGAAAAGCCAGCCTGTGATATCTGTCAGTCCCCTGGCTCTCAGCTGGTGCCGTGGCCATGGGTGGACTAAGGAGCACACAGATAGAGGAGGGGGCACTGGCTCAACTCACAGATAGAGGAGGGGGCACTGGCTCAACTGCCTAGATCTCCAACAATAAGTGTTTCTAGGAAGAACAAGTCCCTGAACCAAAAGCAGCTCAGAGATGTGCCTCCTCCGGTGGCCACAGGAGACCCATGGTCCAAGGAACAGACTGACCTACTGCACTGGCAAAAGCTGCAGCCTCCAAGAACATTCTCCAGGCTCCAAGGGAAGAGTGAGCATGAAGTGCCACCCACAGATAAAAATCTGGCACAACATCAGCACGCAGTTTCTTAGCTAGAAGAAAGGAGTCTGGGCAAAGAACACTTGCCTTTTTCTGCCTTGAGTTGGGTGTTTTGTTTGCTGTTGGTTCTGAGATTTTATTTTTTTCACATTATCCTAGAGAGAAAAAAAAATAAAAGCTACCTTGTGAGTGACAAAAAAGCCTTGCTTACAGCTCAAAGAGACAGGCTGTCCTTATATCAGCCTCCACCAACAGGAGGGGGTCCATGAGGATATCACTGATAGCACACAGCAAAGTGAAATCTAAAACACTGTTCAGTGCTATGTAGATGCACCCAGTTAGCTGGGAATGAGCTAGCTCAGGCACCAAACAGTGTGAGCTTTACTTGGTATACTGCTCCCCTTCAAACTCTCAGATGTTTCCAGGTTCTTGGGTAAAGTAGTTTTCAAGTAAATCATTAAACATACAGTTTTTCATACCTACAGCCTGCATTTACAGGCCTCAGGGTAAGGAATATGGATTTTGAGATGCCTAACTTCAGAAAAGGAAATGTATCTGCCCACCTGAAGTCATCGATGCTACAGAGCAGCAAGGAAAGAACAAGATAATTTCTAATGATGTCTCTAACAAAGCTCTTCTAACTCATTCCAGAAAGCCAAGACAGGAGGTGAGAATTAAGCTAGGCAGGCAACTGTTGTTCCTACATGAGAAAATATCTCTGCCAAAAACTGGATTGCATAGTCATATGCACTTTATCCAACACAAGAAACTGGAGTATCTGCCCATATTCATCACTTATTCAAGACTACTTTTACCATCCCTCATATATTTGCTATCTTGGAACAGAGAGTTACTCATAGGGTTCTGAGATGCCAGAGATTTCCTGCACTTCCCTTCTTCCAGGTACCTGTGAGAACTTCACTGCAGAGTCAACTTAAGTCAATTGACATCAAGACTATATTTAGGTTAGTTACTCACTCACCTCTTATGAGAGTAATTTCAAAGCTATGAGGCATCCCTACACTTCATGCATTCAGAGCCACTCACAAGCTCTCATTAAGGCAGTTGGATTATGTAAAACATTATTACACAAACCTTTAAGAGTTACTAGGATCCACAGATTTTGTCTTGCTATGTTTTCCTTTCGGCCATGAAATAAAATCTGACTGTGAATAAATTGCTAAAATCAGGTAACGCAACTTAAAGAATGATTAATTCTGTTGCAGAGGCAGGGTCTCCCAGCAGGGAAACACCACCTTTAACACAGCCCTTCCAAAAAATCCCCAGCCACAAATACACCTTCCCATCATACAACTTTCCATTAAAGATGTTCCTTCTCTATTACAGAAACAGCTAACACCCCCTATTCTATAGATATGATTTACAGATACTTTCTTTTGTGACACAAAACCTCATTCCTAAAGCAAGCCAGATGCAGCAATTACTATACCTGCTTAAATAAACACATTGATCAAAGTCTTTAGAGGGAGCTGGATTCATCCCACTGCCTTAGGCCCAGCATTAATCACAGGTGAGGTCACATAAACCCTTCAGAAATCTTGACCAGTAACTACTTATGGTTTGAATTTGCCTAGTGAAACAGCTGCTCAACTCCCTAGCAGCTCAAAATGTAAGAATAAGTATATACACGTTAATCTTGTAAAGTGTTGTCCTGAAGAAGCACATTAGAGACCTTAAACATGATCTTTTCCTCTGTCTCCCCTTTTCCTCTCCCTCAAATACAACTAATGTTTCCATCCAACATGATTTTTATCTTAACATGGACCTAGAAAATGACAACTATCCTGAAGCATCTCAGGACTAAAGTGAATTTTAGAAATTTCAGCCCTATCAAATCCAAATAGAAGCTCAAGACATCTCCACTGATGTTTTAAGATGCTGATTTACTCTCCTACCTGATATAATATACGAATTGAATGGCTATATGATTCATGTAAGATGAATGTAAACATCAAATAAGTTCTCTGCACTGGCACTGTCAGCAATATCATTGTTCTTTAAGGAAAACACTTCACCCTAAAAGGGCTGGGAAAAAAGGAATCGGGTTCACTTCAAGTCATGAAGAACAATAAAAGCAATGCAAAAACGATTCAGCATTAGCAGAGGAAAAGCAGCAGCATTGCAAAACCTGTTTCAGGAGACAAAATGGCAACGAGATTGATCCAGTTGTTTTTAAGTGGATTTTCAATAAATATGGAAAAAAATTCTCAATCCAGGAAAGCACTTAAGCACATGATAACCTTAGCATATAAATAGGCCTCCAGGTTTCCATGGCACTAATAACAAAGATGATGTTTCATTGGATTAGGACAAAACTCCTTATTTTCTCCTTGCAGCTACTCAAGTAATTATTTCAAGCTGAATAAGGCCTGGGTTATTCACAGATATTCACTATTGCCTGAAAAAAAAAGTCAGTCAGATATACCAACCAACATACTATCCAGAGAGGTTTTTTACCATCCTAAAACTGAAAATGTCATAGTCATTACAGGGGATAACTAAGTTTTCAGGGAAACTCACGTCACCTCTAAATACACCACTAATACAGTATCATCTACAAACAATCTTTTTTTAAGACATTTAAAAAAGGTGATGTAACACAATTCTGACACTTCTGTTATACTTAGTCTGCCCTAAGCAGTATTTTGGAAGAATCAGATAATAAGCTTTTAAAACAGCCAATCTTCCAATATGTTTTAGAGACAGTAATATGCAATAATGTATATTTCGCAGAAGAAACGGGTTCTTGGTCTGTTTCCCCAATGAAGCTTAGTGTTCAGTTAAATACAGAGAGACAAATGCACGCCTGCTTTGTAACAAAATTCCATGCCATTAGCAAATTAGGGAACCATCTCAAAAGACTACGTTATCTTTTTTGACTAATTGAGTTTTATTCACCATCTGCAGCAGTATCAAAAGAATAACTTAGCACAGCTCCAGTGAAAGAAAAAGCTGAAGCCATGTAAACATTAAAACTCAAGACAAGTTAATTTGTTTTCCTCCAGCAACGGCAACAAATTTAGGAAATGTATAATCCTGAGCAAAACATGCACTCAAGTTTCTACCCAGTCTGTCCTACTGTGCCATCACAGCCAAAGCCAAGCACTATTTCAGGGTCCTCACTTTGCCTATCAGCTCCAAATAATTTCCTTCATGCGGTTCTCTCCCAAAAAACTACCCAGGAGCACATATGCTAGATAGAAATAAAAGTGAAACAGATTTTACTTTAAAATTTTATCATGAACTATGTTTAATTAGTTAAGGACCATTTGACTGTTATTTTAGCTAGTTTTGATTTAGATCTTTGTTGGCTGAGTGTCAGTATAAAACACTGAGAAACTGCCTCACTGCACCTGCAGAAAGGAACTCTGTGGACCCATATCCCTTAGAGAACAGCTGAAGAACAAAATTCAATAAAGAATTGTTTAATGGTTTTCATATAACCAGAGATGAATTAGATATCACAGAACAAGAAAGATGTCTGGAGAGAGTTACAGACTCAAAGGCCTACACACCCCAGAAAATTCGATTAATACACTGCAGGTACAGTAAGGGAGCCACTTCAAAGGCTTGCACACCCCAGAAAAATTAATCAATAGTAATTGTCTAACCAGGACAGTAAATTCAATAAAGCGCTATTTAGCTGCATAAAACTTGGGTTATCTATTAAACAAAGATAGATGAGATATTCTGATAGTAATTAAAAGAAGCATCTATAGCATAGTGCAATAAACTGGGTGGACTTTTGGGAGTGTCTATAAAAAAATCTTGGATGTTACAGTATATATAAATATCTGAAAATTGCTGTTTCTTTGAACATGGCAAATAAATTCCTGCCATGTTCCCAATCTTGACTCAAAATTGTTATTAGAAATGTTCACCTGACAGCTTCTTGCTGTTAGATCTAATCTAAACCAACTTATCTTCAAATGCACAAAAGGTTAGTTTAACCTCTATACTTTGCTCTCAATAGAGGAGAGAGCAGCACAAGAGTTCCTCTGTGGCTTCTTTCAGAGAAAACAACCAACAAAATAAAGTGTTTTGAAGCACTGAATGTAGCAGTAACAATTCCAAACATTATCTTTAACAAGAAAAGCTCTTAATGTGAATATTATGTATTTACTGAGGGGATCCAGAATAAAACCCTAGAATAAAGCCACATCAATATAGCCAATGAATATTTTATATTTCTAATGTAATCCAAGCTTTTGTCTCAGTGAAACTTCCTGTTTTCCTTGCAAAACCTGAAATCGCTTCTCCTGTAATAAGATACAGAATAAAATTCATCAAGTTCTTCATTTTGGTACAATCATCTATTCGCCCTTCCTATATGCCAAACCACAGCAGATTTAAAGTGAGCAATGTGGAAAATGTAAGAGCTCCATGAATCAATAAGGGTGAGTATAAAGGACAGCCACTGCCTGGAGATTGTGGTCCAAGGATTCTTTCTGCTGCACCTCATTTATTTAACACCTACCTGTGATGAGAGCTTTTCCCTGGGTCAATTTATTCTTTTGTAATTTCTCTGGAGTTACAGTCAGCTAAATTACAGAACTTGAGGCTACAAGTGAGAATTGCATGAGAAATATATTTGCATTGATTTTACTAATACACACCCAGTAGGATCAGAGAAAGCCTCCAGTCAGCTGGCAGAATGTTTCACTCTACTTGCATACTTCTGGCACACATCTACAATTCCCCTTCTCCCTCCTTGATTAAAAATGCAACAAAAAACACAAGTGAAAGCAAATTGTTTTGCAACTTCCTTCAGGAGAGAGGCAATATGTTTGACAGTTGCCTAATCTTAAAAATCTTTCTCTTCAGAAAACACTTAATGAATCACCATCCCTCAATATTTCCAAGGAGGCATATGCAGATTAATTTGCATCATTAATTTAGGAGTTTAGAGCATAAACAGGAGAGTTGCAGCTGCTGCCTATACACCCATTTCTCTCATTTAGAAGCCACATGTTCTCCAAAAGCATCTATTACATTTCAAATGCTCTTGTATATTTCACCATTCCAACTCACAAGAATCAGGTTAATCTGATTGCAAGTATTTTATGCTTTTATTAACATAACTAATACTCGTATTGCTGCTATGGCTCATGGAAGGGAATAAAAGCCTATACTGTCATTTTTAACCCATTTTTGAATTCTGACCTAAGGTTACAGCCAGCCAACTCCAGCAAAGGCACTGGGTGGCCCCCAAGTCTGGCCACAGCCAACAGCTGTAGGATGACATTGTTGAGACACATGAGCAACTGAGATCCTACTACCTGCTAGTACAGAGAACAGAAGTTTGGGGGTTTTAGGGGGTAGAAGTAGCTTCAAAGTCAAGAAGACAAGTTTTTTATTAACTCAAATGTATGGAACTAAAATCTTCTGTACTTTGAACTGAAACACATCTGTATTAATAGCCAGTTTAGGAAGCAAAAGAAAATTATACACAGGTAATCTTTGGAGGAAGATGCCAGTAACATGAGATTATAGAAAAGCACCACAAAACAAGCCCCTCAGTGCCTACAATCTGTTTGTGGACATACCATCTGTGAGAGACACTCAGTATGACACCTGTTGATTATAAGGGACAGAGATTCTTTTCCATCAGTTACTTCATAAGGACATACTTCAATTACAGCCAGAACAACGCAGCAGCAAAGTGCCCTCTGCCTGTCAGCTTCTTTCTGTGACAAGTCTAAGCACTAGACAAAAATAAGGATGAAAGTATAATTCATTCCCCTGAAGAAAAAGGATGTGATTACAGCATCCACAGCCCTGTACCAGCTGCATGCATAAACCTTGATTTAATAGGCAGAAGTGGAAGATTTAAGAAATCATAATGATAAGTACACAGACATGAAACAAAAAACTCGAGGCAGAGCTTCTGTCTGGAAGAAAGATAATACACTGAATAATGAGCTCTTCTGTTACTGAGGTTTTGATGGTGAGATCACCAAGGTTATTGCCTAGTCAGGTATTTAACAAACTCAAGTGTCCAAACCCATAAATACCAAACAGGAGGGAAGCAGTGCAGTAAGGGTTTTACAGCACAGGTGAGGATCCTTGGGTTAGCCTGAGCTAACACAAAACTGAGCATGCAAGGAAGAAACCTTGCAGTCTTTGTCAGGGGACAGATCTCCCACAGCTGGTGGAGTAGTTGATCAATATTCCCTTCTATAATTGGGATTCACATCTATAATCACAGCACTGATGGGCTCATGTCACACATACTGTCTTGCATAAACGCCTGCCTTAAGTGGGTTGCAGCTCAATTTGTCTTGAAGTTGAAAGACAGTCCTTAAACACTTAAGCTTGGAGTAACATAGATAAAAAAATAAAACAAGCTATGACTTTCTTGCACAAAAATCCCCCAAGTTACCCTTATTTCAGTTAGTTTATGGATGAGGAGCCGGGTATTTCATTCTTCACTCTTCTTCTACATGCTTCAGTGGGTCATGACAATGGAATACACCTGAAGCTACTCAAAGCCTGTTGTTTTCTTGAACTGATCCTTTCCATCACAGTACAAACACGTTTTCAGTCTGTTTGTTGAAGATGGAGCCCTCTCCCTTACCACTGTCCTCTTATGTCTAAACTCCTAGTTAATTTTTCTGAAAAAAATGCATAAACAATACTAGCTGCAGCTTTTTGTCTCACCCAAAAAACAAAATTCATATTTCCTTTTTATCATTAAGATCCTGTCAGAACTGGTATTTCCAGTACCTTGACTGAGACACTCAAAGTAAAGGCTTTAGCAGACGTTGCATGATTTCTCCATCTTGTATACAGAGCTGATAAAAATCACATTTATTCAGAGAAACAGCCACAGCACATGGATCATATCGGATGGATAACTCCCAGCATGACTGGAGTGTTCAGTAAACACAGCAAATGACATACTAATAAAACAGATGATAGATTTGGCACTCAGAGGGTTTGTTGGGTTTTTTTTTAAAGTCCATTCTTCCTTCTCCCCTTCTTATTCCACTGGCAATCTTTTCCACTATAGCATATAGATATCAGACTAAGGAAAGATAAAATGTCCTGCCAAGGACTGTTCAATGACATGGGTAGGCTTCCACCTGGCTCTTCACTGATCCCCTCAACCAAAAACGTTAATTAGTTGCAAACACCATCATGGAAAACCATCTTGAAGCCTAACCCAAAATCCAGCCACTTTGTTCTTTAGGAAGTATTTTTATTTTTTCCTGCACCATCCTCCACATACCAAGTCCCAGCCATCTTCACGTTCATAAGGCCTGCAACCCTGCAATATCACTAAAGACAAAATGCCAATCCAATTTTAGCTCCTGAGGCTCTGCAGTGATGGCTTGTGACAAGGTAATCCAGGCACAGTATGATGTCAGGACATTAGATCTGGGCTGGCAGCCCTGGGTAGGGTCAGCTCTGCTGCTCCAGGCATCCCCAGACAGGACAACACAAGCATCCCTTGGGTCCTTCCAGTCACACACTACTCATGCCTCCCCTTGCCTTTACCCCTCCTGGAGCTGCCAATAGCTCTTGCTTGCTCTGTTTGCAAACCTGTATTTAGCTTGTGCCTGAGTTTGAACCCTGCCCTGTAAGTTTACCAATCCTCAGGACTTCTCTTGTCACAAGTGCACCACGAGTGCTTCTGCTGCTTCAGGGATTGCTCCCCATGATACTCTCAGGAGTCTTTTGTCCTCAGCCTGACTCTTTTGTCCTTCCTGTTGTAAAATTATCTCTGACTGAGCTCAGGCAATAATAATTTTGATTTAAAAAGCTGGAGAGATGAAAATCAGCTCTTTGTACTCACTCATTTGTGTTTCAGCCCATTATTGGATTTTGATGATAATCTGTTTGCTTCTCTTTAGATCAAGAGATTACTTTTTTCCTTTTCAGACCATGGTAATGAAAATGTTCTCTTTCTTTTAACCATTTGAAAAATGCTACTAAAATTTAAAATAGGGGCTGAGCTATGGAACTTGCCTGTTCAATTTGAAAGCATTTTCAACCTGACTCAGATTCCTCAGCTTAAACAGCATTGAGACATGACACAGTATCTGTCCATGTGAACACAAACACACAAAAATCAAATTTCAGCCCTACAGAATAAGGTGCACTTCAAAATGCCACAGAAACCACTGATTTCACCTAAATCTAGAGCACATCATATATCACTATCACTTGCATATACCCTGATGAAGACATTGTGGATGCCAGCAGGAAATCAAGGATTTACTTTGGAGGATCTTAACTCAGCCCCCAGTGTTGTCCTTGCAAATATCATCATTTGCTGGCTCTGGCCAGCAGGTGACATGAAATGGAGAGATCTGGATGTCACATGACAGATAAAAAAACATTTACTCAGAATACACCAAAAAATTGGAATTTTTTATGTTTAAAGAACGTACACATGCAAAATGTATATTCACCTACAGTTAGTCTGCTATAACTCCCAGCTTCCCCTGAAAGAATAATTTCCATCTGCTTTAGCAATGTCTGAGATCAAAAACTGGCTTGATTACATCTTTTCAGCACAAGGACATTGTCACACACAAGTCAAAAAGTCAAATTTGCATTTTAAGCCCAAAACAACTGTCAAACCACTAAATACAGAAAGACAGCCTTTACCTCAGTCTGAAGTTGTCCTCAGACACAAAGCCAGTGAGAGTGGTGGGTGGACAAAGTCCAGCCAAGCACTGCCACAGATAGAGAGGCAGGGAAGCAGGACTTTTGTTTCCCTACTTGACCACCTCAAACTTACTTGAAGGCATGGGATAGCACTGTTATTGACCGTCCCAAAAGATAAATCATTCCACCCTTGACAGAAGGAATGAATTCCCATTAATTTTCTTATTTGCCTTTACAGTTTTAAATCTAGGACTGTGTCATGGTTTAACCCCAGACAGCAACAAAATCCCAAACTGCTCCTTTCTCATTCCCCTCCAGTTGGATGGGGGAGAGAATTTGAAAGGTAAAAAGGGAAAAAAACCTCATGGGTTGAGATAAACGATGGTTTAACAGCTAAAGCAATATCCAAACACACAAGCAAAGCAGAACAAGGAATTCATCCACCTCTTCCCATTGGTGGCAGGTGTTCAGCCATCCTCAGGACAGCAGGGCTCCATCACACATTACTGGCTTTGGAAGACAAATGTCATCACTCTGAACATCCTCCCCCTCACACTGCTGCTTCTCCCCCCTAGCTTATACACCGAGCAGGATGCCATATGGTCTGGAATACCCCTTGGGGCAGTTGGGATCTGTGTCCCAGCTGTGTCCATTCCCAACTCCTTGTGCAGCCCAGCCCACTCACTGGTGAGGTTGAAGAGGTAAAAAAACGCTTTCACTGTGTATCAGTCCTGCTCAGCAATAACCAAAATGTCCCTGAATTATCACCACTGTTTTGGTCACAAATCCAAAAAGCCCCAAACCAGCTATTCTGAAGAAAAAAAACTGTCCCAACCCAAACCAGGACATGCTGTTGCAGCTTAAAAGGGAATTAAGGGTATGCACCAAGCTTACTAATAAAACAGTTAATTGCCAAGAATTATTCTAATGAACTTGACTACAGAGGAAAGAAGAAAACACAAGATTAACATTTTAAACCTTATAATTGCAAGAAAAACAGATTCTCATGCTTAACTGAGGATACAAGGTTTGAAGCAGCAGAACATCCTTATGAAGTCGAAATAACAACCAGACCTCCTCCAACCACATGGTAAAGCACAGTAATTATATCATAGATGGCAGAGAACCAAGAAGCTGCACCTCACCAGCAACACTTATAGAGATTCTTAAACAGGCTAAATTTCTCATTTTACCTCTTCCATTAACTGCATTGCTATACCTCCCCATCTTTCCACAGGACTCAAAGTATTACTTTAAGAAATGTATCAAATAGATCCTGACATTAACTTCTTCACGACTTGGGTCTTGAATATGCTTGCCAAAATCAACTATCAATAAAAGTCAAGAAGATCCAAAAAGTCAAGAAAGTACAAACACAGAAATTTTTTGCTTATGAGATTCATTCTCCACTTGCTTTAGTGGATGCAGAACCAGCCCCTGTTTCCAGGAATCCCTTGCATCATTACAGTGAATCAGTTACAGACATGTAGTACTGAAAATAAACCAAACAATTTTTCTTAAATCATTTGCAGAACCACCTAGAAGCGTGCAAACATGCAAGACCTATTAGAATGCCTAAACCCAGATCTCCAGCAGCTCTGCATCTGGTTTTCCTCATCTTGCAGCATGTCACATTTTTGCTGTTAGAAGATCAATAATAGAATTATTAGATGAACATTGTATTTCCTACATAATTTCTCTTCTGTACTCTTTCAACACAGGAAATGCTAGACAGTCTGCTAAATGGGAGACTACTCAACTGCTGGTATCTTGCCTCAGTCAGTCTGTAGGACTGGCCATTGAGACAGTGTTATCCCCCAATTTATATCAAAAATCACCTTCCCATGGAACTGTTCTTGCAGAGTGCAGTGCACATGACACATACGATGTCATCCCCAGTTTTCACAAGAAGAGATGAAGGACCAGAAAGCCTGCAGAGCAATTCCCATAGGAGAAATAACACAATGAATGACAAGGCAAGGACAGATGTAGGGAAACAGGTTCTTGCACACACAGAGCACCAGCTTGCTCTGTACCCTTAGTTAGGCAGGGGGGGAGTTAAACACACCTCCTTCCTTTCTACAACCTCCTCTTGTTTTCTCCAGAAGCAGCCTTCTTTTACAGACCTTAAACAAAATACACACCTTTTCTCTGCCTCAAAATTACCCATTCACATCAGTGAGGCCTAAAAAGATGTAGCTAAAGAGAATCAAAAGAGTGCAGGAGCAGCAGACAACAGGTCATGTTTCCTGTGCTGCATTTAAGATCATCTTTAGAGAGACAGATCAAAGAGCAAGGAAAAATCTGCAAAAGACCTTCACTTAAACATCCAAACTCACATTAATTCTGAGCGATCATGATGTTTTTGAAGTATTATGCAAATTCCCTTTTTCACTGCAGTAGAAGCAAAAACAGTAAAAGGGAGAAAGCCATACTGGTATCTTCCACAAAACATTATTTTCAATAGTCCAAGTAAAAGTTTATCCAGCTGCTGAACACAGCATTACATCCTCTGCATCAATGAACTCAAATTTAACTTTTACCCCACGTCTAACCAAGGAAGCAGAGCAAGTACAGCATCTTAGTTAATGCATGCAGGGAGCTGTAATACCCACAATCATCTGAGAACTGAAGAGTGGAAACAGACTCCCACTAAGGCTGTCACTGAAGCACAATATATCAGGTGTTATCATGAATGAAGTGTACAACGAGAGAGTTTTATGTGACATGATAAACTTCCATCCTAGTGAATTAATATTGTATTAAAAAGGTGTTATAGAGCCCCTGCATCTGAACCTTTCCACACAAAAATCATTTATAAAACCATCTGAACATCATCCATGCCTAATAAAAGAAGAAGGAAAAAATATTCCAGCAAAGAAAGTTGCA
Source organism: Cyanoderma ruficeps (assembly GCA_008694505.1). NCBI lineage: Eukaryota > Metazoa > Chordata > Aves > Passeriformes > Timaliidae > Cyanoderma > Cyanoderma ruficeps. Next base: position 6,926,002 of record VZDJ01000426.1, read on the forward strand.
GATTTGGCAAAAGAAAAAGTATGAACCTTGCATTTATTAAAAGGAACCAGGTTTTCTTTCTATTACTTACATTTCATCTGCTCCAATTCTGCATCTCAGAACAATAAAAAGGAAACCAAGTATTTTCTTTTTACCTGCTACCCACAGTTACAGTAAATTAAATGAAACTTTGTTAACATTAAAAATTGCCCTTAATTAAATATTAGCTTAGAGATGACACAGAATGTATCTTCAAATTAACCATATAGTGGTATACTGGGATGGAATTATCTTCCTTCACAGCAGCCCAGATGCTGCTGGGTTTTATATCTGTGGCTAGAACAGTGTTGGTAATTCACCAGTGTTTTGGCAACTGCTGAGCAGTGCTTGTAGAGCATCAAGACCACTTTTTGTCCCCAATTTCCCCCTCAGTGAGTGGGGTGGGTAAGAGGCTGGGAGGGAATACAGCTGGGACAGCTGACCCCAGCTGCCCAAAGGAGTAACCCAGACCACAGAACACCAAACTGGGATCAAACTGGGGACAGTCTCTCTCAGGTAGCCACTGCTTATCAGTCTGATGGTGGGAGGTACCCAGGTTTATTTTTCTCTTCCTAATCAGATTTCAGTAAATCAGCATTCATTTTAAATTTGTTTTCTGGTTTACCTCTTGTGGCAGTGTACAAGAGGCCACAGAACTGTGTTGCACCAAAAAATGGAAGAAACTCAAAGGGCAGCCAGACAGGACCATCACTCAACAACTCCTAGAACCGTGCCCTAGGAAGTCAGGGAATGTCCATTTTAGGAAACAAAACCTGTAATTTAAATTAGAGGAGCCAGCAGCTCATCTGCAGACAGAGTGAGTAGGGCTGCACAAGCTCTTCTGGACACACATCATGCTAAATGCAATGAGAGCTCACCTTCAGACAAGGCTATCCAACAATTGTTTCAATCAGAATCTGAGTCAAACTCAGCTCCCAACCATTTCTAGTCCTCATCAAGCTGAAGCTCCCTAAGTGAATGAGACTGAAAATTCAGTTTCCTTCCCAGCTCTGCCTCTGATATGATCTAGACATAAACTGAAATCCATCAGACCATGACCAATTAGCAGAGTGAGTGTGCAGGGCCACTCACTGCTGGGTTGGACTTCCAGCACTGCACCACATTCTTATGCAGGTGTGAAACTGCCTGGGCAGGCTTTAGGTCTCCCAGCTACCAGATCCCCAGAGCACGGTATAATTCCCATTGATTTAATCTTTAAAGCCAGAAGTAACACATACTGCTCTCCAAAACCACAACATCAATTTTTTTCTTTACTGACAGGCAATTTAAAAATAAACAAATAAGCATCCCTTTTACTACGACAGAAAATATGTTAGCAAACAACTGTTATGTCATGTCAACATATCATTATGGTATATCCTGATTTCAGGAATCTAATGCTTTTACCTACACAAATAAGTAAAGAAAAGCAAAAAACAGCAGAGTCCAGGTCTTGCATGTCTACTTCTCCTCTGCCTTCAGTTCACCTTGTTTATTCCATTTCTGTCCTGAAGAGATTATTATCTATTTTATATAGCACCATAATCTTGCACAGAGATTTCAGGATCCAACAAAAATAAATGCATTAGTAATATTAAAATGATAACAGAGTAGAACAAGTCTTCATCTGAGCAGTTTTTTAAACCTCTTCTGCACAAGATTAAAACCTATTTATATATATATAGCATATGTATATACGTATTTACATAACTATACATGTGTCTACAGAAATACTTGTATATACACACCCCATACACATTTGATATATGCATAATCAACAATTTTATAAATATTGCATATTAGAACTTATAAAATCTACAGATATACATATGCTTCATATATATTCTAGCATATATAATGGTGGCTGGTCACCTGCTCCCTCCAGACTGTTAAATCCATTTCTCTGTAGAGAAGCAATTCCTTTTTCCAAAGGAAAAAAACCACTGAGGGTGGTGCCAAAGCAGAAAGTGACAGAAGAGTCCAGAAGTTGAGCAGACAACCAACCACGCTTGCCAGCAGGAGGGCAGGAGCAGCAGGAGCAGAGGCCCAGAGCACTGAGGGCTGGGAAGTCTGTGGGGATCCCACCACTGGACCTGGGAGCCTCAGCCCACACACGCCCTGTGGAGGATGGCAGCAGTGACTGGGAAGCCCATAGAGAACATCCCAAACAGAGCAGCAGGAAAGAGTCCAAAATGGACTGTTCCAGAACAGAAATTCTGCCTTAATAACTTTCCCACCAGCCTTATTACCTCTCTTTTCAATTTGCTGCTTTATAAACCAAAGATGAGGCACTAAAATGGTGTATTTATGGACTTGGTGGTGCTGCATAAGCTTATAACTCAGTAGACTTTATGACTGCAAGTCATTTGTATTGATTTATTTACTTCATTAGTGAAAGGAAGATGTAATTCTGTATTGATGGAGAATCAAATTGAAGAACGAACAGCTGATTAGGCACTTTAAAATCACATTTCGTAGTCAAGTTTTATAATGGTGCATCCAAAATTAAACAGAGTATAAACAATCTAAATCTAAAGTCAGAAACTTAAATCACTGCTCTGATCTGTAAACAAAAGAGTTATGCAGCTGCTTTACAAACTCTCACCTTACCTCCCCTACTTGACTAAGTTTTTCAAGATAATGTAATTATGAAAAGTCTTTAGCTGCATGGACAATACTGCAAGTTTTCACTCCGGGGCTTTGGAGGCACTGTGTTGATTGAGTTTGCTAGAAACATAGCTGGATACTCAGGGAAGTCCCTTCCACCAGCCACTATATACAATACAGTAAAAAATACTGTGTCTTTGAATCCCAAACCATTTTGACATTCTCCTTTTATGCATGCTAAAATAATTACCATTAAAGCAAAATTTGGCAAGCATGAAACATCATCTTTAAGTGGGAAATTAATATTCCCAGAATAGGAAATGGGAAGATTTAATTCTAAGAAGCAAAAATTAATACAAGAAGTTGGAAAAAGATGCGAGTCTATTAATAATAATACTCACCATCTTTCTGTTGGTCATCTCAAAGTAGCATTAAAGGATAAATAAGCATTTTCTTGATTTACCTACGGGGAAAGTTGGGTGCAAATTGCTCAAGGCCACAGAGAGAGACAGAGATGTAACTAAGGAGCAAAGCCGAGGCTCTTTAGCCCTGCTCCACTATCCTGCTATTGCACCACACTTACCATGCAAACCACAGAGGCAACAACAGAGAAATCCCCTGTCCTCTTGGCCTCCCCAGCATTACCCTTCCTCTGCTGGCTCTCTACAGACCTCTTCCCACCTACCTTCCCCTTTTTTGGATAACTCAGCCATCTGGCAAGGCCTGCCAGGAGCATCCCAGGCAGCCCCATGGCCAGGGCAGACAGCAGTGCCAGGACATCCCCACAAAGTGCTGCAGCCTCCACAGAGAGAACCAGGCTGCAGCTCTGGTGGCCACAGCACCGTGGGAGGAGGATCTCCTGAGAGACTGAACTTCTCAGGAGGGCTGAGTCAGCTCCATCACTACCTCATGGAGATCCAGGAATGGGCATAACGAAACATGATGTCAGCACTCAGAGAAAATAATCTGTCACACCAACCTAATGCAGCCTGAATCTTTAATGCAATATTGATTTCACTAATGTTCCTTCATGCTGCCATCTGGAAGCAAAATACTTCTTTATTATATAGTAAACTACATTCAGGGTCATGCAGGACAGTAGCCAATATCATTATGAAGGTTTTGTTTGGTTGCTGGGATTTTTTGAGTTTTGTTGTTGCCCTTTTTTCCTAAGGAGCAAAGATATTTAAAATTCTGCATTCAAAGGCAGGCATTAACATCACTGGTGCTAAGAGAAAAGCCGGTCATGCCTAATTCCAGTAATTTGGTCTTCCATCATCCAAGGAAAAGACACCTCCACATGGCAGGCATGTCCTAAGAAAGGGGCCAAGGCAGAGCTGCAGGAGTTACAGAACAAGGTGCTGCAACACTAAATCAACATTTCCATTCTTGCTTCAAGCGCTCTTCTGGTCAGAATATTTGTTCTTTTTTCCATCTCACTATGCAAGTTAAATACTATTTTCTCCATCAAATGGCTAATCTTACATTTTAAGATCACTCAAATATGCTGAACATGGACCATTTCCCACTGATTTGGGGAGAGGTGTATTATTTCTGTCACCACGCTGCAGACACAGGAAGCTCAGAACTAATTGCAGAGATCCAGAAAATTCTGGTGGCAAAAGGTTTTGCCACTAAACTCCTTCAAAACCCAAACCCTTTTCTTCCCAATCCCCTGTAGGACAAGAACAAACTTTAGTACAATTCCTTCCCCTCCCTCAAATCACAGCCAGCTGTCAGCCATCTTGTATCATTCTAATAAGGGAAAGACAGGTTAACCCTTTTTTGGGATGTCTAAAGAACTGTCTTTTGTCTAGGTCTTAAAGACAGCAGCATTGTGATTATTCATCATCTTTGCTTTTTATGCTGAAACTGCAGGCAAATGAGCTAATTATTCACTATTTTCTGCTTAATCTCACACATCTCGTTATGATGTATTTGGGGCTGTTCCCTGCTCCCTCCACCACTTTTGATACATGCTACCCCTCTCATTGACGTTCTCAGCAAACAGCAGAGACCACAGCAGGCTTGGAGCTATAACAATGCACCTGTGATCCACCTGCCTCTTTTTTGGAAATCCAGAGCTGGCCCCAGAACAGGACTGGACTTAAAGTGGGGCAACTATTTCTTAAAGTGCTGAGAAAAATCTTCATCTGGCAGACAGCTGTGATAACTCACCTCAGTGAATAAATCATGAAATGCCTCCCAGAAAAGTGTCATAACTATAGTTAGACTATACAAGATGACTCAATGCTGAAAAATGATACCCCCATCTGTCAGATTCAAAAAGCCAGGAAACTTCATTTAGAAATCATACAACTTTCCTTCAACTTTGCTTTCCTGCCAAATCTTTTCTAAAATTGTAACTTGCCTTGTTCTACAGCTCAGAACACTACTTTTGGATGATGCCTCACTACAAATTAGGAGCACTTTGTTTTCTTTATGCTTTACCTGGCTGCAAACAGGTAAAAGCCTGGGGGGGTAAAAGTAATTATTGGTTGTCAGTAGAGGGACCTCTGCCAGATGGCCAAAATGAAGGATGCAGAGGGATAAACTGTGTTAATGTTCCTCTACTACTACTTCTGTGTACTTGAAAAAATTACAGCATTCATAAGCTATCCTATTTTCCTCAGAAATGCGTGCAGAAAACTAATTTTGAAGAATAATGATCAGGTGCAGTTGAATTTTAACATGTTCTCATATGGCACATGGATTTTTGGCTGACCACAGGGAATTTTTGGGGTTTTTTTAGGGTTTTTTTTGCTTATTTTTAAAGGTGACAAATGATCTTAAGGGACAAAAGCCTTATGGACATCAAAGCCTCACAGTTCCCAGGAGTTGCTGCTGTAAAAGTATTAATATGGATACGGTACATTTTAGGAAACATTTTTAAAAACTTTGCTGTTTAAATGTTATCCAAATAGTTACATTATCACTGAACTGATGCTGCAGAGAAGATGCATTTGAAAAAGGTTTATGCTGTGAGCATAAGACCTACAATCTTCGGTATGACAACCACAGACCTCATGATGCAGAGAAAAAGTGATTTTATTGAACCACTTTGCTCTTTTGTTTCCCCTCAGAAAAAAAAATTAAATTCTCAAAAAATCCTAATATTCACAAAGCACCATCTCTGCTTCCAGGATCTGTGGTGATCTAAAAATGCTTTAATGCTTTGATTTGGGCTGGGTTTTGTCAGAGCTGTGCAGGAGAAACCACCAGTGAGTCCTCAGATGCCCTCTACCTCTCCATTTTAGTTAGGCCTGTCAGATTTGGTCCTCCCATGTATCACAACTCAAGTGTTTCAAAGAGTCCGTTTCCTTTTCACTGAATTGAGCACAGAAAAAGAAAAATAACTGGAATAGTTTGTACAAAGGACTGTCTGGGTCATGACAAAGTCAGCACACCTAGAGGAAAATGAAGTCACTTACAAAACAAGAACATCTATTCAAGAAGATTCTATAAACAAATTCAATCCTTCGTGATTTATGAAGCTGAGTCACAGTGTTTCTATAGTAAAGGAAGTTTAATTTAATTTAAAAAAAAATCCATCTACTACAGTATCAGCCTTCATTCCTGCTATTTAATTCCTCAGAGCTTCCATTGTTTCCAACCTTGCAAGGGATCAGGTAGCTCCTGCCACACAGTACTTAGATTTTTTCCCATTTTGCTTGCAACCAGATTAATTTTTTTTTTTTAAATCACAATTTCAAGGGGAAGCAAAAAGCAAAACCTGAAAACATTTCTAGTAGTTTCACAGGACAGCAAAAAAGGAGCAAGAGAGCTTGGATAGGCAGAAACGTCAGCAGTGTAATTCAATCAAGATGTACTTTGCAGCACAAGTAATGGGTTTCAGGGCACCTTGCAGTAATAAAGGAACCCATGAGTTTATGGAGAGGGAAAGGTCTCCCTCATATTCCACCTCAACAATGTAAAGAGCTTCACAGACCTTTGCCATGAGTAGAGTTGATAAAAAATTGAATTAGTCACACTAGCTCAATTAAATATACACAAAATTAGGCTAAGAGAATTAGTGAAAAACCACTACAAAGCTGATTATATGTTAAGCATTAGCTACTAAGAACATTAACATCGTGAATTACTATAATGATTATTTTAAATCTGAACAATTAATATTTTCTTCTGTAGGTCTCCATTATTAGTACTACCTTTAAGTAAATGCCATCAACATTTATACATTTACTTTAAAAGTTCTGCTTTTGAAGAAATGCATATTATTTTGAATTTTCTTTTAAAGAAAAAATTATGGTGATTAGGTTAGTTCAAAATAAGGATTTTTAACTTGCCCATTTTGCATGTACATAGTCTGTAACAGGTCAGTTTCCAGCACCCTGAATTCTCATGTGCCATATGAACAGGAACAGACTTTTACCACCTGTTTGAGGGATGACAACACGCTTTTCAATGCTGTACTGGAAAACACTCTGCTATAAAAAGCATTATTTCATACACCACCTTTCCTAATTAGCTGCTGGCAATATTTGCATTATTTAAAGCTGCTTCACTGCTAAGCACTATAAGGTTCAGCAAATCATGCAACTTTTCTTTAAGCTCACCACCAAACTCCCATTACCCACTGCCCATCCTCAGATGAGCTGCTCTGTTTCCCAGCCACCCCACTCCCTGGCCCAAGAGGGAGAGGCACATTTCACACTCCCAACCTCTCTGCAGCTGATATTCTGGGGCACTCAGAGTTACCCCAGGGCAGTGGGGAGCATTGACCTATTTTGTATGAAGAAAAGGGCCTGTCTCTTCCTATATTTCCTGGTACCAGCCTTATTCTTCTGTTCTGCTCTGCAAACACCAAAAATAGAAATCATTTAAAGAGTCCAGCTCTTTAAACAGTTGCTAGGTCACACTCTCAATGAAAGATTTCTAAAGGAGCTTTCCTGAAGCTTCTGAGCCCTGTGGCAATACAGACACAAAGTATTTGCAACCTAACTGAAAAATTGCTTATTTTAAAACTTGTATTGTAAAACCGCTGCAAAAACCTCCGGCCATTAATAATCATTTTTAGCCATGTTTTAGAGACACTATTTACTCATGTAAACTAAGCCAGTAGCCAACAGGTTCACATAGGTTTATGAAACTGCTTGTTTTTTTATACCAGTTTTCAAAAATCAAAGCAATTTTGATGGAATAAATACAACTTTTGAGCAAAGATTATGTGTTTGTACCTTCCACAAGCAGCCCAAGGTGTGCAGCTTAACAGAATAAGCCAAGCTCAATCTGCTTACATGAACAGCCTTCCCTGGTCCTATTCCTTCTCCTCCCCCTGCCTTCCACAGCCCCCTCACCAGTGGGATGCATGGAACTGTGCTGACTGCCAGATCAGGGATCCAAAAAAGCCAACCCAGTACACAAGACAAAAAAAAAAAAAAAAAANCAACAAAGAAAGAAGCCTTAAATTCCCTTTTCAGTCACCAATGATCCTGTCTACTATTTGCTGAGGTCAAATAAGCTTGACCTAGAGCCCTATCTGCTTTACCTACAAAAAGGCAGGGCTCTCACCTGCTTCTTTCAATGCAGCAGCTCTAAAAGTAGCCCTAGGAACAAGGGATGAAGAGAGGATTTGTTAGCAATTACTACTGTAAATCACAAAGTCCACAGAACAGCAATGTAATTCACAGGTATTCATCATGTATTCACTTGTTTTCTGTTTTCAGGGAGGCATGGAAGGCTGTACAAGCCAGGCAAGAACTCACTTTTGCTCTCCAACAGCCAGCAGCAGCAGAGCTCCAGGGAACCTGCTCATAAAGAGGCAAAGCATGCACCACCATGTCCTCAGAACACACCCTAGCTGGTGAGGCTGGGGCTTTGAGCCAGAAATACCCTTTTCCTATTTAACAGCCTTCAGTAGATGTTCCTGAAACCTATTCTGTCACTTTGTGACTCAGTGCAAAGGGCCATGCGACAGCTACACAGCCATTGTGCAGAAAAGCGTTTCTTTCCTGTGCTTTAAACCCACAGCCAGCCAGTCACACGGGATGCTGCCAGCTCCTCTGCTGGAGAACACAGCAACGCTCACTCCCCAGGCATCTCCTGACAGTCACAGACCTCCATCACATCTGTCACTGCAACTCCTTTCCAGCCTGAAGGATTATATTTCAGTTCATCATTCCACTTTCAGAAACCATTCTTTGCCTTTAATCCCCCTTGTTTCTCTTGCTCACATCTCCTCCACTTAGGCTGTCATTTTAGAGATGACCACACCTCCTGATTTCAGGTTTGGGGTGGGGTTTTGGACCACTGCTGAGGCTGCTCTTACAATCATAAGGCATTAGTTCTCAAGGTAAACTGGCAGTTCAGATCAATACATTGATTTTCCTATGACCTTCTGCTGCCCAGTTGCTGAACCTCATAAAGCCTGTCTGCAATTTCTCAGTTAGGTCCCAGTCTGACTACCCTGAATACTTAAGTATCATCAGCAGCTCATTCACTTCACTGTTCCCTGTCTTTTCCAAGTTACCCATCAATATATCGAGCTGCACAGGCTCCAGCAGGGACCTCTGCAGTCCTTTACTGGTGGCTTCCTTTCCACAACGAGATTTGCCCCTTTTACTGATACCTGAATTCTGTAGTTTTTCATCCGTTATTAATTCATTTCAAGATTTACCTTGCTGGTCCATTNNNNGGGGGGGCTGCTCTTTTTTTTTAAATGAAGTGTGGTTATGATTTTGTCAAATACCTATGGAAAAATTCCAGTATATCACCTCACATCAATCATCTTTGTTCACATGTTCACCATGTGCTTCAAGGAAGTCCAGTAAATAATAAGGGCAAGCCTTGTTGCAAAAGCCACACTGACTATTCTGCTGTTCACCCAAAGGTGAATTCTATTATTAAAAGTAAACTCAATCAATTTCCCAGATAAGGACAAGGGGCTTTTCAGGCTTTTTCAGGCTTCCCCCTTGCCCTTCACCACCCTTTCAGCCTTCTGAAGGAGCCCAATCATATTAAGTGAATCATATTGCAGTGAGCAGTTGCATATCACAAGTAATTTTTCTGTCCTGGAAGGCACACCACACTATAGTGATGACATGTCAATCTATTTTAGTTACGTTATCCCTCCAGCCACCTTTTCTACAGGCACCAAGACAAATCCTTTGGTACCTGTCTCCCTCATAGGGGAGATTTTGGGGCATTTAAAACTCCCACATTCTCCACTGGGATGGCAAAGTTAATAGAATAATTTGATTTTATTATTGCAACTTACTTCTTTGAATGGTCTTGAAAAAAGAACATGCACATCACAGAACAGGGTCAATTAGAGAAACTCTTTTCCTTGGAGTCTCCTGCACTAAGTCTTTAAACCACCACAAATATTTGACCATTAACTACTCCTTTCGATATTTGTTTAAAAAAACAAAAACAGCAACCAAAAAACAAACATCATGGACCAAAACCAAACCCTGCAGCAAATACCACCCTTTTCTGCTCTCTCAGAATTATCTTCAACTTCTGGGACAGAGTTTTCTCCCTTTTGTTGCCCCTGCAGAGATGCTGAATTTATTCACACTGTAGCTACTACCACAGAGCAGCTTTACTGTGACATTTTGGAACTGCTCTGCATCCTCAGGAACCAGATGCTGCCTCTCCCCTTCAGAATCCCCTCCCTAGTTCCTCTACATAGCTCCCACTGACAGTGTTTAAAGCTTCTTTGCAGCATCCTATCCTAGTGTGACACAGCTGTTGCACCCCTCCCTTTACAGTCTCTCCCATTTTCCTCCACAGCACTTATGCCAATAACACAATCCTATTACCTTATACATTTTCTATGCCTAAACTCACAGGGATTTTTCTGTTATCTATAGTAGGCTGCTGATCTGACTTGGCTTGAAACTTTAAAATACAGTTTCTCTGGCAGCTCAGCCCACTCCAGCTCTCTCGGTACCTTGACACTGCATTATCCCAGCATTTGTCACCCTCCTGCCATATTTAAGATGCATGTTATGTCAGTATCCTTTTTTAAAGACAAGCATTTAGGTGTGCATTTTAGTACTTTGGTTTCTGGGATTAACACAGAAATACATATAAAGTGTATCAAAATACTTTGATTTTGTTTTCCTCTGTGCATGCTTAATAGCACTTCATTGGGTTCCGCCCTTCCCTTCTGTTTCCTACCCAGTCACTGATAAAGGACAACACAGGACCTACACAGAGCAGGGCTGAGGAGTTTCTGCCTAAGTATTGTTTCCAGAATCTCTGGATTCACTGTACCAGGGATACAGGCAAGATGCCTTTGCCACTGAGTGCTGTGCTTCCCTTCCTAGGATCCTGTCCAGACACCTTGTCATGCCCACCACCACTTCAGTGCCCAACAAGCGCCTCACCAGGCAGTCCTTGCTTGAGTAACACAAGTTCGCTTTAATATCTCCCCCTTAATTTAATATTTCCTCCTACTTCAAAAAGCCTGGGAACATATTTTCAGGGCAATGGCACACATTACAAGGAGGACAACTCGTGATCACACTCAACTGCCTCATCACCAAGTCACCACCCTCCTGCTGCTACCAGGGCTGCTGCTTTAGAGATAGGACTGGCATCACTCAGCCCTGGCATGTTCCTAAATGAGCTTCCCTACCTCCTTTCCCCTCAGCAAAAGCAGCACTGCTGACCCAAAAGCAACCCCTCCCCAGAGACAGCAGCATCAGTGAACCCCTCCATTCCCCAGCTTTCCTTCATATCAGCCACCCCTGACTTAGGAGAGCTTTGGCTCCAAGAACCCTGAGCTGTTCTGGGAAGCAAAGGTAAACCATATTTTGGAAAGTCAGAGCAGGAAACAGAGAACCACAAGCACAAAAGATTAAATAACCCTACTTCTGCCTGGCAGCAGACACTACTAAATCCCCCATGACACCCTACACTGAACCTTTCATAAAATTACAGTAGCATTGCATCATTGTGATGAATGTAAAACCACCATAAAAGTACACAGCAACACATCCTCCACAAGTCATTCAGAGTAACAATGTACACACAAGGTCAAGGTGCTGTGAGAGAAGCTATAAATCCCCACTGCCATCAGGATCCGGAGGAGTAGGGATGGGAGTGGACTTCACTGTCCCTGCACTTCTTTCTCCACAACACTGGCACTGCAACAGTGCCATCATGAAAGAAAGACATCACCTCTGTGTAGGTAATTTTGGGGTGCTGGAGGGAAGCCCAGGTATCAAGAGTAGAAAGTTAATGTAAAAGAAGCTTTGAAAACAGTTCTTACTGACATTAACAAAGAACTAAATTATTCATGCTGCTGAGTGCAGAAAGAGGGGCTGACACAGGTGATAGCTTGGATGAGAAGCTTTCCAGTCTTCACCAGCCACACTGAACCTCTGCTCCCAGATATCTGCAAGAGGTCTTACCCTTGGATAGATGGTACATGAAGTGGTTACTTATCTACTCTATATCTAAATTGCTTACATTTTTTTAACTTCTCTGAGATTCTTGTGTGCTTATCTGATAAAAAACAGCAGATTGCCAGTTTTAGAGAGTCCTTTAGTTCATCTCTGATACTCAGTGACATCCCTCCAGGTACCAGCAGACACATGCATACTGAAGGAGAAGTTTCCTTATTGATTTATCCGAGACCCCTGATCCAATAAGCCATTTATCACTGCCAAAAGGACAGGGACAAATAAATTTAACATGATGTGTTAAACACAAAGGCTATAAAATGATTGAACCTCATTTTCCAAGGGGCTTCTGCTCAACCTAAGAAATGTGGAAGCACGAGCTGCATCTGTATGACAACCATACCAGTTACACCTATTGCTTCTCCACACAGGAATAAGTTGCAAGCACAGCACCAGAAGTTATTTAAGAAAAAACCAACCAATTGGGTTAAAGTCTTTTGGTAACGTGTTTCCAGTGTTGACTACATAAAGCCATTTTCTTCCAAGCTATATGGTTTTTGTGCAGGTGGCTGTGATACCCTTGGAAAGCCTAAGAACAGACCTAGTGGCAAATTTGGAATTTCACAAATTACATGTATTTGTGGTAAAAACCTAAACCATTGGAATTCTAGAACATCTCTTCTTGTTATCTCTAAAAGAAAACAAACAAACAAAACAATCCAAAAAAACCCCACGACACAAAAGCAGAAAAAGAGTTGTGCTTTGCTCTCTGCCCAGGCTTTATTACATTCTTGTAAACAAGAATGTTTTCTCCTAGATACTAGAAGTCCATTTTAAATAGTCCCTATTCACACCAATCATGGGGTTCCCCAATTAACTACATGTCTAAGGCCTAACATGTTACCCAATTCATCTATGGACATAATAAAGAATGCAACAAGTCTAAACATATTTTGAAAACTTCCTAGGTATACTACTATATTTAATTTTTTTAATTAAATACAATAAATTCACATATTCTTAAAAAGAGAATATAACAAATTTCAGCTAACATCAAATTCAATGCCACATGAAGGCAGTCTGCAATAAAGAGTACAGCACAGGTCCTGATTTTGCCAGAGCACTACAAAATATTGCCAGATGAAACAAGCATTTTCCTTGCCTTGCAAAGCTTCTTTACTTTTCACCACTTGTTCTTCTACCCTAATAAGAGTTGTCACATTTCCTTCCTCGCCTCACTTCTTACAGCCTTACTAACGTAACCATTACTTGGAAAACCTACTAAAAGTTCTAAGCTCTTTTTTGCAGCTCAGGATATAGAGTGCACACATGGCTAATGCCAGAAACATAAGCATCACTCACTGTGGAATTACTTATTTTTTAAGACTACTTATAAAGTTTAGCTTTATAGTAGCAATTTCTTTGCCCCACTTCCTGAAAATCAGAGGAATTCTATGAAGCTGCATTCCTCTTATTAGAATTCTTAAATAAATAATTGAACACATGTACAAACAGATTACATCACCTGCTGTGAATCAACATTGCAGCAGCATGCTCTGCAATTCTGATTAATATATTTTGTCTAATCATCATAGCCAATTGAAATAATTTATATAAATGTATTTGATTTGCCATCCTTAATCCTGAAGGACAAAACTGTCTAAGGGTTCAATTATACTCCATAACTCTTCAGACATAAACATTGACTCAGTCTGGGGCTAGGATTGGATCCAGCTGCACCCAGACTCCTCTGTGAGGAGGAGGCATTGGGAAAGCAAGAGGGTCCTTCTGCACCCCATGACTCAGTGGGAGGCTCTCCCTGATGAATTTCGGAATCTTCCATTCTGCCTGCAACACATACATCCCCCAAACACGCATTTGGGGTTGCCACACACAGCTGCATTGAATGCAAACCATCAAACCTCAAGTGGTTTGGACCAAGCCCTTCTTCACTGACACAAAATTACCCAATTCCATCTTAATTGCAAAAAAACCAACCACCTTCAAGAAAACAGGGAGTAAGAAGCAGAGAATTTTGCCACAGAAGGGGTTTTTTGGCTGATAACAGACAATGGGTCATTTGGGAAAGTCAGTGCACAACTAAAAATATATTAGGTATGCCAAATCACAATATAAAGCTTTAATTATGGTTTCCAAATATTTATTGCCCTTCAAGTGCTGTAAAGGTCACTTCACAATAACCCAAACATGCACAACTTGGATGGATTAGTCACACCAATATGCTTCAGATTTAGCATTAATTAGATTCTCCCTCTTAGTTCCTCATCATACTTTCTGTCTTTTAGTCTAAAACGCTAGTGTATATCAAATCCAAACTCCCAAATACTGCACATATTCCTACTTAGACAGCAAACTAAATCCCAGTGTGCCACCATCCCTAAGGCTCCTGCCTTTCTTTTTTGTGATGAACAGGTATTACATATTCCAGTTCAGAAAAACAAACTCACTTTTCCAAGAGCCAAGTATAGATCACACAAAATAGCCAATTCAAGAATTGTTTCATCAGTTTATTTTATAGCCACAACAACAACAATTTACTCGTTACAAAGGCATATATTCCATTATATTAAGAATAATGGAAGAAGGAGCCATAAGTGAGTTTTTAAAAGGCTCACTGTCTCAGGGCATTTGGAAGAGGGAGCTGGGGAAAAAGCTCAGGAAGTTTTATTAATTGTAGCTAGCTGGATCTCTAAAACAAAAGCTCTTGCTATGCTAGATATGCCTTAAAAATACTAAGCTACAAAGCATCCCATGTTTCATTATGAATTACCAAAAGATAGCTATAGGCTGGCAGGAAGAATAAAGCAACAATATTACATCCAAGAAGGATCATTAAATCCTAATGTTTAAACCAAACAATGTTTTCTGACCACTGAAGCCCACAATTCTCCTTACTGCATAGAATAATACCAAATTTCAGACATGCTGATTCTTGCCTAAAATGACCATGAAAGTGCCTAAGAGCAAACCTGCCCTGCAAGACCTGAGATTTAACTATGGACAGAACTCAATTAGAGTGGAAACCTTGGAAACATCTTGAAGTGGCAATTCCTGAAGATTTCTAAGAGGTACTTCCAAAAAGGCAGAGGTTTCACTGACAGCCAGCATTCTTAAAGATGCATTTTCTAAATTAATTCACTGACTGAGCTGTATTTTCTCCCCTCTCTGTCCTTTCGGCGAGGTTTGCAGGCTAAGAGCACAAAGGCAGTAAAAGCACTGAGCAATCAGGAATCCTCTTTAGAGGCAACAAACATTACAAGAGACCCTCGGAGGCTTTAAAACTGCAGAGCTCAGCTGAAGGTGGTTCAGCAGGGTTTATTTTGGCACATCTGAGATTGCTATGGTGCAGACTGAAGAGGGCTGCAGGAGCAGCTGTGAAGCTCAGACCACACCCCAGCACCTCCTCTGCAGCACCAGGCTCATCTCATGTACCACACACACAAAGAAACCCCAGCTCAGGATGAGATCACACCATGCAGGTATCTGGAATTTTCCAGAGAACACAGGTGCTGTGCTGTCTGTGGGATTCTGAGGTTCTCTACCTCTTCTTTCCCTTTACAAGTGTTGTTATTATCAGCAGGCAGAGGATTCACCCTGCAGCCCTAGGACAGGACATGTAGGCAGAAGACCAAATCTCATACAATCTTTTGCACTAGAGCTTGTAAGTTTACAGTTACAATTCTTGTAAACAACTCCAAGATTATTTAAAAACACACTGTGGATAAGACTGGGCTGAAATTTTCAGCTCAGCCTTCAGATACTAGGATCTGGTTTCCTTTTTCCAAAAGCCTTATCAGAAAATTCCTGCAGCAATCAGGCGTTACTTCCAAACAACTTTGATTTTCACCTCCAGATCATCCTGGAAGATACAAGCAATAACAATTGTGGGTACAAACCATCACTATCTATCCCCCAGATCAGATACACGATAAAACATCTTAGAGGGTGACTAGGATTCAAACTATCTAGTATAACAGGCTTTTGTAGAGAATATAAATCAGAAGGGAGGATGAGCCATTAATTTCTGATATTGCTTAAAATTCTCCTAAAATATCACACAGTAAAGAGTCCCTTATTGTAATGGCTGATGTTGAAAAATTATGCAGCAATGTGGAAGAGCCAAAACTACTGAACAACAAGCTAATTGTTGCAAAGCTAACAGAAAACAGCAGCTAATTAAGATGCTTCCTCTCTACTCTGTACTTCCCACTCAATCCTCCCAAACCATTGATCTGCAGGAATATCATTTCCCATCAGTTCAAGGTGCTCATTCTTCTGACTCCCCGAGCATCTGTCTCATTAAGTGTTGGCACATTTGTCCTTTGGGCTCTTATTTGGTAATGAGCAGCAAGTGCACACATCACCCACTCTGCCACAATCATACCTTTTCTGAATTCAGGCAAAAAACAGAAAGCAAGAAGCTCTTCAGGTGGGTTTAGTGCACAGAGCCAGGCTAGGAAGCAATATACAGCCCTTGCTCCCAGTCAACCTCCTCCAGGCTCGTGAAGGCTCTGCCCCCAGACCCCATTTCTCCCTTCTGGGATCTGGATATCAAAAAGTTCCAACAGACTGTCCATCGTGTCTCCCTCTACCTTCACAAGGACAGACAAGTTGGTTACAGCTGCAGCAACTGCTTTGATACATACTGTGATTTTACTGTCATCCTTTGTGACCAAACATTCTTCAGCATAACTACTTCTGGTAGAGTTTTAAAACACTGACAGGTCAAACTGGGGCTGACCTTTAAGTAACTGAGCCCTTAAGATATTCACAAGTGCTCAACTCTGTTGCTGCAAACAAATACTTGGCCAGCTGAAACCCTGGCTGTACCTTCACAGCTCAGGCTTAAGTTGTGTTTTGTCACTAAAATCAGGGTAAAGACTCAATTTTAAAGTAATAAATGAAAAAACCTTCACTGTGGCAAAATGTGGAATATGTAAAAGTTTTCTTAAGAAAGGATGTACTTTGATGCTTGATCTTTGTATACTTACAAGCCTAATCAACAAGAATGGAGATCTGATCCATGAAACAGCAGCTAACAAGCAAGATCTAAGTGACATCCATGTGTCAGAAAAACAGATTACTTGTTGGAAGAATTGCCTTGTTAAAGTTTAGGACTTGATATGCTTCAATGATCTCAGACCTATGGGTAGGTTAACAAATCTTGGGAAGAAGGATGCCCACTGAAAGTGGACACAAAGAACACAGAATTTATGGGCCAAAAAGTCTTCAGGTAGACTTCTCAAGATAAGGAAGAAACTGATGAACCCAACAGCAACTGTGCTGAAATCAGCTCCAACTGGGTAAAAGGTAATTCCAGCAGGGGGAGATCGGGATCACCAACCCAAGAGGACTGGAAGACTGAGCACGTGGACTAATTAGCATAAGAAGCAAGAAAATCATTAAGCAATAGAAGACAGGAATTAGTGTTCATTGGCTACAAGCTACATAGTTCTCCCAATAATTACTATTCTTTACTTGCTAAAATGTATAAGCAGTAAAACATTTTGATGGCTGATGTGCTTGATTTGTGGAATTCCATCAAGCACCTCGGACTGCACAACTCTGAAATAAATAATCCATGTTTCTCTCCAGTGTGTTATTATTGGTTTGTTCCACACCACAAAAAAAATCAGATTTTTGCACCATCACTTGAGACTCTAAGCACTCTCAGTAGTATCCATTTTATCAATTTTAAACTGGTTATTTTCCCACTTGTCAATCATAAGTCACATCCTAGTATCCATTACCTAAGAACTAATTACAAGTTCCATAAAGTTTTTTATTCCTTATGTGGATAAAGACACTTAAAATAGTGAAGAGTAAATCATGTATTTTGATAAACTTGCACCAAAATCTCATTATTTCCCAAAATGACAGGTAAGAAGTGAATCTTACACATGGATTTACGTAAGGACTTATGAGCTTCAGAAGTCCTCTGACTCCTCACTGCATCTGCCTCATTGGTATTCCAGCAGTGCTGCATTGTCTGAAGACAGAAATACTAACACTTCAAGACAGCAGCAGATAATAATGTTGACATTTTAGTTTGGTAAACAAGTTTTAGCTGGACAATGTGGTTTGCATACATTAATCATCTTCCTTTAAGCAACTCATTCACCAGATGGAGTCTAAATGGATTAAACAACTGGATACACAAATACTTTTTGGTAAACTGGAAGCAAGCTGAATTGTCCTTCTTTCCACAAGCCAGTCTGTAAAAAAAAGGCATGTGCTTCATGGAACAAGCTGCTGCCATGAGACAGCAGCTGCTTTTTTGCCTTCATGTAACCCTGTTACTGGCTCAGCTGGCATCACAGGACCATAGTAACTGCACAATTCCAGACTAAAACTTGGATCTGGTTTGCAGTGTTGTGGGATGGCTATCCCTTGGTCTGGCAAAGCCCTGCTGCAAGTGCAGGAAGCAAGGAGTCATCACTGAGGATTCCAGTGCCAGCAGGAAGCTGCCACCACCACTCTGGTTAATTCCAAAGTGCTTGTTTAGGGTAGGGCTCCTCTCCAGAAACATCTAAGCAAGAGAGCAGGGGGTGGCTGGAAGGAAACCGGAAGCATTTTCAGGAAATCTGCTGTTTGGATGGTGAGCAAAGAGATCCAGGCAGAGCTAGTTAATTATGTAGGAAACACAGAAATAGAAAGACCACAGACAGGGTAGGCTGCCATGAGTGCTTTACCTTCCTCCATTTCTGCAGCCTCATACAGATACACAGAACCACTGGCTCCAGCATCACACAACCATCTGCTGCTTGATTAAAGGAGTTGTAAGCAGATTTGTTCTCCCATCTCCCACAGATTCCTGACTTACCCCTCCAGTATCATTTGCATGGCTACAGATGGAAAGGAGGGTGCTTCCCCAGAGGAGATGGGAGAGAGCAACAGTCTTGGGGAAGAAATGGAAGAGCACAGCTATGCTGGAGAAATAAACCATCCATTCAAGATGTTCAATGCAGAATAAACTATAATAAGAGATGAGATTTAACTGTCAGGGATTGATTCTACACACTCTTTTCCTCATCTCTCATACCTTCCTGGAAGGAAATAATATACTTCAAAGAACGGCTGTTACAGATTCTGCCTTTTCCATAAAAAATCTGAAGCACTCAATTCCCATTATGATACATTAAGCCAGTGTCTGACTGGAGACATATTCTTTAGAGCCCATTTCCTCTGCCTGGATGCATGAGGACTTCCAGCATAGAAATGATACATTATCACACACACAAAAGAGCATCCTTATCATCTGTCTTGATTAAAGAAAAAGCTACAAACTAGTTAAAGCATTTATCACTCAGTCCTGTTATCTTCCACTCAACTTCATTCACACCACCCCTTCAAAACAGAGTCACTGCACAGCCTCACAGACTTGAGTCTCTCCTGGTGCTGACAAAGACTCACACATAAACAATGATGGATGGCATGATCCTTATGGGCTAAAAAGCTTTGAGTTTGGCCAAAGCCTGAAAAAGGAAAGTCTGGAGTTATGTACAAACCTCCTAATCTAGATGCTGCCACCTCCACTACACCTGTGTGTGAGCCCTTTTGTGATTCTTGCCTTTCCCAGTACCAAAGTCTCCATTTGCCCTGCAGACTCTTTTTTAATTAACTTGCAGTATACAATCTGGCATGCAGTTGCTTTAATACTTCATTTTCTTAACAGTTTATATTCTGCCTCTAGTACATTCATCACAGATTTCAATAAAAGCCTACCTTTAGGCAGACAAACAGTCCCAACACAACCTCCTGCAAGAGCTTGCAGTTCTTTGTGGATGTTTTGGCAATGCTACCGAATTCATTTTGTCAAAGCAGGGTAGCAAGAATAAGATCATAGTTTTCCCTTACAAGTATTTGTAACATCAGCCTTGCTGATGAAAACTTGGGAAATAATCAAGTTCTCACTTAACTGCATAGGGGATTGCTTCATAAGCAACATATGTCTCCATAAAAGAAAATTGAAAGGAAAAATAATTATAAACAAAAACTTTGAAACTGCAGAAGAAAAAAATATAATCATGTGGTCCAGTGTTATCACTCTAATAGACTGTGCAATGCCATTAATCATTGAAATAACCAAGTTATTCAGAAAGCTGCTTGTTAGTGCTGGCAAGCCACTCCATCCCCCAAAATCAAACCCAAATTAAAATACTCTCAAGTTTTAAGCCAGCCAACCCCCTTTTGCAGGTGAACCAAATAAAAACAGCAAATGTGCTACTTCAATTTGAGAGAATCTCAATTTAAGAAGCCAACACACCTCTTTTTTGTCACAACAAAGGAGATACAATGTCTCTTGTTTGCGTGGCCAGTGAAATCCTTTGAAAGTTTGTTGTACATCAAACTGGTTCACCAAAACCCACACACAAGAGGACTACATTCCCATTCAACATTAATTTTTTTTTATTATTGTCTGCATGCAGCACTTACCTGTAGAAGATATTCTAAAAGCAATAGACATGTGAAGAACTACTGGCTCAAAAAGGTGCACCCTAGGTCACCTACATTTAACCTCCAGGACATCAGTGAGCAAACAAAATGCAGAGAAAGAGCAGCACTTGGACTTCTAACTGATCAACAACACATCACACCAGAAAATAGTAACTAATTAGTTTCCAGTTAGACTGTTTACATCCTTACTGAAGCAAAACAATTGCAATATTTTATCTTGTTTTAGCAAATAACCATTTACAGACTATACAGAGTGTTATAGTTAACATGCTATGCTTAAATTAATGACAGATTTGAATGCTAGATCTAAAAAAAAACCCATGAAAATACCCACAAGACAACATTTATGTGATTTAAATTATGGCCTGATTGCAAAGCTCATTAGCTCTGCAGAACTAAAAACAGAGCTCAAAACAAACCAGGGTTTCCACACTGTGTTAACAAATCAGGCAGTTATCTTTAGATTCACAGGCTAAATTGCACCTGCATATAAATGTAGTGGGTTGCACTGTCAAACCTGAACTATGCCAGTACAGAACTACCAGTACTCAAAGGGGTAAATAATCAGGGCTTCATAAACTCTACAGATTTATTTTCTCTTCTACTCTCTTCTGCAACTTGGGCAGGGAAGCAATTGCTCCTGTGCAAACAGCTACCTAGAAAAGATCTTCCCAAAGGGGTCTTGGCACTTTCCAATTAATTTTTCCATTCCATCTCCAACCCTTTTTCCTTACAGGAAAATTTCCCTGGAATCTGAGCCAAATTGTTCCTATCATTCCTTTCCAGCTGTGCAGTCCCTTGACAGAAAGCACAATGGAGTTGTTACGCCTTCACTACATCCAAATGGGAATTCCAGGAAGACTGAGCTGCTGTCCCCTTCTCCAAGTACACTTACACCTTGACTAATGATGGCCACAAGCCTTTTACCCTAGAAAATTGTCTTCTAAATGTACAAAATATTCTTCCTCTCCTTCTTTCTGCATCAGATTGCACAGCACATTTTTTTTAAGTTTTCTAAATATCAAAGTAGACAGTACAAACTTACACACCCCTCTCCAGACAAACTTTTGTGAAATAGGACAGATACCTCAATGAAATTCCTGTGATAAAAAGAAAAAAACTTCTTTCTGATGACCTACAAGGACAAGTGATTCTCTGCAGCCTCCATTCACCTCTTGGGAGAAAATAGTATGACTAGGGAAAGTGATGCTGGTGAGGGGTAAGTGGTGATATTGCAACTAAAGTATCAGTTTGAAAAAGGTTTTTCAACAGAATTCCAACCCTAAGCACACCTATGTGCTTGCCTGTAAAAATATATTTATTCTGCTGCTTAAGTAAAAGGTACACTTGAATTTGTTTCAAAGAGAAAAATGTGTTTTCATTTGAAGTGCGATTCCTCTCAGCTTCCAGTTTATCCAACATTACAAAAACTATTTCAACAAAACTCGAGTGCTTTCATACAAAAAAACCTGAGTCTTGTTAATTAACAGTTTCACTATTGGTTCACAGTCTGAAAAGCCACCCTGGTGAGGCCCTAAGTGGGACACTGAATCCAGCTCTGAGGCCCCCAACCTAAGAAAGACATGGACCTGCTGGAGCAAATCCAGAGGAGACCACAAAGATGCTCAGAGGGCTGGAGCACCTCTGCTGTGGAGCCAGGCTGGGAGCTGGAGGAGAAAAGGCTCTGGGGAGACCTTATAGCACCTTCCAGTGCCCAAAGGGGCTACAAGAGCTGGAGAGGGACTTCTCACAAGGGCATGGAGTGATGGGACAAGGGGTTGACGGCTTTCACCTGAAGGGAGGTTTGGGTTGGATGTTAGGAAGAAATTCTTTATGGCGAGGGTGGTGAGGGCCTGGCCCAGGCTGCCCAGAGAAGCTGTGAATGCCCCATCCCTGGAAGCAAACAAGGGCAGGTTGTAAAGGGCTTTAAACAACCTGATCCAGTGGGAGTTGAAACTGGGTGATCTTCAAAGTCCCAATACAAACCTTTCTATGTTTTCAAGGACATGAATTATCCCCTAGTCCTGTGCCTGCAATCAATGAGGTGCTACCTCTGGTAGCATCCTGACAATCACCTGAGGTGCCATAATCATTAATTTGAAGTACTTAAATTGGCTGGGGGTAAAATTAGAGGAAACTGAAAAGTTAATACTGCACTGAAGGAGTTCAGTGCAAATATGATACAAGTCATGCTCCTGTTCATTTCTTCTCAGAAAAACAGAAAATGGCAGCTTAAGAAAGACTCAGTTCTTGAAGATGATTCAATTACCATCATTTTTAACTTGCCAAGTTTGATTTGAAACAGACATGATGCCAACGAAAAATTACTTTTGCATCTTAAGAGCACTGAGACATCTGCTGTTCACAAAGTTGCTCATTAGAGCTGCCAGAACTTCTTTCAACCCTCAGTCCATCTCTTCTCCTCAGTAAAAGGTGATTCCCACCCCCAAAAAACAATACAAAACAACAAACAAGAGAAAGGAAACAAAAGAGGATAGCATTGGCGCTTTGCTTAATTTTGAGGTACAGGACTCCAGACTTTCCAGACCAGCTGGCAGTGATCAAACCATGATTGCATTGGCTCATTCGACATTTTCTCTCCCTGCTGTATAAACTTAACTGCTCAGAAAGCCCAGATTTGTTCTGATTTAAGCTTCAGCATTCCCAAAATGGAATTCTTCTGTCCAAACAGCCCCAGATAACATTCATTATTTTAGATTGACATTCAAACACATTATATGAACACACAGATTTAGACACACGCCACCACCCCCATCTTACAGGGGATTTGGTTAAGAAGTACATTAGTACCCAAAAAGCTGTTTCCCCTCTTAGGTTAGTTAATTAACTTAGTGTGATACACTGTCAGTGACATAATGGTGTAGATAAATACACCACTATTTTCAGGAGGTTACAGGGTTGCTTTGCTTGGTTTTGAATTCATTGTATACCTTTACAAAAGAAACTCTGCAACCTTGGAATTCTCTAAAACATACAACCTTTTTACAATACCATAAAAAATCTAAAAATCATTATCTGCAGTTATAGAATGTGAAAGAATGAAGATATGAATCAGTATTTTTCATGCTGCTCTTTGAAAGATTTTACTACAATAGTCATACCATTATATCACAAAGACATGAAGCAGTTATTTCCTTCATAATTCATTCTTTTGAAGAACAAGATAAAAATCTTGGAAATTAGCTATCAAAAATCTTCATTTCCCTCAATTTTACAGTATTATCCAGGGAAAATTGCATAACTGCAGGCAGATGATATACAAGAGATGAAACACAGAGTCAAACATGCTTTTTCATTAAACTTTCACCACCATTTCCTATTGAAGACTACAGGCTGCAGAGACTGTTTCTAATTAACAAAGCACAGGTCTGGCACTATTCAGTATTTTTATGAATAATGTCAGCAGCTCCAAAAGCTCTGAAGAGAAATGAGACACAGCAGAGGATGAGCAAGTCAGCACAAGTCTCTATATGATTCTTTGTCAGGAAAGAGCAAACATAATCCTCGGATGTATAGAAAGGAATTAGAAAGCAAGAATGCAATTTTTCTCTCCAAGTAAGGTATTAGTTGCACAGATGTAGGATTAACCAAAAGTTCCAATAACTCACTTAAAAAGGACACCAAAAATCAGGAGGTGATGCAGAGAATTACAATTCTGTCTCAAGGTTATACAAAAACTCAGCATTGAGGGTTAGGAGCTCACTCTGTTTCCTAGATGAAAGCTGATAGCTAGGTGACATGACTACCACATCTAATAAAAAGAAAAAGGAAAGAAGAAAATCACCTCTGGCAGAAATTTAAATGTCCTTGAGGCTTTTTATTCAAGCAAAGAAAAGCATATAAAAGAATTTTTCAGTTATAATTTAAATTTAAAACCAAACACATTGAAATCTGAGATTAGGTACGGAGTTTTTAATCAGAGGGAGTTAACTAAATTTCAGAGGGAGTTACTAAAATTCAGATGGGATTTATCTTCCCCACCATGAAGTCATCTAAAGGATTGCTGCCCACCCTAAACAAGCCAGGAGCTCCTCACAGCAGCAGCACTTCCAGAAGTGATCCCTTGCAGTCCAACCATCTGTCCCTCCCTCTACCTTCATTCAGGAAGGGGGCAGCCCAAAGGCTACTCAACATTTGGGTGGAAGAAAGTGAGCAAGATGAATAGAATCTTTCATAACAGGATGTAACGCTACTAAAGTATATAAAAGCACAAATTGGTTACTCATTTCAATAGGAGCTCATAAAGACAAACACAAAAATCTAAATATCCCTTTATATATGTAAAAATAGCTAGTGAAGAAGCATTTCCTCTTCTAAAATAATCCCATTAATTTACTTTCCACTTAAATAGTCTCTGAATACAAGCCAAAGAAATATTTTGGAAAACCTAAACAGCTGTGCATGATGCAGTTTTCCAGAGGTTTACTCCAGACACTTGAGAGAGAAAATCCTAGTAACTGGAAAAAGAGGATAAAGCCACTAAAGAATGAGAAATTAGAGAGACTAAGGTGGCACAGAAGGAAGAAAGGACAGATAACATACATGCATCAGCCATTATTTGTGATGTAAAACTATGCAAGAAGCATGTTTTAGATGATCCTTAGAGATCATTTCAAAGAACAGACACAGGGTATTAGAAGTTTGAAAAAGAACATGCTAGATCAGGCTCTTTGGTCAGAGGAAGTTGTTTGAAACATGAAAATTACAGTTATCTATTAAGCCCAGTTCTGTTAACACTCCCCTGGTTTTGAGGGCACATTTCTGCACCCATGCAGGGAAGGCTCTTTAATTCCAGTTCCTGAGCTTTGGGATACAGTGACAATTAAGAAAAAAAAAGGGGGGAGGAGGGAACCCAGATGATCTCATACCCACAGAAATCCAATCATTTCTTAGAGTCCTTGAAAATACATTTGTAGCTTGAAAAGAATGACAAGATGATAAGCTGACACTGAGCACACAAACTCTCCTCTCATCTTTTAAGAGGCAGCAAAAAATTCAGACAATGCAGTAAACAACACTGAAATACTGTCAAACCAGAGATTAGAAAAATTGCCTGCTAGCTGGTGCTTTGAAAAACCTACTGCAATAGAAATTAAACCAGTATGAGTTTATATTTAATTCATATCTCAGTATTAATTGCCTCCATAGAGCACCCTGACATTTAAACCTAAATAATAATTTGGAACAACAATTGCATTTTGGATTTCTATTAGCAGTTTGATCCATCCAGGCAAGTAGTAAGGACAAGACTAGAATTTCAAGCTTCCCTATAGACTCTTCTAAAACACAGGTCTAATCAGTGGAAAATAAAAACCATAACCTGGCAGTATAATTTCTACTAGGAATGCCCACTTATCAATCATTTTTTAAATAAAAAATACATGTTAATGTGACTGCAGAAAATCATTTTTTCAGCACCATTTCCATTTAATCAGAGCCACCGGCACAGAGATTTACTGCTGGGCAATAACCCTAAATATTTGTAAGCATTCAACCCTGTTTTATTTCACAGAAATGATCATAAACTTAACAGCCTGTGCTATTCTTAAGGCAAACCTTACATATTTAATACATATACGTAGGCAGAAACAAAGGGAACAGCAAATAAAAGGTTCAGGACTAAAAACCAGGCTACTCTATGTCTGTAACAAATTTTGCACCCTAAACTACCAGTTAAAATCTCTTTGAAGACCACCCATGATGAACTGAGAGCTGCATCCAGCAATTTCTTCAGGCAAGGGGAGGCACACAACACAAACCCCTTAGCACTCAACTCAAGGCCTTTGACCAACCCAATCCAGCAGCTTACAGAATACAGAAACCTCATTCATCAGACTAAGACAGGATAATGTAGTAGGGAAAGGAAACACCATCAAACTGTAGTTTCATACGCTCACTCCTGTACAGCAGGCTACAAACGTTCACATTCACGCATTGCCTGACACAGAAACATCACTAAATTGTCAACAAACAAGCAGGAAAGTCAATCTCTGTTTCAATTCTATCACATATCTGACACTTGGTTAGCCCAGGGGATCAACTCAGACTGCAGCCAAAACAAAAGCATAGTTTTGTGCTGAAATTACCAAGTCTTCTCTTCCACTGTTGCCTTTCTTGCCCTCAGAAAAGATAAAAATTTTGACATTTTAGGAGTCTATGCTTAGAATTCTATGGGAGCATTAACAAGAAAAAAAAACAAAAAAACTTCTCTAAATACCATTCCCAACCACTTGCCAACAGATATGAAAGTCACAGAGTTCACCCCTTCCCACACAGCCTCAGAAAAAAAGGATTCCAGAAGTTCAGTTACCACCCCCAAGTTACAGCCCCTCTGCTGAGCTATTAAAGCTGTAGAACAGAAGAAACAGCATTATTTAAGACTTTACTTACCCAACTCAGGGCAGAGAATATTCTGATGTCTTTCAGGAAGCACCAGCAGAATTGGCACACTTTACACAGCCAAGACAGACACACAGCACAGCAAAGAGAAAGGCCATGCATGGCTGGGCAGCACAGCAATCCTGACCACATGGGAAACAACACAAAGCCAGGTAAGCACATACTGATAAAAACACAAAACCTCCTCCCAAGGTAAGCAGGACTCATCAAGCTGAAGAGACTCCCAGATATCCCAGCACAGCTCAACCCCACTGCTGTGCCACTCACCCAGCTGCAAGCAAAGGCCAGGACAACCACACTCTTTGGGTGCTCTCCCTTTTTCCCTGATGGGTAAATGAGTCCCTATAGGACCGGTACAGCTAACCAACACACCCTCCTCAAGAACCCCAAGAGCCCAGCACCAAAAGAGCTAGCAGCCCCAAGAGCCCTCCCCCCTTGTTCAGCAAAATTTACAGCCCCTTCATTAGTGTGAACCCATTTTCACCTGCAGCAAGAGCCAGCACTCAGGAGTGCTGCTCCCTGCCATGGCAGCATCACTCCAGCACGGGGAGGTTGAAATCAAGCAGAGGAGCAGAGCAGGCAGCTGGGGAGATGATCTATCTCATTTTTTTTACTGCAAACACGGCAGGGTTGTTTATTTATTTGTTTCAACCTCCCTGAAGCATCAAAAATGTGATGTAATATTCTTCAGAATAAGCAGAGCAGACCCTGAGCCAAAGCTTAATCACAGCTCCTGTGCTGTCAGCTGGCCCTTATTGAGCCGGCCCAGCCTTCAGGGACACACAGCTGAAGCAGACAGACTGCCTGAAGCTTTCAAACCCAGCTGCTCTGT
The DNA here is from genome assembly GCA_008694505.1 of Cyanoderma ruficeps. Classification (NCBI taxonomy): domain Eukaryota; kingdom Metazoa; phylum Chordata; class Aves; order Passeriformes; family Timaliidae; genus Cyanoderma; species Cyanoderma ruficeps. The sequence continues at coordinate 6,953,731 of VZDJ01000426.1, forward strand.
ACTCTGCATGGCCCTGAAAACATACAGATCAAAGCAGCAGTTACCAACTCTAGTGTGAAAACTAAGGCAGGGAAATAGTTCCTTGAATATTACTTAGGATCAGTCTGCAGCTTTTTAATCAGAATCCCTATGACTTCTCTGTTGTAACCACAGGACATCTCTGCCCCTCGAGACCTACCTCCTTTCCCTTCTCCTTTATAGCCTATTTTATTTTGCAGCTGATCCTGTTGCTAAGCCAGGCACAAAAAACAAAAACAAAAACAAAAACAAAAAGGAAGAAAAAAAATTCAAAATCCCCTACATATCTCTTTTCCACACAACATTACCGAAATTCTTTAATGAAGGACTGGAGACTTTCCTTTTCACATGACTTTTCCAGAATTGCATTAAAGAATAATCAGCAGGGGACAATGAGGAAGACCTCCACAGGTAGGCATCAGTAAGTAAAGGCAGCAATCCCTTATTTTGGTAAAACAGCAGCAGGAATAATGTGTATGACTGCAGGCTTAATTATTCCTGTGCTCTCATGGTGGGACTTCAGGGAAAGTAAGACTACCTGGTCTATTTGAATTGCTGTAAATTCATTCCTGTAAATGGTAAATGTGCAGAAAAACTGGGTCAGCCTGGTTTTCTTCAAACACTCCAAACCAGCCTCTTATCCTGAGGTGCTCTCCCTGGAAAAAACGCTGTCAAAATTCAACATCTCCTTAGTTATTCCTGCATGCAGAAGGTGGAGGACCCAGCCCAAACAGCACACGAATGGCTTCACCCCCAGTAAGGCACCCAGCAGTGCAGCAGAAGCCACCAGCAGATTTCATGTACCCATGTACAAAAATTCTCCCATTTCATGGCATGTTTGGCATTAAAACTGTCACCTTACTCAGTACTGAATTCCTGTGAATTCAAAATGAGCTTCTTCGTGCCTGTGTATAGCTCTAATCAAAGATGTTATCACTCAGGACTTGTGGGAATGTCTGTGTCATTCATAAATTATGAACTAGACTTCTTGAAGCCATGGTAATTACTCCAGGTATGCAGCACCACGCAGAAATGTGATGTTTGCAGAGCAATGCTTCACTAAAATGTCAATATTATAAAGCCTGTAACTGATTAGATTATTCTGGAGGAGAACTTTAGCAGATATGAAACAAACCAGCTTTTTCTGATGCTGACAGAGGCAGCACAATTTACCAACTGTAAATTACAGCTATTTTTCTGCTCTTTTCTTGTCCTCTGTTGCATCCATTACAGAGCATGATTACCTGCACATCTTACAAAGACTATCCTAGAAAATAGTCTTGCAATGCAATTCACTTTCATTCACAACTCTCTAGAAGTATTTAAAGACAGGAGAAATATTCTGGAAATGTGTTACATTATTATGGCCCAAACAAAACAAACTAGCAAATAAAAACTGTTACAGAAGATTCTATTTTACTTTGAAAGGAATACCTACTGCAACCTTTTCCCCATAGCGTATTTTTTCAAACTACTTTGTACTGCTATTACAAAGAAGGTACAAACTCACCGAGTCTGAATGCCATAAATATGTACACAAAATTGACACAGCCTGGGAAATAAAAAAGTTTTCCACTGGAATTGAAAGGCAAAAGCACAATTTATTTTTAATTGCTTTAAGCTTAATTTAGAAACATTTCAGTCAGTTACAGGTGCAAGCCTAACTTGTAAATTAGGACCAAAGTTATTGTGACCACAAATATAACAGTGATGGTTGCAAACTAAGATTTTTACATTTGTTTGAGATGCCATCTCATTCCAGTTCCTGCTGACATTTATATACTTCCATAAATCAGTGTGCACAGAGACAGAGAGGATAGGGGAGTTGCTGTTTATTTACTGTTGTTTTGTTGAGGGAAGGAAAACCAACACTGTCCATTTTCTCTCTCGTGTTGTGGCTGACAGCCTCCACAGAACAATCCGAATTACAGCCATGGCAGACCCAGCCCTGTGTGTCTCAGGGGGAAGGATGTACATTTCAGGGATCCTGTTGGTCCATGAGTATCTATCTGCCCTCTTAATGCTGTTTGTTCCTGTAGGATAAGAAGCCTACATATGTCCAAATTTCATATTTAGATTACACTTATTACTGCATAACGAGGAAAAATAACATGCCCAGCACTCTCCATCAAAGACACAGTTAAATAAACCTTTAGCAGTGAGCTCATAAAAACAAAACAAATTAATTTACTGTGTTCATCTAACACCAGTATCCCAGTTCCAGCTAGTTCAGGAGGTCTTCCACAGGTATTAAAGGTTAATTCTGCTGGGGACAATCCAGTGTGCAGCCTTGTCTGAGGAGATGCTCCTTTTACAAATCTGACCTCTTGTTCTATATTCCTTTATTTCACCTTTTTGGATGTGATGAGGGAATTCAAACAGAGAAGCAAAGATCCTCCATAGATTTCACATGTAAACAGTGAGTTTTGAAGCCACTTCTAAGAGCTGCTTTACTTAGACTCACACCATAGCTGAAGAGGAAAGGACTTCTGGAGGTCACCTGCATTTCAGCACGGAAGGCGAGCCAAGTTCAGAAACACAAATTTAGGCCTAGCTATCCAGGGAAAACAAGGAGTAATTCTCACCCTGTTTCCTATGGAGTAACTTGACACATCTTGATGGCTAATCATGACCAAATTTGACTGAAGGATGTAGATTGCAAAGGTGATTAATCTCTCCTACCAACTCTGTAAAAACAGGCAGCCAAGGGTAGCTATCTTGATATTAAATTTCCCAAAAAAAAAAAAAAAAGCAGCAAGGATATTAATTCTCTTGTTCAAAAAGTAATATGCAATAATTTCATGAAAGTAGAGGAATTTACATCTGATAAAAACAACAAGAAAACCAAACTACAAACTGCACTGCCAGGACACCAGGTCATTTTTGACTCAGAAGGCAGAGCACTGTGTGTGCACTGAGTCACCAGTGCTTCCAGTCTGCTGCCAAGTCCTCCCATCAAAACACCTTACAGTTCTGGGAATGCCATAATGAAGTCACTGTCAGAGCTGTGTGACTTGACACTATGAAGAAACAAGTTCTTTGCCAGCATAATTCTGTTGATTTCAGGAGAGGTGCTGCAGCAGAGAATTCAAATCATAATTCACAGTGCTTGTCATGGAGTCCAACATTTTTATTGAAAAACCAACCTGAAAAAACATTCATTGTAACTGCCTCTGCATACCTAGTGACAGCAGATAAAAATCACATTTTGTATTAGCAACAGTGCTCTTGGCTGCAGGCCATGCCATGATATTTATAAAAATAAAGTGACCACCAGAAGAGATTTTGGGCATGAATACATTAAAACACAAAATTTTAGTGTAATTACTATGGTTACAAGAGTAGAAATAGAACGTGAACTAAAAAAACAATTCAGGGATGAATATCCTCCTCATCAGATACAAGCTAGCAAAGATACTTGATTCTTGCATTGTTTAGTGGGAGCCCAGCAATCCAAACCCCTGAATCACGATTGACATCGTGAGATTCTCAGTCAGTCATCTTCAGCATCGCGGCACCAGCTGTCACCTTCTTGAAAATGTCAGGTTTGTGCTCACTGAAGGAAGAAGGTTCTTTTTAGTCATAGTAAAAAATTTGGAGAAATAACATACCCTTGGATACCTAAATTTAAATTTCAGAGTCACTGCCATCTTTGTTGGCAGAGGTCTGGCAAAGGATAGAAAGTTATGAAAGAAGTCTCTGAAGGCCTCTACAGTTCAGCTCCCTTGACATCTGGGAAAGAAGAGGAAAGAAGGAGGAGCCTCAAGACCTCGATGAGCCATGTGGACAGGAGGATCCATGTCACACTGCTCCTTGCACTGTGCTCCCACCACTCAGAAGCCATCTCCATGGCCAGATGCCACCCCTGCTGCCAAGGGGATGAGGAAGAGCTGTTGAAGGACTGTGACCTGACAAAGCAGCCAAATGTTTCATCCCAACGTTTGGGCCCAGCTGGCACATGGGTGAAGGCAGGGTTCAGGTCCACCACCATGCTATATACCACATCTGGAAACCAGAGCCTACCTGCTGCAGCTGGATCACCCTGATCCAGCACAGCACAGCTGATCCTATGTGTGCCATACACAAATTGGCTGAAGAGCAACCAGGAGATCAGTAGTTTGCTTTGCTTCTTTTCACCTCATTAAAAATCTGGACAGTTGAAACCCACTTTTAGTGAGAAGAGTCCATTGCATAAGAGTTTGATGTTACAACAAAAGATGCACAAACCAGTGAACCATCCCACAATTTAGTTTTGTGATTTTCCACCACTGCCTACACAAACAGAGCTAAAGGTTTGTGACAGCTGCTTGTGTTTCGATTATCTCTTTCAGGATCTCAAAGTTCAAAACCACATTCTAGAGAAGCAACTGGCAGAAGGAAATTATTTCTAACAGCCCATCCACAGAAGAGGCCCCATTTTGTTATTAATTACTCATATTGCCATAGAACCTAATTGTCCCAGCCAAGAATAGAGGCTCACTGTGTTCATTCCACACAAAGAAGAGGGCAAGGTCAGGCCTTGCCCCAAGGACCTCACCCCCTACAAACTCCTGCTCCAAGCTCCACATGAACCACTGCCAGCTCTGCAAGAAGCCTCATCTAGTGCCCAACACACCACATGAGATTTTAGCTGGCCTGAATTCCCAAAGAACTGCAGACATCACACCTCACAGATTTAAATGAAAATTTCCCACATATTCCCATTGTAAAGGTCATCCCACAGGCTGGATTTCACTACAATGAAGCCAATCACTTAACTTTTGCCCACGCAGCAAGAGGAACAAGGGGTACTTTGTGGGGTGAGGCTACCCACAGACAGCAGGCAAGGAGAGGTGAGATGCATTCCTTGCAGGGAGAGGTGGCTGGAATTTGGGTTTTCCTGCCAGCAATGAACTGCTAGGTGTATGGAAACAGCAAAGCAAAAATTAAGCGTTTCAACCAGCTGCAGGGATTAGTAAATGCTGATGTGAAAATCTCAGTCCCAGCAGAGAAGAGCTGTGGTTCAGGAAGAGATAAGTGGGAAGGAGTAGGAAGGCTGTAACAAATTGTGGGATGGCAGCCAGGAACAGTCAGCTTCCAAAGGGGGAAAGAGCAAAGCAGAAAGGGCAGCTCAGGATGAGAGATGGGGATATATTCCAGGATCTCAGGTACTTTTCACGTGCTCTGGATCAGCAGAATATGAGGGAGGGGGACCACAAAGGGACGGTACAGCCCACAGGGGACAGGGTGCTCTGATGAGGTGCTGGTGATCTCTAAGGACAAGGGCTTTTGCCACTGAAACACTGCCAAATAATGAACTGAGAAACCAAAGAGTTTTATCTGAGCTTTTCATCCTCATTTTTCCTTTAGTTTTGATTGTGATAAAGTAGCAAAACTACCACAACACCATTCCTATAAATGGCCTTACTGGTCACCCTGGCACCAGTGGGAGACACTGCCAGTGCACACCCCGGTCAGTGAGCAGTTGATTGCTTTGGCTTTCTGGTTGACCGGCTTTTTTAAATGGAAGGATTTGGAAGATAAATGATTGGACTAAATCTGAGAAAAATCCATGTTTTCCTTGTGATTTAGTCAGAGATTTCCTTTGAAATTACGGCTGAACAACCTATCCCACCACAGCTTCTGACCCCCTATTACTTATCTGTAAATTCCCCTTATTATTCCTTAATACCAAATCCCTGACAAAGTTCTATTTCCACAGTAAAATCTCTAATCTATTTATACGCCTGCAACTCATTGTGCCAGGCATTGCAGAATCCCCAGGTGTTACAGTCATGCAATAAATAACAATTTATCCCATCCTGCTGAGACTCAGTGCTCACAGAATGAGCAGCATTCTGAATTTTCAGGCTGTTTCTGATTTCCCAGAGTGGTCTGTGCTGTCACACGGTAATGAACTAGACCTGCTTGCTAACAAAACTACCTTTTAATAACTACAACTGGCTTCAGCTGATGTTCTCACTAGTCTGTGAGCAAGTGACACCTTTTAGACACACACGAGTAGTGGTTAATTATTTCAGCAGGTTTTATTGCACCGAAGTCTCTTTCCACGGAAGACCCCAACCAATGCCAGTGCCCCTGGAGGGCTGGATGTGATACTCATCCCTCTGGCAGCAGCCAAGGTCATGCTGACTCACTCCCTCTGGCTTTTCCCTGCATCCATCCAGTGCCAGTGCTCTGGTAAGTGCTTTACTATTCATTACACTGTCACTTGCAAAGCTGCAATTCCTTTCTCCACAGACAGCACAAACCATTGGACTGCAGGCTCCTAAAAGTGTTGCTTATCAGATTTTGGACGCCTTTTCAAGGGGTAGATTACTTCCTGCTACAAAAATAACTGATGGCAGGAGAAGAATCTCTGCCGCAGGGTTTTGGGGCAGAATGCAGGATCCCCTTTCCCAAACCTGCTTCTTCAGACTGGAATATACAACAAGCACATCTTTGAGTAGTGGCAACAAAGCAGCAGCTCTCGCTACCCAGCCCAGCATCAGCTGGGGGTGCCTAACTCAAGCTTTCACTGGTTAGGAAACCAGGGGCCACATTTCAAGGAGCATCCTACAACTGAGAGACATTTATAGAATAAAAAATGAGCACAAACATGGTCTTCACCTGCAACTCTTCCTGTTATACCCAGGGAAAGGGTCATTTATGCCCAAACAAGGCTTATTTTAGGTTTAAGTGTCTTCCCATCAGTCTAATCTGCTAAAAAAGCAAATTCAAAAACCATAAAAGCACAGGCATGACTCTAACAACAGCCCAGGGAACAGTGAGTAAAGTACTTTTCAAACACAAGTGCTAAAACTATAATCGAGGTATCACTGCATTTTCTGGTCTTGAATAAATATCTTTCCACAAGCAAGTAGACAGAAAATACTTTAAATTACAAATCGTGATGCAGTATTAAGTAACTACAGCAAAAATATTTAAAGCCAGGAGCCTATGTGTGTATCATAGCAATCACTCAGGCATGTGAACTGTAATTTCAAAGCATGTGGGCAAAAAGAATTCCTACAGGTTTCAATGCAAAGTTGCTCAGCCTGCTTAATAAAGTAAACCCAATGTTTTCCAATACAAATGAAATACAGACTTTGGGGACAAATTTCCAAATCTGATCTAAATTTGATCATTCAGTTCTGTTACTTTAATATGGATTTTATTTCGTGAATAGAAAGCATCTAAGAATCTATAGCATCACTGTAACATTAAATTCAGCACATTTGGAAAAAATGTTGTCCCTCAACTGTGCTGTTCCAGATTTGCTACTATTTTTACACAGTTGAGCTTACAGCATCTTAAGTGAAACTTTTGTTATTATCAGATGGCAACCATCATCCCTTATCTGGCAGAGAAATGAAAAGCTTACCTAATGCCCAAGAAATGGAATTACCTAATGCCCAAAGTAATGTACTCCTAACAAAGCCACAAGACTCCATCTCCCTTATTGGTATACACAGACAATTATAGTCCATCTAAATTCTGTTCCTCTTCTCTAATGTTATATATCATACACTTTATTACACAGAAGAGTCCTTGATACCATATCCTTACAATTTACCCTAAAATTTGTCACCAAGGACCCAGATTTACGACCAAGATTTTATAGATTAGTAATTGATCTACTGCACATTTTTAGCTTACTGCAGAAGGAAGATCCATGTCAGCTGAAAACTCTTTCCTTCAGATTTCTGCTGTGTTCTGTGTTTGGTTGTGGGATTTTTTTCACCTTTTCACCTTTTTCACACATTTGGGGCTGATCAAGTTCATGCACATGAGCAGTCACAGAAGCTCAGCAGAATTATGACAACTCATTTAACTGCAAGAAAAAGATCACATGCTTGAGACACAACAATTATAATTACGCCAGTTCTTCCTACTTTGGTGGGAAGAAATCTGAATTCTCAGCTTGTAACACATTTTATCACTTGCATCTTGATGACAGTGCTGTTTGCCAGTGGGTGGTAGGCAGAGATTCAACAATAAATCATTGCCCTCTTTTATCTTTGAGTTACCCATGGAGGCAGGACTTCAGCATTGCTGTTCGAGTCATGCCTGCTATAAATGACCCTTAGGCACAACCCTGAATAGAGGGTATATTGTTAGAGAGAGCATTCTTCACATGGCATGCTTAAATCCAGCCTTTCCTAACTGCTTGTAAGTGGGAATTACAAGCAGTTATCAAAGAAAGAAAGGACAATGTAAATGTTCCCTTCAACTAAACTCAGGTGAGCTCTGGATGTTTGCCATTGCTGTGCAGTCACCTGGAATTATCCAGAACCATGCAAACTTTTAATGCTTTGTAAAAGCTCCATGAGGTATTCAAGGTATAAGCAAAACTTTTCCTACTCACCTAAAAGAAAAAGTCCCACAAGCTCGTCTTTATTAATATTATTTATTGTAGGAACTACAAGCTACTGAGAGCACATATTTAATAAAAAGAATCAAAGATTCAAGCTGGACAATACAGTTGTTAAGTATCTTGGCTTAGATATCAAATTGAGAACCAGAGGCAATGACTACACAGACACTTTAACTCAATTGTGAAGTCTCCATCTGCCTCCAGACCAAATGCTCCAGTTCTCTTAACACTGGAATACCAGAAGGTTGAGAGTTCTACATTTCTGGGCAGGGCCAGGAGTCAGTGCAGTTTGGCATCCTGTGGGTGTGAGTAGACAATGCTCCAGTCCTGAGAAGACAAAATCCAAATCATGCTGTGTTCATGTTTGGCCAACAGCCAAGCTTTTATAAATTAATTATTTCACCCAGCCACCTGTTCCCTTTGCCTGACCCAAATTCCCTATCTTTACCCTTAAAAGCTTGTTTTTGTCTTCCTATCTGAGCACTGTGACTACTAGGAGCTGGGTTTCCCCCTCTAAGTATCCAAAACAGAAGCTAAAACTGCAGCTGTTAGCAGCTTCCAGCTTCCCTCCATGGGAATTAGTCATTAGCCAATGATGACAAACAGCACTTTGCAGTTCATTCTCAGTATGCTGACATTTAAATCCATCCCGAGTGACTAAGGCATCCAAGGAAGGCCTGTTTGATGCTGACAGACTTCCCAGAGCACAAATCAAATGCGTGGCACTGCCCCTGCTACCTGTGCGTCACCTGTGAGCTCTGAGAGATCACAGAATTAAAAACAAACACAGACCAAAAAACCTCAAACCACCAGGAAGTGAAGATAAAGTTTATACAATTTAGCTGGAATGTTCCCAGAGGTGATTGACTGAAGTGAAAGGTGGCTGACTCTGGTAACTGAGGACATCTTTCACGCTCCTTGGCTCAGCACAATGCTGTCTCTATCACTGCTGGAGAACTACTCGCTGTGTAGATGGGTTGAAGACAGTGCAGAGGTAACTTAGGTGTGATTCAGGGGAGCAAGGGTGATGGAGAAGGTACAGCAGCACCATGTGGATAATGTGCCCCATTCCCAGTGCTGATCAAAAGGTCTCAGTGCAGTATCTAACCTAACTGGGCATCAATTGTCTTGTCTGGGCTTAAACAAATAATTCCAGAAACCATACTATATATATATATTTATTTTTTTTAAGGGGGTTGAGTTTCCTGAAGCCTCATGGAAAGGTGTCTTCTTCCTATGCATCCATACAGCCAATCCCATTTTAAAGCTGTCCTAAAAGTGATCTTTCCAAGAATGATTTTAATGGTGAGGCTGCTACAAAGCAGAGGGGACAAATCCTTGGTTGTTTCATTTTCAGTCCATGCTAAAACAACATTTTGAAGTATTTCTAGGAACCCCCCATGTCCTTACAATGTCTGAGCATAGTACGGAAGACCTAGTCTGCCAAAAATGGCCAGATTTCTTACACTCACACAATGACAAAAAGGCTCTTTAATATAAAAAAATCAGTTCCACATCTTGGAGAGCAGCAAATGAACACTAAGTAAGATACAGGGCAAAGATTGAAAAAAAAACCCGTAAAAGTGCATAAAGCATCACGAACAGGAGACAAACACTGTACAAGAATGGCGCTGCAGACACAGAGGGAGGAACCCCAAGAGAGATGAAGAAACTGGGATTGGACATATTTCAGTCTTAGTGAAAGGCTTTTGACGTCTCATAGGTCTGTTCCAAAACCATAGATTTAGGGCAGTGGCCTGCTCCTTCTTTTAACTACCAAGTTAATTAAACTTTCATAGTGAAAGAAACTTAGAAACATAAATATTATAATCTCAAATTTTTTTTCAATACTACCCTCTGCCGAGAAGTAGAGACCCCCACAAAGCACTAATCTGCAACCTAGCTTTATTTCTACTTGCCTACTTCAGCTTTAGGCACTTGCCCTTGCTCACGCACATTTTTCACCTTCTGACTAGTCCCAGCTACTTCCATCTGTAGCTAGTCTGTACTCACAGACTGCATTCACAGTACAGTACAAAAAATTGCTGGTTTCTCCTCATAATTATCTGCTGTGTGTGATGCAAGTGATAAAGGGACAAAGGGCACATTCATGTCTCCACATGCTATATCAATTCCTCTAAATTAGGAAAATACTCTCTCTCCTTCCACATAAAATGAGTGTTTTTGACTTCTCAAGGAAATGAGGAAAGAAGAGGGCTATGTAAGTAACGCAACAAATGTAAGACAGGTCAGCAGAAATGAATGTATGTATGGTCTGCCATTATAATTTAAAATCATCCCTCCCAAAAAAAAAAAAGTACAGTACAGAATTGCAGTGAATTAAATATTACCCCCTCAGGTATCAGACAAAGAGGGAAGGAACATCTATAACAGAGGCAAAGCCCTACAATGTAGCAGAGATGTGAGGGAAGCAGGAGCAAGCGGATTTTACTCTCATTGCCCACATGGAGAAAACACTGATGCAAAAACATGAGAATGAAATACTGAAGAAAAAACACATTTAATCTCAAGAAGAAAGCTCTTCTTCTAGAAGCCCTCAATACAGCCAGAAAAACACATGATCTTGCACATATTTTTCTCCAACTGCCAATTGCATAAGGTATATAAAAGTTGCCCAGGTGCAAATCCACTCCATCTGACTTTGAAAATGCTCCTCATTTTACCATGATGAATCCTCACAAATTACTGTTTTATGTCAAATCTTATTTATCCACCATTATTTTGCCCCTCTTGCACTTTCAGTAAAGCCAGGTGTTCACCCTGAATGCTGTTGTGTACACAGACTGCACACACACATCCTGAGAAAAAAAATCCACTAGGCAACACAGAAGGGAAGGAAAAGTATTTCACCTAAAGGAAGGTGGGAAGATGGTAACAAATTATTTCTTTCCTAATCCACTATAAAAAGGCTTAATTCCAAACACATATGGACCTTCAGATTAAAATCTCTCCTGTGACCCCCAATTTTACATTCATAAGCCTTCCACAGAAAGTAGTTCATAATAATAATGTCCGGCTCACCCATTAACACCTCAGTCAGTCATACTAGATTTGGTACTAATCCAATATTTCCTAGAAAATCCATGGAAAATTTACTTTTCCGTGACATGAAATCCAGTTGTAACTTCCATATATCTCTGAGGAGTTCAACCCAGATGACTGATTCAATCAGAAACGCTCAGATTAGAAAGAGATTTATTTGATGAAAAACTAAAATGAAGAAAATAATTTATCTATTGGGAGAAAACAAACTGAAGTCTTTTTAGATTTATTTTGTGAATATGTGAGCCCCCAGTGTGGAAAGCTGACCATCCCTGCTAAAGGGCTGGCTATTACAGGAGGACTAATATTGCATGTTCATCTGTACTGGCTGCTAAGGATACAACACAATTACTGAGAGCAACTGGGAATACAGGTCCCTGGAAAAAAAACCAAAAGGTTCATCTACATTTTTCTTTGCATGCTGCCAAAGCTCCAACAATAGTCCTAATTTCCCCTAACATGAATCCAGCTGCTTATGTTTTCTGTAGGCTAATGCACAGGATTCATTTCCTCTTGGAGGAATCAATCCTGATGTAATTTGATGAGCATCTCTCTTAACATCAGTACCACTTTAGCAGCTCATCCTGTCCCCCTCTTCCCTCTGCATTCATTCCTCTCCTCGTGCTGACTTCTAGGCAAAGGTAAAACAGTTAACTGGGAGGTATTGTGAATCAGATGATGAAACCAATCTGGGTTACAGATAGCAACAACCCCTCCTCCGTTATTTTTAACCGAGGTTAGTTTCCTACCCTGCTGTGACAGTATGAACAGTTGCACAGCTGAGAGCCAGAACAGGGGCAGGAATGGCAGAAGGAGATGTAGGATTGTCTTGCTGAGAGATGAGCACATCAAACTCCACCCTTAGTAACCCCAGGTCACTGCAGACTTAATAACAAGCAAGAGAAAATGAAATTCAAGCACAAAGTGAGGCTGTGGGCCTGCTGACAGTCATTGTTTCCAGGCAGGACATTACTGTGTACAGGGTAACTCACAGCAACCCGCCACTTGAATTTAACTATGCACAGCGGGCACCCTTAAAAGTCTTTGCACTGCTCAAGGCCATGGCTGTCTGCCCCCTTTCTCCCCCAGTGCAACCTCCTCTCACAGCAGGACCAGCTCTGCACTCAGAACCAGGTTTCCGAGGGCTGTATCCAGTTGGGGCTTGCAAAGTTCCATGGAAAGAGACTGCACAACCTCTCTGGGCAACCTGTGGGACTGCCTGTACTCATGGGTAAACAGATCTACCTTAAATTCAGTCTGAACCTCTGTAGTTTCAATTTATGTCAGTTATCTCTTGTCTTGCCACCCTTCACAGAATCACAGAATGGCTCCAGTTGGAAGGGACTGCTGGAGGTCAGCTAGTTCAATCTCCCTTTCTCCAGGGAAGGATATTCCACAACCATTCTGGGCAGCCTCTTCCAGTGCTTGGTCACCTGCACAGTAAAGAAGTTCTCCCTCATGTTAAGATGGAACTTGCTATGCAGCAATTTCTGCCCATTGCCTCTTGTCTTATTGCTCAGCACCACCAAGAAGAGCCTGGTCCATCCTCTTGACACCCTCCCTTTAGATACTATTGACATTCCTTTGTCTCTTCTCGGGGCTGAACAGACCCAGCTCCCTCAGCCTGTCCTTGTAAAAGAGATGCTCCTGTCCTTCCACCTTTGTCACCCCCTGTTGGACCTGCTCCAGGAGCTCCCTGTCTGTCTTGTCCTGAGGATCCCAGAACTGGACACTGCACTCCAGATGTGCCTCACCAGAGCTGAGCAGAGGGGCAGGATCCCCTCCTTCCACCTGCTGGAAATGCTCCTCCCAATGCACCCCAGGACACCACTGGCCTTCTTTGCCACAAGGGCACTTTTCTGGCTCATGGACAGCTTGTTGTCCAGCAGGACCTCCAAGTCCTTCTCTACAAAGCTGCTTCCCAGCAGGTCAGCACCCAGCCAGGTACATGGGGTTATCCCTCCCCAGGTACATGATCCTTCACTTGCCTTTTCTGAATTTCAGAAAGTTCTTCTGTGCCCACCTTTCCCATCTCTGTTGAGGTCCTTCTGGAGGGCTCACAGCTCTCTGGGGTATCAGCCACTCTTTCCAGCTTTGCCAGCAATGAACTTGCTGAGGAGGCATCTGCCCCTTCATCCAGGTCACTGATGAATAAGTAAAAAAAATACTGGACCCAGTACTAATCCTTGGGGGACACGACTAGTGACAGTCCTCCAACTAGAGGTACCTCTACCACTTTTGCAAAAAGCCTGGCTCTGGCATCTCAATACACTTGGTGTGTATGGACAGGCTGATGCTGGGTCCCTCACAGCCCTCTGTTTTCCGGGCTGAACAAGCTCAGCCCCCACAGCCTCTCCTCACAGGGCAAGTGCTTCAGCTCTTGACCATCTTGGTGGTTCTTTGCTGAATGCAGTTTATCCATGTCTTTCTCATATTAAGGGAGCCCAAACTGGATGCTGTTTTCTAGATGTGGTTTAACAACTGCCAGTTTGAAAGTGATAATCACTTCTCTCAATTTACCAGCTCTTCTTCTGCCACTAAAGGCTCAGGATGCCATTAGAATTCTCAGTGTCAGGACACGCCGCTCTCCAACATTCAGCTTACTGTCCTCGAGGATTCCCAAATCCTTTGCCACAGACCTGACCCCCAGTCAGTCAGTCAGCCCCCCAGCTCATAACTGAATGTCCCCATCTCTGAGCTGAGTGCTGGGCAGCACAGCCTTTCTGAGTGACACAACACGAGCAGGCGCCAAGGACGAAGTGGTGAGATCAGGATGAGATGTTGAAAATGTTTTGCCTCATCTGACACAAGCCCACAGATGCTGTCACTGGAAGGAGGTGTAAAGATATACTGATATGGCATCCCAAGCTCTGTATTTGGAACACATTCAGCTTTGGGGAGAATTTAGAACATCTCAGTGGGATTTATGAGCTGCTTCACACTTTCCTAAGCATCCTGTGATATAGACAGGTGGGTATAAGAATCCACATTTAAGAGGGCTGTATTTGGGATGCTTTTTGGGAGGAGTCTCCCCCTCTTCCAGCCTTTTTGGATCCAGAGAAGTCCCACCAAATGTACACTTCAAAGATGGAAGAGGCAGAGGTGATTCAAGCAGCAGAAGAGTGAGAGGTTTTGGAGAACAGTGGGAGAGCTGGAGGGGCAGCGTCACTTCACAAGAGATGGAGATTGAGTCACTTGTGCTGAAATAGCGCAAGAAAGAGCAGAACAGAAAAGAAGCTGCCAGAAGCTGCTTCACCTCTACTCCTCAAAAAACCCTTTCAGACAAACACCAAGAGTTGCTTCTGGAAGCCCTATTAGTAAACTAAGTAAGCACTTCATAATCACTGATACAACATTTCTGTGAGGTAAAGAAAACAAACACCTGCCAAGGGCAGGGCTACTCACCACTAGCCTAGTTTCCAATCATTTACCAGGGATAACTTGCTTTTAAGTAAAGCAAGCACCGAACTGCCTGGAAATCAGGTAGCCAGTACCATGTGCAACCCAGCAGAAGAGTTTGTCTAGACAGAATGAAATTCATAAAAGCCAAGAAACCAAATGAGACATTGCCTAAATTAGTAAGAAAGGGAGTCAAGGAGAGGAACGCTGCACTGTCCATGATTTGATTCCCAAAGAGAAATCTCTGCTAGGATTTCCCAGGCCTAACTCTTGCAGAGTTGGACACCAAAGCCTTCCATCTCCATTTAATCATGAGCAGATGTGACTGATATTTCTCTGCTTTAAAAACTTTACAGACCACGAGTGCCCAGTAGCTGCTCAGAGAATCATGGAATGGCTGAGATTGGAAGGGCCCCCCATGCCAAAGCAGTGACAGCTACTGCAAACAGGCAAGAAGATCAATATGGAGCCATTTTACGCTTCCATTAAAAGAAATAGAACTAACAACACACATTATTCTTATAGCAAATGCAATGTGAACACGTCAGACCAGATATAATAAAACCACTGGAAGATGCTTTACATAAAATATGATGGTAAGTAAATTCCCAACTCAGCAAGACAATGAAAACAAGCTACCCTCAATCCCATGGCTAATAGCAACAAGTCCTAGCCTCTGAATTTTTATTAAAATTAAAAGGCACATCAGCTAAAGTAACGTTCTGAACAGGGGCCATAAAACTACAGTGTTTCACCAAAGATCCAAAATTCTACTGGATTGAGATGTAATTGACTGTAGAAACTGACTGGAGTCATTTTCAGACTGAAAAAAAAAAACCAATAAACTCAAACCCTATGAAAATTAATAGTTTTAAATAATAATAGTGGTTTTGCAACATAAATTTATCTCACGGCCCAAAACATCAAAATCTTGGACTAAAGCAGAGACCTCTGAACACAGCAGAAGAAACATCAGAGGTTACTTAAACAATTCATATTGCAGGGTGAATAGCATATATCCTGTATACAAGTATTAATATTTAATGTAATATATTGTAATTTGCTTTTACTTCAACATCCTATAATGGCCTTAGTTTCCCATTTCACCCTCCAATGATGGAAATTATTGTTTAGCTGAGGTATTGCCATTTATATGGAAAAGGACTGCTGAAGTCCACTGGAGTTCTGGATTGCCAAGAAGGATGGGAGAAGACTTCGATCCCAGCCTGCCAAACCATGGCTGAGGAGTTAAAGATAGGCAGCTCTTCAAATGAGTAATAAATACAATGAGGTCCTAACTACAGAACACAAGAATTCAATAATAAAACTGTTAAAAAATTAAGACTTGCCTCAAAAGAAGTCAACCCCAATAACTGAGCCTGTTCAGAGATGGTCTGCAAAAGAAGAGGTAATTGTCCTAACACAATCCTGTGGCCACCAGCTTGCAACTACTATTCCCTGAGAATAGACAAACTACTTATTCTAGCACAAACCTGAGGCCTAATTTCTATGCCCCAGTATGGCTCCAAAGGGGATGCAAATGCAGTGAAGTAAGAGCAAAGCACAGACCCCTGTCAGTCAGTCAGTCAGTCCTGGCATTTGATGTCCTACCATTGGGCAGCACGTTCTTGCAAGAGCCTGCTGGAGTAAGGATACAAAACCCCCCCTCCAAACATTTTGGATGGTGCTTTACTAAAAAAAAAATGTGTCTTTGGACTTCTCTGCCCCTCAAGAGCTTTCAGACAGAACCCTACAGTCCCACATCTGCACTCCACAAGACAAATTTGCCTGAACTACCTGAATTCTGCCTCACTGGTGTTGTCAGAGGCACCATTTGCTTGTATCTCACTGTTACAGGTCTGACTTGTGCTGAGGGAACTGTCATAATGGAGGTGCTAACACAAAAACAGAAAACAGATTACAGCAACAGGAAGGGCTAAGAGAAAATTCTCTTTTGCAAGGTGCATGTGCAATAAGAATCAGTGTGGTTTCTGCTACAAAGGTAAAAGCAAGAAAAAAATTGCTTGCAGCCTAGCTGGGGGATGAAAATGCCCTACCTGCTGCTAGGAGAGCTCTGGAATTGAGAGCCCTGGCCTGCACTGGGAACTGGAGAAGCTCCACTCTTGCTTGGCATCAGCCAAGCTACAGGATTTGTCCTGTTCCTCCCTCTGTGAATATCCCCTCAGTATCCATGCTGTGGCTGGCACAGCATGAAGGCATGGCCTCACGGGAGATATTCTGGGTTGCAGAGCATGCAATCTCACTGACTTCAAGTGAAGGTAAACAGGAAGAGCGTTTGTGCCCATCTTTGATTTCAATTAATTGCATTAATTAATCCCTCTAGTTTCATAATTTCAACTCAATTCCTTGCACCAGCTCTTCTATCTGTGGCCACATGCACCCATGTGTCATCCTGGCTCTTCATCACTCTTCTTTTGTACATGATTATGGTGAGATAACAGCTAGCTGTAGCTTTGCTTATCACCTTCTTCGTCTTCATCTTCTTTTTCTCCCTAGAAACTGCAATGCATTTTCCCCTTTTAATTCTGTTCCTCTGTTACTGTCAGGTCATTTCCAACACCACTGCCTTCATGCCAGTGCCAAGTTATGTATCTCTATCCCTCACTCTGTGATTACTGGTTTCGAAAGTCCTGAGCCTACTCCATAGGCTCAGGGGGGCAGGGAGGCAGAGATCAAGTTTAAGGAGATCAACAGATTTTTCTGAAAAACAGTTTTATTCTTCACATTGAAAATATAATGTTCTCAACTCTTCTGGACACTGAACCAAGTCTGTAGCATAACTCATTTCCCTGCAAGTAAAATGAAACCTTTATTTTATTAAAAATACTTCTAAAACGGCATCAGTTAGTATTCTAAAAAATATAAACATAAATAAAATAATTTTAAGTGAATTTTTTCCATTTGGAACATATTTGTGGCTTCTAAGAGAAATGTCATTAATTCTAACAGAATTTCTACACATTCTATATAGCGGGGGGGTTTGTTTTGTTTTGGGTTTTTTTGTGGAACACAATGACACATTCTAAATTTGGGAGAATATCTGTTTGATGTTCTACCTTCTGTTTACAAAACCTAGTCAGTTACATCCTGAGGTGATATAAAAACCGCGTGAAGCACAGAGCTGTGAATGCTGCATACCTGTGCACACACCCCCTTTCCACAGCCCCCAAGTAAGTGCACTGAGTTACTTCCCTTAAGGATTAACACAGGGAGGGTGATGATTTTTTGGAGTCATGTTTAGCAGCGCTGAAAGGTAAGGTGCAACACCCAGCTATTTCATACTTTGAGCATTACAAAAACACATTTGAAAGATAACCCCAAACCACCCCTCCAATCAAATACTTCACCCTTTCAGCATGACGCAGAAGTTTAATTTCCACTGATGGGTGACCTCGAGACTGTTGTATACCCCCCCCCCTTTCCAATGGCAGCGATTCCCCTCACTGGCAGAATAAAGCGGGTCTATAAATAACTTCAAAAGGAATTGTCTCTCTCCTCACGCACTGCAGACAGCTGTTTACAGAGATCCCGACTCCTTATGCACTGCGTTGGCCCAGCTCTCATCCTACTGTTTTCCTCGCTCTACCTAAAAAAGTCTCGGGCGATGCGGCGCAGGTAGGATCGAGGGGACCCTCCACTGCTGCAAACGCCCGGTCCCACAAGTTGAGGGTGCCGGCGGCAGGAGCCGGAGCGCGACCCCGGGGAAATTTCTCAGGACAAGGGGGTTGCGATCTCGTCTAATCCGTCCTTAAGCTCCACGGTCCCGGCTGATCCTCGGCTCCGGGAAACCCCTCCTCCCCACCCGCGGCGCCGGCAGCCGCTCCGGGCCCCGCGCATCGCATCCCCGCTCTCCCACCTGCAGGGGCTGGCGCGGGGCCGGGCAGGGACAGGCGGGGGGCGTCCCGCACCTGCCCGCAGCCCCCGGCCCCGGGGCCAGACAAAAGCCCGGGCTGGCTCACCTCCTTCAGCTGCTCCAGCTCCTGCTTGAGGCCGTCATACTCCGCCTCCAGCTCATCGTACTGCTGCTTGAGGGTGAGCTTCTCCTCCAGCACCACCAGCCCATACTCCGCCGCCTGGATCTTCTCGTGGGTCGTCTCGGAGAGCTCCCGGGTCAGCCGCTCGATCTCGCTCTTGTAGTGGTCTGCGCCCTGCAGCACCTCCTCCGCAGCCATAGCCCCGCCGGCACTGCCGCGCCGCCGAGCAGGCAGCCGGGGGGCGGGCGCGGCCGAGGGGCGGCACCGGCACGGCCGGCCGGGGGCGGCGGCGGCGCCGGGTTCGGGGATGGGGTGTCGGGGCCGCCTGCGGCGGCCGCCGCCGAGCGCGGTCCGCCCCGCCGCAGCCGCGGCCCCCTCCTCCCCCGCCGGCCGCCCGGGACGCGGCGAGGCCGCGCTCGCCTCCCCCGGCCCTGCGGCGGCCCCGGCGGCGGGGGCGCCTGGGCTGGCGAGCGGGCGGGCGAGCCCCGCTGCCCGGGGAGGCGGCGGCGCGCTGGAGGCCGGGGCGGCGAGCGGGGCGGCCGGGAGCGCGCCTTCGTGCGGCGGCTCCCGCGGAGATGCTGCTGCTGGCGCCCGCCTCCTCCCGCGGCGCCGGCACCGCCGCCTCCCTTCCACACGGTCCCTCCCCTGCGCTCTTTAAGATGACAGCGTCCTCAGGTCTGGCATCGCCGCCGGGCGGGAGGGGAAGCGGCGCGGCAGCAGCGGCAGAGCTGCCGGAGCGGTGCGGAGCCGGCCCCGGCGCGCCGGGATGTCGGCGCTGCGCCTGCGGGGCTGCTCCCGCCCGGGCCCCCTCCCTGCCGGTCCCCTCCCGCCCCTCCGTCGCCGTGTCAGCGCCTCCCGGTTCTGCTCAGCGTGCTGCAGCCATGGCCGCAGCGCCGGCGGTGCGCGTATAAGTAGAAAGCGAGATGCAGCCCAGCAAACTGCGGGAGCGGGGGGGCGGCCGCAAGTATTCCCCTGCTATTTCAGGGGACTGGGAAAGCAGTTACCTGCTCTCTGCCCTGCCCTCGGTGAATGAGTGCGTTTGGGTACGGTCAAGGCAACCTGAATGCGAAACAGCGGCGGGGTCGGGGCACTGGGCTCGGGCTGCTCTTCCATCACCATTAGCACAAGGTCTCGGTGCCACTGATTAGACAGCAGGACAAAACTGATTCAGCTCAGATGCGGTCACACCATTGTTTCTCTGTCAAATTAACCGGAGGACCTGATGCATAGATTATGTCAGTTTTATGCTGGCTTTATGCTGGCTGCAGAAAGACAGATGCTACTTGTCCAGCATAAAATTGGAGTGGTGCAGACAGACAGTAACTGATCTCTTACAAAGCCTGCCAGTAAAAAGTTAACACACCAGATTAGGCGCATTTTACATATTTGAACTGGAAGACTGAGTTCATCCTGGATCAATGTCAACGCCTTTTTTTTTTTTTCCGTACTCGGAGTCTTAAACTCCAGTTTACTGTTTCTTCAAACTGTGGCCTGCAAATAGACTTGAATTGATATTGGTCAAGTTTTGCTTTAAGTACTAGCAGGACCTGTTTTTCACGTTTTACAGACTTTTTTATTTTTAAATTTACTCCTTTAAAGGTTGACAGTTGGGTTTGAATTTCCAAATGGAGGTGTTTGTCTTAAATAGAAGTTACCTGTAAGAAGATGGATGTCGCTGCCCACCAATGCAGCACTGTATTGGAAATCAAAGACATAGATTCCCTTTCTTGCTGACCTGATAATGTGGTTTTAAACAAGCCACATCCCCTTTCTACCATGGCTTCCCCATGACTAAGAAATAGGTAGAAATGATTAGACTGCTCAGCAAAGTTCTTTGAGATCTGCAAATTGAAGCACTAACACTAATTATACAATATATGCATACAGTATATGACATATATCAATTTTATAAATATACATGCATGCATACATTACTAATACATTGTAATCCAGCCTGCACAAGCATTTCTCATTGCCTAGAGAGCATATGTGGAAGAAGCAAGCAAAGTTCTGTCAATTTTTAGCTTGAAAATCACTTCCAAAATGCACATTTTTTTAAACATTCTACTGTAGAAGCAAGTGTGAATGTTAATAGGAAAGAAACAAGTGTGAATATTAATAGGTGAGAAGAGTGGGTGGCTCTCATCGATGACTGAATGCCAAAAGAGAGAACACAAGCATCCCAACTGTAATTCCCGTGATACAGCTAACCTCAACATCCTTTTCTTAAAAGACAATGAGAGATTCCACAAATCAGAAAGGGAAAAAAAGCCCAGAATTGAAAGGAGAAGCATAATGTTGTCTCAAGAGCTTTTACAAGTTCTAGTCTAGTCTTTCTCAACTTTGCACCCAGGCCACTGTGTAAAGAAATGTTTATTGAGCATGGAAATAGATCAGAAAACAAACATCTTTGAGACCAGTGCTAAAAGTGAGTGGTTGGGTTAAGGGTAGTGTGGAAACTGGGTGAAGGAATAGGATACCTGCAGCTAATCAAGCCTTGGTGTATCTCCACTTAACATCATTTGATTGACAATCTCACAACCCAAGGACAGCCTCACCACACGTCTGAACATCCAGACCTCAGAGGGGAAATCTGGTGTCAGGTTTTCTGCAACACCTCAAAAGAAAGTGCAGTGTGAAGGGCAGGTGTGGTGCCCTGTGCAGCAGTGCACAGTGACTGTAAGGTCCTCAAGCTACTCTGAATTGAAAACACCAAGATGCCTGTGATTTGCTGTGACTAGTGCCCATTTATCCCTCTTCTTGCCTCCTAAATGTAAGCAATATCAAACTTGGCTTCTTTGGTGATATTTGTCTTTGATTTTAAAATCTACTTCTTTAAAAGTCTTCTTTGAAAAGTCCCCAGTTGTCAGGGGACTTTTGTTGTCAGTTGTCAGTTTCTCTGCACTGACTACACCTGGGCTGAGCAGACACACATGGATACATTCAGACATACATATTTATCTGAGTGAACCCCACCTTTCACTTCTCTATCTTTTCTTAGGCCTGAGCACCAGCAGCTACATTCCATTGTCAAGATCCTCCATCTGCATTTATAATGGCCTACTAAGGTCACTGATGGATCTGAAAAATATTCAAGCTCCTTCCCCTGTTATCAGGAGCTCTGGTTTTGGCTGATTCCTGACTCTGTGGAGATGAGAAAAGATGGATGATCTTACAATACAAATAGCATCTAAGTTTTAGCCCAAGTCTTCATTAAAGGAGGTGCTGCAGCATGACCCAAAGGCAGTCATTCCCTAGGGACTATCTCATATAAGAGGCAGTGGAACTTCCTTTGATGGAGATCTCTGGCTTTCTGGAGTGCCTGTGATAAACTCTGGGTTCAAGTTACTGTACAGTGGTGCCAGCAAAGCTCTGGTCTCAGTCACAGTTCTGGTACCTTTAGGAGCTCACTTACCAGTGCAGATAGTCCTAAAACAATTATGTTGGCATTTTATATAATTCCACTTCCCTGGTGTGATCACCTCACACTGGTTTAAGTCCTGCTACAATGCTCTTACATTTTCTGCCCCACCAAGCTCAAAAAGCATGCCCTGGTCTTATTAAAGGTTGGCATATCACCCTGGATTTTTATCTCTCCTTCATTTTGCCCTGTGCACCACCTTCACATGAATATTTCAACCAAGTCTAAAGTAATTTCGTCTACAGTCATTCCACATACCTTCATAAAACAAGCTTCATTCTGATTGCATCCATTTCATGGGCATGAAACTGAATTCCTTTGAATTCCTGACATGTGATACTAGTAGATTCCTAAACTAAGGATAATAGGCTCCAGTACTGATTATACATTTTTTTAGACAATCAGATATTCAAGGACAGGGAAAATTATACAATTCAAATCTTATACAAGAGATTATTTAAATTTCAGATTATTTAAGAAGCATTTTAAGACCCGTATGAAATGAATTATTGGTTCTATGCCTTAGTGACAATGCAGTTATAAAAGCAGCCAGTACTGTATGGAAAAAGACTGAATCTGCACCCACAGCATGCACAGACATCCCTGTGAGTCCATTTGTATGGAGCATCTCAGAGCACCAGAGCCTAAATCTAAGCAACTGCTAATTAGCAGTGTTTGGCAGGCTCACTGGAATGACCAAAGGGGAAAAAAAAACAACAGGAAAAAGAAAGGTATGAGGACCAATCTGTCATTGTTAATGAAAATGGCATTGATTTCCTGAAATGGAAAAGAGAAGAGTGTTGCAGCACAGCAGGATTGTAGAAATGCTGCAACCTTCCTCAAAGTGTCTCCTTCAGAAGCTCTAAGGTAGATTCTTCCAGGGTAAAGCCTGAAGTCTTCCCTGAGGGCTTCAAAGGTTTCCACAACTCCCCTGTTTTTCTTGCTATGAAGACTTCTTCAATGGATTTCTGCAGACATTTAACAGGAAAGCTGTTGGGACCCTGGGCACTGAGAATTTTAGATTTTCTGTGCTGACAGACACTGACCCCCAAGAAAACACTGCATTTGACCTGAGGCCGTGGAAAAGGCTTCCAAAACTGAATGACAGAACTGGGATTATGGGTGTGTAGTTTGAATAGAAGTGTGTAATATCACATGGTGGAAAACTTAGGAGTTTAAGGTTTTAGAATACAGTAATATATATATAAAGCAAGATGAAGGTTTTAGGGCAGAGGCTAGCTCTTCTTTTTCACCACCTTCTTCATAGGTTTAGGTGGTATTTTGTAATTGGATAGAAAAAGTCCACATTGCAGACCACGGGTGGTTGGTTATTGTGTTAAAACCAACTAAAGTAAAAATAATTTAGGTGTCATTTCTTAATTGGACAGTTGATCCTTAAAAGGCTTGGAGAGAAGGAGATAGAAGCCATTTTTTACTTTGTTAGATAGAAGTGCTGTAGAACTCATGGCTTGTGAGACCATAATATAGATAAGAATTAATAAACATCTGAGTCCAAACACAAAATGCCATCTCGAGCATTTAATCCCGACTCTGGCAAAGAAAGAAGATAAGAGCAACAGAAAACATAATTAGAATTATAAAAACAATTATTACAACCCACAAAATCTCTTTAACAAAAGATGAAACCTGTCCTGTAAGCCCCCATTGTCCGAAAAGTTTGTTGCTCTAATCTGAGTTCTTCTCAACCTTTAAGTCCTTTACTTGCTCCCTCAGCTTCTGGATGTTTGTGTGGATAGATTTTCAGTGCAAAGAAAGGTTGAAGCCGCATATCCCTTCAAAGTCTTGGCAGCCATGTCCATGGGCAAGCAGTAAAAAGTCTATTGCTGCTGGGTTTTGTGGTGTTGTATGCTTGCTGTTATTAACATTTGTTAATAACCCAGGATGTAGCATTGGTTTGCCTACTCAACTAGCACTTTAAATTCTCTAGAATTTTTTAAGATCCCAGGGGTCAATACTGAGGCTGCTATTCTCTTTCCTTTACCCCAAAGTTAATTTAGTTTTTGCAATCAGATTCAAATTGATGGATAACTCTCTTGTGCATAATTTTTTGGTCAAAAATTATGGCAATGTCAGATGCTAGCATAGCAAGCCTCCCCAAGATAACATGGTGTTTCAGCTGAGGAACTATTTATTTGCTGGTGGGGAACAAGATTTCAAAGAGGCTGCATGGGGTGAGCAGGTGTCATCTTTTGGAGAATAACCTGTAAACAAATCTACAAGAAAAAAATTAAATTGTGATACGCTGCAGGATTCAATAAAGACTGAGTATTTGCTGATGCCCCATGGAATCATCCAGCTTCATCCCAGGATTCTCGGGCTCCCATTCCCAGATTTCCGCTTGGGGTTTGCTCTTCTTGGACAGTCCTAAATTTATTCCTGGACTGAGCTCCTGGTGTTTCAGAGTAGCGCCAAATCCCACATGGATCTGCTGGGATCTCCTCTTTCAGACTTTGAGGTTTCCTGGGAATGATATTCTCCTCTTAAATCCCATCCGAGTTGATCCCAAAATAAAATTTGGGATGGAATTTGGGTTCTGTGCTGGCGGATCCCATTCTTGAGCCTGCCCAAAGGCAGGGAGATGATCCTCAGAGTTTGGATCCCCTCTGGGATCCCCCATCAGCAGCTGGAGTAGGGAATTCCTTAGGATTGGGATTGGGATCAGTTTTCCGGTGTAACGAGGGATTAAAATCCCATTTTTTTTTATGCCTCCCCCCAATAAGGCCATTCTGGGATAAAAATAAACAAAAAAACCCAAAAACCCAAAAAATCACTTCTGGGGGTTCCACTAACACAACCGATCCTCAATGTCCTCGGTGATCCAGAGGGTTGTCAGTCACGGCCCTCAGGAATTTCCCTAGAAAATCGGGTTTCACCTCGGGGAACTAGAACACCTGGCTGCGACTTTAAATCCAGTGGTAGTGGCCAGTGGAGATGCTTTCAAAGGAGCTCACAAAGGGCCCCAACATTCAGGCACCAGTTGGTGCAGCGTGGCAGGATGGTAGACATGCTGCAACCTTCCTCAAAGCATCTCCTTCAGAAGAAGGGAAC
Source organism: Cyanoderma ruficeps (assembly GCA_008694505.1). Classification (NCBI taxonomy): domain Eukaryota; kingdom Metazoa; phylum Chordata; class Aves; order Passeriformes; family Timaliidae; genus Cyanoderma; species Cyanoderma ruficeps. The sequence continues at coordinate 6,979,052 of VZDJ01000426.1, forward strand.
AATCATTTCCAGTCCATGCACACACACCACAGATAGCGGAGGAAAGGCAGGAAGAGCCTTTGTATGAAGTATTCCAGCGCAGATTTATTGTGTCCAACACACCAAAGGGATCAGAGACAAAAGAACCCAGACCATGCAGTTCCCAGTGGTTAAGTAGTGGGTCAGTGGCCAGTGACCTGAGGGTACAGGGGTGGTACAAAGGGCAGGGCAAGGGGCAGTGACCTATAGAGGGGATGAGAGGTGAACAGCTGGGGTGGGCAGGGTCAACTGGCCAATGGGGGAAGCAATCTAAAGTCGATTGGCAATAGTTCTGCAGGGCACCATGGGGGAAGTCTTTTCTTTCAGCCTAGGTGGGGAAGCTCTATGGTAGATTCTTCCAGGGTAAAGCCTGGAGGTTTCCCTGAGGGCTTCAAAGGTTTCCACAGGAAAGCACCAAGGGAAGGCTCTATGGGAACTGTGCTGGCTTTGGATTGGAAAAAAAACAAGTGGCTGTTACACTGCCAAAGCTTCATCTTTCTTGAACACTGAATATAAGCACCACCTTTGTAATGAATGGCCAGCCTAGAGATAAAAGTGAAACACTGGGAAGAAAATGAAATTTAAAAAGATATTTAGATATCCTAGTCCAATAGAAATGGTAATAGGTTTTAAGAAAATTAGTTTATCGAGAATGTTAAGAGAAACTAAACACAAGAGCTAATAAACAATAATGCATATAATGAAAAGTAATGATGTTTCTCTGATTAATGAGTGTCAGTATCAGTATTCAGAAGAAAGGCTTTCAAACACCAGTGTCCTTATGTGAGTCCTCTGTGAACTGCCTTTAAAGGATCTGCAAAGGTAAAAAAATTAAATTTTTTTAAATCCTATTATCAGGTGGACTCAAGTGTGATATACAGGAAACCATAATTCCACCAGAATAATTTCGGGCTCCAAAAAGCTGGAGGTTGAAAACCACTTGTGTAGAATATATGGAATCTGAAAGGAAAATAGTGTAAAACAGAACACTTCAACAAGGAAATCAGAGAAAAGGGGTGCATAAAGATGGTTGGCAGGATGTTTTGTGTGTAGTGAGCAGGGATAAGAGAATCAAAAAAGAGTTTTACAAGAAAACTGCAAAAAATTAAGTGTAAGGACATTTAGAAAATACAGTCAGCAATAACTAACCAGCCAACTGATACTTGCATATAGAAAAACTACAGACTACAGCAAAGAATGTGAATTATAACTGTTATACCGAATAATATAATTTCAGCTTGAAAGGGTGTTGCTTTCAGCAAGTGTTGCACACGGGTCTTGGTTCAGCTCCACAAATGTAAGCTGAGTCTTCTAATTGACAGCATTGCCCTCAGGCTCAAGATCCAGGACACTGCTCTTCCACTCTACGCAGAGACTCAGAACACAAATAAAAAAATGGTTGAAAGGAGCACAGAAGGGATTATTATGCCTGTTTAAACTACTGTGCACTTTCCTGTGACACAAGGAAGACCTGCCCACTAAGAATCCTTTGTGCAAACAACTTGTCAGCAATTTAGCCTAGATAAATCAGTGTCACAGTGTTCCTTACTGAACAGATGTAAACCTCAGAGGAGAAGGGAGAACATGGTTTATCTCAGATATACAGCAGAAATATTCCAAAAACTGCAAGTAGCTGGAGTGCTCCTCGGGGCCTGCCTGCTGTCTGTCCACAGTGCCTGGCTCTCCCTGCTTGGTAATGGCCACTCTCACTTCATCTTCTCACAGTCCCCATCAGCCCAGCTACAGGCTGGGGGCTCTGCCCCACTGACATCCCCCAGACCAGTGATCTGAGTGCTTGGGGGCTGCCAAACTGCCCAGGCCCTGCTCCCCAGCACCCTGGGTAAAGCTGTCACATTGTGGCCAAGCTGTCAATGTCAAGCCCTCCTAAGACGGGTAAAGCACCCGGGATGACCAAAGGAGTTTTCTGTCTGGAATACCTGGTCCCTCCACAGAGTAGAGGTGCCCAAAGCCTCTCACGGCTGCTTACACCCCCAGCCAGATGCTGTCCTCAGTGCCAAGAGGGACAGAACAATGCCCTCTTCTCTTGGCAGTTCTATTCTGGCACTTCTCAAACCCTCTGGTTTGTTGTGCTTTTTCCAGACTATCACAAATCAATTTCTCAGTCATCTTTAGTGTGTTTCTGGGAAGTGAAATGAGGTTATACATTATTCCTCCAGTCTCCTTCTTCCTTTTATTATGTCAAGTCACCACCATCATCTTTGGAGTGAGTGGATGTGCAGAGCTGCTCAGTTCCTGTGCTTCTTCCTACCACCACAGCATGGGCAAAAGCAGCTGGCAAAACCAGAATAATAGGTAGATCCCATATCTGAAATGTGATCTGGCTATAAAATAAGAACCAGACTGCAGGTTATGATCCCATGTTTTTCTCCTCAGAAGTCATTAGCGGGAGAGAATGAATTCCTGTATAACAACGTGTCTTGTCTTGAAATTGAAAGTCTAGATTCCGCAGTGCACCTATTAAATATAGCTTCAAAAAGCACTTATTTCTGCTAAAGCTAGCATTTGCCTTACATTCCTTATCGTGCATCAATGACTAAAAACACTTACAGACAGTGGTCACTGAGAGAGAAACTGAAATTTTTATGTGGAATCTAATTGCAGTGCTGTGTCGATAATTCAAAGAAAATTTGATTCAGATACTAAAAAAGCATATGATTTAGTGATTTGTTTTCAAGAGCTCTAAGCTAATATTTCAGCACTCAGCTTCTAAACACACATTACAATGAATGCAGAACACACAACACAAAGAAAATTACATTACATTTCTATTAAGTGAGTGTGGCATTTGGGAAAGATGCCATGTTTATGATACTATCCTATAAACTTGGATTTTGTTAGGTTTTTATCAAAATATTAATAACGGAATGGGTGGTGTGTATTCAAAACACTTAAACAATGGATTACAAATAAGGCATCTGGATCAAAGCTACAGTTATTTTCCTTGGATAAGCAAGGAGTCAAAGTCCAATTAGGAGATTAAAATCTCAAACTGGATACTGACTTCCGTGGGAATTTGCCCAATCACTTCTGGTACAACTTGGATTAAATGATCGTTCTATCACAAAGCAGGGTACAGCAAACTTTACTACATTATAATCCTCTCTAGAATTTTTTTCTATAATTGCATTTATACTATAAATGCTTTTTCTTATAATAACCACATTATTCAACCTGCAGACATGGACTGCAATAGCTGAAACAGGTACTGCATAAAATTATTTAATGTGAATTCTTTATCGTGACAGCTAACCTTTTAAAAAAGCTGAATCCCATAAAACTTTCTAAGGGTATTTTCTTTGTGGTTTGTTTTGCTGTAATATTTGGGGCTATTTTCATTTGCCTTATGCTTTCTGAGCCAGATCAAGACTGGCTGGTATTTTGTTCCAGATTTCCTTACAATCAAGAGCTTTATTCTTACAAAACCAAAAGAAAAAAACAAACCTCCAACAGATTATTGAATGAACTTTTGAGGTCCAGGAGAGATGGACTCTTAACTAAACCTGCCAACTAGAAAGACATCATGAGCATGGAACAGTTTCCAACCCTGACCTTATAGTCCCCAAAACATGACTGAATTCCTAGAGGTGTCCTGGAGGGGAACATGATAAAAGGTTTTTTGGGTGAAACATTTTTCTTTCAAAATAAAGTCTCTTCAATGCAGATTTGTAGAAAGGTCTTGTATTTTAACAATAGCTATCTGAACATATCTAGAAACACTAATACAGTGTAAGATGAGAGTAAGACAGTGTCAGAGCCTTTCCTGATGTGTGCTACCATTTGGGAGGGGGATAAAGTTAATTGGGAGTTTCTGTGAGGTTGTCTTGGTAGGCTTTTTTTATTCCTTCTCAATGATCAGGAGTTTCTGAAGGCATAGCAGATGGAGCTTGGCATGGGGAATATATGAAGTGGGAATACAGCCACCTCTGGGTGCTGAGTGCTACCCTTGCTCACAGCAGTTCTTGGTACAAGCAGGAGGAAAGGCAAGAGGGATTGCTGCTGTTTGCCTACCTTTATTTGCCCAACTGGGCAGCAAAGGATCAAGGGAGAATAGAAGAAACAGTCAAATTCTTGCCAGCAGTGCACGAAATTGTGAAGAGAAATAACAGATGGTAATTCCTTTGATTCAAGGAACCCATCTGCTACTGCTCCCCCTTACGAGCTGCTGGGGATACTGTGTGGAAAAGCTTCAGAAACAGGCTGTGAGTGTGGGTCACATGGGAGAAGATGGAAGAGAGAGTAGCTCTGCTTGTGGAAGAGGAGGTTATGAGAAGAGAGCTGTCCTTCTGCTCAGCTCTTGGTATGTCCCAAAATAGGCTTGAGAAAAGTTGAAGCAACTCAGTTATATAGGACAACATGCAAAGCAGCTGCTCCCTGATGTCCCACATTGAATACACGAGTGAGAATAGCTTGTGAAAACCTGGCTGCAAGGAAAGTCCACACGAAGCTCATACAATAGTTGAGGTACCAGGCTGCACCATCCTGCAGAACTGCTCACTTCTGCTACTGCCATCTTCTCTGATCACCTCTCACTCTGGCCTGCTTTGATGAGCAGAGGTGATATATCTTAATATTACATAACATTGATGCCTGACGACTACCATTTATTATTCCTTTTAAAATTAATAAGTTCATTAATCTTTCTGCTTTTCAGACTGTCTGAGAACACAGGCAGCTGCTGTAACCCCATTTATCTGTGATATGAATGGAACAATGTCTACGAACACGGGGACGTCAACTTCCCTGTAAGAAAGATGGTAGTCTGGAGCATTCAATACAACCATAGAAAAATACTGTGGGCATCTGATTGCCTTCCTGCTTCTTCATGACTGACAGCTGCTGTGCTGTCAGCTGCAGATCACTCAAACTGTCACTGACAGGCAATGGAAGAAATAGGAAACATCTTCCATAAGAAGACACTACCATGGAGAACACAACACAAGTGCCCGGCTAAAAGGAGAAAATCAAATACTAACTAATCCTCCTTACTTTTCTTGAAGAGCAGTCCCTCTCCTTAATATTGTGAGAAAATTGCAGCTGCTGCATTTACTGGGGATTTGACAATTTAATGAGAGAGGGGAATTTGACAATTTACTGCAGAGGGGAAGCTTGATTTGCAAACTTGTCACAGATTCTCTCTGCAAGAGAGAGAGTCGTGTCAGAGTAGGAACACGTTTTGAAAGTGAATTAGCAGGATGTTACGGCAGGTGGAGGTGGTGGGGTGCTGCAACCATCCAGAAGCGTGCCCAGCTAAGGAGTCACTCGGCATCACAGGCATGCTCTCACACAGACACACACACACACTGGATAGCTTGTAAATCCACAACAGTAAAGAAGCAGAAAGGGTCTTTGTATGGGGTTCCACAGCGGAGGTTTATTCCAGCCACATGTGAAGGGGTCCAGGAACAAAGACAAGGCACAGTTGAGGAGCCAGGGTATATAATGTGGGGTAACAGTGGCGGAGTAAAGAGCAGGGTCCAATGGCTAGAGGAGAAAGTGGTGCAGAGGCAGAGTAAGGGACTTGGAAGACCAATGGTGGGACAGGAGCGGAGGATTGCACCAAATGACGACCAATGGGAACTCCAGAAAGGTAGAACATTCTAGGGAAGGGACATAAGGGAGAAAAGGGGCAGGGAGGCCAATGGGCCAACTGGGGAAGGTGAACTGGGGTACATTTGTTTGTCAACCAAAAAATCCTGGGGGAAGACTCCTTTTCCTCACCCTGACCTAAAGGGACTTACCTGATCAAGGGAACAGCCCTCCAAGGGAGCATCATGGATTCTGGTTTAGGAGGTGCACTGGCCTCCACAGCAAGATGAGGGAATTGTTTTGAATATAGGAATGGTCAGGACAGTCAAGTCTCTTGAATGACTTCTGTGTCCCTTGGCTGGCATCCTCGGACACCAATCCATGGAAAGTTGGAATAGACAAGCACACACATATGCTTCAAGGTTGTCCATAGAAAACGGCAGGCAGAATATTTTTTTCATTTTTTATAAAAAGCAGTTGAGATGTTAAGTAAATATAAAACAAGACTTAAACAGCCACAGCCACACATTTATTTATACACTTGTTTCTAAATAATGTTATTACAGGAGAATCGTGACTTTCCCTTGACTGAGGACTGAGCAACTGAGCATCATGAGCTGTGGTTGATAGGGTAATACAAATATAGTGAGATGAGCCTTCGAATGGGCCATGGATCAAAAAGCCACTGGAGGACATTATCGAAAACTGCTGGAAAAGTGGTACCATAGAGATTTTCTGGTGGCCTGTGTTGACATCCAGCCAGAAATAAATCCCTTAGTAGTACAGAATAACAGAGACTGGGAGGAGGCATTGCTCTGAAAACATCCAACATGTTATGGAAGCAGATTTCTCCAGGTGGAACCATGACATGTTGGCACTGAGGTGCTGCCCATTGCCCAACAAAAAGATAGGACAGAGCAATTTCACATTCCTCCAGGACTGGCTGTGCCAACTCACTGTGCACGGTGAAGATCCCAGATAATTCTCATGTTTGTGCCCTGTATGTGCAGTATTTCCCTGTGCAGCTTGTCCCTTGCTTAGGGAGCTAAGTAGGTTGAGCTTGACAGTATCACATTGGTGTTTCTCTTCCACCTGTAATAGATGGGAACTAGAAAAAATGAGGGGAGAAGAGAAAGAGGGATGCAAGGTCTTTGTCAATATGACAATAAGAAAAAAACAAAATCAGAAAGTGTATAGGAAATGTGGGAGACTTCAGTGACTGGCTGAGAATTGTGGGTAGATCAGAGACAGAACTGAGGGTGAAGAGAATTATCCTCAGAGATGGCAATCTGCCATTTGATCCTTGTCAGTAATGTCTGGGGATATGACCACAGAGTGAAACGGGTCCTCCCTTCCTGTCCCTTTGGAAAACACAGTCAACAGTACCTTGCTGCTGCAATACTCATGGGAAATGGATGTCAGGAAAGGAGCTGCTAGGGATGACAAGCCAGCCGCCTGCTCCTCTGCACAGCTCTCTCTTCAGTCTGGGTCTGTGTGTGCTCCAGATTCTGCTGTCTTGATAGAGGAGCTTCAACAAAAATATCAGGAGAAAACTTACTTGGGTGACTAAGCACTAAAAATGAAGTAAAAGACTTATTATAGCCAGCCTGATAGATGAAATGATGTTGAAAAATGAGATTATATACGGGAAAGCTGTTGGCAGCCTAAGGGGAAAAGAAATCTCACTATCAAGCGAAGTTTCTTTTCAATTATTGCTATTAATAAGCTGTGCTTGTAATGATTGGATACAATAAATGTAGGTAGAGGTTGCATTAGCTGCTCTGAGACTCCTGAATTTCCCTCTAACCAGAGATCTGCTGCAAGAGAAAAGCAAAATGTATTACAGGAGCCCAGAATTTGCTGGTGGATTATTTCCGTGACCCTGTTCAGTGCACAGCATCACAAGCTGCCAGGCTGGCTCAGGGAGCTGGGAGGATGGGGATGCTGGGATGCTGGGATCAGGCAATGCCTGAGGCACAGCTCCCCAGACACCCTCCCACCTAAACTGACAGGCTGTCCCAATTCTGGATTAGTTTGAGCATGGCTAAACCGCTTCCTCTGACTGCAGTTAACCTCCACATGAATAAATGTTTCAATCTTTGGTGCGTGAGGTACTGTCAGTGTGAATTTTTAAAAAAATTAAAAAAGATAAAGGTCTCTGCAATCTTTTGTTTCATTTTCTGCATATCATGCAGATCTGATGTTTTCAGTGAAGGGCTCTGAATTAATGGTGTTTATTCCTTGAGTTAAGAATAAGATCTGAAATAAATTAATATGTCTCTAAACAATCCATGCTGAATGTTGCAGACCTGCCAATACATTTGAAAAATCCCATTTACCTGCTCCGGAGAATATTTCATCATCTTAACCACTAACCCAACTCCACACTGACACGCAGGGACAGAAGAGCTGTGCAGTGCCCAGGGTGTTTTGTCTCTCAAATGGCCAGGGCAGGTTTCTGTGGTTCATTCCAGATGTGGTCCTGCACTTCCCACTGCATCACTTGGAGACATTTCTGAACAGGGAGCAACAGCCAGGGCCAGCTCATGCCTACTGCAAGAATCATTTACCATAGGCATGGATGCCTTACATTTCTGCTCTCTGTTCTTCCTCACAAGTTTATATGTCAGTTGTTCCCAAGAAGCTTCAATAGCTTCCCTGGGCATCAAAAAAAATCTTTTTTGATCTTTGAGTAGCTTTGTTTTTCTTAAATCCCCTTTTAGGTAGCACTCTGTTCTGCATACTCCTCTTCTTTTTGTCCTCTCTCCATCCCCCTTTAAATTCTCTGCTTTCCTCATCTTTTTCCTGTCACCCTACGACTGATACTATGAAGTTGTATAACAGAAGCTACACTTCTTTGCATGATTTAATTTCATATTTATACTGCATAGGAGACAAGAAGTCCTGCAAAGCCATTAATAAAGTTAAAAATCACAGTGTATCTATATATAAACTCTAATCTGAAATAATACTGTCATTGCTGCTGGGTTCAGCTGCCATGTACTGAGAAAGCACTGACAAAACACACGTGATGTATCTCCATCCTTAAAAACACATATAAAAGAGCTATATACCAATGAGAGCAATTACTGTTCACTCTGTATAATGAAATGTGCCACAGCCAGCAAGGACTCATTGTGAACAAATTGATCCCATGTCTCAGGTCTTTCCTGTTGCAGCATCAGAGTTCTCAGACAGACCTCTCACTCCCAGCAGTTATCCTGCCATTCCTTGCAGTGTCTTTATGGCCTGGTCTTGAAAATTTTGCTCATGGAGACTCCACAGGTAGGTCAGGGAACCTACCTGTAGTCCCTGCCTTCAGTTTATAACTGAAGGAGATGGTTTGCCTGAAAATTTGGAAGGCAAAGTAAGTTGAAAAAAAAAAATTCTTATGTTTATTTTTGTTTCTTTCACTCTAGGGTGCTGAACAACTGGAAGCAAACAGAAGGGGAGAAAAAAAAAACACCTTCAAAGACATGTGGCATGTAAACCTCTATCACTTCTGGGTTTGGGTGTTTTTATCCAGAAGGGCTAGTGCTTCAGAGAGGCAGCATTCAACTTGCTAGCCAGGAGTTACAGAAAGATCTGCCAGGACTGCCCAGCTAACAAAGCAGCAAGAGAAAAGCAGCACAGATGAATGCAGAGCAGTGCACATGGTGAAGTGACCTTAATTCTATGTTCCAAACAGCAAGTTCTCATGTCAGCTTTTGTCACCAGGCATTCTCCTACGCCACTGCAGACAGCACTTTGCAAGATTAAGCTTTCCGTCCCTTGACCAGCAAAAAGACCAGGAAGGGAATATAAACTATCTTTTGGTACTCTATAAGGCTATGGTGTACCCAGTCTTCTGAGAGGCTCCGGCCACTGCAAAAAAGAGATTTTACAACTAAAAAGGCTACAGATAAGGGAGTCAGATTGTTTCCTATTTCTGACCCTCTCTGCTGAAGAAGAAACCAAAAAGATTTTGTTTCCTCATTTTGTAAAAAGAGATTTATTGAGGACACAACAGAGGTCTAGAAGAACAAAACTGACGTGGAGCAGGTATGACATGGAGGGGATGATTAGTCATTATTTTTCATGAGACTAGAACCACGGGGCACTCAATGAAACCATCAAGCAGCAGGTCAAAGACAAATGAAAAAAAAAAAGCTCTTGCACATGTAGTGCGTAATTGCATTGCAGGACATAACATCCTGTTTTATAACATCCTGATTTGTTTGGATGCCCAAAGTATAAATAAATTCTGAGAGCTACTAGATGGGTTCCTAGAGGAAAGGTCTGTCAAGGACAGTTAGACAACATTACATAGATACTATTTCTAGATGAGAAAGCTTCTAAACTAAAACTTGCTGGAAATTGAAGAGTATCTTGGAAAAATATTAATCCAAGACTGGTTGTATGACTTTTTCTTTACTACCAGTGGCTGTAGGAGAAAGACAACACATCAGATGGACTATATGTATATAGTACAGCTGTTTGTCTTCTATTTCATCAGAATGACTATTTACAAAAGCCATATAGTCAGAAATGAGAAATCATATTAGAATAATTGATACTGATTGTTTCCATGAGAACATCAAGCATGCAAAAATAGCACTACTTTTCCCTTAAAGAAAATCTGTGTACCTTGAATTGTAAAGAAAGTTCAAACTTTTAAAGTTGGAGGAGTGGACACATGAGAACAATAGACATTTATACAAGTGAGGGGAAAAATGGAAAACACAATGAACTAGAACTTCTGTGAGGTTAATATCTGCTCTCCACTGCAATTGTGAGCTTTTCCATTATTTGCAGCATTGTTTTCATGTGCAGGATTAAATTTTGCAAGCAGGGCAAAATGATGACACTTTCGTATCTGTCATTTTTCTCCCTCATCAGGGGTAGGAGGAAAAAATTAGACTTTTTTTCCTAAAAGCTGACTGAAGTCAGAATTTGGTAGTCAAATCATAAACTGAGGGAATGTACAGAAATAATAAGAAGAATAAAGAATGGAGCACTCATGTACAGCTAATCATTTTCTTTACGTTGTTTCTAAGGGTGATGCCAAGGAGTTTAAGACAGGCTTAAATCAAAGTATTGCCTTAAGCATCAACATTTAATTTCCTTCCAGCTCACATCCCAGCCAGTGCCAAAGATATATTAGGAATTTGATCAACAAGAGACTTGATTTCCATTTTGATAAGGAACTATAATTACTAGAACCATCTTGACAGATAGGTACTGTAAGAAATTAGTATTGCTGGAAGAGAATTTTGTTTTTTCAGCTAAAATAATGAACTGGTTTTACTGGCTATAGAGGCACTGGTTACCTCAGTGCCTCTCTAACAGATTTTGAGAAAAGAGTCTTCAAATTATACATGCCCAGGAAAGATGATAATGTTCATCTCCATTCACAGGACAACTAGGTTAATTATTTAAACCTAAAAATTATTGCAGATTATTCAGGTACATACTAGAGATTCTTTATATCTCCACTGAGTCTTGCAATTTTAGAATGTTGCTGTTTAAAGGTGGTTATTATTTGTAATTTTTGCTATTACACATCTTACTGAAATTTAAATCACATTACCAGGTATGAAGATCTAAGTAGCTTCTCAATACAATGCAACATCAAGTTAATTGGCTCAGACACAAAGGAGAGCTTTGCTTCCATTTAATGTCTGTATATCTTTAAATCTTTTCAGAGTCTAAAACTTAGGCATTGGGGTAGATATTTTATTTGGGTTTCTTTTGGCATATTTCAACTGAAATGTTTCAGATTTTTTTCTTGGGAGGATGGGTCATGTACACTTTTTATTTTTCATTAAGAGGGAATCCTAATAAATTCCATCAGCTTTTGTCCGTGGGATTTTCTTGCCCCCAAAAACCTGCATCCTGGCGTCTGTGCCCAGATAGAAGGGTGTATGTATATTCAAAAGACTCATTGGAAATGGAAGAAGTTCTTCTAAAATAACTTTTTTCAGCTGCATTTTTCTATACTCCTGTAATTTGCATTGTTATCAGACCTCACTCATGTCAGAAAAGCAGCAGGAATAGCTTTTATTTTCCAGCAGAAATTTCCATATGGGTCAGCCTTTTTGATCTCGTAATATTCTGCAGCACTGGAGAACAAACTCAGACAAATTATCATCAACACATGGAAGCTGGAGATAGACTACTGGAAGTTTTTTGGCCCCATTTTTGCTCTTATTCAGCCCAAACTACTTTATTTTTAGATTATGCTACTTTGTAACCCTTCCATAAATACTCCACTTTTCCCTTTGATTGCAAGTTCATAATTAATTTATATTAATACATTTAAATCCAGAACAGGCCCTCATATAATGATTTGCAAATTTTAATAGTTCTTTGCGATCTCCTGTCTCTTCTTCCATTTATCATCTACCCCACTATTTCTTACCAGAATTAATAAACTTTAATCCAATTGGTGAAGTCCTGGATAAGCTTCATGTGTGAAAGTTACGGTGCTGAGCCCAAACTTCCCTTTCTTCTATCTTGTGCTAATAGGGGTGGCTGTTCATGAGTGCTGTGTCCTTCAGATCCAGGGCTCAGTTCCTAAGCCAAATAAATGCTGTGTCTCCACCAATTTGATGCATTTCATTTGCTTGGCCTAGAAAGCAACTCCTAGCTCATCCATCTCTTGCCTGCAGTTTCAGCACAGCCCAAGGGTGCCCCAGGCTGTGAGCACAGGCTGGGTCTGGATTTTTTCTTCATAGGGGTGTGCAAGTTCCTCACAGAGCCTTCAGAGGAGGATATAAACACCAGATTTACTCTAAAAAATGACCAGGAAATTATACAAAGCTAAGGGTTGATAACAGCAAGGCCAGCAAGCAATTCCTTTCCTCAGCATTTTTCAACATTCCACCCCTCCAGTCCTCAACTTCTGGGCAGGCAGCTTTGGCTTTGTTCCACCCAGTTCCAGGCCAGATCTCCACCTTCTTAGTTTCTCCAGAAATTGGTCATCAAACAACTCCTTTTTTAAAAAAACCCTGCCTTCTTCTACCAGATGGCATTCCTCGAGGATTTCCATGCCTTGCCAGGTAATGCAAGGCTTGTTACCTGCTCCTCAGATAGGAGACAACGTTATTCAGATTAGTTTAACTAGATCTTTGTTTATTTGCTCCGCAGAAAATATTAAAGTAACACCCAAATATCTAAGGTTCCAGTTAAAAGTAATTCATTACAACCCTTTCTGCTTGTGCAGGTATGTATTTTTCATCAAGCACCATCAAAAGGGCAATTAATGCATTTCTGACTTTTTTTGGCCCATTAGAGCAGCACAGTTACTACATGCTAGTTTCCAAACCCAGATGCACCACTTTGTCATACCAACCTTACTTCAATTTTTCCAGCTCACATGAAGAAATAGCTTTTGATAACTGGGTCAACAGGAGGACAACATTTAATTACAGTTCAGAGTAGTCTTGATGGTGTGTTTCCTTCTTTCTGATGAAACCCAAATAAGAACAAAGACTACAGGTCTTATTTTCTGCCATATGGACCCTGTACTGAACAGTTGATTAAAAGTCTTTTTGGCGTTAAACAGTTGGCTCCTTTCCTAATATAAAAACAACTTTTGCAGAATCACAATTTTCCACTAAGGAAACTTTCTGTTTACAATTAGAATAATTGAAATATTATCTTCATTGTACTCAATGCACAATATACTGAAGTTGAACTTCATGATTCTTCCAAGTTACCCAAAATGTTTCATTCTGAAGCACTTCCACAATTAGCTGCATGTAGTGATTTGAGTGCCCACTAGAATTATTTACTTTTTTTCTGCTGTGAGATAGAATTAAGAGAAGAGCAAAGCAGGCTCAAGACTTAAAAGGTATAAAGAAACTTTATTTAAACAGAACTGAAAGGAAAGAAAAACAGTTAATAAGAATCAGAATAAAACTTTCAGAACACCTTTCCCTCCCCCCAATCCTCCCCTCCTTCCTATGGACAATGTATAGAAACAAAACCTGGGACTTAAGTCAGTTTATCACTTCTAAAATAGTTTCTCATCAGTCCTTCTGGGGAGAGGAGTCTCTCTTATCATGCTGTAGAGCCTTTTTACAAGAAAAAGTAGTTCTCTTGTGGCTTTAATGTCACAGTGAACTAGCTGCCTGGGAAAATAAAAAAAAATCTTTTGCGGTGTGAAAAGTCCCTCTCATGCTTTGCAGCTTTCCCAACGCTGCTTTCCATGGGCTTTGTAACTTACTGGGATGCTGTTTTAAGGATGAGCTGCCCTAGCATAAAAACAAGTTCTCTTCATTCATCTCTGGGAGCAGAGGTCCTCCCCTTCCACTCCTGGGGCAAGGTTTCTCATTTCTCTCATCTCCCTCTTTTTCCCGTTTAAGCTTCTCATTGAACTACAGCTACTTGAACATTTGTTTGCTGCAACACTGGTACCTCTGCTCACTATAGGAAGAACGCTACAGCCCCCAGTGCATCACATAAATTTACAGGGAAAAAAAACCCAAAGTCTGATATATCCAAAATATATCTTCACCACAGCTTCACGAAAAAACTTCAACCCAAAAACACAAGATACCCCATCAATCCCTTCTTATCTAGAATTTGATTTCCTTCTTTACTGACTTCAGTGTCCCACGCTGTGTATGTTCCCACGTCCCCACCCATTCCCTTTTCTAATTCAGAAGAGAACTGGTGTTCCCAAGTCTACCCATTCTCCAGTTTTATCAATTAAAACTGTCTTTACAGAGTTCTGTAACGCCAAAAGGCTGATCTCATCCAGGCTCTGAGCAGAGATCGCTCGCCGTGTCTGTCGCGGCTGGGCACACGGTCTCTGCCAACACTGTACGAGCCATGCCGGCTTTACTCAGGGCTGGCCTTCGTGCAGACAGCCAAAACAAGAAAAACTGATGCTGCTGTCTTTGTCCCTCTGTCTGCAGCATAGCTGGCTAAAAAAACAGCTAAGCAAACGACGTCCACTGTGAGCCATCCCGAGGCAGCCATGCTTGGGCCGCGCCAGTTGTGCCGATCCCAGCCGCGCAGTCCTGGCCATGTGGCAGCCCCAGCTGCTCCTGTCGGCACTGGTCCTGGCTGCAGGATTGCTCCTGGTGCCGGTGTATCCCCCTGGCCAGCACAGACCAGCGGGCTCTGCCAGGAAGGGCCGCATGTGCTCAGCCCAAGACAACCTGTTTGAAGGCCAGAAGCTAAGAGAGCTTTTCCCAAGGTTTGTTTTACTCTGAACATGAGTGTTTGCAGAGGCGCATCCCACTCCCCAATCGGTTTAACAGGTTGTCAATCAATGCAAAACCAGCACACTGCAAATGCTGGTTGCAGTGCCTTGTATGATACAAATTAGAGTGTCAATCTCCATTCTTTCTTAATGTCTTGGTTTTCCTGACACAATTCAGTGCATTCTTTATTTAAAAAAAATGAGTGTTTCATTGTGGGAGCCACAGGATTTTCAGGGCATTATGGAAAATGTGTCTGACCAAAAAATTCTGCTTTACAGTGAGCAAGCATCAGGTTATTCAAAAGTAACATCCAAGATGCAATGCACAATGTTGGAAAAGCTGCATGTAACAAATCACTCTAAAGTATTTTTTAAATTGAGAACTATTTTTCACATAATACAACTTGGTCCTATGAAGTTATTAATGTGATTATTGTACAGTGCAGAAACTGTACAATAGTTCAGATTCATTGGTTGTAGATCAAGTTCTGTTAGCAGTCATAACAAATTGACTCTAAGTGGGGCTGCACTATCTTATTTAAAACCAAAATTTGGTCTGTGTTACTGTAGTTTCATGAGAAGTTAGAGTAAACTGTGTTTCCCTTGCTCAATGTCAAGCTGCTTTGTTTTGACGCAAAATGTTAGCACCTCCACAACAAAATCTTGATGGGAAAACACATCATATTTGTATTTTTAAAAAGTGACTAAAACTTGTATAAAGATGTGATATATATGAATAATTTTCTCTGAGAAGAAGATACAAATGAGATATTTCTTTCAAAATCAGGATTTTTTCCTGGTTACTTATTTAACTCTTTGTTCTGCTGGCCAATTACAAATTGTTTTGGCAGCATCATGCAGTCAAGTATTTGTAAGTTTATACTGAGTAACAGTGCAAGGCTTTTTATTTTTTTTTTGTCCAAGTACCAAATTAAGCATTTGCACATTCAGGAAGTACTTTCCATGGTAATCCTTAATCCATAAGTACCAAGAGATTTTACATCATGGAATTTTCTTTTGTTAAAGGGTCAGATTCTGCCCCTGCCTACGAACTACTGAGGTATGTGTGATACCAAGCTTGACCCGGCTGAGCTGCTGTGACTGATGCACTGAAAAATAAAAGCAGATAAATTTGATAATCAAGGTGATGAGATGTTTGTCTGATCCCTGGGCAGGAAAGCTTTTGCCCTTGACTCTAGAAACAGGCAACCCAAAAAAGTGGCTGGGTTGCCATCCCTGGAGATATTTAAAAGATGTGTAGATGTGACACCTGGGGACATGGTTTTGTGGTGGGCTGGCAGTGCTAGGTTAATGGGTGGAGTCTATAATCTTAAAGGTCTTTTCCAACCTTAATGATGCCATGATTCTGTGACTTCAGATCTTTGATGTACGAACCACCCCCAGCTCTGTGCCCAGCAGTTTTAAATGTCTCCCTTGTGGCCTCCCTCAATTTCTGCTTCACCAAGGTAAGACCAGGCTGGCTGAGAGAAGACAAATGTTTTTCCTGAAGTATCTACCATAACCTCGTCCTCTCCAGTGATGTCTTTCATCATCGCTTCAACAACAATATCTTATAAAGTGCCTTGCTAGTAAAAGTAAAAGGTCTTGTACTGCTACACAGTTCTGTGTGACAGGCAAGGAGACTCATATGCATCAATTGTTGGCCATCAGCAATGGCTTTCCTGGGGCCTGACACCTTCCCCGTGCACTCCAGTGACAAAATGAATTTACAGCATAGGCATTTGGAGACATCTCACTGGAAAATTAGGAAAAGCGAGCCAGCCATGTGACAAACCAGTTAGAGAAGCTGCCACAGCCCCAGGCTGTCCATTGCCCCTTCCAGAAGGAAGCAGTGCCACTCCAGAGGATTATTTTTGGCTTTGTTGGGCTGGCATCAGAAGCTCCCTGCCCTTTCGAGTATAAGGGTTCCAGAAGCAAAGCCCAAACATTTGACGATTTGTAAAGACAAGGTTACTTTGTTTTCCATCCTAATTTTTCATTGCCTCGGCTGCTCTGCTGGCAGGCAATTTCATGAAGATACGGTCTGATAAACTGACTTTGAACACTGAATCAATTGTGTGATTTAAAGTAAGAGCCCAAACTCAGCCAGCAAGTCATAAAGCAAAAAATTCATTAGAAAGGGAGCTGCAGTAAGCCACTCTAATAAGGGGCATCCTAATAGTTTTATGTTCAAAGCAGCCTTTAATGATAAATAATACTGTGTTTGAGAAGTAAAGAGACTGAAATAATTGTTTATGAAATTGCAATATATGGTTAATTTAGAAGAAAAGTAAGATTCGCAGACATGCTGATTTTTAAATCCTTTTCCACAGAGCGGCCTGATACAAAGGCCATGAAAGACTGGTTGTTATTAAGTGAGATCACTCATGGCATTTCTTTTCCTCTTTCTAGCCACAGAAAGGCAGTAAGGAAAATTAGACTGACAAATCTTCCCCTATATGGAAAGAAAAAGCAGAGCAAAAGAAAATCCATCTGTTCTCACTCGTAGAATTTCATGTTATCCCATATAAGGGCAAGTTTATGCAGCAAATGCATCAAAAATCCTAAAACCCTGGGTGTTATAAAATCACCAGGACAACTGCCAAATGCCAGTTTCAAGGCATCTGTATGAGGCTAAGACAAGATTCAGGGTGCTTTGGGATTCCAGTGCATGGTAAGCTGCACTAGAATAAATGGCACAACAGATTAATACTTCATGTGTCTCAAACTATTGCATCTTTTTTAATAGGGGAGAGACCCAGCAGAAGGGAAGGGCTGATCAGCTAAGCCTCACTGCCAGCAATAGGATGGTTTAGTGCCCTCTGACCAGTATGGCCCCCACAGCATTCCTGCCCTGGGAATTTCCCTGGGAAACTCCCACCACAGGAGGACCAGGAGACTCAGAGCCCCATCCAACCCAACCTTGAATGCTTCCAAGGATGGAGCATTCACAACCTCTTTGGGCAACCTATGCAAGTATCTCACCACCCTTATATTTTCCTTTTATGTTGTTTGAATCTTCTCTCTCCTATTTTAAAACTATTGCCCCTTGTCCTGTCGCAACAGGCTCTGCCAAAAAGTCTGTCTCCCTCCATGCCTAGTTGCAAGGCACAGCAGAGAGATGGCAGGTGTCCCTCCATCCTTCAGACCACTTTCCATTACCACTCCCCAAATCCAAGTCCCCAGACCTCTAGGCTTTGGAAAAAATAGCCAGTGCCAGAGAAATGATGATCAATTCTTTCATGCCAGTGTTACTTTAGTGTTAGTACTGACCAAAACAACCTTCTCTCCACTGACAGGGGTGAAGCCCCTGGGTGGGAGTAGAGGCACATTGCAAACTTCGGGTTTCTAGCAGTGAGACAATGGCAACAGGCCCTTAAAGAGCAGACAGATGTTGCTGTAGTGCTGAATGCAGTCTCCACACTGTCATCTAGTGGATTTAGTGGTGACAGCCAGAGCTCAGTTTAATACTACACTGTAATTTCACTGAACATAACTGCAGCTTAAACTTTTTTTTCTGTACACTTTCTGCCTTTTCTCACCCAGTTCTCCTGAGATTTCTCCTTTCTGAATCCTCCTTTTACAACAACTTTGTTCTCTTAATTTTAAACCTTTAATACAACAGTGCCTTTTTCTTTGGGTTACTGTAATTCCCAGGCAGGCTAGTTCCCCACTGCAAGCCAGTGACTGCAGAATGTATTTTCCTTTCTTTTAGGAGACCCTATCTTTTCCTTAAATTAGGGTAGAAATAAGTTTCTTGTGTGTGCAGGGTAGAATAAATGCCCTGAGAGATTTATTATGAGTGATGTAGGTGCCCTCTGATACCCCTCCAGGCTTCAAAGACCGCTCCACAGGCTGAACACACAGGGTGGTCTGTAGCTATACAGTGCTTCTGCATCTCCAGGCTCCAGCCCCACAGCTTGCAGGTTCCTGCTCTGAGAAATTGCCAGATAAATTCAAGTACTACAAACATAAGGAAAACACAATTATGTCAGTTACATGTGCCTAAACCTAACAAGTGTGGAACTATGATAAACCTAGCAGAGTGTAGGTATGATAAATATTAGGAAAGTGGAGCATGACAAACACCCCAAAATCCTGAGTTCTCCCAGTTCAGGAGAGTCTGCAAGATGCAGCTGTTGGGTCCATGCTTATGAGGGGTGTCCCACCTCATGTGTCAAGGTGGTGTGGAGGTGTTTGTCTTTGTAGCAGTGGATTCCCAATGTAGTGGGATTTTCAATGCTGATCCTATTTTGCTGAGCCTACCTCTTGGTATTTACAGAATCACAGAATCAGTAGGTTGGAAGAGACCTCCAAGATCATCAAATCCAACCCAACCCTAACCTCAACTAAACCGTGGCACCAAGTGCCACATCTAGTCTTTTCTTAAACGCATCCAGAGATAGTGAATCCACCACCTCCCCAGGTAGACCATTCCAATACTTTATTACCCTTTCTGTAAAAAACTTTTTCCTAATATCCAGCCCATATTTCCCTTGGTGCAGCTCAAGACAGTGTCCTCTCGTTCTGTCAGTTGCTGCCTGAAGAAAGAGACCAACCCCCACCTGACTACAGCCACCTTTCAGGGAGCTGTAGAGAAATTTGATTTTCCCTTTCATCCTCTCAGTTGTAGTGACCTGTGACCTTCTGTACTTGCTCATTTATGGAGCCTGATTGTTCCTCATTCCTGGAGAGTCAGCTCTGAGTCTGTCCCAGAGGCAGCCCATCACTCCATCCGCATCCCACAGCTGCCTTCCTGAGGAGTCAGCTCCCCAGGCTCACCCAGAGACAACTTCTCTCTCGTTCTGCAGCTGGTTCAAGCACTGGGATTTTGCAACATCAACCCTACGGTCTTACCAGATGTTAAATCAGCAATTAGCTAAAGATATTATTTTCAGGTCAGCAATTCTCTCACTGTTTTGCAGTTATAGTAAGTCTGTGATTTGGCCAGTCTTTGTCAATAAAATAGCATGTGTGTCTGTGGGCAATGTGGACAGAGACCATGGGATTATTATAAAGAAGAGTTTATTAAAAAAATCAGCTAACTAAGGCATGAAAGCGGGGTTTAACAAGGCCACTATACAACAGTAGGCTTACAGCTAACAGTTTGTTTTAACAACAAAATTGTAATTGTTTGGAAGTAATTAATATAAGCCTTAAACTACTTTGTAGTATAAGTTTTAAACTATCCTTTGTAAAAGTCATAATTTTTTTTTTTTTAGTATAGAAGAATCTACAATCATTTAACAAGGAGAAGTAGGACTAACATAAACTGAGAGGCTCTACAAAAACATTTTGAAACACGCTGCCTTTGGGGTTTTGTAATAACTGAGAAAGGGGCCTGACAGGTGTTGAGGCATGCTAGCTTTAAGTTGTGTAATGACTGAGTGGAGGCTTGCAAAATGTATGCTGACCAACAGAATATACATGCTTGCTTAAGCAAGCTGCATAACCAAAAATAATGCTAGTGGAAAAAGATATTTTAAAAGAAGAATGGGAGACTGGAGAGACATCAGAAAACCATCTTGGACCACCTCCCCAACAGATCTTCAAAAGCCACAGCTGCTGATTATGAAGAAAAGCGAGTAAAAAATAACTGAACATTTGGGGAAGTGTCTAGAATGGTACGAGATCACCGTTCCAGAGCTGAATTTGAGTGTTGCTTGAATTTGTGCGGAGACCCCTCGTGCACCCAGCGCTGTCACCTGCTCACCCATTTTATTGAACAAATTAATAAACTGGCTATATTGCTTGATGTATTGGCAAGTCTAGCCTTTCATTTATTACACGGGGAAGCAGCATGGCACCCTGTTCTGCATTCACCACTGAGAGCTCTCCAAATAGGTTTGTTTCACACCCATTCCAGGCAGACCATCCTGCTACAGGATGAGACTTGCCTCAGAGAATTTAACTTAAATAATTTCCAATTAATAAAAACATTTGAGTAGTGATTTGGATTTTTCTTTCAAAAAAAGAGAAGCAAATATTTATGCACAGGTAACCATTTTCTTCCCCCATCCCAGGCCTGGCTTCACTCCATCACCCCAGGCACCTTTCCTTCCCCTCTTGCAATCAATCACTGCAGGGTGCAATACACTCAGTTCTTTCACTGAGGCAATGGGCAGAGCAGGGCTACAAAAAGACAACAGGGATTTCTTCCACTGGAATCCCTCTGACCAACTCCATACAGAAAACAGCACTTGCAAGTATAGCATCCATGTCTAGTCCTCAGTAACTTTGCATTTGGCCCTTCTTCTGTTTCCAATACACAGAACAATGGAGTGAATGAGGTTCTCATCAAAGCACTGTGGAACAACTCTCTGCAGTTTCTTATCTCCCTTGCCACAAAGCCTCCCAGAAGTACAGAAAAGCTGCAAGCCCCTTGCACTAACCCAGAAGAGTGCCTCCCTCACAGGCAGCAGTGGGGCTTCTCATCTTACTGCACTTTCTAATCCCTGAGAGCCTTTCTTTACACTGTGTATGAAAACTTATCATCACAGTACTAAATGAGTGCAAGTCCACAAAATCAGTGAAGTTTACAGAGCCATTAAACCATAAGAACTTACTGTATGTACTGAATACTCACCTCCAAATATTAAACATGTCAATTTTGTCCTTTGCTCTCTTTCCCATACTCTTTCTAAAAAAAAGTATATTTTTGTCATGACAATGTTTTAAAATTTAAGGTTTAGGGAACAATGCATCTTGTCTGTAGGTGTTTAAGGTCCTGTCAGGGGAGAAATTTGCATTGGATATACTTGCACATCAGAACAGGTTTGACCATAGTTAGCTGCATGAGATGCAGAGCAGGAATGCTGAGAAGCCACATCAGGCTTCCCTATGGAAAATTTTTCTTGTTGGCTCCTGTGACTGCCCATTTATCTTGTAGTTGCTGGAGATGCCCACAGGTGAAACAGGCAGTGCTAGAGACAGTTGTATCTGCTCTGTATCTGTCTGTCAAGCCAGCATGATCACAATAAGGTTTGGTGTTTACATGTGACATTTATGCACATATGCACAGTGCCCATTCTGTGGAGCAGATGGTCTCCAGGCTTCTCCCTGTAGGTACTCCTTGCAGCACTAACACTGTTCCTTACAGATATTTTCCTTCCAGCAGCTGTCTGAATGGATAGTGGCCAACTTATGAGGCAGAGAAATTTACTAGGGAGATTCCAGTATCAGCAAAAATTTCTATGATATAACTACACTGGAGACTGGAACTGCACAGGGCAGATGAAAATAACAGCAAGCAGCTGACAATAGCATCATTGAACCCAATGAGCCTGCTGAACCCACATTAGGTTAAAGGACCTCATCCAATATCCCCTTGACTGTACAACAAACAATCAACACAAGAATCAAGCAGAAGGTACTTGGCCAGTCTATCCCAAAGAACCCAGCCATTCCAAATCAGTGCAGACACAAGTCACCATGTAATCACTGTCACAGAGTCAAGATTCACTTCTTGGTATAAGGGAGGAAGAAGACACAGCATCCACTGGGACTCAAAGCTGGCATTCTTGCTTATTAGATGCACCGGGTCAGTGAGAAGACTTCTCCAAATATTTAGAACATAAACATCATGAGTCAATGGACTGAATAATCTCCTATTGAAAAGAATTCACCCAAGCATTTATGTCAGCTTCATGTATCATTGTGAAGAACAAAACCCAGACTAAATTCCTAAAAGGAACTCTGTGTTGTTTGTACTGGGTACACCTAAGGCTGCAATAGAGCTTCATTTGGGCAATATAATACAGGTAACTAAACTCTCAAGAAAATGAAAAACCTTCTCAGACTTGACAACATTATTACAAAATCCTCCAGTGGAAACATTCCCCACAGGCTAAGTTTGGCATCCAGAGAGAAAAACAAACTAACAAACTTGCAACTGCTTCCTTTTAACAAGAAAGATCCATCACTTATTTTTAAGCTGCATTTCATCTAGAGGAATATCTTTGATGCCTATTTAACTAATTGCAATAAGCACAACTTCATACTTTTAGAAAAAAAGAAGACAAGGTATAGTCCTCAAAAGTTTATTTCAAGTATAAAAATCGTTCAGTAAAGTATCTACAGGTTTTTTGTTCAGCATAAAGGTTTAATAAGATAGAAAGAACCAAGTACCAAATCTCTGTAAAAATACGATTTGATTTTAAATTTTGAGTAACAGTGAAAAGGCACTTGAACAAAAGATAGCCAATGACAAATACAAGTTATGTCACAGTGAATGTGTAAACAAACATTATCTAACACTTTATAAACAAAGAAATTACAGCTGAACTCAGACAAGAGTGAATCCGAACTCCTCGAACTTCTACAACAGCACTTTTCTTTCAAGTGCAAAGAAAGAGAAAGAAAAGCAAGAGAAGTCTTCAGTAAACTAACAGTTTGCAGCACTGTGTTCTAACTAAGAACTCGGAGTTCAGTCCATACAAGCTCCATAAAAAGAAATGTAACAAAACTGGGTAGCAGCATAAATACTTCATAAATGCCCCTGATCTGTATCCTTGAATTGAGGGGTTTATATTTCTATTCCCAGTTTAGAAAAAAAAAGTCTCTACAAAAACAGAAAGCCTTTTTAGAAGCAAAACAATTAGACTACCATAAGTGGGAAACAGAAGTGTAACGCTTGGGAATTCACTACAATCCCTTTGCAGCAGAAATATTTTTCCACTGCCAGCAATGGAAAGTATAGCAAGCAGCAGGTTTTGAGAATCAGGAAAGAAAACAGGCTATGACAGTTTAAATGAGTTTGTTATTTTTTGGTCAAGATCCAATGAGTTACTCTATCTTAAAAAAAAAAGGATGAAATATGCCAAAAGAAACAATACGTTTAAAACAGCATTTACAGCACCAAAGCATATTTGGACAATAAATACAGAATAAGGTGGCAATTATTCACAGATATGAAGAAAATAGGGAAAGAAATTTTCAACACCCACCAGAAAACTGGTTTTTTACAATTATTCAGCAATATGAAGTAAACGGAAAAATATCATCTTAGTGTTGGCATTTTTTTTCTCAGAGATGGTAAGACCTTTGATACAGGAGTGCTATCAAGACTTTTGCATCTTTTTTTCCAGATACATTTTCCTGTAGGTCTGAAACATCTCTTTTGAGTCTTTGACAGGAATGTGAAGAGTCTTTCCATCTCCATCCAGGATCTGTATAGCTGTATCAAGGGGAATACTGTCCTCAGCTGCAAGATAGACAAGCATGTTAAAGCAAGAGTCTCAAAGGACTCTACTACTTATGCATGTGGTACCTAAGACCTTCCAGTGTCAAAAAGGATGCCACAAACTTCCCTACTAAAGCACCAGGCACCTCAGATTTCAATCAATCTCCAGTGCATCTTTAAGCACAAAATGGCTATTTGGGTGTCTTCACAGGAGAGATTTCTGGAGACAATTATTAAGAAAGGCATGACAGTAAACGTGCATTTGTGAAAGGAAGAGAAGAAGCAAGAGGAAGGGCTAAAAAGATGGCAGACCAAACCCCAAGAACACAGACTACAGCAACAAAAGATGTAAAGGCTGCAAAGTATGTTACTTGCAACACCACAACACAAGTATCAGCATGCAAGCCCTCTGCCCTAAAGCGAAGAAGCAGATAGCAACAAGGCTACAGATTGCATTGTGTTTCCAGTTAGACCACTAGAAAAACAAGACTAGAGCTAGAGAGGTACCTAAAGCAAAGAAACAAGGACAGCTGGGAGCAACCTCACCCAAGATTTACAAAGGATGGAACAAACAAGATCCTGAGATGAAAGTTGCCACTGTTGTGACAGTTGACTCCTAGAAGGTATAAAAGACCATCCAAAAAGCAATTTGCCATTCAAGAGAAATGAAGAAGATGTTAATAGTGGCCCCACTTTTCCCCTGCCAGTCACACAGATTATTTTGTCCAGACTACTGGGACTCACAAGTCCTGGAACTTGTGAGCACAGGTGTTATGTGTGAACAGCAGCAACGCACTGTGAAAGCCAGAATTATTTTAAAAATCACTTTCTGTTTTTGCACTAGACTCTGCTATCACTTCCTATATTTTAAAGCATGAAGGAGTCTTTATACACAATTTAAAACTATTTAAATGCTGTTACCAGTGCTACATCCAAGTTAACAGCACAGGAAATTTACAACATTTACAACAACATATTCATAAAGCAATAAAAAACTACACAAATCTTTGAGACTTGTAAATCTATTCTATGGTATCCATTTAATCAGCAGAATGAGTAAATAATAATTTAAAATGCTTTATTAAAGTTTACTACTGTAAAGGAACATTTAAAACCAAGCAAAGAGGATTTAACTTGTATTTCAAATGGGACATTCAGAAGTCACTTCACCTGTAGAGATCTCTTCCAGTTTCTTTTGCTTCACTGGTTCACATTTTAACCAATCTTCTTTTTTACTCTTGACACCTATAAAGAAATTTTCAAAAATGTTTCTGTGGTTCCTATATCACAATCCTATATCTATTCAGCATTAAATTCTAACACATATAGTACTAGCACACGCAAAAGGAAATTTCCTTTGGGTATAAAAATAACTCCAATAAGGGCTGATATATACAGCTTAAAATTTGGGTTCATCTAAAAATCAAATACAACATTTGACATAAATATGCTTCAGAATGCACCATGTAAAATGTTGAAAAATGAGGTAGCGAAGAAAAGAAGGAAAACTGGATGCTTAAAGCAAAGATGGCAAAGGTTATGGGGAGTATGGGCAGGACGTGTTTGGCCTAAGCTCGCTCTATTCCTCAACATCATGAAAGATCTCTCCCTCCTCTGCCCAGCCAGACTGAGGCACAACCAGGTGAACATTGAATTCAGATCATCTTTGGTAACTACACCAAGGGAATCTACTTTCTACAACCAAGCCAAGCTAACTTCTGCAAGTAGTTCAGAAAACCTTCTCCCAAAGTTACTTGAAATTGCCATGCTCGTAAGTATTCTAATTTCATTCTGTAAGACTTACAGAAAATTGAAGGAAAACTCCCATGTTCTTTTTCAGCTTAAGACACAGCTGTGGTCTGTCAGAGAGCAAGTTAGGATATCTCAGCCTTCAGCTTCTACAGTCCCATGTGTTCACTGTCTAACAGCTTTATGCAACATGAATTTAAAAATGAATTCATAGTTTTAATTACAAATGAATAATCAAGAGAGCATCATACCTTCTACAACGACTTTATCTCTTTCTGGAGAATTCTTTGCAGCTAAGCTTTCTTCATTAGTGTCTGGATTTCTGAACAGTATCTCTGGACATAGCTTGAACTCAAGGACTTCCTGTTTGGATGATTTCTCAACTGTTGAGACAGACACATCTTTTTTTGAGTCACTGCTTTGTGACACTTTGGTAGTTCTATGCCAGACGGGCCTGACAGGTGATGTCTCTAATTTTGTCAGATAGATGCGCTCCTGCGCTGTACGTTTAAATCCCACTCTATTCAGGTAGTGTTTTTTGGGTTCTTTTTGAAGATGCAGCTTTAGTCTGTTATTTCTTCTGTTTAGGTATAGGAGATTTTTGTCAGGAAACATTTTCTCAGAGCACTTGTCTTTGTTTTGACCATCAAGATGTCTTTCTTTGCTAGAAAAGTAGTTTTTAGACATGCTAGAAGATCGAGCCCTTTTCCTCTGCATTTTAAGCACAGAGCAATCTGCTAAGGAACTCCTTGGTTTCCAACCATTTTCTCCATTCAGTTTTTTAGCTTTGTCAGCATTTAGCATGCTATTGTGTACAAGCTGCTTAGAACTCTTTGCTTCAGATTGTTTCAGCCTTTCCTCTTCTAGTTTTGCTTTCTTAAGTTCTCTCCCAACCATATTTTCCTTCATCTTCCGTTTGAATGTCTGCTCCTGCAAAGGATGAACTTTCACAGATTTATGCTGAGAATATTTTGTGTGTCTTGATTTGAAGTCTACAGTGCTACTGTCTGAGAATTTTACAGCATCAACTCGGTAACTACTCAATTTTTTATGTTTTATTTCTGCTGGTAATTTTGCTTGCTCTTTGACACTAATTTCTATGTCTTTCCTAAGCATCTCTTTTTGTTTCCTACAGTTTTGTTCTTCAGCTGAGTTCTCTTCACAGGTTTTAATTTTTTGCCCTTGACTGGCTTCAGAGTGCTTAATTTCAACAGTTTCTGACTTCACAGATTGGTCAATGCCCATTTTGGATTTCATGGTCAAACCTGGTTTGGTTGTATCTTTCGAAAGGGACTCAGTTTTGAAAACTCTCTCCTTCTTTATGGACAACATTGCCATGCTGTCTGCATATGTATCATCAGTTTTCTCTGATAACTCTTGGGAGGCTGTCTGGTGCCCTTTTTTGTCTGAATAAAATTCTTTACTTGACACTTGGGTTCCTTTGTCAATTTGCAGATGTTCCTTCCAACTACTGCTTTTGTGTTTATCAGCATCCTGGTTTTCAAAGGGATTAACTGGTCCAATCTTTTCCGGTTGTGTTGTAGGCAGTTTGTGTTCATCATCCACCTTCAGCCTAGGTTTTTTGTTCATTGCAGAACTGTATTTGCAAATATCTTTATTTTTGCTAATACTGTCTGGGGTTTTTTCAGAAATTGTCAGGTCTCCCACTGCGCTTTTTTTTTTTTCCAAGGCATCAGATTGACTGTTGTTTTCTTCTGTCTCTGCAGAGTCAGTATTTTCAGCTTTTGGAAGCTGACAATCATTTTTCTCTGAACCAGATGTTTCTAATTGAGGGGGGCAATGCGGTGTTTTATATGCTACAGATACATCACCCGTTAAAGAGCAGTCTTCACTTTTTTCACTGGGGTTAGAAGTTTCTTGTGGGCTTTTTTCCTTCTCACATAGATTCTGACTAGGCTGGACACTGCCTTTAAGATTCTCCTTGTCAGCTGAAGCCTTTTCTGACTGTTGACTCACTTCTCTCTTGCTGTCACTAGAGGGACACTGGTTGTGTCCAGGAGACGGTTCTTGAACCGGATCAGAACTTAACACTGCAATTTTAGTCTGATTTACTGGGTCCTTTAAGCGAGAATTCTTGTCACAAATTTTAACCTCTTTTTGAGACTGATTCTCTGTCCCTTGAGCCACAGGATGATTCTGTGCTGCTTCTTTTGTTAGCATATCAGCACCTTCAATGCCATATGGAAACTCTTTCACTAGAGCCAACAGCTGATCTTTCAGATACCTACTAGGTTCTGTTCCAAAAAAGTTCACTTCCTTTTCTGTGCTATTTTTACTGGGCATGGAATTTTGTTTACTGTGGTCTCCTGGAACAGCAGGTGCATTTGTTTTAGCAGTTATGCTGAGAGAGGAATCTAGTGCATTTTGAGCTAACTTCTGGGTCATATTAGCAAGACTTGCTAAGTAATTTTCAGGATGCTTGAAAGATGCCTTGAATGATGTGTTTTGTTCAGAGGTAGAAACTGCTTTAGGAGGATTGCCACTGCCTTCCTTCTCCAAATGGCTTGATGAGTCTTCCAACATCTTTAGCAGCAAGCTTTCTCTTTGGGAAGTGTTGTTGCTCGGCTCAGTTTTATGTAAGTCTGAATGTTGCTCCTTTTGTCTTGCACCAGATGCATTTCCTTCTGATGCATGTGTTTCATAGACTGACTTGAACATGCCTGCTATTTGTGGATTATAAAACATATGACCTTCAACTAGAGAGCATACACTAGAAATACAAAACATGTCATTTTCCAGCACAGCTGTGGATGTACCTCCTGCATCTAACATAGCTTGCTTGTCTTCATGGTCTCTTATACCTTCTTGAGAGATTTGACTACAAACATTTGTGCCTGATTTAGGAAGAATAGCCTTGTTTTGTAGTCCAAGCGCAGATTGACTAACTTTCCTTTGGTTTTCATCACCTAATTTGATCTGTTGCAAATCTGAGTCCACTTTTTGTTCCAGAACACAATCACTGGGTGATGACCAAGCATTTTCTATTGTTCCTTCGGCAGTATTTGCCACAGTTACACCATTTTTCCCCTCTTCTTGCAAGCTATATGCGCTCCCCAAGTTGATGGCTGGAGAGGTTTTACCTTCAGGTGTTGGGATCTCACCTGCCTGCTCACTTAGTGGTCTTTGTTCACAAAGTACTAAAGGAGAGACAACTGCAACTTGAGGTTCAAAATTTTTTATCAATGTATCAAGTTTTTGTACTACAGAGGTAGTTGTTACAGGCAAAACAGCCTCGTCCATGTTAGCCAGAACATTTTTTATTTCTGTCTTCTTTGTGTTTTGGTTGGAGGGCGAAACCTGATTTGCTGTGGGGCTTTCATTCGACTGTTTATTTTGCACACTTACAGATTCTGAAGGAAACTTCTCCCACAAGCGCAGGCATGCAGCCAGCTCTTCCATAGAGTAACTACAATTGCTCTGGTTACAGAATGCATTTTCAGCAAATGGCGCTTTTTTCTGAGCTACCTCAGCCTGCAATTTAGCATCACCAGATGCAGTTGTTTCTGATGTGGAAGAGTCTGTGTGAGCTACAGATGCCTGCTCACCTTCCATACTTTCTACATTCTTCTCACTAGTGTTTTTTAGCATGCTTTCACCCGAGACAGATGTATTGAGCAGTGGTTTTTCACTACGCAGGAGATTTGTCAGTATTTTATCAGCGGTCGCACCAGCTGTCTTCTCTTTCAGCGCATTTGTGCTGCTCAATACAAACTGAAGAAATGATGAGTTCTCTGGGCCAATTTGCATACTCTTTGATGGAGTCTTGACAGAGCTCCCTGCTTGAGTAAAACATGAAGCGTTGTTCGTGGAAGTCACAGTTCCCTGAGAAGAGGCCAAAGCATGCACATCCCTTTGTTCCAAGGTGCACTCAGGATTATTAAACTGAGCTGGGACTTTGCTCTGAGAGGGAACAGGAGTGAAGCTTGATGAAAGGCTTCCCTGCTCCACCTGAGGGTTACTTTGAGTCACCTCCAATCTTCTGTTATCAACACTGGCCAGGGTTTTGTCCCTTCTTTCTTCATGTGAAACTGTGAATGTGGGCCTCTCTGTCCTCACTGCTTCAGATGGGGAAAGTGGTACATTCTGTTTGGGCACATATGGAAGACAATTGGCAGGAGAACAGGGATAATTAGGAGGAGGAGGAAGAGGAGGAGGAATATTCTTTTTGGCATGATAGATTCTTTTTTTATAATTATGAACTGTTTCCATCAGGACAACCCTTTTTTTAAGACTGTTCAGCTTTTCAGCTTCCCACGCTAGTCTCTCCTTTGTAATTTTTATTCCACGTGTTGCTGTCACTGAAGAAATCTGAGCATTAACAGGCCCATTCATCAAACTACTAGTCTGGCTCTCTGGAACTGAAGCAGGATCACAGAGTGGCTGTGAAGAAAGAGCTTCTATTTCTTTCACAACATCAAGCAGTTCTTTGGGAATGCCAGGGGATGTCATAGAGCTTTCATTAAAAGACCGATTTGCTGTCACACTTCCACTTGGATTATAGACATTTCTGACTGATTGACTGACTTCTCCAGATTGCTGCTGCAGACAGTGTTGCTGACCACTGTTAAATCCAGGAGCATTTTTTGGATCCAGTGGGCACCTCTGCTGGTTAATGTTGTATCCATTAAGTACATTTTGCACTTCCTGTGGTACGCTCATTGAAGATTGTGCTGCAGGTCTTGAAACACAGTTGGCAGGCAACAAAGATGGTGCAGAACATCCTCTAGGAGCTTCTGATGCCATCTGACTCTGCTGAAATTGTGGCAGCTGTACATTTGTCCCAGTATTTTGATTCATTGAATAGGAAACTTTACCCTGTTGAGTATTGGAATTAAATATTTGGGGTTGGACATGTTGCCCAGGAGTACCAAGAGGAAAAGAATTATTCTGGGGATGAATGCCACCTTGATGTAGTGTTGTAAGTCTCAGAGAATTATGCTGCTGCATTTCTGGCTGCATGGTGTAAGCATTGGTACTGGCATACTGAGGCTCCCCGAGCACGTTCCTTACATTATTCCCTGCGTTCATTTGAGAGGACAGAGGGGGTAAATTTCTGCAGGGATAACTGTAGGGGTTAGAGACTGGCCAAGAAGTCGGAGTCATCTCTGGCCGCAAAGCTGAATTCTGAATGGGAGGTTTTAGAGCTGTTATGTGCATCTGTTGATGTCGTTTAACTGAGTATTTTGACATAAAAAAATTATTACCAGTTACAGATGCTCCTGGTGAAGTTTGATCCGAAGCTTTGAATCCTTCAGCATTTACAGCGGGGAAGGCAGGATTGATAGTTGGCACATACATTATCTGGTTATTTTCAGCATAAGTGCATGCATTTTTAGAGGAATTGGCATTTGTCTGAGGAAAGGCATGTCCATTAGGAAGTAACTGAGTGAAACATGCTCCTTCACTTTGCAAGTTTGTATTTGCATCAGCATTCTGGACTGGCCTTGAATTCCAGTCCATCTTTTCTTGTTTTCTTTTTCTTCAGGCAAAACCAAAAATGCTAAAAAAAAGGTAACAATAATTACAACCTTTTGATCAACCTATTCACTTACTAAGAAGTGATTTAGAATGCATCACAAACAGAACTGCTGAATCTAAATTGCTGGGTAGGAGAGCAATCCCGTTAGCACAACTCATGGACATCAATGCTGTCAATGTCAAGTTCCATAAATTGTTTCCCAGAATACAATTAAAGCATGAAAAGAGAAGCAACTAACAACTCAATTGACTATCTGATGACTAAAAAAACCTTCACATTATTCTGTGAATTCTATTATCATTCAACCTTTTAATTTAACAATAGATTGCTGCATTTACTTTCTTCATCCAAAAACAATGGGAAAAAACCCAAGGTATGTGTATAACATGACACAATAAACAATACTTGAGAGCTGAACATAAGAAACACCTATAGAATAAAATACAGGTCAGGGTTTTCAGACAATAAGACTCAACTTCAACTATACCTTCAAATACAACAAAATAAATGGAGAAATTAATTTGGGTTTAGTAAAAATCTCTCATAATAATGCAGACCACTAGTTTAATTTTGAGAAATATGACTGTGCTTCTAGTGAGCTACAAGCAAAGTACCTGTAATTCTGTTGGCAGCATTAACTTAATCAGCTGGCAGAAGGCATGAAGCATAGAGATGGCAGCAATACTTCTGCTACTGCAGTATTTTCACCTAGAGGAGGTGACAGTCACGTATCTCTAAGTCCTCATGTGTTATATTCCAGAATGCACAGGGATTACCAACAAACCCAAATGGGTGAGCATGTTACTCTGTAAAGTTGTTAGAGACAGTGCCTTCAAAGCCAAACACTATTTCAGCCTCAAAAAATGCACAAAAAAGCACAAAAAACCCCATGACAACCTACAAGAATGAATGCTTGTCTGCATCTCGACAAGCTCCTCTCAGTATGATCAAACCCAGCTAGGACAGAACAAACACCTTGCTTTTGCTTTATGCTGGGTGTTCATTTCTCAACAGAATGTGTTATAAATAACTATGTAGTTGTTAGCTTTCACTAATATGTATTGGCTTTTGCAAATTATTATTAATCACAACAATTTTAATACAGTAGAGTTTGTAATCACTTTTAACTGCTTTAATATAGTATAATTTGTCAGCTTTTGTGGCCAATGCCCTGGCCCAGTGTAGCTTACATATTAGCGTGATAAACGTGTATTATAGTTTAGGCTTTCACAAAACATTAAAAGAGACTATCTAATATTAAAGTAGCAAATACCTTTATTTGTGTAACTAGCTGACAATGGTGAGAATAACCCAGGTAATTTTGTGAAATAGATAATGATTTAATATACTTGTAAGTATCTTTTTTGTATGATATGATAACATTGAAAAGAACCAGGAAAATAAACATCAAAAGAAAGAATGCAAAGAGGAATTTACCACTGATCCTCCAGTTACCAAGAACTGTCAAACCACAGAACAGAGGCCTCGTGAAGAAATAAAATACATAAATTTCATCTGCAGTATGGCAAGTACTTTAAGAAGACAAGTCAAAGGTTGAATCAAGCACAAGAATTCCCAGAACATGTGAATTCAAATTAATGTTTGAATATGTATAATATTCATGAATATGCATTTGACCAATGTAATGAAAAAGTTTATCAGAAAATTGTTTTAAGCTAACTGACGTGCCTCTGGCAGTTGCCAAGCACCCAGTGCGCTGTTTACTGTCCCTTTGATCCCTTATTAAACTTTTAAAAATTTAAAGAGTGGGCCTTGTTTCTCACAGAATGTTTCATACCATTTCTCCCAGATCACCCAAAGGCTCCTGACTTTCCTTCATGGGCTCTTTTAGATTTTAAGACTCTTCTGATTTCAAATTTGAGAATGAGAAGTATCACTCATATCTAGGCCTATAAAAAAATAAAAGACCCAGTGTTATAATTTTCCAGGTGTTCTTTTCAAGATTCAAAGACAGCTCTAGCTTTCTTCACTCTTTTACTTTCTTTGCTCTCATAAGACAACAATAACAAAAGAAGACCGTAAAACGAAGTGGCTTATGAAATGCGTAAAAAACATCAACATCAGTGTCCAGGCAATACTTACAGTGATGCAGGAATCTTAATGGAGAAAACAGGCTTTTGCATCCAAGGTAAAGCTTTCAGGCTGCTAATGTTACACTGGGTATTTCCTGAAAAATGATTGGGGATAAAACAATCACATCCTTGAATTAGACAAATGCTGAGGAAACTTAAGACATTTACATTTTCTGGGAACATAACTGTGAAAGAGGCAAATGAGACTAAGATGCCAACCTTGTAAAAAAAGATGTTACTGTAAAATCCTTCCTAGAGGAGAAACTTTGACTACATGCAACACACAACTTCACCGAAGGTAAAATCCAACTATCATCACCATCAAGACCAAAAAAAATTTAGGAACCCCTTGTTGCAACCAAGCTGGGGACAAGTGAAGCATGGATGGCAAGGACAAAATACCTTTAACTGATTTAGTTAAAAGCAGATTTTTATTTCAGCGCTAGGTTCACATGGGATCACTCCCAAAGGTGTGAGCAACCCTCTACAGCTTCAGCTTTCTATATATTCATAGAAGTCATGCATATTCCAAAACACCTATACATATTCACTGCCTGTCTCCGCCCATTCCCCACGTGGTATTAAAATTGCCTACATACTCATTACGGCTGCATAGTCCTCCTCCTTTTTTGGGTCGGTGGAGGGCAGAGGGAGGAAGTAAGGAATGTCTCCCTTGCTTACTAAATTTTTCACCTCTGTCCCATTCCTATGACTGCTTGACCTGCTGATGTCTTCGTTCTGGTCTTCATTAGTTTCAGTATCAAAATTTATAATGTATGGGTCTCTCTTGGCTGGCTCTGAGTGTTATCCAATGTATATCGATTTCGCTTAAATGTTTCCATATGTGCATTGGCCCCACTTTTACTGGCTCTGAATGTTATCATAATGTAACCATTAATCTTGGCCAATTTCTAATTGTTCTACTACATTCCTAACTCCTAGCTTCTAAGCTCTCTAAAAAAATCCCATACTTTGTTTCCTAAGCATCTATTTCTTTAAGCTTAACAGAATACCATGGTTCACAAGGGGAGGGATTCATTGCAATGTTAAACTCTATAACCTGGCCCAAAAGGACCAGGGGTGGAGATTGCAATGGATATGCCTTGAAATTCTGTAAGCCATGATTCATGTGTTACAGGAATTACTGTAAGAGGAACCACACATGACCATTCCCAAGAATCAACTGTTGTTTTGTGAAAAACTTTTATCCCTAAAGCTGTTGGTCTGGTGTTTGTTACTATCTTCCAAATCTAAATCACCAGACTGCATCAAGTCCCTCCACTCCAGTATCAACAGAGGGATGCAATACATGGCATCACGACTGGCCTGAGTCTTGCAGCAGGTGCCTGAACTGATTGGTTTGGGGCCTTGTCCTGCCTCTGGATACCAGATGCTCTCACACTGTTCCCTTCTTTGAATCAAAAAATCAGAAAGATAAAAGCGTGAAGGGAAAGTTACCCTGCCTATTTGTTAGGTCATGGTCTTAGAACTGCTGAGCGCTATCTAAATGCAGCTGAAGTCAAAGTTATTTCCCTACTAACAGAAGTGCCTGAAGCCCAGCAGGACACTTAGGCTGGAACAGATTCCACAACTCTTGCTACTGCGTTAAAAGCCTTGAGGTGACTGTAGAGAAATCAGAGGGCTGGCCATAGGGTCCCTGCAAAGGCACTATCTGCCCAGGAAAAGCTTTTAGGAAGCTGCCTAAAAGTGAGTTTCTGAAACAAAAATTGGTCAAGAAAACCAGAACAGAAATACTTGGTCGAATTTGATTTCAGACAATCATATATCAAATTCCTACCTCCTTTAAGCCCAACTGGGCTTACAAATTAGATCAACTATTAAACTGAGTATGGTGCCAATGGAGGCACTGTAACTGTGGGTCTGAGTGCTTTTTCACAGGCAAAAACCCAAGCGGTATCAGGTGAGCACTCTCACAAATCTGTTACTGTGTGCTATTTAACCTGAATTGCAAATATGTTGCAGGACAGGCGGATACCCCCTGAATTTAAGAATCAGAAGCCTGGGCCCTCCTGTAGGGTCTGGAATCCAGCTACAAACTCCATTGGAAAACACAACTATATTTCTGGTATCACTAACATATACTCAAAGATAAAGGCCTTGAGATGACCACGGTCCAATGGCTATTTCCTGGAGTGTTGGAGACCAGATAGAAATCTCCCAGGACCCCATGCACACAGGCTCAGAGGCAGAAAGGAATGCAGGGCTTGGTTTGAAAGCCTCGGAGAAACTGAGATACATAAAGTCACACAGACATGAAGTGGGAATGTAAGTTTTCGTTTTAGGTAAGTAAAAAATATGCCCTAAGTGCCTTAAGCAAATAAGAGACTGT
The DNA here is from genome assembly GCA_008694505.1 of Cyanoderma ruficeps. Classification (NCBI taxonomy): domain Eukaryota; kingdom Metazoa; phylum Chordata; class Aves; order Passeriformes; family Timaliidae; genus Cyanoderma; species Cyanoderma ruficeps. Next base: position 7,014,683 of record VZDJ01000426.1, read on the forward strand.
ATTAGTTAATAGAAAAGCCCTAAAGTCCAGTTTAAAGTTCAGTAGCATTACCTTTTACAAAGTTAACTAGGTCCTAGACATAACACAGACCTAACATAGCATTACTAACATTTCTAGACAGAATAGATAGGCTATAGGTGTAGGCCTTGTGTAAGAAATGAGGACCATTGTCCCACTACTGTGTTAGACCAAGATAGGTGCAAAAAGACAGTAAGAGCATCGTGTTTGGAGCTGATTGGATGATTTATGAATATAATGCATTGTATCAGGGATGCTGTTGCTGCTGCTGCTTCTGCTTGGGACATGGGGACTCTATGCTAGAAGGCCTTTTGCATGATGGCAAGGACTATAACACTCCACCTTCATGAGACGGATCTAGCCATGTAATAAACTACTTTACACCATGCAGCAGCCTCTCTTGTTCCTCGGTTGGCCCGCCAAACTTGACACTGGAGCAATCCCACAAATTTGGGATTAAACACAAGTAGGCTGGTTATCAATCATTCTTTAGATGTAGCCCTTGTGTGCCAGGTAAAGTCCTATGAGTTTGTCTTCCACCTGAGGCCCAGCAGCACCCACTAGTTAGAGTCCTAGCCCACTCAGAGCCCACTAACATCAGCAGGCACAGTGCCCAGCACCACACAGTCCCAGCTATTTTCTGCTATGCTCGTTCTATCATCTTGCTTCCTCTGTCAGGATGCAGCCACAGTTACCACTAAAGCCCTTGTGTCATGGCAGTTAAAAATCCCCCTAAACCTGCGCTAAAGGGTCATGATCCAAGGAATCTCGAAAGCCTGTTTAGCTCCAGGAATTCCAACCAGACAGTCCACAGAGCCCCGACACTTGTTTTACTGGCTTTTGCCAACAAGCCTCCATGCTCCACCTTTTCCCACCAGGGCTTGAGCAAGGGCCCTAGTGCCCCTCCCATCACTTCATCAACTGGAAACCTCCCAGCCCTTGGTTACGCAGACTTATCAGACATACAGTGAGCACCCCAGACAGAACCTCATTATCATTCTCAAGTGGCATGGAGGGCACACCTTACAGAGACTTCCCATTTGGAGGTAGATGCCACCATCAATGGCATCATCATCTGTGTGTCCTCATGGGCAGTCAAAATCCTGCCTTCAGTTGATCACAATGGAGGGGACCACTTCTCTCACACTCTGCAGTAGTCCACAGGTTCCAGGAGCCCCTTCAGCCCTCCCCAAGGTCAGCCAAGAGTGACTTCCCTAAGAGCCAACCAGTCTGAGGATCTGTTTTTGAGAGGTTCTAACCTCTGCTGTGGAGTAACTCCTACACAACTCTGGTCAGGTCTGCACAGCAGCAGTTTACCACTGCATGCAGCTGCAGAGCTATGCACCACAAAAGAGCAGCCAAGTAACCGCCTCTGCTGAGTTGAACCTTGCCCAGCTGGGACAGTGACAGAGCTTCTATTTATATACTTCTGTATTACATGCCTTCTTTTTCACAGGACTACAGGTATATGTCAGATGAGCATGATGCAGCAAGCTACCAGAAAGAATGGTAACACACAGATTACTTCAGGTAAGCCCCAGACAGTATATCCTTTTACAAGTATTTCCCTCCAATAATTTGGCCATTCTTACTCAGTGAGGCTATTAGACAATGCTGCAGTTATTTCTAACTAGAAAGGCCTATAAAGGCCTACAAGGCATTAGCTTTTTTACTTCCATAGACAGAACCACTCATAGACCGACCTTCCAAGACGCTGCAGGGAAGGTACAATCTGCTGGTACTTCTGAATCAAACTCCGCCTACTTTGGGAACTCTGAGAAACACCTCCCCTACCTCCAGTGACCCATGCTGTAAACACCCTGTGATCCTGCAAGCCCCAAAATTCATCATGTCTCTTCTCAGAGAACTGAAAAAACAGTGAGCATTCACTTGCACCCACCCCCACTTTTAACAGCCTTAATCAGTCAGCTCACAAGTCCAGTGGCTCCTGGCATCTGACCAGGGCTACTGGAGCAGGACATTCTGCCTCCATGGGGCTCAAGGAGCTCGAACAATACCCTGATTGTAAAAGTTATCAGCAATGGATGGAGAAGAGGGATCATGCTGCACTTAGTGTAGAACAATGCTGAGACTAGCCTGGTTCAATAATTCCGAAGTTGAACATTGTGAGGATGTGAGGAACAAAGTTTCCTGGCAGAAACTGGCACAGGTGAGGATGTAACCAAGTTCCTGATAAAGCAACCAAGAAGTGACAGTATTGGTAATTTACCTGACACTGCTGAGCTAAAGGCTACTGAGCTGAAACAGTTGGCCCAGAAACATCTGACTGACAGTCCATCACTATAAAAACCCAGTCCAAATTTTTAACAGCAGGGACTTGTTACAAATACATAACTAAAGGTCTGGCATGGGGTGCTCCAATAGCCTATTAACTGTAAGTCCAGTTGCATTAAAAAGAACCAGCCAGGTTTACAAATACTATGGTTTATTAAATGCAACATACATGGCTCTTTTGGAGTGCCAGCAGTATCTGCATAAACTGCAGGACAGCTAAATATAGCCCTAACAATACCACAGCAATCACAAGCTCACTTTCTCATGTCAAAATACTCAGCACAGCCAAGGACACAAGTCTGACAAAAAGGCGCCCCTTCTGCAGAGGACGAGGAATTTTCATATCAAATCCTCATCCCCCAGTTAAACACAAAATCAGGGTCCTTTTATACCTTCTTAGCCATTATTGTGCAAAATGCTGCGGGTGGTCAAATTTTCTGTTCTTAGTGGTTGTGTCACATGCAGTACCTCTTGGTAGCAGGTATACCTGGTAGCAGCTGTACAAAACATTTCCTGGTATTGAGACTGCACTGCTCCTTTCCCACCCATTCCTACCCAATGCCATGGCAACAAAAACCTCCATCAGGTATCCATGTCTCCTCTGATTACTGATGCTCTGATGTGTGGGCCCCATCTCATATTGAGCTTTGCTATCCTCTTCACTGTTTTATGCTTCTGACACTCTTAACATATCCCCTTCTATAAGTGTGTGGAGATTCCCCTCCTGTGAGTGGGGACATCCCCAAGGTTATTTCCCAAGGTTGATTTAAATAGATATGCCCAGAGACCTTGGTACAACTGAGCAATATCAACCCCTACTTGATTATTTTGCCAGCTTTAAAATTGTCACTGTAATTATAGTTAACTACCTATACTGTGTAGTACCTAATTCTGATTAAGGTCTTTTAGTCTAACTGGTGTTATGACCAATATTATCATCAGTAGTAAGACCATAAAAATAAGTAATTTTTTTCATATTGCTTTGCCTTCCTTTATCCTGTGGGATGAAGTTGTATAAAGATTCAACTACACGTGGAATTCTTTAGACATAAACCTTTGACTAAATCTGGAGCTAGAACTGGATCCCATCACACCCAGACTCCTCTCTGAGGAGGAGTGTAGAAAGCAATGGGATCCTTTCTGCACCCTGTGACTTAACAGGAGGGTACACATGATAAACCTTGTGTAGAGCTTCTACTTTGCCTGTTACAGCTACCTAGGCATTAATTTTGTCCCCTCTCTGCCTCATACCTCTGAAAAAGCTGCCAAAACAATCAATGCTATTTACCTTTCCTCTTATCTATGCAGTCAGTTTGCACATTAAAGACATTCCTCCAGTGTCCCAATCGCTAAGCCTATCAAGCTCACTGTGTTGTACTTGGAATGCCATTAATTATACCTTTACTCATTTACCTCCAGGCTATGGCTATAGTTCTGCCATTCATGCTAAGGTAGCTCATTTCTCCCACTCCTGATGTCTCTCATCACCACCATCTTGCTGAATTTCCTAGTACATGAAGATAGGAATCTTACACAAGATATGATTCCAAATTTCAGCCCTCAAAGAACACCAGGAACTTGTTATCTCCCTGGTACAAACCAGAATCCTGCCCAGAATATAAAGTGTGGGCGTTATTTTTAAAGGAATCTTTTTGCATGCCAGTACCAAAGGTATTTCTGAAACTGTCTTGCAGTCTGTTTTCTTAACCCAGCCTAGCCCCTCCTCCAAATGCAAATATTGAGTCTCCTAGGTTCTAAACTTTTGTCATGAAAGGCCCAGGTTTTAGTCAGCTGGGCTACTCTTGTAACAATGTGTCATTTTCAGAGTGTGGCTACAGCCTAATAGATCTCAGTCAGCCTCTCCAGAGGAGAAACTGTTTGAGAAGAATTCAGGCAGCAATCATCTCTATTCCTTGCTCTGCACACACTGCACCTGGGACTGGAATATGAGCCACAAACACTTCCAACTCTTCTCCTAGAAGTATTCAACGATATCAGTACCCATTTGTGCAATGGTATATAATATGATTAATTATAATTATTAAATTAATCAACTCATCAAATGACTGTACCCTTACCACTTATGTGCAATACAACACACACTGATGACAGAGGCAAGACACAACTGTACTACCACTCCTTGAGTCAATAAAGTGGATTGACCGTAGTCACAGGGATGAGCTCAACTCCTTGACCAAGTTTGGCTCAGGCTCAAAAGGAATTCAGGCCTAGGCCATGACCAGGTCAAGGACTTTTCTAGTTCCAACCTATTCTTTGAAAACCCACATAGGAACAGGGTGACACAAAGAGCTTTGATGCATAAGAGCTGGGAACACCAGTCAAGCGAATAAGACATTAATAAGAGGTAGTTCTTCCAGGATTAATTCGTAAGGAACAAACGAAGTTGTGGGTGCAAGGAATTTTATCCCTACCTTTTCCATGGCATTTAACTTGACTATGAGCCAACCACTGTATTCCACAAATATGAAAGCCCAGCTGACCCTTCTTTTGATCTCTCCCAGCTGCATAGTTGTAAGCTCTCCTTGAATTGGGTCACCTCCAAGATTCTTCTTGAGGCTGAAACACCCTTTATCAACTGCAGATCTTTGGTGATTGGTATCATGCATAACTTTGTATCATAGGGCATTAAGATAATGTATTAATACTTTTGAATTAGCACTGTTATTGTACCTGTACAGCAAGATTAAACCTTGCCAGGGCACTTCCTGAAGCCTTTTACATCATTTCACTTCAATAAAACCACTTTTCCAGCTACCTGTGCCAGTGGTTCCCTAAGTGGTCTAAATCTCCTCTGCAACAAGTGTAACTGAGGCGCTCACAATAGCTCTAAAATATTCTTATTCATTGTTTAAAGCTACCTTTAATAGAGTCAAAACTCTATAAACATAGACATTTCAATGCCAGCCACTGTGATCACAGCAATTTCATACCTCTGCAGAATGTAGTTCAGCAAACAGAAGATTCTAAGAATCAAAAGGACCAAAGTTCAGCTGCAGGCCAGCAAAACTTTGCTCTTCTGTTCCTGCTTCTGGACTTGTAGTGGCATGTCTCATTTAACCTAAAGTATTTAAATCTCATTCAGCACGTCTGACTTATGGTGTTACAGAAAAACAGCCTGAATCAACTAAAGGTACCCAAAGAAAAGAGTACATAAACATCCATAATTCTTATTTTCCTCTCTTTATAACTGTATTTTAAATGTCACAACAGCACCAGCACACAGGAGTTTTCTTGTCCCAAAATTCTTAGCAGGTACATAGGAGATAATTTGTTGGAAATCACCTTAATCTCAGATTGCCAATCAATCACAGAGTATTTACAGTAAATTTAAGCATATGAAGACTAGTAGTCACTTCCCTTTGCAGATTCCCATTCCACCATTTCCAACAGTGTATTTCCCCCCTTTTACCTACCGGCTTCTGACAAATCCCGATAGGATTCACCCAGTGATCTTTAAAGAGCTGCTGATGTCATCACAAAGTCTCTCTTGATGGTATTTCAGTGATCTTGGGAATCCTCAGAAGTCCCAGCTGACGGGAGGCTGGCGAACGTTGTCCCAATTTTCAAGAAGGGTAAGAAGGAAGACCCTGGAAAGTAGAGGCCTGTCAGTGTCACTTCAGTGTCTGGTAAAATCACAGAGAACATTTTTCTGGAAGGTATTGAATAACACTTGGAGGACAACAGTCATCAGTCACAGCCAGCGTGGCTTCATGAGAGGAAAGCAAGCTTGTCACACCTGATTTCCTTCTACAACAGGGTAATCCACTTGGTTGATCTAGGAAAGCCAGTACATGAATCTTTTTGGACATCAGTAAAATGTTCTGATGGTTATGTTTTACTCCTGTAGCCTTCACGTTGCATCAGGTTCTCCTTCCCAGACTTCCTTTTTGTTTTTAGCATTGTCTCCTCCAAACATCGAGACTCTTAATATCTTTTTATTCAGCGTTATCTGACACTGAATAAATGGTATTTCTGTTTGTTAATGATGCTTTTTCTTTGGAGATAAAGTGAACACACTTCCCTCTCAAAGGCTTTTAAAGTTGAGGTGCTCAGGTGGAGCTTGCCTATGGCATGCCTTTTGGCTCCACTGACAACAGTAGCACCTCGAGAAGCTGCATTTCCCAATCAAAAAGTATTTCAGAGTGAATTTTGCAGCACATGTCTGCAGCCAGAGAAGCAGAGCAGTCCGGCTCCAACTCCATGTGTGTGGCAGGACATCTGTCTCTACCACAGATGGCTGGTGCATATGGAAGAGATAACCCAGGCAGGGTCAAAGGTTGGGCAGGAGTTTATCTCTGGTGCCAGAAGGGCCGAGACCCCCAGCAAAGAATCAACACCTTGGTCTGGAGAGCAGATGTAGGAAGAGATAAAAAAAAGTAAATATCATTGACCAAAAGACACTGCTCTTTACAACTATAAAAACCACACAAATTATTATGGAGATAGAAACCTCTTACACACTCCCTGGAAACATGTAGAGCAGCTTGTCCTACAAAGCTTGGATGCATCTTTGTAGATACTTTTCTGGAAATTGAGAGGAAAGATTTGATGTATGCCCCATCAACAATTCCATGGTGAGGTACATTGAATCCTAATCTATATTATTTCCTTGCTAGTTCCAATATAGGAACCTTAATCACAGTGTATTGTCTATCTTCTAGTAGTGTCTCTTTGTTTATCCTGTGTGGTAGGAAGTCTGGTTTAAGTCATATGTCTGCTTTCCTTGGTCTATTCAATAAATCATTTATTTTGTAATAGACCTAATCAGCCATTATTAAGAACTTGTGGAACAAGTGTGAGTTTTGGGGTGTTGGCCACCTCAATTAAGTTATTGTCTACTGTCAAAGGTCTGGGGAGAGGCAGGGACTGGTTTAAATTTCCCTCTTTATTTGTAACAGCCCACCAGCAGTGCCCGGGTGTGGCAAGAAGGCACTGAATCACACCTGCCCAGAGGCTTTGCCTTGCTGTCTTCTGCCAAGGAGAAAGCAAAGTCCCTCCACGAGTTCTAGCCCCTGAGAGAGTCCCAGCCACTGAAGGTGCCACCACCAGAGAGATAAAGGGAGAGGAGTGGGACTGCCGCTGTTTTCCCTTTGTCTCCCCCATGGCAGGCACCATCTTGGGGAAGCGATCACTCCACCATTTTGAGTTTCTCTTTTTTCCCCTGGGAGTCTGGGAGATTTCAGCAACTTTCTAAAAAACTGGTGCTCTTGCTGTTATTTTTTGCCTATTGCTATTTTGGGGTTTTTTTTAGTAAACTTTTATTTTTGCACTTATATCTCCTCTACTTGTTTTTCGTTATTGGTGGAAAGGGATTGGTTAAAACTAAGGGGAGGTCACTAATTTTAGAGTGCTCCTCTTAAACTGTCGTAAACCAAGGTTGGCCAAGCAGGACCTGCCTTTCCCTAGCTCATGGTAACTTGGCCTGATTGCTTTGTTGTCCTATAGGTGCCATGGTACGTCATTCAGGATGATCTGCTCCATGACCTTCCTCAGTAGAAAAGACTAACCACTATTACAGCACACTATTTATTAAATTGGCATTTTCCAAACTAGCTTAATAATTGTCAAGAAGAGATTGGTTTTGGTCACCCATACTCATGACCCCTGGGAAAATCCCTTTCACTCAGCCCCAAGGAGTTATACCACAAGAAGCATCCCCACTTAAAGGAAGAATCTCCATGCACACTCCTAGAAGGGGTGTGTTAGAAATCCCTACCATAAGAAAGAGAGCTTGGGCTTTTATAGGATAACATAATTGATTGTCAATCTTACATTGCTAGGCTAGCTCAGAACATAATTAATTTAAAAGGCATGATTAATACTACCACTCATTGGTTCCTTTTATCAGGAAACATCTGTCTCCAACATCCGTACCAGCTCCCATCAGGAAACACCAGTTTTTTCACATCCTCACATTGTTTAATTTTGAGGTGTTTCAGTCAGGTTGATCTCAGCATTCTTCAACACCAAAACCAACATGACCACCCTCCCTCCGTCACTGGTGATTTTTGCAAGCAGAGTGCAGTTCAACATGTTTCACCTCCACTTACACAGAAAGAACATCCTGCTATGCTCACAGGTTTCCAATTTTATGTCAAAAAAATTTGAAATTCAGTTTCAATAAGGATGTTTGATGCAGGACTACAGCTGCAGATTTCTACTTGTCATACTCCATGACGATGACAACAGCGAAATGTTGAAGTACTAAGGCCTGAACAACAGACCTTGGGCCAAAGTTGACCTCTGGATGAACCTTCCAAACAAATGTTATATTTATCTGCTCATTGGCAAAACATGGTTTCAGTATTTAGAACTCGGGCAAGGCCAGACCTAGCCTTGGTTGGGAGTATAGGGACGAAGACAACTCCCCTGGCTCCTCCTTGAGCCCAAGCCAGGCTTTGGAAGAAACCCAGTAGGGGAAAGAAACCAGATGTTCCCATGCTAGAAGTTATAGTAGCTTGTTTATTCAACAGAATAAAAACTGGACCCTCTCACAGCTAAGTAAGAAGCCTCGTTTCCTGTGGGTGGAAACACCTGCAGGATTTCCCAGCTATGAGGAGTGGTTCTCCAGTCCTTCACTGTGACAGTGGCTTCCCCCAGCTGATGCTTATCCTAGTTTACCCTTTTGTAATTCTTTGCAGTTTTGTATTATATTAAATTACACTTATTTGTAAGTTGGTGTCTGTGTCTTTTCCGACCCTGCCCATCAGCAAAACAAATGTAGAAAAACAACAAAACAAGCGTCAATCTCTGAATATGCCTTAAATCTTAGTGAGAATCTGCAGGAGAAAGGGGCATCTGTACAACCAATACAATTGTGCAGAAGATAAATTTATGGTTTACATTAAACTACAGTTATAGATTCTAAGTTGTTTGTTCATACATTCACTCATTATCTCATTGGCCAGGTCCCCTTGTCTACAAGGTAAGCATCCATCCCTTAGGGAATTTGACTGGCTACAGTTTAGAGCTTTCATGGCCTCCTTTATCTTATTTTTGTTGTCTTGGTGCTCTTGTTTCTCAGGCTCTTATTTTTAGCCCTGTTTTCCTCAGTAACTCTGACGAATTCCTGAGGGCTCTAATAACAAAACTGCAGGTGATTTCATGTGATTACTTTCAAAGAGTTTGGCTGGTGCATCAGAATGGCCTGTTGTACAACACGTTACTACAGGAACCCAAAAATTCTGCAGTTGAGAAATTACAATTATGTAAATCCATTTTAAGACTTATTGAGGGGATAGCACAAAAATCAAAAATCAAGAAAAAGGCATTCCATGGCATGTGGGAATGGTCCCAATCCACTGTCCTAGAGCTAATAACTGCACCCAGCAACACTGTCACAAGTGTCAGGGCAACCGTGGTCATAGTCAACGGGTCAAGAATAAAGAAGTCATTCTTCTCATCATGAATGAGCTAATGCAAATAAACACCATTCCACATATCAACAACTGGAAGCACTAGAAACAGTAAAATCGGAATTTCTCATAAGCAGCATCTAAACTGAGCTCCAAGAGGCTATTCTGAAAGATAAAAGCGATTCTTCTGCAAGCACTATGGACATCAGGCATTTGGAGGAGCTACGCTCCACTAGAATTTAAACATTCTAGTTCTCCATGGTACCAAACAGCACACCAACACCAGCAAAAGTGATGCCATTCTTCAGAACAAAATGAAATCTTAAAGGTGGTATTTGATTGCTTGATTGTATCAACCAAGCATTTACTACTTACACGCCTCAGAGAAAAAAAAATGTTCCTTTTGAGCAATAGCTGTAAGCCTGAGAAAGCAATTTTCAAAAGAAAAGATTTGCAGGGAAAAGGCATTAATAATGGACAGGATTCATCAGACAAATTGACATCACCAAGTATTCCGTTCAGAATCCTACAGATAGAAGCTTTTCTAATAATAGCATCAGACTCCTTTATACGGGAATATCCTTGCCTCTGCACAGAAGTTTGTGTATATAACTGAAACACATAACTGTAAGAATTATCTACAGCTCATGGTTTTCCAGTTTTAATTATTACTATGATGGAAGAAGGTCAGCCAAATACAAAGTGGAGTCCAAAGCTGCCTTTTCTTGGATGGAACAACTTTTTTTTAGAAAATACCTACACCCCTACACTTCAACTGCAAATTTCTATTTACCATCACTGTTCTGCCAGTGGACATGGTCAGCACAAAAGACACAAACACCAACTTATTCCTTAAAGTGTAATTTACTATAGTTTAAAACAGCAAAGAATTTTAAAAAGATAAGCTAAGCAATGCATGCAATCACTGCAGAAGACTGCCTGCCTGTAGTAATTAAAGGTACATCATTCAATATTTTATTATCATCCAGATCTGCATTTCAGGTGGGGAGCTCCAGCCACAGCGAATGACTGGAGATCCTCTCCTGGTAACTGGGAAATTCTTCAGGTAAATCCACCCACAGGTGAAGTCTCCATCTTCTTCGCTGTGAGAGGGTCCAGCTTCTATGTTGTTGAATAAACAAGCTTCCATACCTTCTAGTGCAGGAACATCTGGTTTCATTCTTCTCTCAGTTACCACCCAAAGCCTGGCCAGGGCTCAAGAAGCAACCAAGGGTTTGGCTTTGACCATGTATCCCCAAACAAGGCCAGGTATCTGATTTCATGGCCCTGACTGGCCTCTAAACACAGGAAGAAATATATTCTTATCACACTACATGTTTCACTAATGATCTTGCATCTTTCACTAATAAGTGGATACAAATATTATACGTTTGGTTGGGTCATTGAAAGTCAGCTTTAGCTTAGGACCTACTGTTCAGGCCTCAGTACTTCACACACTTCACAGAAGTAAGTGAAATGCAGAGAAACCATGAACACGCTTCAGCCTCTGAGGAATTTCCAAATTCCTTCCAAGTTTCAATGCACATTTAAAGAACTGCCTTACATTCCCAGTAGTTGCAGACATCCCCTTTTAGAAGTATTGTTCCCTAGTCATTCAACGCCTAATAACCACTCATTGGAGAAAAGTTTGCAATCTACGTACAGGATACTGACTGAAGTGCAAATTAAGAAGTAAACTGAATTTTGGTCATTGAAGTCTTTCACAAGCACATACTAGAAGAGCTCTTTGGCATGTCTGCATTTTATGGAGACCATTTATATCAAGCACGAAGTCATAGCAATGACAGGTGACCTACCAGATCACCTGTACCAACAATATCACCAGTGTGTCCGATGTCCTGATTACCAGCAATATATCAAAAGATCCCCTGGCAGATTTTGAATTCCAATTTCCTGTGAAGCACCAGTCTCCTTTCATTAGTGCCCATTAGCAGTTTAAAAAGACAAAGTTAGCATTACCTAATGCTAAAAAAAAATGGGTGTTTTCGCCATTTTTCCTTGCTTTTCTTTTTTTTCCTCCTTTTAAGTCACCAGCAGGCTCCAAGGTTTTTCACAGCCTCTCATAGCTATGCTTAGCAAAGCAGGAGCTCCTCTAGAAATTAAGAGAATTGAATTGCGCCTTCTTGCCTTTCTGCTCCCTTTTTTACTCCTTTTGCTGTCTTCATCCATGCCTTTTAAATTATGGGGTGGGGAGTACTGCTCTCCCTGTGACAATTGCTAGTCTTCAACGCAGAGAAGAAAGGCTCAACATCAAACTAACAGGTTAATTATTACAAGTAAGATCACAAATGCTATCAGAGTCTCACATCTCCAATCCACTGATACACGTCGCTCATGGCTGCAGCAAATAAAACTGAACAAAAAAAAGGCAAACAATTGAGAAAGGCTGATTTGTGTAAATTTTAGAAACATATAAAAATATTCTCCTACCAAAACACCTCAGCCCGCAGAAAACAATCCAAGTCAGCAATATGTTGGCTTCTAAAGAGGGTTTGTTTGAGGGACAACCTCCTGCAAATCAGAGTATTTTACTGATTTAACACTATTTTTTTAAAGATTAGTAGGAAGGGGGAAAGAGAAAAAGCACCTGTGTTTTAAGCAGCAATCAGAACCATAACAGCAAAAATAAAACTTCTAAAAATCTGGCAGACCAATGAAATGAAGAAAGTTTTAGCTTTTATGTAGAAGGAAACCAAAATACCCCACAACAGAATTGATATAAAGCATACTGTAATTTTTTTTTTTAATCTTCTGCCAAAACATCAGACAATATATGATTTCCTGGGGAAAAAATACTGCTCAAGCCTAAACTACAAAGAGGGCTGGATTCTTGAACTCACTGCAGTGAGCCACACAAACATGGAACTAATGATTCCTGCTAAACATCTTGGGAACTACCGTAATAAGATTTTCAAGACTTTGCACCGTGAGACTCAGGGGAACTTTTATACTGGCACAGGCATGAAGAGTAAATTATTTAATTTTGCAGACAGTAATATAAAAGTAATCATTATCACAAGTCTGTTTTCTTTGCCAGGAATATCTATCTGAATGTTCTGGAACATCAGTTGGCTAGTTCAAGGGAACAGGGTGATAAGAGTTAGGAGTTTTTGATGTTTGTAACAAGATTTACTCCCCATCATTCTCAAATGAATATTTTCTCAGGAGAAAATATTTACCAGGAGTCACGATGAGCTGAGTTTGTTTTATTCTATTTTTAAGTCCTCCCAGGAGGCTAGTTAAGAGCAGAGAAATGCCCCAAAGTTACCACGGAGCTCCTAGAAAGAGTTGAGTCAACCTCCCAACAACTTCTAGGAAAACAACTGCCGGCATTCCTATGGGCTTCTGAAACACAACCAGTGCTCCAGTGGAAAATCTACTCATGTTCAACCTGATGCCTCAGGTTTTCATTGATGCCACGGACATAGAAAGCACATCTCCCAAAGCACAGGAAGAAAGTTGCTCTGCATTGATGGGGTACTTGCACTTTTTTCTCACATTTCCATCTGCCTCTGCAGATGGAATAAGCAAGTTAATTCTATCAGCTACACTACTCAGACAACGCAAAGCAAAAAAGCCTATACCTCTTTAAATCCGTTTTGTTGTTTGTTTTTTTTTCTTTAATAGTATAAACAGTTTCATCAGTACAACCACAATTCACGACTGCAGGTGTCCCTCTTACACAAAGCACAAAGCGCTCATACACCGGCTCCTTAACACACAGCTCGTAATGCCTATCTGAGAGGCTGAAGCAAAAAAAAATCACTAACGCCGGACTTCCATTGCA
>VZDJ01000426.1:7028274-7051377 GCA_008694505.1 Cyanoderma ruficeps
TTTTTTTTTTTAGTATATTTCAGCCGCATCTCCCGGCATTGTCATACCCTACGGAGAAATACAGCAAACAAACCTCTGCGTCCTTAAGGCGATCGGGGCGGGGGATGTCTCCGGAGCCTGCGCACCGCATCGTCCTTGTTTAGGCACTCGCAGGACACTTACTAATTGACGTTAATTAGTTCTGCGAGAGGAGCAGCGGACTAGCTGCCGGGTCCCGCTCTCGGCCCGCGCCCCCCGCGCCGGCCGCCCCACGCGGCCTCCCGGCGCTGCGCGACCCGCTGCTGCGGCCCCGCGGCCTCCCCGCTCCCCGGCCCGGCCGCGGAAAGGGCTCCGCCAGCCCCGAGCCCTCCGCAGGGGCCGGCAGCTCCCGGGAGCGGCTCCTGGCAGCCGCTGGGTGCTGTCCCCGCGGGCGGAGAGGAAAGGAGGACAAGACGACACGGGCCCCCCCGCTCGCTCGCTCGCTCGCTCGTTCGTTCGCTCCCTCCCTGCCTTCCTTCTCCCCGCCGCCGCCGCACACGTCCTCACCGAACCCAGCCGCCGACTCGTCCGGGGCTCGACTGTCGACCCTGCCGGGAGCGGAAGGAGACCCTGACTCCGGGCAGCGGGGCGGGAGCTCCGGGGCGGGGCAGAGCCGGGGCAGAGGCGGGGCCGGCGCGTCCTGCCCGCCCAGCACGGGTGTGCGGGGCCCGGGCCGCGGGGAAGGCGAGCGGGCTCACCCGCAGACAGCGGCGATAGAATGAGCCTCCCGGCCCTCGGAGCCCTCCAGGCTGAGCCCCTCCTCCCTGCCCCTTTTCCTGCCTCCCTTCCTGCCTTCTCGGCTCTCCAGAGAAATGCCACAGCTCCCTGCTTCAAGCGCGTCACATTTTTTTAAGAACAACAGAGTGGTCCTTTCACATTCCCCCACGAGCTGAGGACCAATTGAGACTTCAGTTAGAAGAAATGTCATAAATATTCTGATAAAATAATCGATTTAATAATATAAAAGAGGTGGGCATGATTACAAGTAGAAAATTGTGAAGTATAAGGTGTAGGAATGTCAGGAGTGCTGTGTTTAAAATATGCAGCAGAAACATCAGCAAGAAGCTACTGGATGTCTTACATTTTGTTCAAGAAACTCTGGAGACCATCATGCAGACCAGTTGTGCTGCTTGGAAACCTTTCCCACCTTGATTGTGATATCAAGGATTCCAATCAATGGAGCTCAGTAGAGATGCCCAATTGTCTTAGGGTAGGAGTATTGATGAAATTATTTAACTAGGAAAACCAGTTATGGTTAAGGTTAAATTTAAGAGCAATGAAACGTAAAAGGATTTATGTAACAATGACTCAGCAGAAAAAGTATATCAAATGGATGGATTTTGTTTACTAAGCAGAATGTGCTTAAAGGAGTATTCCCTGTGTTCCCGGCACTGAAATAAAGAAGTGTCTGCTTATTCACATTGTACAGAAAAGCTATGCTGTTGTGGTGAACAGGTATGATCCATGCTGACAAAATTGAAACAGTAATCAATATTTTAAAATAAAAAAACAGTAGTTAAAAATGCAATGCCAAGGAGGAGAGGGATGGGGGGGGTTCCCCCTTCTCCTGCAGATGTTTAGTAAAGGGTAGAAAACAGGAAGGAACTAAGATAAAACTAGCTAAATTTATCTGGGAGGCAGGAGAATTTGGGGGAACTCCAGGAAAACTGTTAATTATATGAGATTTATTGCCTTGATGTTCAAACATGGTATTCGCTTATACCATACAAGCTTAATACACGTGTGTAATTACAAAGGTTGCTAAAAGGATATGCGGGGAACATGAGAAGCCATACTCTGACGCCCCTCAAAGATGGTGAGACGCCCTAGAAGGGGATTGTGGAGCATGCATAGTAAAGGTAGTGATGAGGGCAGTGACGTAGATTTTACGAATTGAAAATAGGAGGAGATGGGTGGTGACACACAGCATAAAAGGGTTAATTTGTGTCATCTTGTTCATACATGAGGCAGGATTCCAAGTCCTGCTCCGTGCTCCGCGATCTATTTTTGCTTATGCATTATTGTTATTATTGGAACCAATGTATTATTTACTATTAGCAAAATTATTGTAAATTTTAAGCTGCTAAAATTAAAATTGCTGCTACATTCAATTTTGTTTGGGGTTGGGTTTTTTGGGGTTTTTTTTGGATTGGATAATTAGGCAACACATATAACAGCTGTGAAAAGCCGGTGTCTGTAAAGCAGACAGAGGAGTCCTGCAAATTTATTCCAATAAAGGGAAAGTGCGCTGCGCCATACCCCTGTGGGAGAGTCTCTCAGGGTTTTGGAGGGTGCAGCCTCCTTTTATTCTAAGCTCCTGACTGCATGTTGCTGCATTCCTTTCCGCATTGGCTGAGGTACTAGGAAAGCACAGACTTCCTGAACCACCTACTACATATTCCCTCTTGAACATGCATGGTCATTTTCCCCTAAAGTTCAGAAGTTCAGGCTTTCTGAGTTCCACAATAGACTTTGTGCAGACGCCTTTCTCCTATTACTCTAAAGCTCAGAAAATCAAACTGTCTGGGTCCAATTCTCTAGGTTCTGTAACTTGCTCAGCTTGATGTTCATAGAGACATGAAGACACATTTCTCCTAAAGGCCCCCACAGCCATTCTTCCAGAACCTGACTGGTTCTTCTAGTCATTCATGAAGAGAATAGCACCCCACTTCTCCTATTATTAGTGAAGACCCCCACTCATCACGTTGTTTGTGAAGATATTAGCACATATATTTCCTATCAACATAAAATTGACATTGGATAAGTTTCTTTCATTCCATTGGGTCATACAACTAGAGACTAATAAAAATTCACAGGAGTTATCCCTGTGCATTCCTGCAACATCATAAAGTCATTGCCTGCTTTTTAAAACTACATTAGTGTTAAGGAGTTTTATTCCTGCATTTTGTGACAACTTGACAATGGTGAAGTAAAACATTCCGAAGATGTGAAGAACAATGTTTTCTGGCAGAAACTGGCTCAGATGAGGATGTGGCAGACAAATTTCCTTATAAAGCAACCAAAAAGTGATACTACAGATAAGCTATTTAAAGTTGCTGGGCTGACACAGCTGGCCTAGAAACATATGACTGGCAGTCAATAACTTTATAACTTCATAATATAATAGCCTGGTCCCTTTTTTTTTTTTTTAAGCAATTTTCTATCACAATTTTGAAGTATTAGCAGGCATTCTTTGTAGCATCACTGATCACCTGGAGGTTACTTCCTCTAACTGGGTGTGTTGTGACACTTTATAACAAAGCATTTATTCCACCATGCTCATACATAGGGATTACAGTGTACTTCCTGGATAAGACATAAACATAAGACATAAACATCACTTTTTCTAAAACTTATTTCCGTGCATCTGCCTCTTACTGGAAGTTCTCTTGTGATCTTATGAGGGTTATCTTGAAGGGGATTCGGGTGGTCTGACTCACCAAGAGCCCACAGTGTTACAGATGACCATATCTTGAACTTCTCTTAGGGCATGTGCTGTTGCTTCTTGTTACATGGCTTTTCCCCAAAAGCCACTATATCCCTCATTATCTGGTTATCCACCGGTTCCAGCTATATTTAGCATCTTGTGTGTCTACTTTTACATTCTGTTAACTGTTTCTTTGAAATTCACTGTTCCTTTGTTTGGAATAGTAAGGCATCTTTATGTCCCTTCCTGGCTAGGCATGTGTAGAAACCAGGACACCAAGGAGTTAATGTTCTGCTGTGTCCCAAACAGCAGTAGCCACTATAGTGCAAGTGGGCAAATTAGAACAGGATGTGGCAGGAGAGGGGGTCTGTATGTAGGAAGAGCAGCACCTTTCTAGGACTCACTTCCCTGTTCTGGTCTGTGGAGACTACACACACAAAAGAAAGCACCGAGATGAGGTCAAGCAGGGGGCATGAACTGTTGACCAAAGGACTGAGACCCCAAAGACCCTCAAAATCCCACAACCCACTTCTAGAGAGGTCCTACAAAGAGATCTAGATTTACTGGTGAGCTTTGGCAATCATCCAACTGTATGGCTTTATCAAGAGCTAATGTTGGATTCATCACCTGGGATAGGGTAATCCTGGTTATGTGCAAATTGGAGACTGTAAGGAGTTAAAAAGCACAGTTGACTATCTGAAACACTGTAAGGCTAGAGAAGGACTTGCAATAAGATGTATACAGAAAGAAAGAATTTGCAACAAGAAGGCTCCCATTCCAGGCCTGGTGGAGGCTATATCTGGTTAGCACATCCTGGTTAATGCATCCAGACAAAAATTTTTGCTGTGGTAAGCTGTGTGAAAGGAAGCAGCTACTCATACACATATCACTGGTCAAACAAAGATCACCCCATATTGTGGACAGACAGTACTTGCCACCAACAAAAGCCCCTCAAAACATTAGAGGAAGCATCCTCAGAAAGAGAACCTTGACTATGCTCAGTTTTGCACACCATGAAGGCACACCCAACCTCACTTCACGTGTAAGTTAGGAACACTCCTCCATCGATACTCAGAACTTGGACTGTATAAAGGTGGTACCACCAAAAGAACGAGTATCACCCCACCACAGAGAAGCCCAGGGTGAGGAAGAACCAATGGGCCACGCCTGGATACATGGATGGCGGATCTGGTGGATAACTCTCTTCCCCTCTCTCTTCTCTGTTTTCTAGTTCTTTTTCTCTCTACCTCATGTTCGTTGTTAAATAAAATCCATATAGTTGACTCCAGCATATGGTCTAATTTGTACCTTAATTCAGGCTAAAGCATCTCTCACTAGTAACAAAGATGCGAGGCTGAAGAACAGGCCCATGAAAAGAGATCTGGGGTCTGGATTGATGGAAAGCTGGCTATAAGTCAGCAGTGTTCCTGGGCAGCCAAAAGAGCCAACTACATCCTGGGGTGGATATTGGATATCAAGCACAGCACTTTGAGCTGTTTGAGGGAGGTGGTTGTCCTGCTCTACTCTTGAACTGGTGCCAGCTTCTGTAGAAAGAGTTGTGTGTGAGTTTTAGGTACCTCATATAAGAATGACATCGAATTACTAGAGAGTGACCAGAAGAGAGTGACCAAGATGGTGAATGGCCTCAACTGTAACCTTTACGAAGAGTGGCAGAAGTCACTTGATTTCTTCAGCTTGGAGAGGACTGAGGAGTGTCCCCATTGCAGCCTACAACATCCTTGAGGGGGATGTCATGAATGAGTATTTTGACTGCTTAAAGAATCATCATCAAAGTTATTAGTTAAAAAGGTTTTGATATATATTTGTGAAAGCATGCCTTAACAGAGTTCAGTGGCAAAGTTTACTACCACATAGAATTGTTATGAATGAGGTGTGGTGATTGGCACATGCAGGTGAGGAGGAGTTGTTGAGTATGGTGGGGAGAGGTTCTGTTGGAGTTTGCAGTTCTTCTGACAGGTACTTTTGTTGTTCCAGTATAGTATTGAACCCTCTTCTGTTCTCCCTCCAATGCTCCCCTCATGAACGTTTAGTTATTAAGTGTAAAAATATGTATCTTGTAAGTTTCATCTCCATTTGCAACTTTGTATGTGTCTGTCACAAATGTTCATGCATCTCATAAGTGTCATTTCCATCTGTAACTTTGTACAAGTTGTTACTACAAGTTTTGTATGATTGTAATTGCAAGTTTGTATAATTGTTACTATAAGTTCTGAATAGTTATGAGTGTAAGAAGTTACAGTTAAAGAGGGCTAGAGTATTTGCAAGGCTGACACTAAAGAGAGGGAGAAGAAAGAAGGGATCTTTCTTCCCGCGCAGAAGGCTCCAAATCAAGACATCACTCCGGGTCAATGATTGGTGGACACAACTGACCAATCATCCAAAGGCGGGAAAGAATGATTGGTCCAGAGGAGCTCCGGCTAAAGACCAATAGAACCCTGGGAAATGAGCCAATCATCTCAAGGATCCAAAACTGACCAATCAGTGGAAGAAAGAAGGAGATAAAAGGGACTGACAGTTTGAGAGAGTGCCTTTTCTCTGAGGGACATTGTTGCTTAAAGGGGGAAGTGCCCGTATGGTACCCTACGTATTTTGTAACTCTGGCTTGTTGCAAAGGGGTCAGGACTAGCCTGACTCCTTTTGATGTTCCAATAGTCATATTGTTTTCAATAAACAATTGGCCGTTTTTTTTACCAACTGCATCTACAGCCTCGTTTGTAACATTCCCCTCCCCTTTTGTGGTTACTTCTGTGGCAGCTCTGGCTGACAGGACTGCAAAACATGTGGAGGAGGGAGTGTACTTGCCCCTAGTAAGAGGCGGCAGGGAGTGGGGGACACTTTTTGCTGGGAGGCCTGGCAGGATAACATGGCACCACCAATCAGGATACAAGAAGGGCTCCACCAATGAAAGCCAGGGAAGGACTGACTGACAGGCCTTGGGAGGAGCAAAGTGTACACATATGGCAAAGCTATGCTCTGTGGGAGGTGCCAGAAAGACACATAAGAACTGTTTATGAATATTAACGAGGCTGATGCACTCTTAGTGTATAAAAGGTGGAGATGCCATTTTGTGAGCTGAGCCTCTGGTGGGCAGGAGTCCCATGAAGCTCTCAGCACTGTTCCCTCCCCCTTTGCTTTGTAATTATAATGGGTCCTAATTAAATTTTATTTACTCATTCCCACCTGGGTTTTGAGTAGTTTATAACAGAATAAAGCATATAAAGAAAAACTGGATCAGAACGTATTTAAAATAATTTTTGCAGACTCTGGATTACAAAAGGATGCATGCTAAAGGGTAAGGGAGATAATCCTATTGGATCATGATATTCAGAATAGATCCTCTTGCCAAACTTAACCTCAGGCTAGCTCAAGGGTTTTATGTCTAAAGGATTTAAAAGCACTTAATCATTATTTTAACACAAAGTTATTCAATAGAGCTTACTATAAGCAAAGTAACTGAACTATAAATCTAAGTTGGCAATATTCATACCGTACTTGCCATTCAGACATTCGTACACACAGACAGAAGGCAATGTGTACAAAGGTACCTGTTAGAAATTCCCCCCACACCGAGGTCAGTGAAATACTCATGTGAAATGCCTTTGCATCTCTCAGCAGGCTGAGCCTTTAAGAGTGGTGTATCAACACAGCCCCCCTTGTCAGCTTTTGGTGATGGTCCAGCAAGTATCAGAGAGTGAGAGTTGTCAGGCTCTGAGAGGTGTCCCACTTGGAGTGAGAGTGGAGTGAGAGACTAGGACATCCAGGAGAGCTCTGAGAGTCTCACAATGCTACTGCTTACAGGCTTGCCAAACACTTGGCTTCAGTCATCTGTCACTCTCCAGGCTGATTCAGGGGACTAATGTTTCAAGGTTGTCAGGGCCTGGCTGATTATCTCTTGTCCTTTGTTAAGCAACAGAAGCTTCTGTTAAGGACAGTGCCTTCCCACCTTGTCATGCATGCAAGATTGAGGGAAGCTTCATTGCCTAAGTCATTCCTCAAGGCTTAGTGCTGAAGAGAATTCCTGAGATTGTAGACCAGCCTGAGGAGGAGAGGAATGTACCACCAAAGGAAGCAGTGGAGTAGGAGGTGCTGATCTCTTCTCTCTGGTGACCAGTAATAGGAAATGGAATGAAGCTGTGTGAGGGGAAGTCCAGACTGGACATTAGAACAAGGTTCTTCAGAAAGGATGGCCAGCCAATGAAAAAGCTTCCCAAGGAACTGTTTGTGGCTGTAAATCTGTCTGAATTTAAGGAGCATCTGAACAACACTGTGATAGAGTTTGCTTTCAGAAAGTCCTGTGAGGAGCAGAGAGTTGGACTTTATGATTCTTATGAATCCCTTCCAACTTGAGATATATTGTGGTCCTGTGATTTGAAAATCAGTTGCTACAGAGTTG
Organism: Cyanoderma ruficeps; assembly: GCA_008694505.1. NCBI lineage: Eukaryota > Metazoa > Chordata > Aves > Passeriformes > Timaliidae > Cyanoderma > Cyanoderma ruficeps. The sequence goes on from VZDJ01000426.1 coordinate 7,036,134, forward strand.
AATATCCTTCTCAACATACCAAATGGGTTTCAAGAGCCCATGCAAATGAGGAATTAAAACTTGTTTCTGAATTAAACTCAATATCATGCTACATTTCTAATTACCCTTGCACACATACCACGCCCTCACAGGCACTTCACAGCTTCCCATCACAGCAGAGATATCAGGAGTCTGTTGTGTTGCAGCAAATGCACTTGGGATGCACATTGTGTATTGGTTTACTTGTTGCTCAAGGGCTTTATGGTTTCCTTGCCAGGGAGTGCCTAATCTTTTGGGGATCCTTGACCTTTGCATTCTCCAGGGTCCAAGCTGTCAGAGCATGCCTCCCAGACTAGTGCTGTTGGTGTTGCACCCCTGCCCCTTCCTCCACTGTCAGGCAAGGCCTCTCCTTGGCAAAGTATGCATACCTGCACAGAATCCTGTGCAAACAGGAACTGCCTACAGTGAGGCATGACCAGCACTCTGTGAGTCAAGTTATCTGCCCCCCCAGGCTGAATTTTCTCACCTTTTGTAAACAAAACTGATGTTGTCAGATAACCTTTACAATAGAAGTTGCTTAATAAAGAACTTTGGTTTTTTAACTGATAAGATTCACCCAAATCACTCAAGCATTGTGTAAGATCACATCCCCTAATAAATATGCATTAGGTAGGCAGAGACTATGCATTAGATGGGTTCATATGAATTTTACTTTGTAAAAGAGATAACCCTTTATCCCTCTGTGTGTTTGATTTGTAGAAATCTACACTTTGTACTCTGCAGGGATCAGGTGTACCAAGCCCTGGTGTGTGCCATGGCTGAACAGAGAGGAGAGCACTCTGAAAAGTGAGAGAATCCATGACACATAACCACCATGAATTAATTATTGGAAGGTGGTGTCAGGATGCTGAATTAAGAATTTAAAGAGTTAAGATTTTAGCTAAGGAATAGAAGCAATTTCTATTGATTAGGATTTAAGTTAGAAGAGTGGAGATGAAGTAGAAGAGTTAATAATTATTAGATGCTTAAGCTAGAGCTCAGGCAATATATTATTTGCTTGTTTTAGTTGTATTTGTAGAAGGAAACAAGATAGATGAACCATTGTGATAAAGAAGAAACCATGGCTGCACCTGGACACAGAAACTAATTGGAACCAGGTAGGTTCCCAAGAGGTCACGTAGCCTGCCAACAAGATGAACGTAAAAAGTTCACTGAGAGGAAGACATCTCTGACTTCATGCTTCAAGACTGCTGACCCATTTCAAGTACAACCAACCCAATTTCAGAGAAAAATTGTGCGGGCATAAAGGAGTTCAAGCTCATTTTAATACAAAGTGGGGGTAGGAGGTGCTAGGATGACGTATATGTATGTGGTTTTGAGTAATTGAATGAAAATGTAAGACTTTTGTAGATAAATAGAGGTCTAGAGCTCTGTGATTTTTTGCACATCTTTGGGAGAATATTCCCCATGTTGCCTGGCAGCCGAATAAACACACCACTTTTTAGCTTTAACTAGTTAGACTCCTTTATCTGTGATTTTACTGATTTTATTTGTTTCAATGCTCTACCTGAAAGCTGATGCAGTCAAGCAGTGATATGCATTAGTCTGCATTGGGCCAAATTGCCAAAGTAACAGTGTTAGAAACACCAGGTTAAGGAAGGAACATCAGGAGTAGCAGAATTAGGGCAAATTAGAAAGAATTACTATGGGGAGTGTTGTTTTTTTGGGGGAGGAATCTGGGCAGAGACCAGCAGGTGTGTACAGTGACAGTGGAAAGAATAAATGTGTGAGAAACGATGCTCACGTCTAAAATTTCGAAGGTTTATTAAACTTTAACAAAATACAGAGAGTGGATGAGGAGAAAGAGCAGCGCTCAGACCCTCTGTGGGTCACATGCTCTTCTACAAATGGATGCTTGCCCTTTATAGTTTTAGCCCCTCCCAAAGTCTTGGCCGTCAACTCCTTCTTTGCCATCCATTGGTGGAGATCAAGTTCTTGCAATTTGACTGGAGATCAGGTGTTGCCATGGTAACAATCCAGTCCGCCCCAAATGCCCAGGCTGCCAAGGTCATCCCCGGACAACAATACAGGGGGGAGGGGAAACAGGACTGTGAGAGGGCATATCACCATAACATAACTATACATCTGCAAAACAGCTTCTAACAAACTCATAATATTTATCTCTTAATTGTGAGAGTCAACCATCTCATTACTCGTCTATAACAAATGGATAATTAGATATAATATGAGGTTAAAAAAAAAAGAAGGGATTTTTTGGCACTAGGACTGGGAGTGATTAGCAATCGTGGCATTTTAAAATGGAGGTGCTGTGGCCTAAACATGTTCTGGTTTCAATAACCATTCTGTCTTGGGTTCACATGCAGTCCATGGCATGTATTGTTCACGTGTTTCAGCTCATCTACCTGCTTAGATTCCATTTATAATTGCTCTACATTGTGTTGACTTTTGACAAGATTGAGTCTGAATAAACTGGTCAGGTCACTATGATTTGTAGTCCACACAGTTGATTTTATTCCAATCAAAACCCACCATCAGTATTGGATGGAATCAGGAACAGTATTGTTCCCTGCATCTTGAAACACAAAAAACATTGCTGATCAATTGCACTGACTTTCCATAGTTCCTAGAATAATGAAAGCACATATGAATTCTCAGAATAAAGGAAGCTTCCAGATATCCTCCCACACTTGTTATTTCTGTGATCTTCACTAATAATAGGTGGAAAGTCTGTTTTCACTGAAAGAAGTAGCGTTTCATTTGTTATGGAGATGCTGTCAATCACGATCCATTTTTTATTACCTGGATCCACATTTTGGCCCTGCTTGGGCCCATCCCCTGGCCCTTGCTGAGACACCTTGAGGCTGTGTCTGACCCAGCTGCCAGCCCTGCCCCACTGGCCATGGCAAAAGCAGACAGCTGGGCAAGGCAGTCGAGGTTCAGCTCAGTGTTGCTCCTGCTCCCAGTTACACACTCCTTCCTTTTTAACAGCAGATTACCACACCCACACAGTTGCACATCAAACAATTAAATGTTGCGGTAATTAGAAGCTGGGGTCACTGTGAACTGATGGTAGTCAGCAGGCACAGGATGTTCACATTTGTGAACTGAGACTGGCTCATGCACACCAAGCCCTGTCCTTGACTCCTCACCAATATTTCCAAGTCCTGCCCTTGCACTGAATAACATGGCTATCAAACGGATATAAACCAGCAGAATATTTTTAGTAGTCCACCCATTTTAACTGTGGTGCAAGTACTCATTTTTCATTATATTTCGTCTATTTTATATGACAAATGACCCATCCTATTTATAGTCACAGCAGGACCTTCACCTTAGTCCTGAAAGCTGTTCTGTCAAAAACTTCAAACACAAAGCTGCATATACACATATTCAAAAGGGCACCTCCACTTCCATCATTTCAACGCTTGCATTTTCCTATTTTATTTTGCATCTTTGACTATTCCTGATGCAACTCTGTTATCCAGGTTAAAATATCTCAATCTGAATGAGTTTCTAGTGAAGTTGAGTGCATGATGAACAGCATCTGCATTGCAGAAAAGGGTTTCTAAGAACTGAATCCTTGATGCCAATCAACCTGAGTTTCTTAAAACGACTGTCAAGATCGGGGATAACCAGTTATTTCAGCTCTTCCCACTCTTGTCTACTGTCTTTGTATCAACTCTGTAACAGTTTTTATGCACCACTTATGCAGTCAGAATGGCTGAAGGTCAATGATTGCAGCTGTTGCTTCATCCTCAGACCTTGGAGACTGGTCATGGTCAATAACCCTTGAAGTAAAGGCCTCCAGCTGAGTCAGCAACTTGTAGAGTTGCACATGTGGGGTGTATTTCCAGTTTCCCATTTCCTATTTCTTAATCTTCATGTTTCTGTTGGGCACCAATGTTTGGTTTTGCTGACTGTATCACACACCTCAGGCTGGCAGTCTCTCTAGCAGACGTATTCACTATTCTTTCATTCAGTTTCCTTACCCTGTTTGTCTGAGGAGCTTTCACATCTGAGCCACAAATGGTTCCTAGACTGATTCATCCATTTATCAATCTCTTTAGAGGGATCCTTATTGAAATAATCTTCCTATTTCCCATCTCTCCACCGCATTTTGGCTCAAGCAAATATCCAGAATCATAATCCCTGCACTCAATAATCTGAATCTCAAACTACTCATCCTTTTATCACCTCATGACCTCTAAAATCACTGTCAGGCCTGCATTCTGGGATTATCTGCCCAGGAGTTCATCACCATGGATGTTGACAGCTGCACATCCAATGCACTTAACACTGAACTTTCAACAGTCAGCCACATTTTGCTTGTTGCTGAAATTATAAATTCATGCTCCAAAGCCTTCTACCCACATGATATTCTTTTACAGTAGTTGTGCATTCTTGTTTTGGTCCTTCCTTACTAAGGATCATAACCTGAACAGAATCAAATTAAAACTCATACCTATGTCACAATGAGGCAGATATTAAGGAAATGCAGTTGGAAAGAAAAAAAAGGTGTTGTATGCATTTATTGTATTACTATTAATAAATAAAGTGAATTTTGAAGGGTTTTTTGAGTGTGCTAAGACTATTAGAACTCTACACCCAGATAAAACTATTAAGATACAGTATATTAAAGTACATCAGGTTACATCAGAGAAAACATGAGCCATGCTTCCAGGGCATTATGTCTCAATAGATGTAAAACCCATGGAGTCACAAATGGAAATGCTCTCAGGACACTGTATTTTGATGGTATAGCCTTGAAGACCAAGTAAATTGGTGTTGTGTTTGCTGGTACAGGGGCAGGAGGCTGCAGTTTAGTTCTGTGCTGCTTCAAGGCTGAGATTTGCCAACAGTTGCTTTGTGTGAGCTTGTTTTGGCCTGTAAAAGGCTCTGCATTTCTTTCTTTAGCTGTAACAGCAGTTGCCTAACAATCAGATTACATATAGTGTTATTTAACTGGTTTTGACATTAGTTAACTTTGTGCAGTTGTACACGCTCCTGTTATAGAATGTTTTTATGCAACTATGGTTAGCGCAAATAGGTCATTATTCTGTGTCTGTGGCCCAGAATTGCCCTAGAAGTGTAGGAGTGCAGGATGAGAGCAGAGGGCTTGAAAGTCCAGGCACGTAATGATACCAGAGACCCCAGGGTCATAAACATATTACCAGTATTCAGTTACCGGTCCTTGGGAGCGAGATAAAACCAGCTTTAAGGAAAAAAAAAAAAAAAAGAGAGAGAACAAAGAGCAGATGCCTAACATAATGAAAACTAAACCACAGACAGTGAATTTTGTTATGATAAGGAATTGTGAAGCAATGAAGAAAGAGGAAGATGTGGTGTGTGTTACAAAAGATATAATAATAAATCCAAGCACAGACCCTAGAGTGAGGAAGTTTCCACCATCAGCATCAAATTTCTCCCAGTGAAGAGGAAGAGACACCAACAAATCTCCTATTTCACAGTTGGTCTTTGGGGCCAGAGGGGTACTGGTTGGGTCATTCTAACACCAGAGAACAGAAACAGCTACTAGGCAGTTTGCATACACCTGATTTAACTGCGAATTAGTGTGGCTCTTTCTGTAAAAATTATATTATTTAAACTATTAATGTTGCTACCACTGTCACCAGACTGACAGCAATGCTTTGCTGTTAAGACATTAGTTATGCAAACAGTAAGTTGTACTAGTAGAATGTTTTTCTTTAGTCCACAAAAATGGTACATGTTGCAGCCCAATGTGAAAGACAACCAAAACCCTGTAATTCAAATACTGCTCAAGGGACCTCAAACATGACCACATGTAGGATCTGTTGAGGATATGTATGGCTGGTATCAGAACAGAAATTGTCTCTAGATGTACACCTGAGACTGCAACAACAACAAAGCCCACATACCACAAGCAGGATAACAGTTATAACTCCAATATAATAATGAATACAGATGGCACAGGCACCACTGTCTCAGAATCAGATGTGCAGAATTAATCACTACCATTATATAATCATGCTGTCTATTTCAGTTTTACCTTAGTAAGGGCAAATACACCTCTGAGGTTTGTGTTGTCTCTCACTACTTCCACTTGAAGCCTGTTGTAATATGGGTGCAACCATTTGGGCCAAGAGATGAATTTTTAGGAGTATTTGCTTGTTCAGGCAATACAAATCTAGGAATTTTTTTCCTCCAGTCAATCTGATAAGATATGCCTTAAAGGGGATTTCAGGATCTCTGACCATAAATACCTGGAATATTTGTTTTGTCTAAACATTTCCAAACATGGACTGTATCACCTGAATTGCAGCTGATTGGTTTTCAGGGGGTTGTAGCTGGGACCAGCTTGCTTGATTTTTTTTTTTGGTGGCAATGCAGTTGGCATGGTGGCTAAGAAGGATGTGTTGAATCTGGCATTTTTAGTCTTGTGGCTTGAAAAGTTGCCAATTTCAATTGTCTTACAGCCTCTTGTTGCCTTGGACTTGTTACAAAATGAGTGGTTCCGCTTGCTTAAAGAATCACCATCAAAGGTTTTGGTGAAAACAGATTTCAATATGAATTTGCAAAAGCACAATGAAGTTTGATGGCAAGGTTACCCTACTACGTATTACATGCAAAATGCATATAAACAAACACCAAAATAGAACCAATTTAGAGTGATTTATAGGAGGTCAGGAATGTAAAAGGGGTAAGGCAGAAAAGGGTAAGGGTGACCCTCTCTAAACTCCATCTCAGAGAGGAGTCTGGGTGCAGCTGGTTACAAACTTAGGGTTGAAGTTGGTCAATGGTTTACATACAAAGGATTTAGCAGCCCTTAAACATTAAACTAACCAAAAATCAATTACAATCATGACAACAATGACAGTTATGGATTCAAGATAATAACATGTATATGCTATTTGCTGTAGAATGTTCAAGTCAATACACACACACACAAATATATCTATATGTACAAAGGCACACCTATTGAAAATTTCTGTCAAGAATGAGGGAAATAGCCACATCTAATGCCTTTTGGTATTTCTTAATGGCAGAGGCTGAGCCTCGAGTAGCTGGGATATTAGCCCAGGTCCCATTGCCAGTCAGAGGTTCTCCAAGTTTCACAAACTTGGGTGTTCACACACTCTGAGAGGCCCCACTCAGAGGGAGATGCTGGTGTAGCTCACTGCAGTTCAGAGGAGCTCAATGGGTCTTACTTAGGAATGCTGTTTATAGGGTTGTGAGATGGTTGGCTTCAGTCGCCAGTAAATTTTCTGTCTGCAATCAAGGACTGGCAATTACTGAAATTTTCAGAATTCCAGCAAGGGTGGTACTGTTCCACTCAGGCTACAATTCAGATAAGGGATGTTTCCCGGCTGTCAGGGGATGAGAGATTATTCCCACTCTCCTCTCCCACCTTGGCCAGGCAGCAGGAGTTCCTGGGGGGGTCAGTGCTGCCCCCACCTCAACCTTTCATGAGTTCCCAGTATGATCAAGGGGTGCTTCACTGCACTGCTCTTACATAAAGGCCAGGGCCACAATTATTGGGAGCAGATGCAAGCAGGCCAGGGAAAAGAGGATGACGATGTACCAACATATGACCCCATTCCCACTTATTAAATGTGCCTGTTAGAATTGAGCAATGGTCACATGGTATTCATGACCCTAACATGTGTAATTTAAAGATTGTGTAATCAATCAAAGCGCACATGTATGTTGGTGTCCTGAGCTGCTTTACCAGTTAGCTCACTCTCTGACCAACATATAAGGAAGGTTTGGTGGGTCTGAACCTCAGGCTGGAGCGTGGTCGACGGCGTGGAAGAAAGAGTGGACTCTGACGTGGGTTTCACCTGGCTTTATTCCACCTGGGGAGCTGCCCACATGCAAGAGCGAGCTCTGGGCCTCCATTCTTGCCTTAAGTACCCAGGGGGGTGTCCCCAAGGAGGGGAGAACCCAGAACTAATCCAAGGGGAAGGAGGGTGCGACCCAGAACAGGGAAATTTAACAGAACAATGAAGAAAGGTGGTACCAGGGTACCTTGCCGAATCCTAGGGCTTTTTCCCCAGAATCTTCCAGATCTTACAAGGTGATTGACAAGGTCTATCACCAGTGAAAGACCATGAGGGGGTTTGGGGATGGGGGTGTAGGAACAAACCATTATAAACATATAACAAAACATACAGAACTTTAGAAAACCCAAAATGCACACGACAACACACATGTGCACATGTGCAGTATATTTTTCTGTCCATAGGAAACACCATGTGTCTGTGATCACCAGTTGCATTTATTCTTCCTAGGAACTGTATGATTATTAATGTAATAAGGATATTAGGATGTATTGCCAAAGGAGTTTCCAAGGCTGTTTCCACATCACAAATCTGATTGCTATTGGGACTGAAGACATTGTGAGCAAAGCAGTCACTACAGGAGTGCACAGGTGACCAAAGAGCTGGCCACCCTCACCATGGATAGCGTCTGTGCAATGTGCCATGCCATCATCAGTCCAATGACTGGGTCCTTGTTCAGTTATATTCAGGTGGGTGACCCACCACACAACTTGTATTTTCTCTTTTTTACTTCTACACCTATTTATTATCAGTCAACACCTATAATTTATCCACCCAGATCTTTTATTTTCCTTATTCAATAAGCCACCTCTCTGTCTGTGTTGCTGCTAATGTAGCAAAATGAGAACGAGAGGGTGCTTTTTGTTTTAAACAATACTGATTTAACTCACAATCATGGACTTATAGCATCAAAAATACAACCACTAAGAATACCTGTCATATTTCATTTGTCTTGGCCAGATAATTAAGAGAGTCTGTGGTCTGGCCAAGATGACTTGGATATGATAAGTGATTAGCTGAAGAGTGGTCATCCTGTCTCTTTTTACTGGGAAAAAACAAGTGGTTTTTGAATGTGCCTTTCACTCTTCAAGCTACTTCTGGAGGTGGCAGTGACTGTAAACTATTTTTTTCACTGTGTCCAACCTTCCTGAACTACCTTTGCTGATACAGCCCTCTATGTGTCTCCCTCTGGAGATTTTATGGATGAAATACTGTTCTTTATTTTCCTGCCATTCTCCACATCTTCAGGTCCTGTCACCAGTGATGCAACTTGAACCGGACCAGCTGGGGTGGCAATTGAAATAGGGATGGGAACCATCAAATAAGCCCCAAAACAACTTTAATAACTGCCTGAGCCAACAAAAGAACATATGCAGAACATAGTATGGGGCAACCTCGAAAGACCCTACAATGGGGCAAACAACCACATATGGCCTCTGTAACAGAGCAGTGAACCAATGAACATTAACGTTACCTTATATGTAAAGCATTGTTAACCCATCATAAACAAGAACTCAGAACATAACCTTATATGGTGCAACTGCATTAGCATAACTATACCCACAATCCCATCCTTCTCTCCAATACCTAAAGGTATTTCCCTTCCTAGCATCCCGTCTCCCATGGCCTCAGATTGATGCCTACTTCACAGTCAGCCAAGGCCAACTCACTGTCAGGCCCTGCCAGTCCAACTCCCACGAGTTCCATCCCTCATTTTCCCAGTATGCTCACTGATGTTCTGATGTCTCGGTAACAATTTGGTCTTTATGCTGCCAACAGTCACAATTCTTTTAATGCTTCTGTTTCAACTGTTTCTGCTGGTGTTTCAGACACATTTTGTATTTGCCCACCTTAGTGTTCCTACCACAAATCTCTGCATCAATACACTCAGCGACTATATAGAAATCATCTTTTTTATATTCTGTTTAAATTATCAGTCACTGTGTGGGGTTCCTACCTTTTCTTTCTTTTCCAGTGAATGAGTCTAACCACTTCCTTCCATGAAGAAGTGGTGGAAAGATCTCTTCTTGCCTTCTCACTTTGGATTCTCTGCCAACTTATATAGCAGTTAATGAAACAAAACTCACTTCAAGACTACAGATAAGGAAAGTGATTTCTACTTCATAAATCAGCTGGTTCTGTTTACTCATATTTTCACCAGCAGAAGTATCAGTATGTGTGTGTCCAGGTAATCCAGCCAGCACAGTTTGTGCACAACATGTTGGACAGGACATGCCAGTACTGAATCCTGTCAATATTTCCTAAGTTCCTCTTCATTGCTAAAAGCAAACTTCTTGAGAGTCAACAGTTACTGTAATCTTGGTATTTAGTTTAACTGCATGTGAGTCTCAGACAACACTGCTGGGTCATTGTTTTACTTTTGTTTTCCTTTTCTAGTTCCATTCTGGCTCCAGCCCAGTTCCATTATCCTCCTGTCATCTTATCTCATGGTTTCGTTTTCTTGTTTTCTGGCCATTGAATGAAACCATTCACAAGTTGCACTGTGATCCAGGTGAACTTCTGACCTTAGACAACAAAATATGCCATAGTTCTTGTTCTACTGTTTTTTCTCGTGTTTCCACTTACCCAAGCACATTTCCACTCTCATTTCCAGAACAACCTGAGTATTCATGACACAGATGTCCGCATAAGTTCCAAATAAAAGCTTGAGGTTCATTTGCAGATTCAAATTCCAAGTTGCTTTCTATTTGAATGCCATCAATCACTAACATCCTGTATATAAGTTGAATTGCTAGTTGTATTTGTCTATTCTGTTGTCAAACAAGTTCTAGCTGGACTAACCATAGGAAACCTTTTTGCTTCTAGGATGTATTGTCTGTTATGCTTTCCAGTTCTTCTGGATCATTTTAGGAAGGATGCTTTCAATATAGGTTAATACACTGTTTTAAAAGTTGCTAAGGCATAGTCTAAGGCATAAGTATTTGTGGACCTAGCAACCCAGGACTGTGTAGCGTCTGAAGAACAGAGGCTTACCAGATGTCCTAAAAGTAGACTTACAGTTTTCTTGGGTCACCTCTCTGGAGGATATGTGTCATGCCCAACACTGCAGAGAACTTGAGACCTTACAGAGTGCTTTGTGACAAAACAAGAGCAAAACCAAGCTAGTGGCTGCCAGATACAACAGCCCCAGTGCAGCCCCAAATATGGGTTCTACCCAGCATGCAAGATGCCAATTCCCACAGAGCTGAGATATTTATTTCATGCCTGCTCAGAGATGGGTGCAACACAGTAAATCCAAAGTTAGCACCCGCTCAGTAGTCCAGCTACCTGCTTTTATACACTTCAGACTGTGAAAGAGAAACATTTCCCCTACAAACAACAGTCTAAACCCACATTCATTGTGAACATATCTTCCCACCTTTGTGTAAAGGGACAGCATGATTTATTTTACCATGCATACTTTGTGGGAAAGGGGCTTATTTGAGTAAGGGGATGCTACAGCTTGTGGGTATGGGGAGGCAGCTGGGCAGTGGAGCAGAGAGTACTGCAGAGATGATGGATGGTGTGGACATCTCGGCTTTGGTGGCCTAGGAACCTTGGGAACTTCAAATAGAAATGCAAGGGAAGCGAGGAGGGATGTGGTGCTTTGTTTTAAGGAAGTCATGTATGACTGCACCTGCAAGATCATGGTTAAGCAATATTGCTAAGAAACATTAATAATGTGATTATTGCTTGGCAGTGTAAAATTTTACCTAAAGCTGTAAGAGTATATAAATCGAGCTTTGTAAACAATAGATGACTTCATGACTTCTTGCTTGGACCTAAGTGGAGTCCAGTCTCTCAATTGCTGACAATAGGGGTGTATTTTACCGTGCAAATAGCTAAAGGTTAGCACAAAAGTTCAACCAAAATTCTTCTTTGGCCTTATCAACAGTTTGTTCCAGTGTTATCTTCTTGTCTGGCAGATTTATGGTGTCATCTTTTCCTTGCTTCTCTGCAGTGGGGCCTTGATTCTTGGGTTCTGATGGTTACCTTGCAGAGATAGGGTTTGTTACAACACCAGCCACCATTTGTTCAGTTCCTCTCTTGAGTTTCCATAATTTTCACAAGAGTCCCAATGACAATATAGTCTGATGGAAATATTTTATCCCAAAGCTGGACTGGTAATGCTTTGCCTGTTCAGGACTAGGTTCAGAGGTAGTTCAGAGATCTGTCCCTTTGCAGACTACAAACCTTCTTTAAACACACTTCCTTTTCTACCTAAATGCTAAACGGAATGCTGCCTTTCAAGGGCCAGCTTGCAGCCCTTTTTGCAAATTGGTCTGTTGAGAGAGGAGTCTGAGGTTGCCTGGAGTACCTTACCACCTCTGAAGGGTGTATCTTTTGCCTTTTAGACATTGATTCAGACAGGCTAAGCTTGGCTGAAGCTTTTGTAGAGGATCAGCCTCTGGGATCTGTGGTAATTTAAATGTTGCAGTTACTGTTTCCTTTCAGGTTTTTCTAATGGCTTGATTTGATTTCTCTTCATCTCCATCAACCTGAGGATTTTCTAGTACCATAAAAGTGTGTTTTGTGACCTCTTTTTTTACAAATCAGTTTAACTAATTCCCTGAAGTATGAGTGGATTTTATGAAAAGGCCTCCTCTGGAAACCATGTATTCTGTCAGGTATGGAAGGGCATAAACCTCCATGCTGTCCTTTTCTAGGAGTTTCAATCTAGTTGGTTAATGATATTAATAAAGACAAGCAGACAGTTATTTCTCCTTGCTGTAGTTTGCAGGAACCCTGGATGGGTGATCCAAGAGTCATGGTGAAGACACTGGGTTTTGTGGTATTGAATCTTTATTCTCCGTTGACTCATTAAAGCTGCAGCTTTTCTGATTAATTAAGCCTTAGGCCATTGGAGGTTTTTTTTTCCTTTAGCATAGGTATTTAGTGCTGGTTTGTTTTGGGCTTTTTTTTTTCCTGATTGTAGGTATTTAGTGCTTGTCTGGAGGATTTTTCACGACTGTTGGATTAACTCCTATCTCCTCTGACCAGTACAACGGAGCTTTCTGCTTCTGTAAATTCCTTGCACTTCACTGGGGTTTTAGAACCATGTGCACATACAGAACATATATGATGAGCTCTTCTATATCATGTGACTAATCTTATGATGTTTCTCACAGGTACATTTAGCCACAAAGTACTTGTTTTAAATACATAACTTGAACAGATTTAGGCACAAAATTCTGAGTAGATGAGCAAGTGGAGGTTTGTGTGGAGGGTGTGGAAAGGTATTTTATATCTCTTGCTGTGAAAGAAGTTTGCATGAGAGAACCCATGTGGTGGTGACTATAATCTTTCTCTGTTCCCTTCTCTTTCCCCCCTGTTTCTCTTCCTATTTCTGTCTTTCTCTACCTCACATTTATTGTTAGGTAAACTTTGTACCATTGACTTTGGTATATGATCTGGTTTGCCCTTCAATTCAGGCAGAGGCATCTTTTAATTATCGGACCCTAATGTTGTAAATAAGCCTTGTATATTAATTTGTGCTTGAGAAATTAAAGAATTACAGGCAGGAAGGAATGCATTGGCAGAGTCACCGAAGGAGAAGCCAGAGCTGAGGAAGGAATATCTAAAGCAATCAGCAAGTGAAAAGAAGGATTTCAGCTGAGCCACCACAGTCAATGGCTGAACCATCAGCTCCCAGACAGCTCCTGCTCCCCAATAGACATTTCCCTGTCTGTCGAAGGAACCCCACTCCAAACTTCAATATGATTTAAAGTTAATCCTCACACACCATTCTGATTCCACTCAGGAAGAAGTCTGAATCCGAAAAGAAAGCCCATGAATATCATAATCCGAACACAGACAAAGAAAAAACCCTGCCTCGGGGAAAATAAAAAGTGTAAAAACTGGACTCTGAAAACAGGACTTTGGAGCGAATGACGGAGGTCTCGGTACCGGCCGGTCCCGTATTCGTTTCCCAGATTCGGACAAATCTATTCTTTATTGTGGCTTCGATTTATGGTAGTTTTATCTTAATGTGGCTGTGTTTTTGTTGTGTTTTTATTTCTTTTCTGTATTTTTACTCGCGACAGTGAGAAAATAAATTTTATTTTTCTTAATTCCGATTTGGCTCACCATATTTATAACACTAACATTATTCCAGAAGTGGGGTCCTAATATCATTCTGGTGGATCTTAACACTCTTGTCCCTGAATCAAAAGCAAATCCACCACTTCCAAGTAAATACTCTCATTCTCACAAATCTATTCTTTTTAAGCGACAACATAAATTTTCAGCTCACTCTCCCTTGAACATCATCATTGTTCTAATTTTTGAGACACTGCAGTTCCCCTTCCAGGCATGGTACCACAAGTGCCTGGAGCGAGAAAGAGCTTTTAGCTTGCTGAAAGAGCTCTTGGGGGAAGCAGGGTCTCAGTTATGTGGCTGAAGAGAAACAGCTCCCTATCAAACAGGACCTAACCCCAACCTCCCAGAGAAAAATCAACCAATCTCACTGCAAGGGTGGAAGTGCCTCTACAGTGTGGGTGTGAGACTGCAAGAAACTTGCTTGGATTGCTTGAATTCCTGCCTTCTTCAGGACTGCATGTGCAGAATTCTGGATCCTGATCAGCATTGCAACATGTACGTGTCCTGTTATCATTGGAAGGAAAAAAACTGCAGATATCCCAATGGGCAACTCAAACTCATATATCAAGGAGAAATATTTCTAGTTCTTTACTGTAGTTTGCACAAAGTAGGGAGGTGTGTGATAACCCCCAAAGGCTTGACTCCCCAGTCGTCGAAACTTTACACTATTTATACATTTTAATAAACAAACAAGTCAGCATGAACTGATTACAAATCACATAGCTTTTCATTATTTAGCACTCAAACCTGTATTTGCTAATTTTTATCTCTCACTTCTGATGCTGATTAGTCCATGTCGGTGGTTCTTCCCTCGATTTGTATTGGGGGTCCGTTTTGAGGAGGTGGTCAATGGGTCAGTGGTCGCAATTCCCCTGCCAGACCTACTTTTCCCTGCTTTTCCTACTGCTCAGTCCTGCTGACTTCGCTACTGATGGCTCTCATCCAGACAGCCCTTTCATCTCAGGATTGTGCTCCCTTTTCCTTAAAACAAAGGATTAGCCAAGCCTACAAATTTCTGTAAATTTCACAATGCAGCTGCTTAATCCTAACTCCCTAGATATGGCTACTGATTAACAACAAAAAAACCTGCAAAGTTGGGTTCAGATAGTGAGACTAGGTGACTTTCTCCATCATTATTTCACAACTTTAAGGTAAAACATTACGGTTAAAAAACACAAACCAACAAATTCGGTAAGACACTGAAATGTGTCTTTATATTAAAAAAAGGAACAATAAAAGAGCACAAGGATTCTTTTTATTCCTTTCTTTTTGTTTTGGGGTGTTTTTTTGCTTTTGGTGATTTTTTGTTTGTGTTTTGTTTTTGT
>VZDJ01000426.1:7051383-7085261 GCA_008694505.1 Cyanoderma ruficeps
TTTTTGTTTTGAGTGCAGGTAATATTTAACACATTACACAAAACATTAATATTAGAGCAGCTGTATCACTTTGTTATGACCCATCATGATTCTAAAATATTTGTTATAATTTGACAATTGGCCTTGTCAAAGATTATCATGTAATTATCCCACTGACCTTTTTCACTGAAACCCACTGCAAGCTGACCTCTTATCAGGGACTCTGTTGATTCCCATAGTATTTAACATATCAAAATGTCAACACTTAATTTTTAAGATATTAAAATGGGTTAGGAAACCATCCTACTGTGCTGTCAAGAGTGGCATCTCAAAAACATACCTATGCAGGTTCATTTGTGTTGTGGGTAGAAAAGGAATAGGAGTACATCACATCCAAAAAATGTTCATAGCAGTTCTAAATGCTCACATCCACACTTCTGATTTGCTCTTTAGATGATACTTGTGGAAATCTGCCAGGCTTGCTGTGCCAGGACTGATAATTGCTGTGATTTGCCAGCCAAAATTCTCATGAAGAATTGATGAGGATGGTGGAGCAAAAACATGAGCTAAGCCATGCCCGTCTTGCACCTGGCTGGAGCAAGGCTCAACAACAGAACATTGTCTGTGGGGAAGCAGAGGCCTCACAGCCCAGTGTTGTCTCTGTGAAGCACAGAACAACAGTGTCTCTGTACCAGCCTCACCCCCTCATCCATGGGAGCCTGGTGGTGTCTCTTGCCCTTTGAGGAGAGGAGGATGTAAAGACTCTCTGGGGGAGGTCAGATGGCCTTTGCTGCTGCCTCACCTGGAGGAGAAGGATGCTAAAGTGTCATGGTTCTGTTCTGGCTTTGTTTCTCTGTAAGTCACATGATTCTGTTGGACCAAAGGTAACCAAAGACCCTCATTGTCTCTAATTTGCCAAGATCAACACAAGAGAACAGCTGTTCCTGAATTAAATCCTGCATTTGCAGGATACAATGTTCCTGAACCAGTCATATTTGACTACAGTCACATCTCCATTCTGCCAAAAGTATGAATTTTATATTTCAGATTGTTATAAAAATGATACATATTGATTGGGGGGGTTGAGAAATTAAACTCTAAAGTTGTTAGAAAACACAGGCAAGAGACAAGAGGTGATCGTGGAAGAATGCTGGGCCACATCTACAAGTGAAAAGAACATGCCAGCTCAGTCCTCACAGCTCTCAACAGCCAAGATTATGCTTGGGCTTTCAGAGGAGAATGGGCCCATCCCCGGACCAAATAGCTCAGTCCTCACAGCTCTCAACAGCCAAGATTATACTTGGGCTTTCAGAGGAAAATGGGCCCATCCCTGGACCAAAATAGCCGAAACTGCTCCCATTCAAGAGGGGACCCCGAAAACTTACATCTGGATGTCTGGGGACAGGGACCCTCGCTGCAACTGAAAGCAGGCTGAGCTAAATCCTCTGAACCCCATTCAGATTCGGCAAAAACACCATCAGAACCTGAATGAGAAGACCATTTCCAAAGAAAATCCTGGCCCGAGGAAAAATAAACTGTATAAAAACTGGACCTCGGAAGCAGCATGTTGGAGTGTGGATGATCACGGACCCAGCGCGGGCTGGCCTGATATCTGCCTCCCAGTTCGATCGGACTTTGAACTCTGCTGTGGCAGGAACCCTTGTCAGGTTCATGACAATTCGGCCAAATTGTGTCATTTTGCTGTTTTTTGCTTGTTTTATTTTTTCTTTCTTTTGTATTATTTTTTGTTGCTTTTTGTTCGAGATCTCTATAATCTATCTAATCTTCACCATAATAAAGTTTAGATCTTGATTAAGAGATCTGTGTCCGGACTTTTATAACAAAATCATCCACTTTGGGAGAACAAGAATATGAACCCACTTTGCAAACACGATTGTGGGCTGGCTGCTCTGTCATCCCCAGAGCAGCAGCACCTCTAGGTTAAGATCTGCACCTCCACCAAACTGCACTGGGGTATATCTGGGAACACCTGTACATAGCACTATACATTGAAATTTTGTAGACCTACTGCATTTATCACTGGTAATCTAAGAATCCATAACCTGTTGCTTGAGTAAAATACGCTTTTTGGTAATCTGTATCATGGAAGTTCTTATTAAATACAACCTATCGTGCCAAATTGGTTACAATCTGAAAATCTGAAATTAAAACATGCTGCACCCAGCCCCTCTGATCTCTGAGGTCAAGCTTGAATGCAATGGGGTTTATTTTCTGCCTAATTTCATACACTTATCACAACATCTGACATAGCCCAGTTTTGTATTACTTTCAATCTCTTTCAATGTGCTATCCCTTGCTGATTCATTCTACACCACACGAAAACAGTATCTTCAATCCTTTCTGTTTGTGGTTATCTGAATGAGGAAGATATCCTGGTAATGGAAGTGACCTGCTCTCAGGCTTGTGCTGCATCTTAACTCTCACCATACAGTGCTGTGACCGGAATGCTGAGTCACAGGGCCTGCAAAGTGGGGACAGCTGCAGGCAACAAACTGAATACATACATTTTTATAGTCAGGTCTGATGAAAATGATGAGGAAGAACGGGACCCCAATGAAACAAAATTTTTATTTGTTTTATTTATAATAATTATTTTGTTATATTAATGCTTGCCACAGTGAAAAAAAATAATAGGGATGCCCATTGCACAATTTTTCATTCTGGCATATAAGAGTGTGATCAAATAAAGTCCTTCTTGGCAGAGAAAGAGGCTGAGCCTAGAAGAATCCCCCCCTGAACTTGCAGTGAACTCAGTATGTCAGGGGATGGGTTCTTGGCAGTAAATCTGTTCTGTGTGCTCATGCAATGACATTCAGACACAATCAATAAAACCTAGAGTTCTTCCCCACATTACAAGGTGTCATTTGTTTGATTTAAGGTGACTCAAGCCCTACAGATCATGACTGAAAAGCAACTCCCCATTTTGAGCCATTGCTACTATTTATAATAACTGTTTAAAAGTAATTAAGAAACTTAGAATAATAAATAAAGGGACTAATTATAATCCCCAATAAACTCTGCTCTGCTCAGTGATTACAGTTCTATTGCTTAATCTTGCAGAACTTCTTTCAGTGAAGGAGAATAATTTTACTTTAGTGGATGAATAAAATGCCTGGCTTCACATATTGCTTTCATTGTTCTCATAATAAGTGTGAAGCACATCCATTTAGAGACAAGCTGACTAGCAAATCAGATCCACTGTCCAAAATTAAGTTAAATATTTGAAGATTCTGTCATGGAAGAAGGATGCACCTAACTCAAAAGAGAGAAGCAGTAAAATGTTTTATTGAGGTAGTATAATGATTTTTGACAAAGTTTGATGGAATTTGACAAAGTTCAATGGCAAAGTTCACTTTATTAATTACTGCATGGAGGAGACATACAAAGAAACATTGAGTTAGAGTGACTCAGACAGGGACTGGAGGTATGAAGAGTAAGAAGGACCCTTTTGTTGAGTCATGAGGTCTCCTTTCCAGAGCCTAGGTATGCATGGATGGATCCTGTCTTGGTTTGAGACTCCATCAATGGTTCATTTCTAATGGAATTACCCACAGTCAAACATCTGAGTAGCTACATAGGTCAGTAATCCTTCACAGTATGAATTCAGCATGCTCTCAGTCCCTTCATGAGAACCTGTCATGGGTAAGGGATCTCTCAAGGCCAAGGAGTGACCTCAGGGAGGTATCATTGCCATGCAGCCTCTGCCTCAGCAAAGGGAGCTCAAAGCTTTGCACGGGCTGTCCGTGCTTGTACAAGGAAGTAGTTGGCTGCAAGTTGTTATAAATACGTACTATAAAGTTGGCTTTTCACAAATATTAAAATGAATGCTATATCTATAATGTTACAAAACTTTGCTGTATGAATATGGTTTCTTTTGTTACCAAGACTTAGAAATAGTAGTGTGATATATATACATTTCTTGGACTGTAGCGTGGTATGTAGAATGCTTTTTGTTCATGTAGCTAACTCAGAAGAATGGTAAAGATAATCAGGAAATTCCCCACATTCTCGGATTATCTGGATGAAGATAATGGTGATAGACCCCAGAACTCCAAAGGAAGAATTTATTGATCTCTGTTATCAAGAAGTGGGATGACAGAGTGGAGCCACAAGGAGATTTAATCTGCAGGATGGAACCATAAGGAACAATATGATGTACAATTATCTGCAAGATGGAATGGGAGCAGGTTGCGGGGGGGGGTTTGAAACCAAGAGAACTCAAATGAATGTTTGAATAATGCATTAGGAATATGCAACATGCTGGTATATTTAAAATGTTTCCAAGAGGGTAAGGTGTGCTCTTGGTTGAATGCTAAGCACCTGGCCATTAACTAATTTGGTTTTCTGTCTCTTAATTGTCTTTTTTATTAAACTTTTAAATTTTACCAAGAAAGTGAACTTAATTTTTCACAAATTCAACAGCAATAACAAGACAAATATCTTGTTTTAGCTCTGATATCTTGTTCTGTACCTTTGGTTATCTTTAACCTTTGGGTTTTGAAACCATCTTTTGAAACATATATTTTCAAAATGCCTTCACTCCCTTGTAGGTGAGACAGGGGCTTAACAGCTTGCAAGTGCACCCCAGGCACATGAGGCCTGCTATTTCTTGGTGAGTCTGAGCCAAAGGACAGGTAAGTGTCAAGTGTGTCCATCACATCACCCCATGCCTGAAGGGTAAACTTCAGAATATACAAGCCTACTATATAATTGAAGAAACCTTCCTGTCTGACCATGCAGGACCCACTCTGGCAGTCACACTCCCACCACCAGAGGCTTTCACTGCTGAGACTCAGGCCCCTTTGCATGCTCAGATGTCTGGTTCTTTCAAGGAATTTAATTGTGGTGCAGCAACAATTAAGTAGAGTAACAGCTAAAGTAACAGCTTGAGCTAGTGCCTCTGAGAAGGGACCCCAAAGAAAAGAATCCCTGGGCCTTTATACTCAGTCTAAGCCTGTTATAGTCTGGGGTTTTGAGTCCCGGGCTCCTGGTGTGCCTCTGGGTATCCAGTTACCCAGCTGACCCTCATGTCCCCACGGTGTCCTTAGTCGTGCAGAGGGTTGGAGACAGGTCACATCTCAGGTCACATTGCCTGGGGCTCCCACCACACAGAGCTCAACCTGCAGCTGGCAACCCGACCTACCTGCACTACATATATTCCTCAACATCTATGCTCTTGTAACTAAACAGTACAATATTTCTGGTAATTTTTAGACACAAAGCATTGTAACCAGTAATGTGGCTTTGCACAAGACAAAACTAAGCAGTAGATAAAGTAGAGTGTGAGCAAGTCTATGGTTGGTTAAGTCATAAGACTAGACTTTTCAAAAATGAGATTTACTCAATCTGTGTTCAAGGAGAAGTACCTTTTTTCCATTGTTTTTTGTGGTTAGTTTTTGTAAAATAAATTTAGTTCCTTATTTTTCTTTCTTTCCCTCCTGCCACCACCAAAGAGGAAGACACTTGAAAAAAAATTCAAGTTTCACTATTATGTAACTGTGCAGTTTAGAGGAAGCTTCTCCTTATTTAGGCTAGAAGACCTCACAGACATCTCAGCAGCCAAAAGCATATGTTCTTTGACCTTTATACTCAAATCTCTATCCTGTGGTTTCTTTCCCATGACACTCTTTCCTGTTTTCTCCTATCTAGTGCATGATTATTGACAACCATGTCCCAACAGCTTTTCCTACATCAACCATTAACTAAACATTCCATGAAGCTGTTTCTGCAAGCTTTTCTTTTACTTTAAACAGAATGTTTGTATTAACATCTGGCACAGAATACGCATTTCTGTATGGCATGAACAGGCAGCATCATCCAGCTTTCCCTGCCTTGCTGGTATGTTATTTCTTTAGCAGCACCACAAGTTTGGTGCCAATTTAACAGAAACATATCACTCTGGAAGTATGATTTATATGGAATTTCTCTCAATTACACAACATATGTGAGCTAATTTGATTTAAAATGGGAAGTGCAAAGACACCTATAGTCAGGCTGACAGTTTCAAAGGGTTAAGCTTAAGCCAAAGAAATGCAAACCAGAGAACAGGGGAGCCTAGACAAGTGCAGAAATTCCTGATGGATGCCATCCTCAGAGAAGAAGTGAAGTTGCAAAACATGTTTCTGTCCTTCATAGGTGCAGCCAGTATTGGTCCACCCATACTGCCTGGTCAGACAACAGAATTTGCCAGCCATTTCCCTGCAATCACCTGAAACCTCTAAGGTGTTCTGTGAAAATTCAGTTTATGTTATATCTAAGTTTAATTAAAGAACAGAACTTTATTTACGGGAATTTTCAAGCTTTGTCATCTTTGAGAGCTTCCAAGCGAAGCAGAAAGAGCAAAGAAAAAAAATTACTTGTTGCAAAGATTTTGATCAAAATAACTCACCTGCAACCAATATCAAGTTGTCAAATTGTTCTTAGACATAGTTTTTCCTGTTGCTCTTCAACTGCATCTCTTAGAAGACCTGCATTACTCAAATTACTATCTGCCTCCCTGACATATAAAGGTATGCCCTTTAAGTTTTATTTCATTTAAAAGCCTTTGCAGTGTGCCAAATATTCAATTACTTCTAACTTCTGTTTACATAATTCCTAGCAGTAGCTGATGCTATGTCCCAAGAGATGTTTATTTTGCACACAATGTGAGCAGCATTGCCTTGCTTCTGTTTGAGACTTGCAAACCAGATAGTAGATTTATATTTGCATCACAAAAAGTTTCTTTACTGTTGCCTGTTGTCATCCACAAACACCTGAGCAGCAGGAGCATCTTGTTCAGATTAATTTACCAGCCTCATAAAAAACAAAGAGCACTTACAGATTGTAACAGGCCCGGAAAAATTAGGAAGTGCCTCAGCACATCTAGGCCACAGTTTAGCAGACAAAACTTTGTTTATTGCTCCGTACTAGGAACTTCCTTCCATCAGCTATGCCCATCACCCAAGCAACTTCCTGCAGGGAGAAGAGTATTTTGGGGAGCCACCCCCCTTACACACTCCTGGTGACAGGCAATTGATAAAAGGAATGGAATATAACAATGCCTTACTTACCCAAGTACAGGAACAATGAGTTTCAATGAAGCAGATAACAGAAGGTAAAAGTAGACACACAGGATGCTAAACATAGCTGGAAACAGGGGATGAACAGATAATGAGGAATATAGCGGCTTTTGTGCCAAAGCCATGTAATGAGAAACAGCAGTGCTAAGAGAAATTTATGGCAAAATCATCTATAACACTGGGGACACTTGGTGACAATCAGAGACCCCTTCAGACAACCCTCTAGGACCATTAAAGGACTTCCAGTAAGTGGTAGGTGCATGCATACTAGCTCTATGAAAAGTGATGTTTATGTATTAGCCATGAAGTACACTGTAATCAATGTGTATTATTATGATGGACTAAATACCTTGTTGTAAATACTTGTTGTAAAGTTCCATGACACATCAGATTGGAGGAAATACCCTCCAGCTGCCCAGCATGCTGCAATAAAAAATGCCTGCTTTCTAATGGGTAGGAGGAATAGAGATAGTGCAGAAGGCAATCTTGCCCCGATAAATTGCAGCTATGCCTATTACCAAAGAGTGGGAACAGCCTTGCCCTCACAGCTATGTCCAATAAGGATGGGAGTTATAAAAAAGTGGGTTAGCTAAGCAAGAGGTAGTTAGAGTCTGCTGGCTGTGCTATGAGGAGGAAGGGTCAAGTGGTCATGCAAGGGACAGATAAGCTAGGATGCTATACAAGGGACAGAGTTAGGTGGTCGTGTACAGGATAGGAAGGAATTAGCTGGTCTAGCAGAGGAAAGACATAGGAAAGGGTACAGAGAAAAAAATGTATGAGAGCTTTTAGATAACAAGGGGCTGATGCTTGGAGACTTCTTTGTTATCAGTTATACCTCCACCATCATTCTAATACTTCAAAACTATGTTAGAAAGCCTCCTCCCTAGCTGATTTTGGTATCACACTGCAGCCCCAGCATACTCATCACACAGAGGGGAGGAGAAATGTCAGCTCCAAGCTCTCACTGGACACTATAAATTTTCTATAGTTTATAGTTATTCTTCTTCCCATTATATCCCTTCTCACACTTGTCCCATTTGCACAATTTTGTCCTAAATTTGTTCTCTTTTTACATTACAGTCAAATTCATTATTATCCTCAATTACAAAGCCCTATTTCCTACCACCCCCTCCCCCCAATTAGCATTAATAAAATTTATGAGTGGTTGCAGAGATCAACTCCCAACAGAGAGATCCAAAGTAAATCTAACTGTTTGCATTCAGACCATCACTAAGATAATTACAGTTGTCATCTTACCATCATTTCAGAGGGGGCATCATAGAATAGACACAAAACAATCAATGGGCTTCTGAACTAGTGGGGGCTCATGGAGATGAAGTTAATTACTCATTCCTACCAGGACAAAGCAATTCAGCACTTCCAGCTATTTTTTGTGAGGTAGCCTAAGGTAAGTGCTTAAGGGAGACAGCATTTTAAGCAAGGGGTACAGTATGAGCAATTCAAATACCTGCAAAATAAAAGGAAACAAGAACAGCTGGAAAATGTCTGTTAAGAATATGTATAAGGTGGATAAATGTTGATTGGACCATCATAAGGAGACTATGCAAAACACAGCATGTGTATTGGGGTGAGTAGAGAGAAGTTCAAGTGAAGCCCATCTCCCAAGTAACAATAGGAGAATGAGTGAAAAGAAACAAGAGAAAAAAAGCTCTCCAAGACACTCAGCTCCACCTCCTCTAAAATATTTCATCACAGTGACACACTGGCTGCCTAAGGATGGCTGATCAGCTTCTACCCAAGCAAAACAGCCCTCCCTCACGAGCCCTGCCCAGGATCCATCTCAGTGCCACATTTCTCTGTGCTGCTGGGCTTGTCCAGGCCAGCTTCAGCTCTTTGGCTTCCTGAACGCTTAACAACAAGCAATCCAGGGTTAAGTAACCCATTAGATTACTTTATCTCTTCAGGTTAGGCCATTTCTGGGATTGTTGGAGACAAAACCTGATTTTACTTCACCCACTACAGAATTGACTGTACCCCAGCACTNTTTTGCTTAGTCATCATGATTAGGCCTTTAGGCGACTGACCGCCAGGGAGGCCTGGCTGCAACACTGCTGGGCTTCTCCAGGCCAGCTTCAGCTCTTTGGCTTCCTGAACGCTTAACAATAAGCAATCCAGGGTTAAGTAACCCATTAGATTACTTTATCTCTTTAGGTTAGGCCATTTCTGGGATTGTTGGAGACAAAACCTGATTTTACTTCACCCACTACAGAATTGACTGTACCCCAGCACTGTTTGCAGTCTCCTGCACAAGTACCACCTCAGCTCCAGCTCTGAAATGAGGGCTGTACAAATTACCTTCCCCTTACCTACCCATTACCTGTGATTTGAGCCCACCATCACTGACTTCCAGTCACCGTTTGAAGGGACAAAAGCAGGATACAAGGTCTGCTCTCCTACTGCTATGCAGCAAGTCCAGCTTTAAGTGGCAGAGGCCACTGATCAGACCCAAATTATACTGGCTAAGAACATGAGACACTTTTCCTTAGAAAAATACTCTGCTTGTTGGCATGAAAAGAGCATCTTAGAATTCATCCACACTAATGAAGCAGAAAGCAGTGGCAGTTAGTGACTGCTAGGCAAAGAACCTTCTGGCATCAGAGATAAGGTACATGCTATACCCTTGAACAGTGTGTTCCTTGGTGTTTACCAGATTTACTGCTCTTAGTCATCTTCCTGCTTAGAGACCAACACAAGGCATTCTTTTAACTTCCTGCTCCTTTCACATACAGATGTTACGTTTGTGATCCATGCAGAGTAATTGCAATACTCTTACTACAAATCTCAGTTGGGAAACCAAACCAATAAACCTCTATGTGTGTTTAGCTTTTCTAAGTTAATGTAAGATAGAATATCTTTCAAAATCCCCATGAACTGCCATTGTCTCTGGTAAATTGTTGTAGCAGTCTAATGCTATCTCTGGATAATTGTATATTGCAACAATAAAAAAGCAGGTACTTTTGGAAAGGACACTTTCAGATTACCTTTTTTTTTCACTCTTCATACCATGTGATACCTGCAATGAACTATCCATGGAAGTATCATAAATATTATTTTCAAAATAAAATTATGCAGTGAGACCACTCTTGTTGACCTCAAAAAACATAACATGTTACACTTGCTACATCACTCTGAAGAATTCAGGATGGTTTTATATGGTATAGTCCAAGAAAAACAGAACTTCCATGAGTAATTAAAAACTCCTTAATACCTGCTAAAAGGCACTATGTGAGAAAAATACTGTAATGTATAGTTAACAGTCAAAAGATTTGTAGTATAAAAAATGGGAGCCATTCTGAAAGTTACAAACTAAGCATGATAGATGACTAAAATTTAATCTGTGGTATAATAAAAGTCTGCCAGTTGTAAACAAATAATCAATTGAAAATTACTTTGGGGTGTGTAAATGTCTCTTCTTTGGTAGGAGGCTATTTAGGCAGATGTCCTTATCTGTGTATCATATTCCAAGACAGAAGAAGAATTCACCCTTTACAGTGAGGCATTCCAGGCACCCTGTGTATGTGATGCATTAACTGTGTCTGAGAACTGCAGTCTCCCACACAGGGATGTCTGTATGGATCCCTCATTATGGCTGTCATTATGAAACTCTGCAGCTGAGTTAAGCTGGCTAAAGCTTTCAAGACCCCACACAATACATAGGTTCAAAATTATAGAAGATTAAATCCTCTCTGAGTGAACCCCATCATCTCTTGTGCCTGGAGAACCAAGCCATCACCGAAAAGTGAAAAAAAACCAAAACTGTCAAAAAAGACTGAGTAGAAACTATAAAATTGTTTTACTGCTGTTGTAAATAAACTATGTGTACTAATTTGTGCTCAAGAAATAAAGGAATTACAGGCAGGAAGGAAAGCATTGTCAGAGTCATAGGAGGAGGAGACAGAGCTGAGGAAGGAAGATCTGAAGTTATGAGCAACTGAAAAGAGGGATTTCAATCGAACCAACATATTCGATGACTGGACCATCAGCTCTGAGGCAGCTTTGACTCTCCAATAGACATTTCCCCTGTCTGCCGAGGAAACTCCACTCCAACTTGAATATAGTTTGTAGCTAACACTCAGACACCATTATAATTCCACTCGGGGGAAAAATCAGAATCCCAAAAGGAAGCCCATGAATGTCATCATCTGAACAGGGACAAAGAAAGACTGCCTCAGGGAAAATAAAAAGTATAAAAACTGGACCCTGAACACAGAATTTTGGGGCGAATGAAGGAGGACACGGCGCGGGCCGGTCTGATATTCGCATCCCAAATTCGATCGAATTTAATCTTTAATGTGGCTTCATTGTACCTTGAATTTATTTTGATTTGGCTGTGTTTTTCCTGTATTTTTGTTATTTTCCTATATTTCTGCTCGCACTGACGAGAAAATAAAATTGTAGTTTTTTTAATTACGATTTGGCTCAGCATATTTATAACACTGCTATTTAAACTCTGTCAGTGTTTCCTTTTTTTATGCACAGCTCAGTGACCTTCTGGCTCCTTAAGCAGTGAACAGAGCTCTGAATTGCAAATTGAGTAAGATTTATGGTTACTTACTTCACCATAGGTCCTGCTGGTGTCAGAACCTGAAGGGAATCAAATACCTTTAGGTAAACCTGATATATCACTGTGACAGTAACACTGCCATAATTAAACAAATAGTAGTAACTATAATGCAAAAGCAGTGTGTGTATGTATAGTCTCTAAAAAAAAATTAAACCATTAATTAAGCATGCACAATCTATTCACTGACTCTAAATCAAGAATGTCTGTTATGCAAAAGAGTCTTGAGCAAAGATCGTCAAGACGCCACATCTGCAAAACACTGTCTATGTTATTAGAAAACTGTATCTTGAAAGATGTCTAAGAGAGAAAGGCACTGCCAGTCAGAGTATCAGCCAACCACTGAGTCAGGCAACTTTTGGTCAAGAAGCGTATAACAACCATTGGGAACAGCATGGTCTTTGTGTTCCAAAATGAACTACTTATGTGTGTGCCATTGTTTCACAACTAGGTATGCAGAATCTGTCTGGCATTTCTCTAATGCTTTGTTCACAAGCCTTATCTTGCTATCATTAAAGAAAACAAACCAGGAGTGCCTGTATAGGATCAAGTATCCACCTCTTGAGGCCAGTTCTGAGCAGTGGGCCACCATCCCTTGGCCAACCCCCCCTGTTTTATTGCTGAGCATGACACCATATGGTGTGGAATATTCTCTGGGTCATTTGGGATCCGGTGTCCTAGCTGTGTCCCCTCCCAACTCCTTGTTTTGTATCCAGATGTCAGTACAGGCTGCCAGTCAGATCAGATTGTGGTGATACTGCAATATACCTTTCTAGTTGTTAAGAGTTTTTTAAATTACTATTCCGACATGCATTCTGGTACCTTGTTCCTTGCCAGCATAATTCCCAGTCACATTAATACTGAGCAATAACAAGATTTAGCACCATTGCTAGCAAAATTTAATAGTCCCAAGAATCTCTTTTGTTAAGCACAACTAAAAGAGGCAGTGAACAGTGAAAGCAGCAGTGAGTGGGCTTGTGTTTCTAGATCTGGGCCTTCCTGGATCATTGTCAAGGGACATCTAAGAAGCCTTTGGGAAGCTTGAGGTTGCCTGATGATGCTGGGAATAGACAAGAGGCCTTGACTTCTAGCAGACTAAAGGGCTAAAGAGCTCTGTCAGTTCTCTTTGATTAAGGGGTCCTTGGAGGTTTTGTTCCAGCTGACCCTGATTAGGGAGGGTGTAGTCCCCCACCCCAGCCTGAGGCTATATGAGAACTGGGCCTAAAACACCCAGACTTTTTGGGGCATTTAGTGTGGGAAGGGCTGGGGCCTTATCTCATAGCAGCACACATTTCCCCAGCAGTGGTGAGGGTGTGTGACAAGCTGTTGTCCTCAGAAGCTTTTAGAAAAACCTCCCCTCTAATTTTGTAGGTCTCAATCCCAACAGACCTTCAGAAGGGGGGTGCTGATGTGGAGCAGAGGGAGAGGCACACCTTTTGAAATGTTTCAGTGAGCAAAGGAGCTGCAGGGGGATGGTAGTGTGCCATGCATCATCAGGGGTTGTGAAAGAAACTGGATCTTCTCTGAGGCCCTACAACTTCAAGAAACCATGGAGTGATGCACTAAAGGAGGGGCAGGCTGAGTCTGTCTGTCTGGGATGTAAAAAACTCAGGATGGTGCAGAGCCTGCAGAAGCCCCTCTGGCTCTCTGATTATTGATACCTGCTGCTTTTTCATGTGGGCATCAAATGCTCTCTAATTACTGGAGAGACCTGGATAGCATCAAACATGATACATATAGCTCTGGAGTAGTGGTGAAAAGGAATAAGAGCCTATCTGGTATATCCTCAGCCCCACTGGTCAGCTATGATTGGGTTTTTGTTTCTCTGAACATGGTTTGCTCTTTGAGGTCTAAATGTTGCTTGGAAGAGCTGAGATACACAGGACTAAGGCGGGAGGGCGTCCTTGCCAACAGGATGGTGAAGCGGGTAAGAGCTTTAAACTAAGAATGATGAGAGAGGATGACAATTAAATTAATTGTGATGAATATGGTTATCAAGCAAATTATGAGGGCTTATGCAAACAGAGGGTGAATTATTAAAAAAATATGGATATTGATCTAACACTGATATCCACTATGACAAACAAAGACTCTCTAACAGTTTAAAGTTAGAAAGTGTATGTTTATTATGACGCCGGGCAGCGTGTGAGATAGCTCCCAAATACACACCGCAATTCACAGATGATCACAGGGTCTTTTTATGTACAAGAATATTGAATACCCAAAACACAAATGCATATTCATAACTCTGGTACATCCCATTCCCCGCTTCATATGGTAATTAATAAAAAAAGCTATTAAGCATGCATAGTTTGTTCTTTGAAATGGGTCGGTGGTCTTTTTATGGGGTGGGGTCTCAAAATGATGAAGTAAGATGGGTCTTCCTCGCTTTGACTTTTTAACCTTTTAGTGCTACGTGACAACTAAATCCTGTTTTCCAGCACTATTTGATTGATGCTTGTACTGTGTTCTTGGAGTCTATTGATTACTCAGGATGCATATCCTTAAATATGGTTTACTCAGGATTCACATCCTTAAATAACAAAAGGAAGTTAGTCTGAGTCCATTGATAACAAAGGGAAGTTAGTCTGAGTCCATTGATTACTCAGGATGCACATACATAGTTTGACAGGCTTCATGATTTACTAGTTCCTTAAATCTTCAAAATTAATGCTTCAAGGGGACTTTATCATCAACTTGGGTGTCACCCAAGTACATGAATACAAACACAAGGTTCAGAAAGGATTCCCTTGCTTTCTAAACTTTGATACTAAATCTTAATAATTTTCACCTAGATTGGTGTTACCCATACTGATGACCATGGGCAAATATTTTTTGCTCAGGCTCAAGAATTAATTGGGTGGCCTCCCCACTCAAGGGAGGAATCTCTCCACACACTCCCACAAGTCCTCCCTGCTGGAAGATGGGACTATGCCTTTATAGCACAAAGAGACTGCTTGTCAGTTATATGTGGCTAGGCTAGTCACTGCCATGCCAGCTTTATTTTTAAATAAGATTTTGTCACTTGTTTGTTTTTCCGCTTCTGTAAACATCTCTCTTTCACATCCTTGTCCATGTCAGTCTTCGTCAGAAAACATTTATCTTTCACATCCCTGTGATGTGTTTAATTTAGGATTGTTGGTTAGGCTGATCTCAGCATCCTTCAACACTAAAAACAGTGTTTTTACTGGAAATGAACTCCATTGAAATGGAGTTCAGGATTTTGAAAGGAAAAAAGAAGACTGCTGTCCTGGACTTCAAAAGGCTTCAGCATGTTCAGGGATCTGCTTGGGGGAATCCACTTGATATGATCCTGTGTTGGGAAAGATGAAGGTTTGACAGGAAAGTTTCACACATGTATGCTTGGCAGAAAGCTCTCTGAATGTGGAACCTCAGAGCAGAATAGAGATGGAAGCAAGTTTTGATATAGAAGAATAATAAATTATAAATTATAAATAATAAATTAAAAATTGCTAAGCCAGTCCTTACTGGACAACTAAGAAAGCAAAGGTTAAGTCGAGCTGGAAGAAGGTTTTATGACTAGAGCAAAGCATATGTTGATAACAAACAAAGAAGATGTTTTTACCAAGCAGAAACACGTCATGAGAAAAGCAGAAAATACCATAGGCAAACAAACATGCCGATGTAGCAAGTAGAAAAAAGGTTTAAGAATTTTCCACTGCAAGAAAACAAAAAAAACAACTTTAAGCTTAAACTGTAACATACTAAACTCGATGTGATTGGATAGTAATGACCATAATATGGTAATGATAATAGTTATGATAGTCTATAGGTAATGGTAAAGTATTGTGTATGATGCTGATTGTTTATTATGTATTAAGAAGCAAAGAAAAATATATAATGCATTAAAACCAGAACTAAAGGGGCTTCAGGCTTGCCTACAAGCTGTAGCTGGCAGCTTTAGGCATGGCTCTGTTACCCATGACCCATGACTGCTGTAACATCTTCTATGCAATAAACAGCATTCTGAAGAGCTGCCTGTTGTCCAAACATCCTTCGTCAACACATCTTCTACAGTCCAGAAAGACTGTTTTTAATTGGTTGGATTTTTCTGTATCTCACAAGGAATTCACTTTCTACAAGCTCAAGAATGGCTCATTCTGTTGTGCAGGAGGGTTTGCATGGATGTGCAAGGAGAGCTTGACTGAACTCAAGCATGAAAAGGAAGCATACATGAGGTGCACATAAGCACTGGTGACTCAGAAGGAACTGTCTAACTCTGCAAGGATGAGTTAGGCAAACCAAATCCATCTGGTCAAAGCATGTGAAAGGCAATAAGAAGTACTTCTACAATAGAAAATGTGCACCCACCCCTGAATGTGACTGGGCCCTGCTAAAAAACAATGCTGCAGTGGGCCATCACAAAAAGTATTCTAAAGGTGGGTGATTTCAAGTAGAACTTAGACAGAATTTAATGCTAGGTTTTGGTTGCAGAGATTCACATGTTAGCATGAGGGATTGCTGAACCAGAACATACAACGTGTGCTGCCACTAACAATGCAGTCTGTGTGTGCTCTTTGTAAGGGCTCGTTCCCATGGGAATGTGGGAGAGTGTAATGCTCTCAGCAAACCTCAGTGTGTACCCTCTAGAACATTCAGTATTGTACAGTAAGAGATGGATGGATTTGTTTTACTTGGAAGAATACTGTAAATGTGTGAGGAACAATGAACAACGAGGCTATTGAACCTCGCCACAGAACTCTGTACAGCAGTGGCTCCCCCAGAGAGGACTGTCCTGGTCTGCTGCATTGCATGTTTCCCAGCATTGCAAGAGACATGTAAGACCAACTTTTAAAACCACCTTTTTCTCTTAGAGCATCTTGTGCTTTTTTTCCTTTTGAGATCCAACAGAACCAGAACTTCACACTACAAAGCAAACATAGAAAGATTTAGGTCCTCAATGCTTTATTTTCCTTAGTCTTTATAACGTAGTTTGGGTTGAAAGGGATCTTTAAAGGTCACCTAGTGCAACATCCGTGCAATGAGCAGGCATGTGTTTAACTAGATCAGGTTTCCATTGAGTTTGATCAGGTTTCTATCCAGCCTAGTATGGCCTGGATAATTATATAGTTAGGTAGATTGGAAGCAGCTTCAACTTCTGAGTCCAAAGGATCAGCAGCAGGAAGACAAACTGGAGATCAGTCCCTTGCGTCAATACTAAGATCATATCACTCAACATCTTCCTTAATGACCTTGACAATGTGACATGCAAAGTGCATGCTCACAAGTTTGCAGATGATTCAAAACTGGGAATAGTGATTGATGTTACTGATTGTTCCCAAAAGTGGGTAAAAATAAAGAAAAACCCTTAACACCAATGTAGCATTAAGAAGCAAGTATTCTTTATTCAATGCTGGATGCACGAGCAGATATCTCCTCTGAACTATTGTGTGTGCTGAATAAAGAAAAGCTCCTGTTTAAATACTGAATTTTGCATGCATATTCATTGCTTTTCCAGAATAAACATATATATTATAATTTCCCAGAAATAATTAACATATTTTCCCACCCCTTTATGCACATATTCTTCTGTCCTGGGGGGTCTCTTAGGTGGTCCCTGGTGGTTGACCCCAAAGTGATACCTGACTGCCTGGTGAACTGGTAGAAGTTGGCACATGGGCTGGTTGCTGTCCAGTTCTTGTTGCAGAATGGAAATTGTGCAGTTCCATAGGCCAGTGGTTTTTGAAGAATAAGCATGGTGTTCGCCCACCAGGTGCAGATGATTTTTCATCTGGCAACATCATGGTGTCCCTCTGAACAGGGACCACAGACAGATTGGAGAAATCAGCAGATAGGAACATAATGAAGCTCAGCCAAGGTAAGTGCTCTTTTGCACCTGGGGAGGAATAACCCAGCACAAGCTGAGACCTCACTCTTTGCAGAGACTCTGTGTTTGAGCACCTCCTGAGTCTTTACAGCTTGGTGCTTTATCAGTATAGTTTCTCCACATGCTCAGGCTGATGTGGCTGAAGTCCTTCCCACAGCTGCCTGCAGTCAAATCAGTGTAAGAGCAGCATGTGCCTGTTTTTTTGGGATAATCTGATTCCAGTTTGAGATACAGCATGGGTGTGTCAAGTTTGGTAGTTCATGAGCTGCTTCAGAAGCAGCTCTTGAGGTTAAACACTTAAAGTCACTGGGCTAGTGATTATTTAATTACTTTCAGCTGAGAAGCTGAGGAACAGTAAACCTATCCCCAGCACAACCCTAGCCATATTACTACCCACTTCCAGACTCACTGATGGAGAAAGTGGTGAACTGAATCCTGTGAAAAATAGGAAAAGAATTGGTAGCTCATCAGCCAGGCCTGTATGTTGTTTAGGTTTGCCACTCAGGGCCACAGAATATGTCAATACCACACCATTTGCTACACCTTTATCATGTCTCCTGACCCCAGGAAAGGGATCTCCAGGGAGGCCTGCCAAGGAAACCAGGAGCTTGTAATTAACACACGTGAATTAAAGTATTGACATGACTATAACTTAACAAAATAAAGACTTAAATTTCAGTATAACAGAATCGCTAACAATGAGAAGTAAATTTAGTGAAAAAAACTGGTAAAACAGGAAGACAAGCAGCTGGATGTAATATATACCTATATCCTTGTACAGGGAAGAGATAAGGAAGACTGACTGGTTTTGCATCAACAATAGGTTAAAATAGCTTGATGAACTGTATACCTAACCACTTGCTTATTGAATCCTAACCAAAAAAGGAAAGAGGGAAATGTAATCAAAATGTTGTATAAACCCACTGAAATCTATATGGAAATAGAGAAATAGAGAAATACTTCTAGAGAAGTATTTCAAAGAGCACGGGTTCTAATGCTTTCTCTCATCTGAGTAAATAAACGCATTTTTAACAGACGAAAATCCTTTGTCTGTTGACCTTTGTCTCAATAACTGGCCCACGATGACTGAATAGCACTGCAATGATAAATATTTAATTATGTGCATGAGGTGTCGCAGCCAAACTGGTCACATACAAGCAATTTCTTTTTAGGAGGTTTTATAGCTCTCCCCATAATGGTACAATTTGAATCATCCAATTACCTACTAATGGATATTTCTAATTATCCAGTCACAAAGTATATTTTGTAGGCCTTGCAGCATCATCATACATCAGCATCCTTGTGGTTTATTTGTTAATCCAGATGTTTCAGCTGTCAATCTAACAAAGTTATCTGGTGTTACAATCTGCTTTGTAATGGTTGGCTTTTGCTATTATGTATTTGTTTTTGCAAATTATTATAAATTGTAACCACTTCTGTAGATATAGTGCAAATCATAATTGCTTTTGTGAACTGTATAATTAAAATTGTGCTTGAAACAAGGTTATCACAAGGTGTAGGTGTGCTTGCAAAAGATGCATCACAAGATATGACTGCTCTTGCAAAATGTATAACCAGGATAGCCCAAACAGGGAATAAGATAACATAAAAGGAAAATACCAAGTCTAAAGTGGCATCAGAAGACCACCCCAGACTGCCTCCCTGACAGACCCTCGGAGACTGTAGCCAAGTACTTATGCAATGCTGTGGCAACGTGAGGCAGAGCTGTGGTAAACAGAAATGTGCAAAGTCATTTGGGGAATTAATGCAGCTGTAACAGTATAAAAGATTGCTTACTAAAGAATTGGGTGTGCTTCTGGCTGTTGCACACACCCAGGACTGTTACTTTAGCTTTATTGATCTGCCCCTTATTATCCCTTTTTAAACTTTTAAAATTTTGAGGAATGGCCTTTGTTTCTCAGATCAGGCATCAGCAGCAACCTGTGCTTCTCTTAGATACGGATCCTTCAGGTAATTTTGTGAGAATGGGCATTTCCTTCTGTTAGTCAGTCACATGCTCTTTTTAAAGGGGTAGGTGGCATGTCTTGGGTCCAAAGATGATGATGCATTGTTTATATATTCATAATGCTGCTAGCTTCTAAGGACTGTGTGGTCTCAAGTTATACCACACCATCTAGGCAGAAATATAAAAAGTGTTATAAATTATGTCAAACAACTAGATCTATTGAATTACCATCAATTTAATTGAACAAC
This sequence comes from Cyanoderma ruficeps, assembly GCA_008694505.1. Lineage (NCBI taxonomy): Eukaryota > Metazoa > Chordata > Aves > Passeriformes > Timaliidae > Cyanoderma > Cyanoderma ruficeps. The sequence continues at coordinate 7,071,086 of VZDJ01000426.1, forward strand.
AATTTGATATAAATTAATACAATTTAGTAACTATATTCAAGTATATATATATTTTGCAGTAATTAAGTAGGATTAAGGTTTGGATAAAGCATAAGCAAAACCAACTAGGGTACGGGGAGGGTTTCTCACCCTACCTACGTACAAACAGAGCAATTCTAAACTAAACTTATATACTGTATGTTAATATATATTCATCAATGTTTCCCATAAATTCCCTCCTATTTCCAATTCTAAAATCTACATCTCTATACTTCACTTGTTGCTAGGGGGCCTTCTGTCTTCTCTTGGTGGTCTTCTGATGAAGGCTCACACTCTTCTTCGTTTGTCCTCTGGATAACTTTACAGGTTGCACATGCATACTAAGCATTGTGTTATGTAAGTAAGCATTACATTCCAAAAAATTAGCCTTGCATTTCATAGATAAAACCATAACTTCAGATCTTGTATTTGAAGCTGTCCCAACTTTGTCCATCCTGTGAGATGTGGGGTTGTGTTTCATGTCAGGTAGAAAAAGGTGGCCTGTGTAGTTGTGGTTGTGAAATGTGTGGAACGAGGCCATGGGACAGTTATAAAAATGAATTTTAATGAACAAACAGAAAAAGCATGGAAAGAAGCTTTTTGGACAAATATTTTGTGTGCTTATAAGTGAATAATGTGAGCTTTAAAGTTTTCACAATATAAGTTCTAAGTTGGGGTTTTTTTAGGCCTTTAACATGTAGGATAGAAGAATGTGGAAGTATTTTTATTTGCTTTGAAAATAAAATTATTATAAGCTTTAAGCTGCTTTGTAATAGAGGTTTTGAACTATAGCTTTGGAATATATAAAAGGAGTTGTAATCACCTAAATAAAAGAAGGAAGTAGCCTTATCCCAAGCTAAAAATTGATGATCCTGGAAAGGAAGACTGGATGATCCTGGAAAGGGACGCTAAACATCACCATCACTGATTTACGATCCTGGAAAGGGAAACTGGACCTCACCATTACTGATGTATGATCCTGGTAAGGGAAGCTGGACATCACCATCAGTAATTTACAACCCTGAGGTACAGAAATTCCACGTCACCAATAGGAACTGATCACAATGGGGTATAGAAATCAGGCTTCACAAAAACAAAAAAACAAAACAAAACATAACAAAAAAACCCACCCCAAAAACAAAAACCATCAAACAAAACCTGTTGAGAAGTGCTTATGAAGATGTTTGGTAAATATCAGCAAAAATTAGTAGCTGGCATGCAGTTGGAGGGGAGACCCCCACTGTACCCAGCTCGCTGCTTTGCTCACATTTTACCATTTGGATTAATGAATTAATAAATTGATTGTTGCTTGTTACATTAGCTGAGTCAAGCTCTTCTTCCTTACAATCCTGTATCCTATTTTTACATGTAACATCTGCAAAGGGGCCCACTTAATGCCTTTATTGCTTTATGACAATAATTTTCTAAATAGTTACAATTTAGTTAGCACGAATCATTTTCATTTATCACAAAAGGAAAGAAAAAACCCCAACAAAATCAAAAACAAAGACAAAATTAATTGCAGGACGAAAGAGCTGGCAGACAGCAGGCTCTTATCGCTGCAGATGGATGGCGGTAATAGCAAAGCCGGTGCTGTTCAATGATGACAGCAAGGAGGGAAAGGGCCCTTAAAACCACTCTCGCCTTTGCCTGAAGGTTCCCAGCCTCCCCTGTACTTCACCCTTAGCAGAACACTTTCTCTTAACTATTAAGTTCTGGAAATGGGGAGTGAGAGCCCCGTTTTTGCGTCTGCGGGGTGTTTCAGCATTCCAGGCCACTCCAAGAGGCGCTCCCAGAGCACACCCGAGGCGATCCAAGACGGGCCGGGAGCGGGACTACATCTCCCGTCATCCCGCCGGGCGCCGCCGCCATCTCGGCACCGACCGCCGGGCCGGGCCGGGCCGGGCCGGCGTCGCTGCATTCCCTGCCGCATTCCCCTCTCCCCGCCGCATTCCCCGCTCCCCGCCATGAGCTGGGACGGCGCCGGCGAGGAAGTCCGGCTCCTCCTGGACCTGTGAGTGCCGCCCCGACACCCTCTCGTCTGCCCTCCCTGCGAGGGGGCCGGGCCGGGGGCAGGGAGGGGGACGGGGCTGGGCAGGCCTTTGGCCGCGGTGCTGAAGCGGGTGCAGTGAGTGTGGGTGCTGGCAGGGCTCGGCGGCGTTCAGGAGCGGCAGGAGAGGTGGCAGGGTTTGTCAGAGGTGCCCCTTTGGGAGGAGTTACAGGGCAGGTGACAGGGAGTGACAGGGGTGACGGGTCTGGCAGGGAGGTACCAGGATGATCCTTGACCGATCCGGGTGTGGAGGGACAGCTGAGGATCTCTGGCTTCACCTGGCCCCAGAGAATCCAGTGAATGGTGTTTTGCTCTGAGTTTTTTTCCATGTTGATACCAAATTCCGCTAGAAAACAAATTTTTCTAACACAGTTTGAAGTATGAGAAAGCAGGCATTCTTTGTTGCATAGCTGGACACATCTGGAGGATTTTTCCTCTAATCGGGTATATCGTGACACTTTACACTTTACGGATGCTTATTCCGTAGTGCTCGTAGTCCTCATGCATATTCTTTAAAGCTTACTTCCTGACTAATACATAAATAGCACTTTCCTAGAACTAATTTGCATGCATCCACGTCTTACTGGAAGTCCTTTTGTAGTCCTAGAGGATCGTCTGAAGGGGTCTCTGGTGGTCACCAAATGTCCCCATTGTTGCAAAGGGTGCCTTTGCCTTGAACTTCTCTTAGTGCATGCACTGTTGCTTCTTGTTACATAACTTCAGCACAAAAGCCACTATATTCCTCATTATATGTGTTTAAAATGACAATGTAATATTGGCTTTATATGTGATATACGCCATATATGTATTAATTCGTGCTTGGAAATTAAAGAATCCAATACTGTAAAAACCCCAAGCAGGAGACTGATTTGCAATTGTGAAACACTTGAGGCACCGAGGAGAACTCGAATTTACAACAGAAAAGAACTCAGGACTACACCCGAGTGATTGATACCCGGTATGTATCTGCCATAAGACAGTCAAGTCATCAAGGATGTGCATCCCAATGCAAAATCAAATCAAGCTCTCATCCCTGCCAGGAAAGTTGCTTCGAAAAACCAAATGCAAGAAAGAAGTTACATGAATATGCAAACTGAGCAAAAGTGGACAAAAGACCCTGCCTTAGGGGAAAAAAACCCTGTATAAAACAGACCCCTCCAAAGCCGAAATTGTGAAGGGGGTAGGTTCGAGGCGATAGAGGCCGAACTGAAGGTTCAGCCAATGCTGATCCCGGGATCAGCGTTGTCCCTTTTGATTGTGGCTGTCCAAGATCGCTTTTTGGTAGCAAAATAAAATTGGCTTTTGATTATTAAATTGGCTTTGTCGTTTATAACATTTCACATTCGTTTATTAGCTTTTTCATGTTGTTATAGATCATAAGTATTTGGATATGGCTGAATTTATAACTCCTTTTAGCTGCTTGTTGTAATAACATAATCTATAATTTTAAGAATGCACCATATAGCTTATAAAAATAGTGGTGTTTGAATGTATTATATTGTAGGCCTTAGCAAAACGTGAAATGTCAAAATGCTTCTATGTAACAAAATGAACGTGTAAAGCAATTATATTGTTTTCCCACATCTGCTAACTGACGTCTCCAAACAATAACAGTGACACAAACCAGTGCACCAGAGAAGAATTAGAGTAGAACTTGTTAACTTGTTAATCACTTGGAAGTGTGAAACAACAGGATAAAACCATAAGAAAAAAAATAGTTTGACCTGATCTGCAGGTTATCATGCAGATAAGTCAGAATGTAAAGCCAAAACAAAGAGTTCCTGCAACATCATAAGCTCTCAAGAATGTTTGAATAATGTATGAGACTTAGAAATATGTATGTACCTCAGTAAACTAATAGCATATAGATAACATTACCTTAATTTACCAGTTCATTCTTTGGCCAATAGCCAGGAATACCCTAGGGCTGGACATTGTCCCTTTTTATCCCCTTATTAAACTTTTAAAAATATCCTAAAGCATGACTTTGTTTTTCACGTCTGTTTATCCACTGGTTCCAGCTACAATTTGTATCCTTTGTGTCCACTTTTTTATTCTTTTATCTAATTTGCTAGTTAGTCTTTAAGCTCTAGCTTGCAGCTCCAAGGAGAACTGAAAATTTCTATTCTCTGTGTTATTTGTCAATGTCAAATTCCTTTGTGTTCCGGAGGAAGTTAGAAACAACACAGGAATAAAATATTTCATTTGAAAGATAAAAGAAAAATAGCTAGCTAAGAGTACAGTTAGATTGCTATTTGTACCTCAAAGTACTGAAGATAAGATTATAGTTGGCATGGTGTAGCCAATAAGTGTTTTATAGTTTCCTATAAAGCAGAATTACTGTGAAAACCTTTATAATTTAAATTATTAACTGTTTAAATTGCAGATCAGTATTGTACTATGAGAATCAGTGTTGTGCTATATTAACCAGCTTTTTGAGAAGAACGTGATTAATCTTAATAACCATTCAAGCTAAATTTAATATGCCATGATAAGAGACAGTTGGCATAGCTCACATTGATTTCCATGGATCCATGTTGGGTTGGGAGTATTTTCTGCAAATTTGAGCTAAGTAGTTGGTTTAGATTTAGAGGCTCCTTTTGAACGTGCATTGGTGAGACAAACCCCTGCTTTCTGCTCACCATGTTGCACAGATCCTGCCTGTGAGCAGGGTCACATTTGTGGTCTTCAGTGATAATTGTAAATGGTGTGTGTGTTATCTTTGATAAGATTTTTTTTAAGAGGTGTTACGAGAGATTCCTATGCATTAATTCGTGCTGGAAATAAAAATGTAATAAAAAATAAAACAAGTTATAAGGGCATCCCTGAGACTGGAAACGTACAAAGAAAACAAAAGGGAATTCCGGGAAGGCTGGAGACACGCAAAGAAAGATAAAGCAGATAGAAAAGAAATCACCAAATAAAAGGAATGATGGCACCTTCGGAGATGAGCCACCAGGAGGTCCTAGCGACCAAGGATAAGCTTGAAGGGATCGGTGATGGCTTCTCCAGAATCTCATTCGTTCATCAGCCTGTCCCCGGAAACCTATTCACCAGAATCAGAATCCCAAAAGAAGACAGATGAATACTAATACATGGGCTATGGGACAAAGAAAATCCAGCCCCAGGGAAACTAAAAAGTATAAGCCGGACTTTTCATGGTGGCCTTTGTGAACGGAGTGGAGGCAGGGGTGGTAGAGGCGTGTCCCACGTTCACCCAGTGTCGATACCCGGGATCGAACTGACCCCGTTTCGTGGCTGTAATTTTTGTTTGATTTTTTTGTATTCGCTGTCACGCGAGAAATTTTATTTTTTTTATTTTTAAATTTGGCTGATTCATTTATAACGAGGTAAACAACGATTCTTAATTTCTGCAGTCAAGTAGAGGAATGTTGTATATAGATAAGCCATTTAATCTCCAGACAAAGAATGTGGATGGTGTAACCTATATGTACTGAGACAGAGCTTGGTACAGGCTTCTCTGTTGCTCAGTCAGCCAAGTTCATCCAGCAGTCACTGAGGTTCCATGAAGGCATGGAATTCTTGCACATCTCTGCAGGAATGAGTCAGAGGTGATCCTGGTGTGTGCTTCAGTATATAAGGGTCTCTGCAGGCAAGGACTGGGTTTAACTGCCCGGGTTCTGTTTGAAATGTCTCCTCCATACAGTGTCCTCTGCAGTGACCTGCTAGAGGTGTTCTTCCTACACTGTATGAGCCTCAGTGCTTTTTTTAAATGTGTTTCCATGCTGGAAATCTTTCCTGCCTGAGGTCTGTACTACCCTTTGGATTATAAAGCATTACTATTTTGACCTCTTTTAAGTTTTTATTTGGTGTGAGTTTAATTTCCTGCAGTTTGGTGGCATTCTGATGCCAGACAAGGTTTTGTTGCAAAACCAGTTGCCTGTAGGGACTCCAGAGCTGTGGTTATATGCTAAATTTAATTTGGCATTACTACAGGCTGCTGCTGCCCCCTGCTCTCAGCCACTTGTCCTGGCAGTGTTGTTTCTGTGTCCTCAGAATCTTAGTCAAGGTAATTTTCATTCAGATCAGACACTCAACAGCTCACTCTGCAACTGTGAATTTCAGAGACAGCTTGAGGAAGACACGGAAGAAAATGGTTGAGGGGCTGACTTTTGCCTTCAGCTGCTTAGGGAACAGTTTCACAGAAGGATCAGCTTGACCCCAAAGGGCAACACCTGAATCAGTAGTAACATGGAACAGCTGAGGTCTGAGGGGACCATAGCAGGATGCAGAAGATGACAATTTGTGGGTTGATTATTCTGGTTCTACTATGTAATGCCTCTTTTTGACTGTACTGTAACTTTCCTTTATTTCAGATGCCTTCAGTGTTTGACAAAGAACCTTTCCAGATACTCTGCAGATATTAAGTCATTGCCACCCAATATAAAGGATAAACTGATTAAATTAATGAGTAGGCAAGGGCAAATAACTGATGCAAATATCAGTGAGGTAAGAATCCATTCAACATTATACTGTCTGTTTTGGGAGGGGAAAGTAGCCTCTTGCACACCAGTCTGTTCCTGAGTGGTGTGTTTCAAGATGCTCATGCATAATTTATTATGTATATATATAATATAAAGGATTTCAGCAGCTTGTTAGAATTCTGTTGGTAGAATGCTGTTGATGTTAAGCACACAATCTCCATATAATTTACTTAAATTTTGGTTCTTTGGAATATGAGGATGGCAGAGCTAGAAATCGATAATTCAAGTTCTCCCATCCCTTTTGCTCGCTAATGTGTGGCAGTGTTTCAATATGACACCAGTGAATGACATTTCTTGAGCTATAAATTGAGGGGCACATCTGTTTTGCTATCTGTTTACTGTTATCTTGTTCAGCCTCAGAGGGAGGTGTGAGAATTGAGGGCAGCTAAAGGTTGGCCTTGGTGAAACAGAAAATGAATTACTCCCTGTGCATTCCTGCTTTGACCTGTTACTGAAGAGACAAATATTATCAGTTTCTCAGAGTCAGGATAGTGGAGCCAAGACTAGAGACAGAAGCACTGTGGAAAACTTCCAAATGAGACAATTTAGCTTTAGCTAAAATGATTTTGTGCTTACACAAAGTAAGTCTTTGAGTAAAAATCAAATTCTTACTAATTTATCTTATTTTGGAGAAATTTCCTTTCTCTGTTCCTGCAATTTCCTGCAATTCTGTCCTGCAACTAACTGTCCTTAGTTGTCATAATTTTCCTTGGGCATATTGTACCTTAGCTTTCTTTGCTAGCAGTTTCCCATTTGTTTTTATACATGTCCTTCATGTCCTTTCTCTGTTTTTCACGGTTTTTTTAAAGAATTTTGCTTGAAGTTAAATTTCAGTTGAAATTCTGTTAATCTTAACTTTGTGCAAACTTCTATTTAATCTCTTACCTCCCTATCCTTGTCCAAATTTGTGTTACCATGCATCTTTTTTCCCCCTTACTCTGCTTTTTGCTTGGAGCAGCCATCCATGTGCATGCCAAACTCCTTATTCTAAATCCCTTTTACCATAAAGTTTTATAAAGCCATTCAGCATGTGTGCACAGAATAGAAGCCTGAATTTTTAAATGTGTGTTTTTGTGTGCTGCATCCAGACAACTCTCTATCTAAAGACCTTATATATTTGCAAACCAGCCAGTTTTCCTTGTAGTATCTTTGCTGTACCTTGTTAGAGTGAACAACAGGAGGAAAAGGCCTTTAACAAGCCTGTCAGCTGTGCTGTTATCTTTGCTAGTTTAGGGAAATTTGCGTTTCTGTCCCTGGGAGTTAAGGAAGGGAGTGACAAGCTGAAGGGAGTATATGGCTATTGTTACTAAAATGTGAGGCCTTCCACTGCTTTGAATGTAACTTTCATAAATGTTATCTTGGGAAAGATTTCACAAAAATTCCAGTCTGGGTCTTGTGGGAGTGAAAGATCCCATTTAATGAGGATTTGGTACTGCTTCATGGTATGGTAATGAGAGTGCTTGTTTATGAGCAAAAGAGTGTGTGTGGGTGAGAAAAATACTTTGGGGGAAAATACTTTCCAAATATCACTCCTGTCTGTTATGCAGGTTGAAGTTTTGATCACAGTCAATATTTTTTTTTTTTTTTTTGCACTGCAGATTTCTTCCCCCAAAGTTGCACTAGCAAGTGGCAACCTGAGCAAGGCCATTGAGGGCATTATCCTGGGTACACATGTGGCAATTGAGGGCATTATCCTGGGTACACATGTGGCAGTTGAGGGCATTATCCTGGGTACACATGTAGCAAGTGAATCACCAAGATTGTATTTCCATTGTTTAAGTAGCAGTATTAATGTGTTCCGACTCTGTATGTCACAGAAACAGTTCATGCTGTAGAAGCTGAACTGTTGCACAAATAGACCAGATTTGCTCTAGTTTTCTAGTTTTTAGTTCCTAGGACTGATAACCCCACCCTCTATTGCAAACGTCTGTGTGATGTCTAATATTACAAGTATTTTATATACAAATGTACATGTTTGATGGCACAGCAGTGTTTGACTGAAATGGTGGGTTTTCATTACAGGTGTTGCACCCTGCTGTGGAGTCTCTGGACCTCCGAGACTGTGATATTTCAGATAATGCATTATTGCAGCTTTATAACTGCAAGCAGCTGAAAAAAATCAACTTAAATTCTTGCAAGGAGAACAGATTTGGAATTACTTCAGAAGGTGTGTTATCTGTGCACAGATAACTGGAATCTTATTTCTGGCTTATTTTTCTTGTTAGATTAGAATAAAAAGAAAATATCTAGGGTAAATATTGCTTAAAAAAAACTCCAATGCCACCCGGGTACTAATTAAAAGTCTCTCCAGAGGTGTAAATTTCAGGCCTAGAGCACTAATTATCTTAGGAGAGAGCTATCAGGTTACTCTCCTGCTAGATTTCTGGTAAAACCATGCTATGCTCCACATGTTTTCCACTAAATCTTAATTATTCCTTCCTCAAAACTTGTTCCAGAGCCTTTGGACTCAGCATGGTGGTTGTGTTGAAGAATGAATAACTCCTTCAAGTGTTGTTTCTTTGGCAGGGGTCATAGCACTGGCCTTATCCTGTCCTTACCTGCGTGAAGCGTCTTTCAAAAGGTGCTGTGATATAACTGACAGTGGAATTCTGGCTCTTGCACTCAACTGCCAATTCCTACAAATAGTGAACTTGGGCAGCTGCTCAGGCATCATGGATGCATCTCTGCAGGCATTAGGAGAAAACTGCAAATTTCTTCACAGTGTGGACTTCTCATCTACTCAGGTAGCTATGGTGGCAATTGGCCAATTGACTTTCATTTCATTCTTTTTTAAGATTGTCATGATAAAGTTCAAAGGGGATCGTTTTAGCTCCACTCTTGACAAGATTTAGGACCATAGTTTATTTCTAATTTATGCCTCTTAAGGAAAAGGAAAGGTATGTTTTGCTTATTGGTAACTGGAAAAATACACATTTTGGTATTAGAGCGTATATGGTAAACCAAAGATAAATTTTTGTTAGAATCTACCTAGGGTGGGTTATTTTAGTATATTTATTTAGTGCCATCATTTTCTTTAAATTGTAAAGTAATCCAAAATACTCCATGTAAAGAAAGTATAATCTTGGACAGATTATTACCTGCTTTCAGTTAGGACAAACAGATGTGGGTAATAATCTAGGATGCCAAACAATACAAGCCCCTAGTAGAAGTAAACACTCCATAATTAAATGATAGTGTAAGAGTGATTGTGCTTGTCAGAGTTGTGTTACAGAGTCAACACTGAAAGAATGACATTTTAAGTGTCAGAAATGGCAGAGAAGAGGATTTAACAACAGTATTTAGCATAAGAAGGGAGAGATGAGCTGCAAAAGCAATCCTGTAACATATTTCATAATTACAGTGAGATAATGAAGCGAGAGAAAGGTTTTTGCAGTAAGTGTAGTGTTCAATTGACGCTGATGGTGAGTAATTATGTTAAATGTGAGTCCAGTACTGAGCATTGACAATGAAATGTCAGTCCTGGAAATCATGTAGGAGGTTCTTATTTTAGATGCTATTCTTTTTATGATTTTTAAAGAAGTAGGGTATCAAAGGAATCTGAATATTTCATTCAGTAATTTTTATTTATTGCCATTTAACTCTTATTTCTCCAGACTTACTTCATTGCTTTTTTATTTCCTTGCCTCTCTTCCTTTATAGAAAATAGCTGTTTTCCTGTGTGTATTTTAAATGAGGTAAAAGCTTCTTGAGTAACTACATGTTTACACTTTTTTTTTTAACTTTTCTGCTATGATTACTTTTTTCCCCAACCCAAATTGGTCTAGGTAGAGCAGAAATGCATTTTAAACCTATAAATTAAAAGTGCAATGCTCTTACCATATTAGTATACCCACTGTTAAATGAGACGAGGAAGCTGGAGAATTAGCAGTTCATTTGGAAACATCCTTGCAGAAAGCCAGGCTGGATCACACAGCAGGAAAATGAAATAGTATTTAATAGAATGAAAAAAACCCACCTTGGATAATTTTCTCTACTAGTTTAGTTGGGAAGAAAATACCATAGTGTAAGTGTATTCATGGACTGCAGGGAATGAATAAATTAATAGGATTTTTGTGTCCAAATAGCTGTGTTTGAAAAAACTGAGCTTTAATCCATTGTGGGTTTTTTCTGCAGGTAACAGATGACGGTGTTGTGGCACTAGTGAGTGGAACGTGTTCGAAGAATTTAAAGGTAACTGACTTAACCTAATAAGAAAGGGATGAACATAAGAGAATACCTACATTTTTAAATTATAATTACTACTATCAACAGCAAGGCTTCTGAGGGAGGGTTTTTACTGACTGACTTTCATTTCTGTCCTCTTTCAAGATCCTTGGAGTTTATAAATTGGAAAGACTCTCCAATAAGACTTTACTTTTTTTTTTTTACTTTTACACTACAATCTCCAAAATATATTTTATCAAATCTCAATTTCACTAGATGTGATGGTCTTTTTTTCTGCATTTCTTTTTATATGTTATATTTATTGATAGGTAAGGCAATTTAGAGGAGGAGAAAAAAGTTAGTAATAATCTGTTTCTTTATTCTGCTTTTCATGTTTTCCTAGCATGTACAAGACGCACTAGTTGTACAGCTGCAGAGAAATTAAGAAAAGAGCAGGGTTTAGTCTAATCTTGAAGAAGTTCTTTGATTTCTTTTAGGAACCATGTAGATAAATAGAAATACAAGAAAATTCAGCACAGGCTATTTTGGGAAATTTGGGGATACACCAGAATTTAGTTTGGGTTCTGCTCTCCTCGACAACCAATTGGTAGGAGAATGTCATAGGCAAAGTGGTGGAACTCAAACACCATGGAATCTCACTGAAGAGTTTTCTCAGATGTCTTGAATGGTGTGTGTGTGTTGGGAAAACTCAGCTTTATGTTTTTAGTTTAGACTCTTTACAGAAAAGCTGTCATGTTTTCCCTTGGGGTATTTTCCTGCTCTGTACAGGACCACGTATGAGGTCAGTGCACAGAGGTCATAATTCCTTCTGGTTGGGGATCTCTGAAACTGGTTGGGCAAAGGAAAACTTTGCCTCTGAAACTCTGGGTGCTCTGACAGGCTGTTGTCTTTCCTGTTTTCCCAACAGGAGATCCACATGGAGCGCTGTGTGAATCTGACAGATGTCGCTGTGGAAGCCGTCCTTACTTGTTGTCCCAAGATACACATTTTTCTGTTCCATGGATGCCCACTGATAACAGGTAGGTCTAATCACAAGAAGATAATTATTTGCTGATCATACCTTCTTGCTTTCTGAAAAACACACTGTGCTTCATAAGTAATCCCAAACAAATAATAACTCACTGGATATCATCGTACACTGAGATTTTCAAAGCAAGGTGAGAGTTTTGCTTGGAAATGTGGCAGCCTTCAGAGAGGGGATTTTTTGTTGTTGTTTTGGAAACTGGATTTTTTTTTCTTCCTTTTTTTAACCTCCTCAGCATGCTGATGGAGACCCAGGAACTTCAGAAGAATACTAGATTCTTAAACCCCTACTCTGTTCCAAAAGTGTGGAACAGCATCCATTCAAGGAACAGTGGAATGGAGTAGGACAGCCTGTGGGTGTTTTAACTTCCATTGGTTGGTGATGCTTTACAGTTAGGTGATTAGAGAAAGAGCCAAGAGGGTTTGGATTACTACTGATGTATCTGAAGTGTGATATTGTGATAGGAAAAGAAGCATAAATGCAGATACAGAATTCATTTACTGCGTTGTGTACCTATTCCAAACACCACCTCTATATTCTGAATGAATAACAAGAAATTCCTTTGTTCTTTTTCAGATCGTTCCCGAGATGCTTTAGAGCAACTCATCATATCAAACAAAATCAAGCAACTAACATGGACTGTTTATTGATTATTTATCCTGAACATGTGAGTGTCAAGTTTACAGGTGGGAGAGCTCCTTCAGCAAACAAGCACCTTGGAGAAGTAGTTGGTGACTTTTGTGCCACCGAGTTGCATCCCTCCTGCTTCCCGCTGGAGGTCTCTGTTGCCATTCCAGTCCTTGCCTGTGAGCCTGGGCTTCCCCATTGTCTCTCCTTGGAGCCCTGTCTGTCTTTGCGTTGATGATTCTTCATGAAGAGGAAAGTTAAACTATAATTAATAATTAAGCTCAGGCTTCCTGAACTGATGGATTTGGCTGCTACTTAGTATCCTCTAGCAATTTAGCTACATGTACAAACCCAGTTTAGGTAAGTCTGTGTTCTGAGTTTGTATTCTGGGGTGGTACTTGAAATTAAGAGTACCAACCCAAATGTAACATTGACACACAGTAGTGTCTCTAAAGTTGGGAGTTAAGTCTAACAAATATCACTAGACAGAACTGGTGAATGGAGGTGGCATTAACAGCAATACAAATGTACTTTGAATAGTAACGAAGAATCTCCTTTCACCGTGTACTTGTGCTAGGTCTGGAATTAACTTCTGATGTTACTGATGTTGCAGAGTTCTGTTCTTACTTACCATCAAATACCTGCTGGATTTTTACACATCCAGAAGTACAGCCTGTGAATGTGTAAACATAAACTTGCTTTGGAATTGTTATGGTGACTTCACAAATTTCAGAGCAGTAGCTGTGACCAAGAAGAGGATTTTATATATGGGAAAATGTTTCATTTGCTCTGCCTTTAGCCTGTGTTTCTACATAAAAATCCCCTTAGGGAACAAAACACTGGTACTCATAAGTCTGTCTGTGAGTGAAATAGGACCAAATGTAGTGTCTGAGCACATAAATTGCAGGATGGTAGAGTATGTGTTCTGCTGTGTTCTGCTGCAGTTCATTATATATCCATTATATATCCCCAAAAGTTGAAAATATCAATAAATTTATTGTTTAGTTTTAGTCATATTAAAAACAATTTTTGAATTGTAGAATGAATTTATTACATGATGGAGCACTCTCTCATCACAATTACAATGTTCCTTGGCTTTCATCAAGCAGCATAACCTCATGAAATTTCTATGATTTCTGCATTAAGCTCTTTAATGCCAGCCATTTTAGCTTTATAAGAGCTTGGAACACCCTGGGTTCATCCTCTGGATCTGGAAGTAGAAGGGTTTAGCTACGGTGGTCTAACATGGATTTGATGACATCTGGACATCTAAAGAGTTCAGGCAACCATAAGGAATATGTTTACTTCACCATTTAACTCTTGTCATAGCTACACCTAAGTGTTGCAGAAATAAACCAGTTTTGTATTAATCTACTTAAAGTTCAGGTCTAATTGCATGGAAGGTACTTTTTGTTGCCAATATTAAAGGATATTATGATGTCTGACAACAATCTTTGTTCTTCTGTTAATTATATGGTTTATGAAAGTGTAAGTCTATTTAGAAAAGTTGTTCAGATGTAAGTAAAAGCATTTTTTTCCAAAAGCAGCACCTAAATCCCTTACTCTTGTTGCATGGCTCAGCCCAGTGATGAATGTGTTCCTATGATCCCTGTGGGTGTAACTGCACCAGTAAAAACCATCGGTGCAAGAAGTTTTGCTACAGTAGCCACAAGCATCTGACAGCTGTCACTGCAGCAGATCCTTGCACCAGATAGAGGTCTAGTAACCTAATCTACACAATTTTATTTCCTTTTTTTTTTTTTTTTT
>VZDJ01000426.1:7085368-7175312 GCA_008694505.1 Cyanoderma ruficeps
AACTCTTGGACAATAATTCTGTGTTGCATTATTTTTGATATTGAATCATATAGCTGTTTAGGCTGCTCTGTGAAACAATGCTACTGCCAACCTCAATAGAAAAGTTGTCCTTTTTCTCCCTGCTGATACAACCTTGGATTTGTCATGTTGGAGGCAAATGCAGCTGATACTACTGTGTCCTTAAGTATGCCTATAGATTTACCATCTTCCCCTACAGCCACTTCTCAAGGTGTAACTTAGTGGTACATCCTCACCTGGTGCTTAAAAAGCTGTACAACACTGCAGTGAGGTAACACTGTATTTTTAGGTTTGAAAGTTTAATGTAAATTACTTTAAATCCTTCACCATTAGAGCTTGAGTTTACCCTTACATGTTTAGTATTTCCATAACTCTAATGGAATGTTTTTTGGTTCACAGTAATTTTCAACAAATGTTTACAGGCACCGGGTGAAGTGGGAGAAGAACCTCATGGCTGTGCTTACCACTTTGTATTCTCTATTGTTTGGACATTGTTATTACTGTGAGCCTTGCAGAATATTCATAATGTTCTAAAGATTAAAGTTTAGAAGTTGGCTGTTTGGATAGTTCTGAAAACTTGTTGGATTGTGGAACCACGTACATTTGACTGTGCTCCTAACCCTCCTACTTCATGAATACCATGGTTTTCTGAGTGAGTACCACACTTTCACATTTGTAAGCTTCTACCACAGCACCTGGCAGTGGGAGAATTGTAGGTGCACTGTGTTCTATGGGGCAGTTATTAGTTCCCCATCACTGCCTGTTCAATAATTGATTGCTAAAGTTGACACTTCCTGTAAGACTGCTCTGAAAACATTGGTTTCTTCTTCAAGTGGCTACAGTTACAGCATCTTACCTGAGGATCAGGGAGGGTTTTAACCATGTGTGACAGATGAAACTGAGAATGATTCTGGAGTTTGTCCAGCATCTCCTCAAGAGAAGAGCAAAATAATTGTATCAAACTTTTATTCCATGTTTTTATTTAGTTACCCTCTGTTTGTCACAGAAATAAAGACTTCTTCATCTCTCAGCAGCTTCGCAAGGTGAGAGATTGCCTGGTTTACCCTTGCAAAGGGCAATGTAGGGAATGTAGATCATTTGATCCTACTCTCAAGGGGATGAGGTTACCCCATAGCTCATAGTATCTATTCACTTTCTATTTATTAAAGCTTTTACACTGGCTGGCAGTCAAGAAGCGAAGTTTAGATTTGGGTGCAAGTCCTACATAATCACTCCAGCAGTTTCAAGGAAGAGGAAGTTTTTATTATAGAGGGAAAAGGGGAGATTCAAATTAGTTATTTTGACATTCAGAAGAGATACCCAGAAAAAGAGCAAGGCACTTCAAGTTGAGCATATTATGAGCTAAGAATCTAGTGGAGAATTTTATGGGGGACAACAATAATTTTCTATATTTAGAAATTTTCTATAAATAAGTTGCAAAAGCCTGTGGAAGCAGTGCAGTGGTCCTTCAGCCACAGCCCTCTTCCCACAGCAGTATGCTGGACATCCAAAACATTTCACAGTAAAGTCAGCTAGACACAAATATACATGGGAAACATCAAGCATGCAAACTCCTACATGTAAGTTGTCTGTAGGTCTGCACTTCAGTGCAGGCCCCTTTGAACACAGTTTGCATGTAGCTTTTACCTCAAACTGAGCAAAAGCCTCAGTGAGTATGATTGGAATCAGTCCAGTGAAGGTACAGTAAGCTGCTTTGATTTAACAGATAATAGTCCCTGTTTAATTCCCATTTTCATTTTATATACCTGCAAAAAGCCAACTGAGACAAAATCCCATAGAAAGGCAGCTTCAAGAGTTGTCTAAGCTGTTTGAGGGCTGATAACTCCAGACAATACTTGATGTTAGCCCATAGTTTTCTTGTCTCGTGTTCTCAGGCAGTGAATATTCTATAACTTTGTGCAGCTGACTGCGAATGCTGTGGCTTAAAAACTGATGCCTGCCAGGGTCACCAATCAGCACTTCAGTCTGGTGAGTCCTGATGCACTTCTGCAGCCAGTGATGCAGACCATCAGCGAGTTGTTCATCATAAAACATATCTCCTAGAACTATGAGGTCCCAGTTGCCAGCCTCTGAATTGATGATGTTCTTAATGGTGATGGGGAAGGGATTCAGGTGGTTCAGTTCACAGTTCAAGATCATTGCCATTCCTGCAACTGAAGAAAAGTCATAGGAAAATAAAAGGTATGTTTTAGGAATCTGTCATTCAGCCCCCTTACGTATTTCTGTGACACATCTTTCAATTTCATCTCTCAAATATTGTTGTCAATCCTATCTAGGGGGCTTCCACAGTTTTTATGATGAGTCAAAATCTAGCATGAAATGATGAAATGTTATCCTCATTACACCATGACACAGGGAAGAAGTATTCCTAGAATGGATGCAAATGGAAACCAATCATGGAATCAAAGTAGAATATAATAACTGCCTTAATCAACGGATATACTTCCTTCCTAACTAATGAGTAATTAAATTATGAATAAACTGTATTCATATGTCAATTATGGAAAGACAAAGTTTAGAGGAAAAAGGCAAAATCTAGGCCCTGATGTACATGAAAGCACAGGAAAATGTCATGGTCCTACAGAGAAGCCAACGTGCGCTTGTGCTTGGAGTTCTCATCCAAACCAGCTGTGATGGTGTATGGGCAACACTTGACAGAACCTTTCCTGTTTGTTCTAAGGAGCTATGGAGATACACCTGGGCCAAGAGGCTGGTACAGCCCAGCTTCCAATACTGGCAAAACCCAGTCCTCTTCTTAGCATTCTTAGGATTCTGTTTGCTACTTGAACTTCTCCCAAATGGTGTGAAGAACAGTCTGTGTTAGAGGTGCTTTAAAAATTAGTAAGTATCTTTACACAGAGATAAAAAAAAAAAGGCCTTACTAGGGTCAATGTCATTGGCAAGGACTTGGGATGCACCGCTCATCACAGCAGCTATTGCTGTTGCTCCACATCCACTTCCAAGATCCAGAACTGATCTCCCTTTCACCACACGTGGATTATCTAAAATATACCTGAAAAAGAAAAGCTGTTAAAGCAGTGAACAAGAGCATGCAAATTTCTCAGATTTACATTGCACTGCATAAGAGTTTCTTGCCAAACATGTAATGAAATGTGGTACCTTAACACTGTTCCATGTGGGCAGCTGCCACGAAACTGCTTATTTGTCTCGGATGATATAAAAATCAAGAACCATCATTTTTCTCCCTTACTCTTCCCCCACCCACAAACAAAAAGAAATTCGGCCAAGAGAGAAACATTTTATGTCAATCAGCTCCTCTGACCAGTGAGCTTATCTGTTAAGTAGACACAAACTGTGTGTCTATATAAGTAGACACTTCTAGGTAACTAGAATTCATCAAAATGCACGAGAAATAATAAAGTAAGGATTTGTAGAAATTAAAAGCCATCTGATTGAACAAACATGATGTGTTCACAGTGAATATGGTGCCCAGCCATCAATATGAAACACTGCTTATGTAACTGCTTGGATGAAGAGGAATTTCTCCTCTTAATTTTCCTGAGCCATGGAGATAGAGATGCAAATACTTTGAGACTGCTTAGTATTGTTCCTGAGTAGCAGTGAGAAAAAGAATAGAGCTGTGGTGAGCAGGAAGGGTATCTTCATCTAATAGTTGACACCTGCCAAGAGAAATCCTGAAAAACCTTTGTGCTGGAAGTGGAGAACTGACAGAAGGCAAGTAGCAGTTACTGTTGAATACTGCGAATCATATTATAACCATTGCAGAGGGTTCAGAACTTTAACAACTGCCTTGAAATTCAATTGGCTGCAAAGGGAAAGCCCTAAGTGTCAGGGAGAAGAGCCCTGGGTGAAATGAATTACTGCAAACTGCCATAATTTTACTACCAATTTCCATAACTTCTTCTGAAGTGGAAACAAGAAAGGATTCTACATTTGTGCTATCTTCTGACAGGGAGAGCAATGGCTGACTCTTCACAGAGGGCTACAGCTTTTGCAGGGGGATTCCAATACAGATGACTAACAGAAAAACTGGTGTACATTGGGAATGGATGGATGGAAGTTTCTGGGCCCAGAAGCACCAGCAGGAATGGCACCAAGAGGACTAGTAAACTTGTCAAGTGCAGAACATTTGTGTCGAGGCTCAGGAGCTCAGGCGTTTTAACAGCATTCCCCTAAGGCCATCACTCCCTTAAGGACAGTCCCTAGTTTACCAGGACCAAGGACAGGTGTAGGATCTCCACAGAAGCTCTGTGTTTCTCCTTTCTAGGGGCTCCACTTGGCTTTGCCATGACTTTCCATTAGTAATTTGTGCAGGATATGATGTGGCCCTAATGCTGCAAATGCCTTGTTTCCAGCTGAGTGGTTACTGCATTACTGCTGCTGATTGTGGTGACTTAGGACAGCTGGATGCTGCTCTATCCCCTGGCACAGTGCACACTGTGTCTGCCCTCCTGGGTTAACCAGGAATCTTGGATTACACCAAGAGTAGCAGCTTGAAATAGGAGACTCCTGATGCTGTGGAAATGCCAGCTGTGAAAGGAGCACAGTTATGGAGGCAACCATAAGTTTTTGTGCTTCCTTTTTACTCTTCCAAATTATGCAACTGATTTCTGACATTTCTTAATACATCTAACCAGTAAGACAATAAGTAATGAAATGCCAGGTAATTATTATTGCCACCCAAATATCTTACCATACAAATCATATGATAACAAAATGAAGAGATTAATCTATTTAATATACCCTATGTTTAGAGGCAGTCTAGTTCATCTACATGGCAGGCTAGTCAACTCATAATTTAATAGTAAGACTCATCTTTTACCTGGTCAAAACTGCCTTCTTATTTATGCTTTCTTGCAGAAAAACATATCAGATTCAGATTCTTCCCTTTCATCTACGTGGGGACTCTGACAGCTTGTTCTCTGCTGTAAAAATTAAGATGTTTTTCTGCTGTTTAAGTGAGAGATTTGATTTTACAAAGTAAAAGAACTCTAGCTCTTGGGAATCAGGAACATTAAAGACATTTTGACAGTTAGTGGCCAAAATCAAAATGTGGCTTCTGATGTGACTAAAAGCCACTATAAGTCTCGACAATAACGCTGCTGAAATCCTAGACCAGGAGAGTTATTCAGGCTAACCAGCACTCCCAAGTGCATCAGCATTAAACTACTTTTCTCAACAGAGCAGAGGTACATCCACACTCCTGTCTGTCTCCAACAAAAAACCCACACACCTTATGACAAAACAGCAATCCTCTTGTTGGGAGTGATAGAATTAAACACCTCACTAGGTTTTGATGGCAACTGCACAGCTCTTCCATAGATCCAAATTCTGCCCTGTTGTCAGCACATGCATGGACACTGAATATAACAAATTTCTACTTTAAAGATACAAGTTATTTTACACAGCAGGTGCTGGAACTCACTGCCAGCCAGCAGAGACTGGGACACTCCAGTATAAGCAGAGAGGAGGATGGATTATGCACCCGTAATAGGTGAACACACATCACTAGGAATTGCTACAGACAGAGCCAGGTCTGACATCCTGGCACACTGGACTGATCAGCTGTGGTGAATTGTGCCGCATACCTGGAGAGGGCTTGGCCTCCTGGCCAGTAAATTGCCCAGAAGGGGTCCCCATAAGGCCACAGGTCAGGTTTTTCTCTCCAGAACCTGCAGCGAGGGGTGAGGAGGCGCAGCCGGATCTCTGGTGTGAGGTGCCCGCTGTTGGTGACCTCAGTGTTCTCCTCCAAAAACGCTCTCACCTCCGGGTCCAGAGACTTGCCTGTGCTCCAGTGGCAACAGCGCTTCCAGCACAGAGAGGGGCCTCCCCTCCTGCTTCTCCACACCTTGGCAAGGGTGGTCTGCCTGCCCAAGAGGAGGAGCCACTTCCAGCCATGGAAGGCCATGCTTCCCCAAGGACACCAGCCTTACCCACGAGAGCTCGGAGCACAGCTTATCTGAAGCAATGATGAGGCTCAAAGCTTGAAACAAACTCACAGGATGTTGTTTTTCATAGTGATGGATGACAATTCCTGAAAGGAGACAAATGCTGCATAAGTGATGTTTCTTCAGTGATTTCAAGGCTTTGCACCACCAGGGACTTTAAGAAAAGGAGGTCCCTGTGCTCTCGTGCCTTGCCCCTGCCCAGTCTTAAGTCTGAAACAAGTGGTATTTGAGGAAGAAGCTATCAAGAGACCCGTTCAGAAGAGTACTCTAAACTTATCCACTAAGAAACAATCAGTTAGTGGGACAGCTGATCGAGCTAAAAATTAAATGTGCAACCTTTTAACATCTCTCTCCCTCGGCCCTGAAGATATACACACAGCAATCAACTCCCATTTAGAGTTCTTCCACTGAATCTTCAGATTTTGCAGGAAGACTGGCATTGCAGGCCCTGTGGACATAGCAATGGTTATCAGTAGATTGTTTGAAGAGATACCATTAATTACCAGTTTTATAACGATGATGAATCTTTATACAAAAGCATTTTAAAGTCAAGCAATTAAAGGATTTATTCTCTCTCCCTAAGATTTATCAATCTGCCAGCTCCAAAATTGACAAAAATAGAAAAAATACCCCAAACTGATCCTAGCCAGAGCAATTCATCACATTTCAGTCTGTATTTTAAAGGATCGGTTAGACTTAGGGTGCAATAGTCTCATGTGGATGCTGTCAGCTGTAGAAGAAAGCAGACTTCCATCCCTGTAGCCCACGCTGAGACACTATATAAACATGCTCCAAGTGTCTGAAAAGAGAAACTGAATCCAACACATTTAAATCAAGTTTTTAAGAGGTGATACATTCAGACTGGATGGCCTTGTCACACCACTCAAGGTGTGCTGTAGACTTCACACAAGCAGTAACAGAGAATGAAAGATTGGTATGTCAGAGCTTAGATTCATTTAAGAATCAAGAGAATGGAGAGTGGAGAGCCACAGCACTGCATTGAGCGGCAAAGGAAGAGCCTCTCAGCACTTTATCCCTAAACTTTCCTCACCCACCATCTCTTGCAGACCCTGGGCCTTTCCTATGCTGATCCTGCAAGTACACTCAGCAACAAGTGTCCTGAAGGGAGAGGAAATGTTTTCCAGCCTTCCTGCTTAGATCTCCTTCACTCATACTTTAGTATTTCCATATCCTTTTTCCTTCCTCACCTTGGTTTCTAATTTCTTTTCAATAACTCAGATTTCCTTGCTTCAGGGCACAGCTTTTGAACCTCCCCTGAAACTGATGACCAGAGACTCATTTCAGGCCTGTGCTTCCACAACAGCAAGACTACAAATACAAACAAACCAGAAACTGAACTCATTGTTTTGCAATTGCTTTCTCTCTTCTGCAGTGCTTTTCACAAACCAGCAGAATGATGCATGAAGAAAAACAACTTTCATCCCAGCCCCGACAATTTGTCACAACAGAAGAATCATGGACAACTTCACCATCTAATAATGGTGCAGATTGTCCTTAAGACTAGACAAAGGGACAACAGGAAGAATATGCCAGTGAAACAGTGTTAACACTTTGTAATTCATTAGATCATTTTTTCTTGATTTGTCTGTTTAGCAGTATTTTTGTTGTGTGCTGGCTTTAGTTTCATCACTTACTAAAACGTTAAGCTGTGAAATTCACACTTTGCTGTTTAGGCTGATACTCGCACTAAATCTTTGTTGAAATCATTGGCTAAAGGCTTTATGTTCCTATTACAAATAAATACACACGATCAAACATTTTGCATTTTTCCACACTGTAGAATGCCATTCAGCAGATTCCATGTAATTAATGAATGCAATTAGCAAATGCCTTCCTTCTTGAAGGCAGAGCTCTATAATCCTCATCTGCCTAAGGGAAGCATGATGTTAACTGCAATCAATTGGAGGGATAAATCTTGTCAGCAAATGCTCTATGCTGGCTTTTCTCCATGAATTGCTGCAAATTAGCAGGGCTGCGATTCTGTAGCATTTATTTTGCATGGCCCGTCATGATGGTTACTCTCCTGAAATTGATCGTTGGTACAGAAACGCCTGCCAAGAGCTCAGCGCTCAAGATGCCAAACTGTGCTTAAGTGCTTAGTGAAGGAAGGCATCAGGATGGACATCCCTGTGTTTGACACTCCTGGCCCATCCGTTTTACAAGGAATAAAATCAGGATGGATAGCAGGATGGATATCCCTGTGTTTAACACTCCTGCCCGTCCATCTTACAGGGAATAAAATCAGGGCAGATACCCCAGCATGTGACACTATTGACCTGCCCTACATCTTACTATAAATCAGTGGGTGAGTAGAGAACACCAAACCTAGCAAAATACATAAGAAAAACCTCACTGTTCCCAGCAAAAAAACCCCGAACCCCCAAACCAAATCCCAATTTCGATGCAATTTAAGATTTATATACGTTATATATATATATAAAAATTTTATATATATATAAAATTTTANTTTTTTTTAGGCAGCAAGAGCCGTCTATAGCCCAACCACGCCGCCCCACCTTCCCCTCGGGGGATGCCGGCCCTACCCACGCCCGCCTTAGCGAGGGGAGCAGACGCCGCCCGTGCCGCGGGCCGGGGCCGCCCCGCCGCCATCGCCGCTCGCCCGGCGCTGGGCTCCCGCGGCAAAGCGGCCGCAGGCCTTGGGAGCACGGGCGGCTCCCGGCCGGGGCCGGGGGACAGCCGGTCCCGCTGCCCAGCCCGGCCGGAGCGCCCGGCCCGCACGTACCTGCTGCTGCCGCCGCCGCGCTGCCGGGGCCGGGCCGGGCCGGGCCGCGCTCCCGCCCGCCCGCCCGGCCTTAAAGCGGCAGCGCTGGAGCGCCGGGCCGCAGCACCGCCGCCGAGGCCTCCGCTGCCGCTCGGGCCGGTGATTTACCGTCCTGCAGTGCCTGCCCCGCTCCCCGTCCGTGCCCCTGCTCGGTGCCGTGAGCTTGCTCCGCTCCTAATGCGTGCGAAAGGCTTTGCTAAAAGGCTTGCGTCAATGTGAATTAGCCCTGTGTTTAAAAACGTTGATAAAAATCCACGCGGGAAAAGGAGAGATAACACACGTCCCAGTCGAACTGCAGGGAGAATGAGGGGTTTTTTTTCCCCTTTGCATATCAGAGCAAGGGCGCTGTCAATCCTGCGTGGCCCGGGGAAAGCTCTCCATCCTCTTGGAGACAGCAGCAGCTACCGTGCCTGCCACCGAGAGAGCGCCCGGCGCCGGCTCTGCCCCTCGGACAAGCGGGATCTCTGCCTTCTCCTCTGCATGTTCCCGTCCCACGTGCTCCATCCGTCCCTATCTCTGCTGCTTGAAGGAGCCCTTCACTTCTCTCCCCAGACCCTGTCCGGTCTAGACAGGAGAGAGGGGCTGCCCGTGTTTTTGCTGTCCCTCAGGAGGGCACGGATCTGTGGCAGGTACGCCCCAGACACACCTACACCTAACAAACAGTGGTGTTTCCTCCGTGGAAAGTGGCCAAATTTTCATGTGGCAGTGACTGTGACTCGCTGGTGTGGGACAAGGAACTGTGAGAAACAAAGTTCACTCTTTAGAATTTTTGAAAGTTTCATAAGGGGATAAAAAGGGACAATATCCAGAGCTGGGGTGTTTCTGGCTATAGTCCAAAGAACACACCATTAACTTAAAGCAGCGTTCTCTATATACTGTTATATTGCTGGGGTATATACATATTCATGATTTTATACATTATTCAAACATTTTTGTGAGGTTTTGATGTTGCAGGAACTCTTTGGTTTTAACCTCCGAATTATCTGCATGACATCCTGCAGATTAGGACAATATATTTTATTTCTTCTTGTGGTTCCATCCTATTGTTTGACACTCCCTGATAAAGAAAAGCCAATAAATTCTTCTCTAATTCTTCTCTGGTGCTCTGGTTTTCATCACTGTTATCTTACCACTTGAAGAGTCCAGTCAGCAAATGTGAGAAACAACATATTTGTTTTACACCATTCCCTTAGTTGCATAGAAGCATTTTAACATTCCGTGTTTTGCTAAGGCCAACAGTATAATATATTAATCTACAATATATTATACAGTGTATATGGCACATATATACACTGATTATTCTATTCTATTCTATTCTATTCTATTCTATTCTATTCTATTCTATTCTATTCTATTCTATNCCATACTAGAATACTTGTGATCAATAACAACATGCAAGAGCTAATGCATAAATGTAAAAGCCAATATTATATTGTCATTTATAACAGAACCAAACCCATCTGCATCCCCTCCAGTTCCCCTGTTTCTGAGCTTCACATAAATATCCCCCCAAAACGGGATCACCTCCCTCTGAGACCCCTGCAACTCAACAGCTCCCACCTACTCTCTGCCCCATCTCCAGTGCCATCTGCTGGGATTTAGGGAATACGAGCAGCTTCTAACAGGAGTGACACATGTGGGGTTCTGTGCCTTCCCGGTGGGACAAAGAGTACCAAATTTCTGGCGCTGCTTTTTTAAAAGGCTCTTGTGCATTGCCCGAGGTGATGTTTCTGCAGCACTTGGGGTGCCAGGGGTTTAAACCTGGTTGTGCCTGAGCCCAAGCCTGAGTCTGCCCAAATCTCTGAGATTACGAGGCCATCTAGTGATCTGAGAGCTCGTTACAATTAAAATGTGCTCTCCAGGCTCGGAAAGCTGCTCGTAAACCAGGATCTCTTCTTTAAATGAGGGTAACCCGCAGAAGATGACCCGAGAGAAGGTGACCTTTGCATGCTGGGCTGCACAGTGACCAGGAGGACCCAGACAGAAGCTGGGTCGTGCCACACGAAGAAGCCTGGAATCCACAGACATGTTAAACTACAGGGATACTTGCATGCCTTTTACTCTTCTGAAGCAGGACCCACAACCAGTCTTTTTAGAAATGATCCCTCGAGTTGTATAAACGTGGACCTTTGTGGTTTCAGCTCAAGGAAGGACATTATTTCTTGGAACGCCAGGGGAAACCATGAAGTTTCAAAGGTCTTTCAGCAGCTCTTGATGGTCCTGTCCAAGAAGGGAGATATTGAAAACACTCACAGCACCCAAAATTGTGAATAAAACATGGGGGTTTGTGCCCTCTAGATACTCACCACCATGCTAGGAATAAAAGCTCGGTAATGTTACCAACATCAGCTCAGGATCCCATAAGTATGGGGATGCTGACAGGTGATGATATAGCTCCACCTTGCACATTTTATTTTATGTCTGGCATGGTTCTCAGGGGAGCTTTTACACTTAGATCACCAGCCTCTTTGATTGATATTTTAACAAGTATCTTCTCAGATCTAGTTTTTCTGAACTTCTGATATAAGATTTTACTTAGTAGCTATAGAACCTCAGTAAAATCACTGCTGTCTAATACAGACCAACATCACACTTTAAAAGGCAGTTAAAAAGGATAGAATCATAAAATCAGAGAGTGGCTTGTGTTGGAAGGGACCTTAAAGATCATCTAGTTCCAGATTCTCAAAGAAGTTGCCTGGCTACTCCCAGCTAAGAGGTTTCTTAGGTGCAAAAGGAGGGATAAAGCCTTTGCTTCCCAGTAACAATGGCAGGGATGTTAGAACCAGATTTTTTTCTCATTTAACTACAAATAATTAGTTGTGATTGTACAGATTCCTAGCATGACATAACAAAGCCCTGATACCAGTGATAGCTGCCATACCTCTTGGGAGAGTCTCAGTGAACCCTTTAACCTTTCAGGACAAGCTTTGTGCTGATTATTTCAGCAAAGTATCAAAACCTGTCATACATGAGAAAAAGAGTTTAATTTCCAAAACCTTTTTGCTTTAGATGGTGACATCTTAAGAATTTCATCTACAATTCCTGGTACGCTGTGCAAACTACCAGAAGCGTGCTGGAATTTGCTCTGAGGACAAGGATGTCTTTGATGGCCTGGTAACATTGATTTGGTGTATCATGGAGGAGTGCAACACTTGCAAAATGTAGTTGTAGAGTAGCACACAAGGGACTCCCGGGTGTCCAAGGGAATTAGGGGATTACTGGCTGACGCTACAACTGCCCAAGTGTCTGGGGAAATCTTGTTCGAGCCAATTAATAACAAAGAAATTGAGCTGCCCAAGGACAGAGAGGAGGGCAAGGCAGAGAGGAGCCACCTTCACATTAGCAAGCCCACAACTCATGAATCTTCACAGATACAAAGGTCAAACTTGAAGGCAGGCCAGTGGTTCAGCAGCCAGGTGATCTTGCCAGATCACTGTTCCTTTTCCAGCTGGTACTGGTGGCAAGGCCAGCTGCTCCAGTTTGCTGTGGTGAAAAGACCTTGGGGAATTTCCACTAAGGAAAATGGATAGATTCAGGATGCTGTTGATTTGTAAAAAGCATTCCAGCAACTCAGTATGAACAGTCAGGATTTTTGCACATCAGGATAAATCTGTGGTTGCCCAGAGGCTGTGGAAGCAAGTCATTATCAGAATGTAGCCGGTGCAAGTAGCTAAGGTAAAATTGAAGCTGAGAGCTCTGGCTAGGTAAGGGAGAGGCAATTCAACTATTCTGTCATGCCTTCAGCTACAATCCAATTTTAGAATAACAGTACATCTTTTTCAGCTGAAGAACAGGCATCTTAACATAACAACAATCATGTATTACCTGTGATGTATCTTGAAAACACTACACGTGCTTTTCATAGGATTACCTTTCCCCACTGCCTTGCCATCTGCGTTAGTTAGGAGCAGGAAGGAGCAACAGCTAGCAGAGATGAAGGCATCAAGTGCCTTCATGCAGTGGAGGCAAGAAGGGGAATTTGTAAGGTGCAGCTATTTTTCAGAGTGGAGGTGGGGTGATGAAGTGAGGAAAAATCTGTTCTAATCTGACCCTTGTGCTGCTGTAGATTCAGGGTTTTGGCACAGAAAACCTCTCCTCTGTGAGAGCCTTGTTGCTAAGAGTGAGAAGTTGAAAACTATTATCTCTGAGCTCATTCTTGATTTTATCTTTTGTCCATGTCTGTGATTGAAGTATTCTTGGTCTTAGCTGGCTGAATTTATTAATGTGCAGTCAGACACGAGAGTACGCATTTAGCATGAATGAAGATTGGAAAGATGCACAGAGTCAGGTGGCTTGTGCTTCTCTTTGGTGTATTTTTGGATACTTGTTTTTCTCTTAAAACTAGAGGGTCCATCTTTTTTTTGAACAGTTGAAATCTCCATAGGCTAGTGGGACTTTGGCTCTCATATACCTCATGCAGTAACGACCCTTGGGCTCCTGAGCTTTAGGTCCCAGCAATATTTTGTGATATTCAGCTGAGTAATGGTTGTGCTTGGCATCAGAGCATTTATTTGTTTGGGGGTTTTGTAATTGTTTTAGGCATTCTTTGTGTGCGTGTTTCTGCAAAGCCCTGAAAGGTGATGGAAGCTGAGTGAATATGGACTGTCAGGAAAAAAAGGCTGCCTAGCCACCATGGAGTGTCTCTGCTCTGGTCTCCAGACAACAGGTAACTAAGTTTTCCTGACTCACACAAAGACATTCTTCATTACCTTATCCCTCCTGACTTCCTGGGACACTAAAACCCATGCCCTCTGTCTTCCCTGTGGCTTTGTCCCACATTCTCTCCATGTGTGATATATCAAAGGTGATATGCAAATCTCATTATTTCAGGGTATATATTAGTCCTTAGCTTTTCCCAGACAAGCAAAAACAGTGTCAAACACCAGAGCTCAGCCAATACTTAGTCTGGAACATGAGATCATGACCAACAACTGGGGCCCTAATGCAAGTGATGCTTCCCCGTCTTGGTTCTCTGTGTTGCCAGGCAGGTTGGATTCACTACTGTGTTTAGATTTCTAATTTGTCTTTGATGAATTCTTCTCCTGCCTAATTTCTTCTCTTTTCTCCAAGAAGAGTAATTGCTCCATCTTGTTCCAGAAACAAATCCTGAAGCCACAGTACCTTTGGTCATCTGATTTTAAGGATCATGTTAACAGCAGTTGATGCCAAGGGGCAAGGTAAGCAAATCAAGTTTTCAAGGAGCTGCATCAGTTCACAGCAGCTGGTTTGCTTTTGCATTTCAAATTTTCTCGTTTTCCACTGGTGTTCAGATCCTGGCATCAGCAGAACTTTTCATTTCACCTTCCACATGGTAGTCTGCCAGAAATTTGGACACGGGGACGAAGTGAAACAATGGAGATCTGAGACAGACAAGATAGACAGGTGGTTCTTGCTCTCTAGAGCATCTAGATGAAGCTCCTTCCCAAGGACCTGACACAACATGCTTCCTCTTTTGGCTGATGTTTGCTATTGTGTCTTGGGAGAGTGTCAGGGTCCTCAAGCAACTTAGTTGTGAGTCACAGTCATGTTATGTCAGGACCTGTGCTATTCATTATTTTGCATTAATATCCAGAGGACATGGAAAACAAGTGAAACCACTGCAAGGAAAGAAATGGGCATGAAACTCCCCTGCAACAACAGCCAGCTCCCTCACACGATGGACAGGATGAAACTGAAGTTGGATGTGACCAAAAGCAGAATTACTGTTTATCCCCATGGAGGCATGGAAAGGTCATGAGGGGCTGAAAAAATTTAGTCTTTGAAACTTCTCTCAGTTTTCATTGATATCCTACAAAACATTAGCTCCACTGGTTTTCTCATCCATACTTACACAGCATATCCTCTAAAATGGGATGTTTGGCATACTTCTCCTTTAGGATACAGGCAACTCTGTCACTTTTGTATCAATAGATTTCCAACACACTTGTGAACAGACAAATGATTGGGGTAGAGGATTTCAAAGGTCTTTTCCAACCTAAACGATTCTATGGGCTTGGTTTGCAAAACAGTTCTAGCTGACATTAGCCCATATATAATGTCTTTGTGTATTTCAAGCTTCTGCAAGTTTGGTGTGTTGGCAATACACTGCAATTTGTTTCCCTGCAGCAGAGGACATGGTGCAGTGACACCCAAATGGCTTGTTGGGAGCAGGCTTGCTTCCAGCTGGACCTGTTACCTGCAAGGCTGGGCAGGTTGCATAGGGAGCTGCTTGGACACCTCCTTGTCACAGGTCCCAGGGCTCTGCAGAGCAGGGGGAGCCTGAGAACCCCCAGCCTTGTGCTGTGCGGTCTCATATCTTGGGTTTCATCAGCTGAGGTGCCAAGCTTCAATACAAGCAGCTGCACCGAGTGGAAGCACCAGTGTCACTGTGACCCTAAAGCTCTGTGTCACTGTGACAGCAGTGTCACTGTGACCCTCTTCAGCTGTGGCACCATGAACTGGTGCTGGGGGAGCCAGAGCAGGAGCACCTGCAGGTGAACTAATCCTCAAGATGAATAAATGGCCCAAGAATAATGAAGCATACAGGCTCTGTTACCTTCCTGACAAGAAGGTAAGCACTTCCACCACTGAAAGCAGCACACCTCAGCTCTGTATGCTGAGTGTCAGGGCCTTGAAGGCACTAATGGGTCTTGGCTGTCCTCACACTCTTCCCACAGCCCAGGACCCTATTTCAGCTCCTCTGGGACTGTCAGTCCATGCCCAAGCAATGTCACTGCAGGGCTGGTGTCTCTAGCTCCCCACAGTCCTGCCCAGTCCATTCATGGACCCCCAGCAAGCCATCCCCCTCCCTCTGGCCATCCCAAGGTTGTGTTTCCAGTCTGGCTCCCTTCAATGCCACCCATGGGCTGACATCAGGTGCTCTGACAGTGACTGGCACCAGAGGTTACCAAATATCTCTTGCCTTCATCCCTGCTGGGTAGTGTTGAGCACCAGGAAGCCCATGGCTCTGATTTAGCAGGGAAAATACTTTTTACTGAGTGTTCCAAGTAATAGCTGAATTTTAGCCTGGAGGGAGGTACTGAGCTAACTCATTGCCACATTAGACAGTGTTAAATGCTCCCACCCCCAAAGGATGTGCTTGATGGGAACTGCTGGAATTGCTCAGCATGGATCCGGGGCTTAAATAAGTTGTGACTATTGCTTTGCAAGGAAGTCACTAAGAAATATGATCTTCAAGGAGACGCAAACTGCTTTGATCTCTGTCCTTCTGGTTGAGCTCCTCTGTGTGAGCTCAGAGCTGATTTCCAGTAAAGCACGATTGCAGTCAGCCAGCACAGAAAAGCTGCAGTGTAGCTGTTGACAGTAGTAGCTCTCCTAAACAACAAGTACTGCAAGTAGATGTGCTGTTCTTGGGCACAAGGAATAAGTGACAGAGAGATATGGCTGGACCTGTGAATGTAAATGTTTAGATTTTTGCTAAAAGTACTAGTAGGGAAATTGAAACAGACCCTTGATTAGCATGAACTGCTTCAAGATTCAGAACATAACACCACTGCAATGATGTGATCACAGAGGACAGAGCAAAGGCAGTCCTTGCTAAATGACATAACAAATTGTTAAATTTGCAATGCATATTCATTGCAGGAAATACTTTTCATCCGTCCTTGATTGCATGTTGTATATTGGCTATGGATTCGATGGCTTTGGATTTCTTTAGCGTGCCCTTGGGCTTTCAAGTGTGCTAGGATGCATTGTAATGTAGATGCAGAGTGTCTGGCACTTCTTACTGAATGAGGCTTCAAAGGGAAGTTGGAATCAGACTCTAATTACATTTGTAATAAGGCCAAAGGCATTTTGACAAAGAGATTACCTGCTGTTCACGGACAGATTTTGTCCAGAGCGCTTGAAAACGGTGGGATTTGTTCGGGCTTCCACTGGTATTGGCAGACATGGGATTACCTGATTTTTGGTAACTGAGATAAAGGCAGGCAATATTTGTGACTAGGCTTTGAACACAACGGTGTTACTCAGGTAGATGTGACCGCTTGAATATATCTTCTCTGGAAGCTTTCCCAGTGCCAGAGATAATCTAACTGGGAGCACAGACCACTGACACAGCTGGGCCTGAACCCCTGCCGCTGCAGACAATATTGCTGTGGGCATGTGGTCCAAGCAGCTTGCCAGGATCTCCTCATGCCTTTCTCCTTGCCACAATATGTGCCTTTGAAGCTCTAGTGCTTTAAAAAGAAGCCCACAGCCTTTTCCTCGTGCTTAACTTGGGCAGCTGTATTATGTTGCAAGACTTTTCTACTTTCTCAGGTATTTCCCAAACAGACAGTTTGTAAGGGACTGGGGTCCTGGAGCACTGAAAACAGAGGAATTGGAGTTTGGAGGCAGGGAAACAACACCTTGAGCAGAGTGCAGAAATTAGTTTGAAATGAATAACAGTGGTTTGGTGTCCTCACTGAATGCCTGCCTCATCTCTGGCCCCGCGTGGAAGGCATCTGTCAGCAGATGATGGTGTTGGGAGGCGTGGGGTGGGGGGACTCGGCGTCGGGGCTGCTGCCCTTGTAGAGGTGCATCTGCCTCCTGGGGCAACGCCATCGGGCTGGCCTGGGGAACAATGGAGCTTTGTGCCTGGCAGATGTTCAGGCAGTGTTTGCTTTCTTTTCCTGAGGGCAGTTGAAACACAGGGGGTGCACTGACCTGATTTGCATCTGGTACTTCTGCAAGTCGGGTTACAAGCAATTTGGCCAAGGTCATGCAGCAAGCGCTGTCATAGATAGATGGAAATCTCTGTGTGGCTGCTTTAGCTTGATGGTCCCAGCACAACACCTCAATTAGTGCTAGTGATTTATCCAAGCAGTACCTTAGGTTTTATCTCAGTAGCAGTGAGAACAGTCTGTGTGTCTTCTACATCCAAAGAGCAGAAAGTGTACCTTACTCTGAGCAAAATTCCGTCTTTGACCCAAGGATCTTGGCACTGAGCCAAACAAAAGGTAGTGGTTACATATGATCTTTCTCCTGACTTCATGGAGTGAGGGACTGAAGCAAACCCTCATCCTAATGGGTTGTTTGGCAGGAGAAGGTGCATCTTTCAAGCTCAGTATAGAACTGCAGGCACAAGTGGAGGAAATCGGCTGGAATCACCACAGGTTTTTGCCATACTGTGCCACTGAACAAGGGGAGAGGAAAGAGTGGGGTGGTGAAGGACACAAACCTCCAGAAACTAGGCATGGCAACCACAGGAGTTGCCTAGGAGTGCTTTCTGAGGTGGTGTGTGAAGTCTGAAGTCTGTGTGCCCTATTTGCCTGGGGGGTTGTTGTCACTTCCCCCCTCCAAGACTAAACCCTTGAGGAGGCTGATTCAGGCTGGGGAGAGGTTTGAAAGGCCAGAGAGAAGGCCAGCCCTGAAGCAGAGCTGTCTCAGCAGAGGGATGAGCTGCATGCTGAGAAGCCTGGCTTGCAGTGTGATGATGATGTGATTAAAAAAGGACAACACAGTTCCATCCCTGCCTGCCTATGTTTTGGGATTTGTTTGTTGATGGTGAACTGGATGCACTCAGGAGAGGCAGACAGATTTGTTTGTGAAGGAGGCAGTGGGAACACAGCCAGTCCCAGGAAGGAGTGGGGAAGAAAGTGCCATAAACTATTGCATAATTTCAGTTGCCTCATGAAACCTCTCCCTCAAGGATCCTCTCAGAAAGCAGATAAGTGTGGAATGCATCTATATGTGTTTGCAATGCAAGGGCATGTGTATGATGAATGTATATAAAATTAATAAAATGCAATGGGCTACAATAGGGAATTAGAGATTTAAAGCCTTCAAAATTTAAATCACCAGAGCTTCAGAGATCCTATGGCAGAGATTCTGGAAAGCAATCATCTTTCACTTTATCTGTAAGTCTGCTGTATGAATAATAATTACATAATATGAGAGAGGAAAGCCATGTGCTTTTATTCAAGTTTAATCTTTACAGATATGAGGCAGGTATAGAAGGTGAGCTACTTACTTTAATGGTATTATAAATTGATTAGATATTAGAATATGTGCCTGCAGTATCTGCTTCCTAAGCAAGGATGGATTGGGCTGGAGGAAGCGTTCTTTGCTTTATGCCTTATGGTTAGTGAGCTGGTTTATTTGGGTTTAGACCCTAAGGCAGCCAACACCTTTCTAATGCTCCAAGCAGTCTCCTTGCATATGCTCAGAGAATAAAAATTGCGTTCTTTATGAGCCCCTCTATAAAATATTCTGCTGTTCTTTTTCCAACTTCTCCTATAGACTCTTCCACACTTTGTGCCAGAATGACATGTATTTTGGTCTCACAGTCCATCCTTAACCCATCCTTAACCCATTTCTTTCAGGTGATTATTCACATCCAGTTCCTCATGAAGGAGCTGACAACTCTGTTCAACTGAAAGTCAACCAAGGGTTGAAATGTTCTGAGAATTACAAACGTTCATATTGCATCTTAGTGGTTTTCCTTCCTTCCACCCTACAGGATCTCATGATCCCATAGATACTAGAGCAGAACAGGAGAGGCTTTCAATGGAAAATCAATGTGGCTTGGCAGCTTGTGAATGATCTTTGAGAGGGAACTATAGAACTGTGCAGAGGAGTGAGCAATCCATCACAGCAGCATGATTTCCAATTCATGGGAAAATGATGAAGAAAATAGAAAGTGAAGCAACAGTGTCACAGCAAGGGGAAGGGATGTAACCTTTAAATAGCAGGTTTTTCCACCTCTCTGAAGCATTGGGCATTGGCTTCTTGCAGAAGTAGGACAAAGAGCTGGATGGTCTGATCTTTTATGGCAGATCCTAAGGGCAGGGGGATCTGACACGCTTGTTAGCATTTGACCCAGTTTAAGCTAACAGGTTCTGAGGGGCAAAGACTCACTGAGAGGTTATGGAGAGGGAAACCTGAACCAAACTGACATTGAGAGAAATACTCATGGCAACTAGAGATACAAGTACTTAAGGAAGAAGAACAAATCAGCCAAGCCAAAACCCTTCCTTTGCTTTGTTGTACCAGTGGCAATCCAGCTGGCAAAGGAACAAATGTGCTGCCGCAGGAGAGCAGAACAAAGTGAAAGATCTGCTCTATGCCAGTAAGTTTTTTGTGCTTATCCCAGTCTGAAATTCTCAGTCCTACCTTATCCCTGTTCCTTGGAGGAACATGCAAGAACTTCTGAGACTGCTTTGTGCTCTGCTGTGCCAGGGACAAACCTTATCTCACTGGGGTTATTGTTAATATGATTTGAATAGAGGACACCCATCCTATTCAAATCCCTTGTGGAACTTTAACACTTTTTGTTGGTGAAAGGAAAAAACACTCATAATCCCACACAGTTATCTCTGATCATCCTAGATGTGTCTCATGACATAATCTTATCAGACACTGCTGCTTCCAAGGCTGTACAAATGCTTTTTTCATGGCATTTGACCAATTAGTTAGTATGTGCAGCACTTTGTTATGCTTTTAGGGCTCATCTTTGTTTTTCTCTCACTCTTGCAAGAAGCTCCACAGCACTTTAGTGGACCTGCTGTGACTTCTGTAAAATTTAAGCACTCGATATTGCAAGTAGAGCAGAGGTATTGAAAGCAGGGCAGTCTTTTTAAGGAGGCACTGGTGATCAGTGCAGGGTGGGTTTGGATGGTGAAAAGACAACCAAAATGCCTAGATTCTGCTAAAATGTTGTAAGTTACAGATTCCTTGGGGTGAGAGCCAGGATGCAGGGGGAAAAAATCCATGAGAGTGAAGAAGAGTTACCCAAAGGCAGTGTGCAGTATCTAAAGTTAGATCAGCTTGGAGGAAAAGACTAGAACAACTCAAATGGAGGAGTTTAGGGGAGAAAATCCAGGCCCAGGGACATAACATGGTTTACCAGATCTCAGGCAAGCTGTGTCTGCTGGCACTGCTTGGCAAAAGATCTGAGCAGCCTCATTAGGATGACTTTTGTGATCAGAAGATCAATTGTCTTAGGAGAAGAAATCCCTAAAAGTGCCCCACAAAGTTCCCCCACAAAAAAATGTCTGTGGGAGCTGGACATATAGAAGTGGGAGCTCAACCTCACGGCCAAGCCCGGAAGAATGAGTTTATTAATTTTACACCTCCAATCCCATGTGTGGTGCTTTTTCCTCTTGTTTAATGCTATATGCACTACTGATTTTATTGAGATTGAGGTGTCTGTGCACTGAACTTTATTCAAGCAAAAAATGCTGCCCTGTACAGAAGACAGCTAAACCAAAGCAATCTAGAACCAGCTAGCAGCTGTTTTTTACCTAAGAACGCTTCTAAAATTAACCCAAAAATTAACACAATGGTTCTGACCTTTTTACCTTAACTCATACATCCTTTAGAGAGGATGATGAAGCCTCTCTGTTGGACTTCGTGGAGACATCCATGCCACTGGGCCTCAAAAACTGGAGATACCTACAATATGAGCACTTGGTTTTGAATGAGAGTCAGAGATTGACTTGTCAAGCTCTTACCATCTGATCTAAAGCTGAATAAGCAAATACATACAAGTTAATAAACAAACCAAACTAAACAAAACAATCTAGCTCTGGTACAAAGTCGAGAAAATGACTGGTCTCACGGAAAATTTTTCTGCAGCTCCAGCAAGGTTCAAGTTGTTACTGAGTGCTGCAACNAATTTTTTAATTTTTTTTTTTTTTTTTTGAGATTGGGGTTATTGGGAAGGGAAAAAAATTAGTTTAGCTCTTGTCTGCTTTCATTAGAACACTACAGGAAGCTAAGAAATAAAAGGGCATAGAATTTGTTAATTTGATGGGATGAATTGGGGACTGCAAGAGAGGATTCATATTTTTAAAATTTTTTATATTTTTTTTTAATTGGAGATTGGGGTTATTGGGAAGGGAAAAAATTAGTTTAGCTCTTGTCTGCTTTCACTAGTATACTACAGGAAGCTAAGAAATAAAAGGGCATAAAATTTGTTAATTTGACAGAATGGGGAGAGAGAGAGAGAGAGAGATGCTGACCTAGGTGGCTTTCAGGTCAGACAGTTACTCCATGTACCTCCATAAAATGACACATGCTGGATGAAATATCAGTTTCCTTGTAGGCATTTTCTTATCAAAGACACTTGTTGAACCAGGACAAATGTAAACCATAAAAAGAAAAGATGTGATTGACACTGCTAAGAGGTAAAATAAAGGGGTCATAGGAGTCCACAGTAAGAAAATGACGAGACTGTAATTACTACAGAGGCATGGACCAAGACTAGTAAACAGATGAAACACGAAAGCATAAACAAGAAAATACTGAATTCTGTCAGCAAACCCCTTATGATATCCAGATGACAGAATTATCGACATAAGGGGAGATCTCATCATTTTGGAGAAGAAAAAGTTAGAACTTCAAAAGAATCATGTCTGCTCCTTTAAAAGTATCTTGGCGTCGGGTGATCCTAACGAGAAGGATTCTAGTAGCAGGGGTAAAATAACGCTGATTTCTTTCTGGACGCGGCAGAATGGCTAGTAAATCTTAAATGAACTAGGAACAAAGCAACACTTTAGATTTTTGCTTTAAAACGGAGTGCGGGTAGCCAAGAAATAGCTCTCCTGTAACCTGGAACGGGTGCCATCCATCACGGGGCGGAGATGGAGACCGCACAAAAGCCATCCGCCGCGGGTGGTGGCTGTTGCTTCCACGTTCGGGTGGGGAGGAGAAGAAGCCGTTTCCCCCGGCAGGATTCCCGCAGGAAGCGCTCAGCCCAGCGCGGGCGCCGGGCGGGGCTCGGCCCGTTCCGGCAGCGAGGCTCCCGGGAGCTCCCTCCTGGGGCGGGGGTGAAGATACTTTCCCGATAGGAAGCGGCACCGTCTCCTGCTTTATTTAAATAAAGCCAGCCTCTCCTGCTCACACGCGGGGGAGCTTTAAGCTTTAATAGCATATCCCGAGGATTGCGGATACCGCGGGTGACAAAGGCGCCCGCGGCTCTCCCGACACGCCGGGAACGCCGGACCGCGGCGCGGGGCGGGGGCGGCCGCGCAGGGTTTAAATGCCCCGCGGGGGCGGTCCGGCAGCGTGGTCTGTCCCGCCCGTCCCCGCCCCGCTCAGCTGACAGCGGGCCCGGAGCTGCCGCCCGCCGGAGCCGCCGCTCGGTGCCCGCCTGCGCGGCCCCGCCGGGGATGGGGGGCGGCGCGCCGTGACCGGCCCGCGGGCGCGCCCGAGCCGCGCTGCTGCCGCACGGAGCCGCCGCCGGCGGGATGAGCGGGAGCGGCAACCCCGGGCCCGGCGCGGCGCCCTGCCGCTTCGCCCACTACTTCGTGCTGTGCGGCATCGACGCGGAGAGCGGGCTGGAGCCCGACGAGCTGGCAGGTGAGCGGCGCCGCCGGGAGGCCTCGCCCGCACGGCTGCGGCTCGCCGGGCGTTTGGGATGCGCTGCCTCAAAATGTCTGCTCCCCCCGAGAAGGGGAAGTGGAGGAGGGGTCGCCGCGCCGGTGGGAGCCGCGGGGAGGGAGCGACTTTGGAGGATAAACCATCCTCCGGAGGGGCTGGTGGAGCAGCCCCCCGAGGGCAGCTCCCGTCGGGCGGCGGGGAGGGTTTGGGCGACGGGATGCGCCGACCCCCGCAGGCCGGGCTCCGCTGACCCACCGCTGGCCCGGGTCCCTGGTGATGGCGGGGACAGGCAGCCACCGAAGGGGGGGCTCTGCGGCCAGCGGGGTGCCACTGGCAGGAGAAGGGAACCCAGGGTTACGGAATTGGAGGGAGCCGAATGACCGAGCTTTCTGCCGGGGCAGATGCATTTTCTTCAGTATCTGCACTGGAAAGGAGGGGGAGGGATCTGGGAAGAGCTGAATAAATTAATGGAATCGCGTCTTTATTATGTTTATTCACATTTATGCCTATTTGGAAACAGTCTTCCTGCATCCTTCTTTCCCCCTCCACCCCAAAAATGTTACAGAAAAAAGGGAACAAAACTATTGCTATAGGCTCTAACGCATTTTCTAAAATGCTTAATTTTTGTTCTGTTCATGACTGGATATGAGCTGGTTACGCTGGCATAAGGCAGCAGTTCTTCCTCAATGTCACTTTTGTTTATGCAAAATAAACTATTTAAATCAGGTTTTTACATCTAAAATTTGATCAACTTCAGGCTTAATAACAGCGCTTAATTGCATGGAAGCTAGGCATTTCCTCACGGAGTAACGAGCTTGGAAGTGTTTAAGTGCCAGTGTTTGCCCATTCCCGTGCCTTCACACTGCAGGCAGAGGAGCTGTGCGTGGCTGAAGTTGAAGGCAGCTGTAGCTGTCACAGTGAGCACCTCTGCCTGGCAGTGGGATCCTGAGGATGGGATCCTAATGAGCTCTCCGCAGCTATTGCATCAGGAAGTACCTTGCCTTTTGGTTGTGTAAGAGAAAGACGTGATGATCTATATCCCTGATCAATGTACACCGGTTGAAGTTCATGTTTTTGTCACCTGTAAAAGGGGTGGGTGCACATATGTTTCCAGGGAATGACTTCCCAAGGAACCTTATCTTAAAGCAGGGTAACTAAGTCTCTTCCCATGGCAGTGAGCACACACTGGAGATAGCCCTGGGGTCTCCAAGTTGAAGCATTAGCTAAATGTACTTCCATCTCTTTGTTTTTTCACATGTACTTGTGACCACAGCTGTGTGTTTTCAGTTTTGCTGCTTTTAGTAGAAAACTCCTGACTTGTGAACCACCTCCCAGCTGATGGTGTACAGGGTTTGATTTGCATGATGTGACCTATTGGGGTTTCAGCTACATAAACTTTGAGTCATCTATCTGAAAAGAAACTATTTTTAAAGCTGTGTTGGCTGGTAGGCTGTGCCTTCCCTGGAGTACCCAGACTTTCCAAGTTGTCTTTTGCTGATTTTTGCACTCCCTGCATTTCCCAGGTATGTTCTTGAAGAGCAGTGCTCAAGGACAGCCTGAGTGTGGTGGGTTTGTGCAAATGTAGTGCCTTGACTACAGGGCTCCTTTTCCATGGTCATTCAGTAGGTTTGCCTGAACTGCTTCAGCAACACTAAGCAGATTTCAAAGCTAAAGTAATCTCCCTCTTTATTTTTCATTGAAAGAAAGTAATTTTGGCACATCTAGGATATACCCATTTATAAAACACAGTGCAGCTGTGAATAATTTCAAAGAGAAATTAACAGAAGTAGTAATTTTTTAAGCAATGTCTTTGTAACTGGTTTAAACTAGGCAAGGTCCAGCAATATGGTTTGGACACACAAACATTTTTGGTAATGCCAGTTCAGGGAGCATTCTTAATACCTTAGGAGGGTTGGGATGTGGAAGAAGTGTAGTAACAGAAATATGATGGGACTTAATATTGCCACTGAGCAATGTTATATTTTTAGGGACTCGTGACAGGAGCTTTCTGCTATCAGCTGGGAGCTCAGCAGTGGGAAATGCTGGGGAGGAACAGGGAGTGCTGTGAGCCACAAATATAATGCAGCCGTGGAAAAAATAATTCTGCTTTGAGATGTAGCTGAGAAAACATTTCTGTTAAAGCTTGGGAAGTAGTAATTCTGCTGTAGGCAGGCAGTAGTGAGAGCTCATCAAGGAATCTGTGTTACAGGTTTCAGAAACCAAAGTACTATGATGATTAGATTCACTGCTATAATGGGTGGGGAGAAAGATGCTTGAGGGAACAGAAAGTCTGTTCTATCAAAGGAAACCCACAAATGGCTATTCTTTCTAAAACTGTTCTTAAAATTCTTTGTAGAAGTAAATGGTCCTTTCAGTTCTTTCAGTACTATGTAGCTATGATAGCTACATGTTGCTGCCCTCATGCTTAAAGAGCTGGGTGAGGTAAGTCACAAGGCATCAATGAAAAGTTGCTGTGACTTAAGCTGCTGCACGGATCATCCCCAGTTTAGCAAAAGAGAAAAAAAAAAAAAAGGTCATCAAGAACTTGCTTATCTCCAAACCGGGAATCCCTTGGCAGCCAGTGTTCACAAAGGACCCTGCTGACCCCAGGTCTGTGTGATGGAGCTGCCTTGGGGCTGGGCAAAGGAGCAGGAGAAGAGACAAGAGGAGCTCTGCTACTGCTCTGGAGGCCCCAGGGCCTCTCCTGGGAAGAGAGAAGCAGGAGTTAGAAAATCCTTGAGGATTTGAGATAGGTTTGGTGATGATCTGCTGATATCCAGGCAGCTCACCGTGGTACATGGTGTGCTAAGGAGCTGCCTGTGAGTCAGCTCTGGCGTCATCTGGAGCTCCCTGACCTGTGCCCTGCCTTTGCTGGGGGCAGCCTGGGACTCTCCTCTGTGTGGAGGCTTTCCTTGCCTTAAGCCCAAAATCTCTTTCCACAAAAACTCTTCAATTAAAAACAAAGCACCAAAAAATCCTCATCTACTGCATCAGGCATGAAGTGAAATGTTTCAGTGTTACTCGTGAAAGTAGGGCAAATAACTGCTTTTCTAATTTTTGTAGTGTTGATATGTCTGTTCAGAAAATGAAATAAAATCAACATTTTATGGTTGTGTAACATTTTGACATGCTTTTAGGGAAGAGTATTTTGTTTCATAGTTCTTTTTCCACTGAATGGGTGCTCAGGGCTTAAAATAAGCTTGGTAGATGAGAATTTTCCACCAAGCAAATGGTTCATTCTGCTTGGATTATTTTTTTGTCTTTTGCATGTACGATGTTTTCTCGTACAGATTTTTTTTTTATTTAGTGAGTTGCTCCACAGCTGGCTCTTCAGATGGCTGATTTGGGGTTTTTAAGTGAACTAATTTTGAACAGCTAAAAGCTGTTTACCTATTGCTCAACTTGGTAGTGTATCCAGGCACACAACAAAATTATGAGTAGATTATGGTGTTGTCAAAACACTTGTGGCCCTTATCACAAAGCTCTCACTCAAGGATGGAAGGAAAAAAAAACAACCCTTTTTTTTCCCCAGGGACTCTTTTCCAGGCTCTTTTCAGGGACTTGAGGGAGGAAAGGAAACTATCTAAAGATTTCTTGGTGTTTAATAGTTGGAAAGGTCATAAAAGAAAAGCAGGGTATTTGATGTGAAATATCTTGAAAAGCATGAAAATGTCAGTATTGGTTTCAGTGCCCTGTTGAACTCCACTTAAGTAGGGTGGAGGGAGCTTTTCTGTCATGTTTAGGGCTGATAGAAAATAAATTTCAGTTCACTTTCCTTTTCATGCCTGCTTCTTTCAGGTAAAGCCATTTTGAGACTATCAGCCTCAGAATTGCATGTACTCAAATGCATTTGTTATAGTAAATATTGAACATTGCATTTAACAAAAAGGCCTAATTGTTCATTAAATTTTTTCTATCATATGTTTTGTCATACTACATGAACTTCATGTTCATATATAGTGAACTATATGTACAGGGCACAAGGTTTTCTGGCTGTAGCAGCTTTTACCATTTGCTTGGGGAACATGCTAACTTTTGTAGTGTCTTGCTCAAGTGTCACAAACTACAATTTAGAAAAATCCAGAATTAATATGGCTCAATTAAAAAGAAAATTAAATACACTTTATTGGGGAAGTAATTTAGTGCTGTGGAGGAAAGTAGGTAGAGAATTAGGGATGGGTGTTTTGTTCTGAAGTGGAAGGACTGGTCTCCATTGAGGGTGCAGTTTGGAGGAAGAGAAGGTGCAGTAAGCCAGCGTGGGAACCTGAGACTTGAAGGACCGTGCAGGATGATGCCTTCTCTGTCTTAGACCGTGAATATTGGTGGAGTTATGGTAGCACTGCTTGCTGTGTGAAAAGATTTTTAAGATTTTTATAGGGTTTTTTTCCAGACATGAACTGTAAATGTTACCTTACACTGTCTAGTTTTAGCCGTTGTGTAAAGATTCAATGTCTTACTGTCCCATTCAATGTGTACTTGAAAACTGTAGAGAGCTTTATTACTCCACTTTTAAGATCAAATTCTTTATTTTAATGGCCAGCAAAGCAAAGAGTGGATACTGGTCATGCTCACTGAAAATGCTGAGTATCTCAGGGAAAATGCACATTTCTTCTACCTCATGCTGTTTCCCTACAAATACCCACATATTGGTAATTAATTTCCCTTCAATGAAATGTTGAAATCCAAACACAGGGCATGCTGCAGTCTGGCTAGCTGTGCTTCTTATCTAGTAGGCTCTTATTTTTAGAAAGCTAAAAGACTTTTTTGTCCTTGTGGGTGCTTGGCACCTGCGTGCTCACGCCTTGCAGAGCCTCCCCACCGCCTGCGCTGTTCTCCTTCGCGCTTCCTCCGTGCCAAATCTGTGCGCCAAGTGCGCTGCCAGAAAACTTGGTGGCATTACTACAGTGATACAACTTCTTGTGTGCATGGCTTTTCTGAAAATAGGCAATTGGATTTTTTCCTAGTTTGCTGGAAATAGACTAAGTTTCCCTTTGCCGAGGAATAGCTGATCAGTTGCGATTCCTGTTCACTACTTACGCAAGTGACGCAAATGCAAAACAGGCTACAGAAGTTTTGCCTTTTGCTTTTAAGTACAGTCCAGGTTTGCACAAAGCATTTTGAGAGGGATTGTCCAGATTAAGTATGGTGCAAGTAGAGGCAGAGATGGCTTCTGCTGTTCAAGTTAACAAAATTTAGCTTCCTCCTCAGAAGCAGCTGAGGTCGATTGCTGAGGATTTCTCATCTTTGCAGGGCTTGTGGGAGGGATGCAATTCAGGCATTTCTCCAGCCCCTCTTAAGAAGTGATGCTCAAATGCCGCACTAAATCTTCTGACATTATAGTTGGAAAAAACCAAGTCTCATGGATTAGGGATTGGATGGACTAGCCGGCTTATTGAAGTAACTGTCATTTTTTGTGAACTGTCATAATAATAGGAAAATACTGTGCATTCATTTAAGAAACCTGTTTGATAAAAATCTAAGCTGGGTTACTATTTGGTTCATGTGAAACTAAATCATGTTGTGCATAGATGAAGTGTTGCTTTTCTAGTTACAGGAGTATGAAGATAATCCCTGCTTTTGGGAAACCAAAATTGGATGCTGGAACAGAAATAATGTTTGTGCCCTCTTCTACATCTTTAAAGGTGGTGGCATGGTTAGTTGCTATAATGGTTCATTCTTCACCTTTTTTTGCTAAAAAAAAAAATGAAACCAGAATTCCATTGTAATATCACAAAGATTTTAATTTTATTTTTTTA
Organism: Cyanoderma ruficeps; assembly: GCA_008694505.1. Classification (NCBI taxonomy): domain Eukaryota; kingdom Metazoa; phylum Chordata; class Aves; order Passeriformes; family Timaliidae; genus Cyanoderma; species Cyanoderma ruficeps. The sequence continues at coordinate 7,114,201 of VZDJ01000426.1, forward strand.
AAAATCTGAATTATGCATTAAAGACTTAGTTCCTATGGGAAGATTTCTGCAGCCAAAGGAAACAGTCCTTTGTGTAAAGAACTGTCATTATTATTGACAAGTATGATCTCCAGTTACAATAACCTTTAATAAGGAGAAACTCTCTTGCTTGTTTGGATAACAGACCATTTGTGAAATTGCTGACGGCTGTGACATATTGCTGTGTTTTAGCAATAGCACTTTCATTCTCTGTCTGTATATATGCCAGAGAAATGCTGGATGGATTTAAATGCTTGCCCAGCCCTGGTGTGATTATTCTCTTATACATTTGCCTTCATCTGAGTTTTTTTATACTGTATTCCTTTGAAAGTAAGGTACTGATTGAGTTGGAAAAACATCATTATTCCTATCAATAGCACTAACTCACTAATGCTAAACCAAAGAGAATTTCTTGTACTTTGCTTGCCAGATAAGTTGCTGTTTTGATTTCCACTTAGAAAGACTAAAGCCTCTTGCACGCTCGGAGGCTGCTTGGCTGGCAGTGGCTGTTGCGGTAGCAGAGAGGAAGGAGGTGTGGTAGTGTACGTGAGGGGGTTTTTCCAGTGACGATCCCAGGAACTGCCCTGTTAATATCGCAGGAGGTAGCCCTTTTCCCTCACACACCGAAAATGCAGTAGTAGTCAAAACAATCCCAGGCAGAATGGCTGAGCTGCTGTCCTTTATAAGAACGACCTAAATCCAGCCCTAATCTTGTTCCTGCGCATCAGCCTGTAGTCACTGCAGGCCCCGTCCTGGCGGCTTAGCGGTGTGGCGGCCGTGCAGGGCCGGGCTCCCGGGCCCGCAGCCGCCGGCCCGGGGCACAGAGCTCCCAAACACAAACGTGCCCCGTCCCAGGGAATGCGGCAGGGCCGGACCGGGCTCGGCACGGCCGTGTGTCCGTGGGGAGGTATGGACATGGTGGGTGTGAGCCTGCGGGTCCCTGCTGCCAGGGAAGAGGGTCCCGTGTTCGTGTCCACCTCTGCACCGGCCCTCAGGCTCTGCTGGAAGGTGGTGGCACCTGGGAGAAGGCGATGCCCACTGCCCTGCAATATGTCAGAATTGCTCAGGGCAGTGCGTGACTGTAGTATTGATTTCTCTGCTCAGCTGTTTTCCCGTGTCCTCGCCAGAGCCATTTCCCAGTGCTGCAGGAGCTGTGCCAGTACCCTGACATCCTTCCCGCAGCTCGCCTGTGCCAATGCAGAGCTCCATGTAGGAATAACTCCAAAACGAGCTGCTTCAGAAGAGGCTGAGCTGCACATAAGCCAGCAGAGCAAGGGTGTCAGGGCTCTCTTGCCTGCCTTCTTTCACCCGCTTGTCAGGGACTAATCAAGTTGTCCTTAATGCCAGCTCGTCCCTAAAAACATGCTGGCAAGTCTGCAGCCCACAAAGCCTCTGCGTGGGCTGGCACTGGATACGTGGCTGGCACACTGCTGCTGCTGCAGTTCTGGTCTGTTGCAATGAGGGCTGGAGTCAAGGAGAAATGTGAATGAAGGGGAAAAACAACAAACAGTGCATGCACTTTGATGCAGTTAATGCTGTTGCCTTTGGTTAGTGCTGTTTGAGGTCACGTAGGACCACTTACCTGTGTGGAAAGAACATTACAAGTAGCTTGTTCAGCCACCTCTGGTGTGCATGGAGAGGAGCTTTGTGGAATATGTGACTCTTTGTAGTTCATGAGTATGGATAACCTACAATTTTTTTTTCTTTTTTTTTTTCATTATTGACCTGTTAACCAGCAAATAGCAAAAAATGTATACAGTAGGAAAAATTACATTGAGGAAAACCAAATTTGGTCAGGAACCAGTAAGCCTTCACTGTGGTGTTTTGATCACATTAGCCATATTGGTAATCCCAAAAGTAATTAGGGAAGAAATGGTGATGGATCATCATAGTAAAAGAAACATACTGGGAAGATGACTAATGTGTGACAGACTGCTGAGGTGTCAGATACAGGCATGGCTGGAAGAAATGTCTATTTCATTACCAGTATGAAAATTCAAACAACTCCCTTTGTGCTTCTTGCTTGGAGTCAGAGATAATTTTTAATCAGCTGTCTGATCATTGTATCTCAGCTGAAGGTGCTCTCATTAGGGTGTCCTAGGCTTGGTGGAGGTACCTGGCTGAAAACATGAAGCCATTCTCCTTGGAGGTCTGGGGTTTTGCTTCTACCTCCATACCTACCCAAGCCATGAAAAATGGCATCAAAATGTCCAAGCAGATGCTTAAAGAGTGAAATGGGAAGAGTATTCCCATATATGCTAATACATACTCTGTGGTTTGAAGGACTTTGCCAGATCTGTGACCTGCTTCAAGTGATAGTACAAAAAATAACTCTTAGTAGAATATGATATTGGAGTGAGTGGTCTGGTTTTGGTGGATCTGTAAAGAAAACTGGTCCTCTCACTGGAGAACAACCTTCACAATTTCATACAAACATGTCAGCTGTTCTTGGTTTATGTTCAGAGGCAAGGTTTAAATATGTCAGTCTTGTAGAGTGAGCACCCCCATCACCCTGGAGCATGAATTTGACTTTGCTTTACAGTCATTTTAATCATCAAATTGCAGTAATAATTCTGGGATCTAATAGCACTTTAAAAAAAACATAGAAAGCTTTATATCAAGCTTGATATGGAGTCAAATCATGCTTTGAATCAGAGTGAGCGGTAAGTTGCACAGCATGAAAGCCAGAAGTATCCTCTGTCCGCCCCTTTCTTGGTATTCTCTTGTCATGTTAAAGACTAACATGTGGAAGGGTAAGGGGGCTTAATCTGAAACACCATTCTGTGTAAACAATGACAGGATTAAACAAAACAAAAAAAAAAGCCGAGCTCAACTGTCATGGGTGTGTAGTGGCTGCTGCTTTTCACGGATGACTGAAATTATTTGTATAAATTTGCATTTTTCCCTCAGCATCTCTAAACCTCTGCTCATTTCCATGCAGAGCTATTTTCACGTACAAGCGGATTGGCGTGCGGTGGCACGCGATGTGATGCCATGTCACCTGTGGGAGCAGGAACTGGAGTTACAAGGGAAAATCAAGTATCACCACGTTTGCTCCTTACACGAGGCTGCCCAGATGTCAGAGGTGCTTTGAGTCCCTTGTGACTGAAACACGAGAGGGCTGAGCTCTTAGTAATGGAATGATGAAACCCAGAACTCACTTATCTGGTAGTTCCTCAATGAAATATTGATCCGATGGGCCAGGCAGCCTGCTTTGGACTGGTCAGCATTTGGAATGCAGCTGGAGTCTTCTGGGAGAGGATGCCGCTGTCATGGTCCAAATAGGTATTGCTTACACTGACTTCAGGTGTCTGACAGGTTCTGCAATCTATGTTCTCCCTGACTTGGGGCCTGCCTGAAGGGTCCAAATCACTTGTCTAAGAGCCCCCCTCTTCTGCTTTTTCTCCAGATTGCTGCTCAGATTAATCCAGTCAGATGGTGTAAATACCTTCTGCTGGGCCCTCTGGTGTCCCCTGAGATGCTCAGGAAAGAGAATTGAGATTTGTTGTTTTAAATTCAAATTATGAAGTATTCAAGCAAAGAATGCAATGTGCAATTGAATAAATATTTGGCTTTTCATTGTTGAGGGAGGGGAGAATTTGCTGATGAGTTAGCTATTCACACAATACTATTTTTCCATCAGCATTTCCACTTGGTATTCTTGTTTGTTTTATGCTGTGCAATACTCTAACATGAATTTAAAATGAAGAGCAATTTTATGCTTGGAAACAAAGCACCAGCTCTTTTAACCCAGGCTTTCTCTTGGCTGTGATGCTGGCTAGTGTGGAAGAGATAAAGGGCTGCTGCACTGTTTCTGGAATGAGACTTTTTTGTAATGTAGATTTTTGTGATTTCTCACTTTGTTTATTCTTCCAGTATAACTATCTGAAAATACACTGCACCAAGTATTTGAGGAAGAATTCCCACTTTTTCTTTAAAAAAGCCCCCAAACCAAAGAATCCAAACAAAACTAACAGAAACACTGAAAACACCCAACCCCCTAAAATTTTGTGAGGATGTGAAGATTAAATGTTGGTCATGACTCACATTGCTTGAAAACTGCCAGATGCTTTATGAAAATGACTGATGGTAGATGTGTGCAAAGCTGTGAAGGGTGTATATTGCTGTACATGATGCCTTGTAAGCACTGCAGGAATATCAAGGCCAGGAAGAACGGTATTACAGTGTCTTTAATGCATGTCTTTTGGGGTTGTCAGCCTTTGTCTGTAACTACTATTGCTATTAATCTGTTAAGGGAGAACATTTATCTCTGGAAATCAAGATAGCAGCTATTCAGCATGGATGGATTAGATGTTTAGCCTTTTCCCAAGATGATGCTGTTCAAGATAGGTTTCTCTTACAACATATTTGCAAGTATGTTGACTCTTTCTGGCTTTAGTGAGTATGATAGCAGATGTTGTTTGACTTTCTTAATTCAAGCAGGGATGTGTTGTCTAATGTTTGTGTCTCAAACTGGGGAATGACTAAGAATTAAAGAATCCTGGTGTAGGGAATGCTATTAAGTGACCATTTTTTTTCCCTGTATAAATATGAACAAATGCATAGGGTGAGGCCATGGTCTGCTGTTGCACTTAGCAAAAGGGGAATGGTGATGGGAGATGTTAACTTTCACAATAGCAGTTTTGGGTAATAACTTACTGTCATTTCTATTCCCATGTCTTTGTTTTCTCTCTACTTAGAGCTGCCCACAGAGTGGTGAGTTGAGTCGGAAAAGAAAGAGTCCTGTTGAAGTTTGCTCAGCCTAACACACTGTTTAAAAAAAAAAAAAAAATCTCTAGCCTAATGTAGGCTGAACTTCCCATGAAAACTGTGCCTTAATGAGCTCAGACCCCTCAGCCCAGCTTTGTCCCTGTCAGCAGGTGAGAAAGAGCCGAGGTCCCTGGTGCGGGTGCCCTGGCTGTGACCCAGGAGCTCGGGGCCCCGATTAGTTCAGCTCTTGTGCTTTCGGCAGGAATAAGAATGACAAAACATCTTGTCTGGGGGCCTGGATGTATTCATGCTCCTCGCCTTCAGGTCCATGCTAGTGCTGGAAGAGCCATTTGTCCAGGAGGCAGGGAGAAAAGGCACAGATTTAGGTCTGTCGCAGAGCTGAGGGTGAATTGCTTAGAGCAGCCATTGCCAGTGGCATGTCCAAGATACAAATCATATATGATGGTGATAATGATCTGAAAGCTATTTGCAATTCAAAATTGGTATTGGGCTTCAGTTATTGGTTAATATTTTGTCAGCACTTTGCGACAATGACTTCTGATGGTGTCCCAGTATTGCTTGTGATGCACTGAATAACTCAAAAGGGAAACTGATGCTAACTAAGCAAGAGACCATCTGTGTTGTTAATAGTGCAGTGTTATCACACTCAAAACTGAGCTTGAGTGATTGATAACATGATCACACTAGGCTTGTTTCCTTTTTATAAAAAAAAAAGTCAAAATACCAACCCCCCCAAACCAATCTTGTCCTCCCCCCAATCTTATCCTTATCTACCAACTTCTGAGCACACAGGTCAATGTAATTTTGTCAGAGATGGAATGGAAAAGAAAGGGAGTTTTTTTGGTGAAGTCCCTGCAGCTAGAGCACAGATCCTAATTAACCTTCCAATAGTACAAAGACTGCAGGAAAAACAACAGCACTTTCTAGAGCAGGGGAGGCCCCTCCACACGGGTATCCTGGTGGGCTAATTGGCAGCCTCAGAGCTGGGATCTGAGCTGGTGGGGTGGGGTGGGCAGTGAAGGTAACTCCTGGTACTGAGGGGGAAGGAAGGAATATTGGAGCTAGCAGGCCTGTGTGAGCAAAAGGAGCTGCAGATGAGAGGACCATGAGTTCTGTCCTGGCATCCTGTTGCATAATTCCTAGTGCTATTCACCCATACCTGTGAAACCCTACAGCTATGCTTAAGCCATCATTCTTAGTCTTTCTTGCTCAGTCTCAGCTCCTACAGTGTGATAACAGGCAGTGGGAACAAAGCTATGTTTGGCAATAAATAGCAGTTCTCAGATTGTTGTTTGCAGGGTCCAAGTCCTTCCTCAAGCTCAATGAAAGGGTGTAGGAGCTTGACTAGGTTAGTACTGTTGCTGCATCCAGAGATGTCTATGGAAAAACACTTCTGTATTTTTTCAAAATGCACTGAATGGGAGATACAAAAGCAGAATATGCCGGGGAATAGAGTTCTTTACTATCTTTTTCTTTCCTTATCTTCTCCTTTCCTACATTCAAGAACAAACCAGCTCATCCTCATCCTTTATTGTTCTAAAATGCTATTTTGACCTTTCTGATGATATTGTTAAGAACAAAAATCTGTAGTCTGATATATTGAAGTGCTAATGATGCATTAGGAGTCATAAAACTGTATTAAGTGCATTAAATTTTGAGTAACTCCAGTGAAAGGCGCTGCAAGGAATGGCTAATCACTTCTCATTTATGAGTTATCTTGGAAGTAAATGACAATATCCAGCTGAATCTGCCCGCTGAAATAGCCTGGAAGGAGATGGCATTGCTTTGCAGTGGAAGGCTGGCAGTCTGTGCTTGATTAATCTGCTCCCACCAAAGTGGCATCACTCCATGCTTCCAGCAAGCTTGTAATAGACGAATGCATTAATGAGCCCCTGGGTAACCGAGATGACGCTCGGGGGCCAGGGGATGTGGGGAAGGATAAACATTGCTGACTCTGTTTCTCTTTCTTATTTTATGTATTTTTTTCCAAACTGTGGTTAAGTGGTTCCACGTTAAAGTGAGAGTATTAAAGTGCCTTTCTGCATAACTGACAGTAACAGCTATTTGTGTGGGTATGATCGGCTGGATTGCCTAAGTCTTTTTGTTTCCTTGACCTTTCTTTACCTGAAAAAATATTATGATCTTCAAATTTGAAGGACTGACTCTTGGTTAGTTGCTGCTAGACCATGCTGAGTCTTTGTATGTTAGAGAGAGGCTGGGATCAAACCTCTCTTGGGGCCAGCCGAGTGATCCACTGTGCAATCATCATCTTTTGTGTGTATTCAATTAACTGGCTGGTAAAAGTGTGTAGAGGCCTCTGAGGGCTGATGACAATATGTGGTCTGGAAAGTTTGGAAATTATTCTAGCTTTAAGAGAAACAGTTTCAGGAAGCTACTTTTCTTTTGCAGGCTTGATTATCTTTAATTTTCACCATTTGAATAGGTTTAATAAGAGAGGAATTGCAGTTAAGTTTAAGCAGGCTTTTGCATTCAGGAATTAAATTTCTGGTTTTCTTTCTTGTAGTGGCTTACTGACAATTGTCTTGCTAATGCATTTAAATATTCTGCTCCTTAAAAATGTATTAACTGGTTTATTTGTAGGAGGTCATCAGTTTCACAATACTGTATAAAACTGAAACCAAATCCTCCTGTCTGCAGCTGCAGTGTTAAATAGAGCATCATTGTCATGTGGTGAGCATGGCTGTCAAAACACTTCGGTCAAAGTGGGTAACATGAACAGTTCTTCTACATTAAATATTTATAGAAGAAAATGCAAACTCAGAGGGCTGCCAGCAGACAGACATACCGCTTAAATACATTGTTGTGGTGGCAAGGGCACGAATGTTTGTGCTGCAGCTTTAGGAAGAAGACAGCGACCTGTTTCTCCTTGCTCATGGGCTCAAGGGTGTGCTTTTTCTGCATGTCACCGTACGTGAAAAGGAACTGGAAATTTAAAACTCCAAAAGGAAAACAATAGATCTGCACAAGTGACTTGGCTGCCAGCGTCCCCCAAACTGGTCCATTCTGCTACAGCAGCTACAGAAGAGCACAGCACAAACCCCTCGTGCGTGCCCGGCCTCAAGGGCCAGCACTTCTTTATTTCAGGTCCTCTGGTGCAAACAGGTGGTGAACTACAAGTGGCGAGAGGCTGAGGAGAAAACCATGTAATTAAATCTGGCACTGTAGTATAATAAATCTCCATTGTACTCTTTAGCTTTCTAGACGCCTTTCAAGCAGTACACAATGGCTGTGATTAATGGCTGTTGTATTGTCTTAAATAATAAGCTTGGGCCTTTGGATAGGTGACATAATTTAGCTGTAATGAGCGTCAGCTTCACATGTTTGATCTCAATGCTTTGAATTTCAGTGTCGTTGTTGCCATGTCCTTGAGAGATTGTTTTATGCTGAAGAAAACCAGTAAAGGAGGGGGATGGGGAGAAATTTTTATGAGGGCACGAAGAATCCAACCAAACTGTTGCTCTGAGGACGCTGACTTTCTTGTTGTCTCTTGTTTTTAGATATGTGAGATGAAAGGGTTTTAAATTGTTCATAAACTGGACGCGCTGCTATTGAGAGAGGTCTTTTCTTTGATAAAAGTATTCCTTGCTGGGAGGTGTCTGCTGAGAATACCAGTGATGGGTGTTTTCTTTTGTGTGTCAAGATGCACCAGATAGTCATAGCAGGGAAAAGGCTTTCTGATCCTTTCCACACCATCGCCTCATCCATCACCACCTCAGCAGGCTTCTCTGTTGTTTTCTCCCTTGACTGAAGGCAGCACCTCTTTGATACAAGCTCCTATTTCTTTACATTGCCTGGATTCAGCAGGCAGACAAGAAAAAACATTATATTCTCTTCCCTGCAGTAGCTGTGAAGAGCTTTCCCCATCTCCATGCTGTGTATCTGCTCAGCACTTCAGCAGAGCTGGAAAGGGAGGGCTGAGAAACTACAAAGCACATCAGACCTAATTATTCAGCCAGCATAAGGGCCTTTCTTTCCTGCTTGGGATATTCACTTTTGCCTGTGTGAGGAGTTTGACTGACAGGGCGTGCCGATTCCAAAGCCATTGCACTGTGCCATATAAATGCTCTAACCCCAAATCCATCCTCCTTCGGGCAGCCTGGCCCAAGGGGGCAACCCTCAGGGCAGGGCTCATCAGTGGAGGGTCAATGCAGACTCTCCCCCTTTGTCTTTATTTTTTCGAGGATGGTGGGGAAAGGGATTTAAAATCCCTCACCCTTTCCTATTAAGTCTGACTCATTTTGTCTGGTTTAGCGTTGTGGTAGAAAGAAACATAATGGATTTGTTAGGGTCAGTGCTTCACAATGTGACAGTTGACTTTGATGGGCAATAGGGCCTAGTTTGCCACTCCAGACAAAGGATTTGTAGGTCTTGCAGGCTGCCATCTGTCTCTAAAAGCAAGTTTTTGTGGAGAAGTGATGCAGCTTGCATGCTGAAAAAGTTGGAGTCGTTTTCTTGAGAATTGCTCTGCTGTTATATTTGAGCTTTTAATTTCAAAACTAAACACAGTTTATTAATTGCAGGACTCCCTTTTGCCCTGCCTCAGATGAGCTGAACATCCAAATAACATCAGTGATGTGTTGACGTCTTCTGAAATATTTGTATTTTAGAATGCACACACTGATCCCTAGAGTGGGTTCTATTCTTTTCTGCAGCCCCCACCCAAACTCTGAAATGCAACATCTGGCTGCATTCAGGTTGTTTGCCTTTATTCTGCTACATAAGCATATAAAGCACAGATTGGAGAAGAAATAATGTTCCTTTGATTTTTCTCTTGTGCTGTTTTGTATTGCGCTCCCTTAAAAACAACAGAAAAACACTTGATCATATTCTGCCTCTATAATCCAGAGTGGAAATTCCTGCTTTCCTGCAGTGGGTCTGCTGCAGAGTCTCTTAAATAAAGTGGCCAGCTGACCTGTAGGGCTTAGACAGGCTGACAAATACGGTCTATTTATGTGCTGTGTGTTAACCTGACTGTTAATGGATCGTTTCTATGTATAACTACTGGAGGAAGCACAGAGCTGCACAATCCAGGTCTGGAGGGCAGGAAGACATCCTGCTGCAGGACGTAGCAAATATAACGAGTAAAGCCTCTGCAGTTCTCTTATTTACAGCTGGAGATGAACAGGATCTCCAGCAGTATAAAGAGATCCTGGGTTCTGGTCCTGGCCATTTGTTTACCCCATTACTGTCCTGGGGCTGTTCCCTCCTAACACTCTCACAGTGCATTTCTCTTTTTTATTAAGGGGAGTGACTGGTGTGGCTGCTGCAGCTGTGCAGATACACAGGAGCATCACTAAAAATGGGCCTCAAAGTGCCATGTTGTGACAAGTGAGTTAATATGTTGCTGCTGAATATCATATTAAGACACTGGTGGCAGCCAAAGGAAACTGGCGCCTTCCCTTTGCCCCCAAACACAGCAGCCCAAGGCGTGCCTCTGCAGACATCCTGGGCATCCTGTCACTCTCCTGCAACCCGGCAGAAAGCTGGCAGGCTACACTGGGACTCGTGCCAAAGTGCCGTGTTTCTGGCTGTTCCTGGAATTAACCTGTTCTCCAAACTTGCTCCCAACCCTGGCAAGTAGCTTGGTGCTGGGGGCTGGCATGGGAGAGGGGGCTTGCTGGCGTCCCTGCCCTACTGGGCAGAATGAAACACAGTCATCAGCTGGTGAGCAGCATGACCAGCTCTGGTACCCTGCCCTGGCTTTCCTCACAGCACTGTGCCTGAGCCAGCAGTGAAAAGAGGATTTTTTTTTTTGAGGGAATTAAAGGAGTAAAATGACTGTCTTTGATGTGATGGCCTGGTTCTGTACCGAGCTTTCTGCTGCAGAAGCTGATGGCCTGTCCCTCTGCCAATTTTTCCTCTGAAAGGTGGAAAATCCTACTGACAAAGACCTGAGGCCCAGGAAAGTGGTGTTCCTGGTCAATAGGATTAATGTAAATGAGGGGGTACCCAGCTCTTTTATAACGATGAGGGCTGATCTATAGTAGGCAGTCTAAACACAAGCTGCTTCTACTGATTTAGGCTCCTAGGTCCTCTACCTGGCTGTTTTGTGGAATTTGAATAATTTGCCAAGGAAGGACTTGTCAGGTCCAGCCACATAATCTAGACAGCTTTGGATAGCTGATGCTGATGATTTTCTTTGGAGAAATGTGATGATGGTTCAATAATCAAATATATGTCCCAGGAGTGAGCCCATCCAGCTACCTCTAAACTTCCAAGCAGCAGAAAAACTTCTGCTTCCTTTTAGGTGCAGGAGTGCCATGGTGTTAAGTCCTAACACCTACATGGAACCCTTGGAAATAGGCTTGAGGAAGCCCATAATTTTCTTGCAGTTAATTTTAAATTTCCAAAGCTGAAACTTTCAAGACTCTTTCACTAAAATACAAGGTGACACAATAAACTTCATGGAAGCATAGTCATTGGCTAAAGAGGATCAGATAAAAATTGAAAGGGCTTTGTTTAAAAAAAATTTGCATCAAGTACTTCTACGTAGCTGGGTTATCATTGTATCTAAAATGAGTATTGCGTTTGAGAATCCAAGATGTTTTTTATGGTCCATTTGTGGACTCTAGGTTTTTGGCAATGTGTATATACTGCATCTTTGGAGCTATCAAATTTATTGAAGTGGTAGGTATATGACCCTCAGTATCTTTTTTCTGTAGTCTTTGTATTTTCTACACCTTAAAAAAAGATTTAAAAAGGGGAGAGTTGCAGGGAATAAACTTCTGAAGAGTGAGGACAAAAATGGTGGGATTGTCATTTGTAGAAACAGCAGTTGATTTAGTCAGTTTAGCCAAAGAATCTTTGGCTCTATCAGAAAATAACTTTTTCTGCTGTACTTAATTGAATTTGCCAAGCTGGAACAAGGCCTGGCATAGCAGTTTCAACCCCTGCCTTTGCTAGTCAGCAGCATTCAGAGCTGCAGAAAAGTGATGAAAAATGCTGAGCAAATGTTGTGTGAACTGGAAAGTCAGCACTGAAATGCCTTCTTGACCTGGTGGTGATGGTCATTTCCTCCTCCTGAGTCAGTTTGGGACATTTGGCACGTGTCCAACACACAGAAATGAATTGTGTTCCACAGGGATTCTCTTTGCTGCAGAGGTCTGTGTGTGCACTCAGCGCAGTCCGGGTGGGTGCCTGTGCAGGACAAGCTGTGCTCTGGAGAATGCAGCTGATCTAATCAAGCCTCTGTGGAGGAGGAAAAGTCAGATTTGTTGGGAGCTGCGAGAGGAAAGCAGGAGTTTGTACATACCATTACATAGGAGCATTACCTTTGTCTGGAAGCGTAAGGGTTATAGTGGAGGAGCCTAAACCCTAAATTTAAGTCCTGATGTGGCATTGACTGTAGGTCCCGAGGAGCTTTATGTTCTGCCATTCTTGCAGTCTACTGGAAAAAAATGTGAGTTTTGTACAGGCAATGAAAGCATTGGCTATGCAGTCATTTGCACATAGAACTGGATGGTTCTGAACCAGTTCAGTGATGAGTAGTCCCAGCCTGCCTAGTGAGATAGTGGGGAGCTAACATCCTACCAGATTCGTTGTTACTTGGATCAGGAAGGAGAGGAGGGGTGTGCAAATGAATGCCTTCTATTTGAGTTCATTTGGATGTAGGAGCTGCTGTTTTTGTTTGATAAACTTGATAAACCTCATCTGCTGTAAGAGTGATTTCAATTGGAGGAAGATAAATTGAGGTGGAGAAGGAAGTTGGAGGGCACAGGCTCAAGCTTGAGCAGGAAGGTTGTTTTAATAACCTTGTCAAATGCTTGTTGCTCTGGTTCAGGGTAAATGCCAATTCTTCAAAGTTCTTAAGGTAAAAAAGGCAGAGATCTCAGTTTTTCAGGTATATTAGAATACATTTGAGGTGCCTCTGAAAAGCAAGCTCAGTTTCAACCAACGAAGCAAGACAGAAGACTGTGTCACTTCCTTGAGAAAATGGGCAGACTCTCTGCTGGGTTTGTTTTCCCAGTCCTGGACTGAGAACTTTCTCTTTGTGCTATCCAAAATGCTGATGAGTAAGATGCCCTGACAAAAAGGAGGAATTTAATGCAGTAAGAGGAAGAGTGATGTAGGAGGAAGAGTGACTTAGCTTATCTGTGGTTGTGGGTGTGTGGGATTCCTGCCCTGGATTAAGGGTGAGGGTGTGTGCTTCTGTTGGACCCAGAGGAAATGACTTTCAAGTGCATTGAATAGTGTTGTGTGTGTGTGTGTGTGTGTATAAGAATAGAACACAATCAGTAGAAGTCTTTTTCTGACTTAAGGTAAGTTTCACTTTTATTTGATGCACTACCCTAAAATACCCTAGATACAAAACTTGAGGTTAAAATGCACACTGAAACTGGAATACAGACTACTGTTTGGAAAAGCTAAGTGGCAGAAATTTGTAGAGAACAAGAAGTGTGGAGCCTAAGAAATAAGCAAAACCAGTAAGAGACCTGATAGCTTCTTTAGTTTATAAGGCAAGAAAGATGTGATGAGTTAGTGATGCTGAAAGTCAAAGCAAACGTGCACAGTGCCTGGGAAGCTGAGGGTGGTGGTGGTGCCTGTTCTTTCTCCAGATCACAGGGAACTCTGTGTGTGTGTACAGATGCATGTGCAGATTAAGCTACTCTTTCCCCTCACAGAAGAACCCCAGGTAACCCAGTTTGTTAGAAAAGGGAGTTTCTGCAGGCTCACAGCTCTCTGAGACCCTTTTCCACTCACTAGATGGCAATTCACTGGATATTTCTGACTGTCGTAAATAAGAGACAATGTCCTCAATGGCCAACAGGGACAGCTTCGAGAAGAATCCTGGAAACTTGATGGCTTCTTGTGCACCAGATCAGAGAACTGTAATAATCTTTTCATAAGGTGTCCAGTCAGTGATCTGAGTGAAGGAGCCTGCTTCATTTGGTGCCAGGGCTCTTTGAGATGAAGAATGTGCAGTGGCACTTTTTTTTTGTTTGGGCCTGATAACAACCTAATAACAATTCTAATGCTAGTTGAAGACCTTCATTAGTCCACAGGTCCTAATGTTCCACCAGGAGTGATCTTCTAAATCTCTCCAAACTTTTCACTTATGCTAACAGGAGAAATTTTGACATCTCGTTCCCTCACTCTGTCCTTCAGTTCACTAAGAGAAAGTTGTGAAGATGTGAAACAAGAAATCAGTCTTTTTGTGTGTGTCTGTGCGTGTTCATGATAAGTCAAGATAATGTTCTTAACTTTCTCCAGGCTCTGAATATAAAATTCATATTTCAAAATCTATGAGGTGAGAAGTAAAAAGACATAAATGGGGAGTGCTTTTGATAAATGTTTCTAGGAGGATTTGTTGAGATAGGTGACATATAGGGATTACCTCATATATATATATATGTGTATATATATGTACTACAAGAGGAACTAATGTTAAACCTCTGACAGACAAAATCACAGTATTTCTTAAATGGGCACAGCATTTACATTTTTCTTGTGATATGGCTCTGATGAGTCATTTCCCCAAGCTTGTTCAGAAAGCTGTGGTAGCATGAGCTCAGTTACATCCAAGTTCAGTAAAACATTCAGTGAAATTAGAAGCAACTCAGCAGCCCTTTTTCCTTTCTCTTTGAAGCTTTCAAGCAGGTAGTGTAGTGTGTTGTCAGCCAAGGCGGTGGTTTTCATGGCTGCATCATCTTTGTCCTTACATTGCAGATACCACAGTTTTGCAAGGTGATGGATGGCTTCTGAAACAGGCTGCACAAGTCGTCCTGCTGTTGGAGCAGTGAATGAGGAGCGAGTTGGCTATTTTGGGGCAGTGGTGGTGGTTACTGCAGCACTGACAAAGCACAGGCTGCAGGAACTGGGCAGTTGCAACTGTTCATGACAAACTCTAGGGAGATGTGTGACTTGATTGTGACTGTCCTGTCTGGTGACACTTAACTGCACAAAAAGGCATAGCCAAACTACCATGCTGAAGATCTCTTGGGGAGCATGGAACAGATTTGGACAATTTCCAAAATCTTAATGTCCATTCACTGGTGTCTGAAATTCTTTCCTTCAAAAACAATTTTCAAAAAACTTTTCAGAATTTCAAGAGTATTAACAAGAAGGAGGGGTTTATCTTGAGGTCTCTAAGCCTGTTTTGCAAGGAGAAGTGTGGTAGAAGAGGATTCCAAGGACTTGCCCTGACAGTAGATACCTTTCAGAGGAGAACTTCTGTGTGAAATTCGTCTTCACAATCCTTAACCAAGAAAGGTTTTTGCCTTCATTGCACTCTCTTTGCCTTCTCTTTTACCTTGCTACATCTCTGAAGAAAAGTGGTTTCCTTTTTGAAACATACCAATTTAATGCAAGACAACTAATCGTAGTTGTGTCCATATGTTGAATTCCTGGGTTAAATTCTGTTGGAAGGCTGAATTAAAAACTAAGATGTCTCACTCAAGCAATCTCATGTGCTTATTAAGTAGCTTGAGCTGCAGATGCTGTTCTGTGCTGCATATCAATGTCTGTGTAGATTGCCAAAGAGACAGCCTAATGCCAGAGATGGTTCAGAGTGGTTTCTGTTATCCCCTGATGGTGGTTAACTCTCATGTGGGAATTCCTGGCCTGCTCAGGTGTATTGTCCATCTTGTCTAACAGCTGGGATGTGCTGTGGCTGTGGAGTGTGATTCATGGACAGTGTTATGAAATAACTTCCCTGCAGGGGACACTTCTTCATGGTAACCTTTTGGAAAGGTTGATTTCCATACTGAAATAGTAGGGAGTTTGTATGTGTGCATGCACATCCTTCTGCTGAGCTCAATATGCTATGATGGCAGACATGGGCAATGGCTTTTCATTCTCTACTGATATCAAAGTGAGGTTTGTTTTGTTGTCCTCTGTGTGCTCAGAGTTCTTCTCTTCATGATCATCTCCAGTGTGTGAAATAATTCAGCTGATGGCTGTATAACTTTGTTCAGTTTGTTTGATGGATGGGATTTATCCCCATTACTGTGTAACCTCTCTATTGCAACTTGTAACCTTATTTTAGAAAGTGGTTTAGTCAGTTTAGAGGGAGAGGGAAGCAACGGAGCTTGTGATGGTATTTTTAGAAGTGAGAGAGAGAAGAACGTAGTTATTTGGATTGCCATGAGGCTGCCAGATTCACTCTCTGAAGACCCCAATGCAGGCAGATCTGCCATTTTTGAAGAATATGCTTACTGCTCTTTTACACAATATTAGGAAGCTCTTCCAGCTCAGGAAGATGCTGGACCTCTCCAGTAGTCTAATGAACTCAGCAGCAGTGTGTGCCTTGCCCTGAAAGGGAGTTGATGTACCCTTGCCCTCTTAGAAACCTGTCTCAAGTGGTACAGCAATCTCTCAGTTCATGATTACTCATGCTTAACAAGCCATGGTCCTTCAGAGGCAAGAATACGAAGAAATAAAATATTAAGCAGATTGAAGTTCAACGCAATCATTGCATTAATCAAAACTGCCCTCCTCCACAACGCCAGCTGAAACAAACTGATGGCCTCATCAGTATGGATTTCATTCATTTTCCAAATGATTCCATCAATATGTTGATCTTTGATGTATTCATTTCATCCAGTTCATTTGTTATGCAGCTTTTCTCACTAGTCTCAGTCCTTTACAGGAAGCAACCTGGTATGACAAAGCTTAGTTTTTAGGAGTGGTTTTTTTTTTTTTTTGCAGGTCTGCCCATGAGGTACATGTGGTTGTTTATAGACGTCCAGTTTGGGCTTGCCTATAGAAAATTCCTCATAGGGTTCCCAGAATCCTTCTAGGAGGGGCAAAAAGAGCCTGTAGATCCCATTTTAATTGGAGGGTTTGTGTCGTGGTTGGCTGAGGGTTCAGCAGATCTTCACCTGTAAGCACCTGGGAAGAGTGGCACAGGCTGACGAAGTCGTGTTTCCAGGCTGTGTGCTCTACTCTGCCCTTCTGCTTTCTAGGCATCATTCCTGAGTTGCCCCTCAAGACAATTAGTGATACTAAAACACTGCCTTCTCATCAGAAGTGTTGCGCAGTATCTGTGGGATCAAGAAAGCAGAAAGTCCTCATGCCAAAACTCTCCTCACAAAGGGGACATGAAGTAATTTGGCTGTTTATGGAAAGTTTAAGGTCCCACTGTTGGTGATGGTTGTCTAAAGCAAGTCTCTTGTGGAAGAAAAGGTTGGTGGGCAATCTCTTTGGAAGTTGTGTGAGCACATGGCGTGGTTGGGTCTGGGTGCTGTGTGTGATTTCTGAGTAGCAGCTCCTGGCCCAGTCCTCCCTGATTAAAAGATTAAATATCCTTACAGTGTAAAACATAAGTTGATGTATCTTTTCAACGTTGTCCTGTGGTTTGTTTTCCAAGGCTTCAGTTTACAACCAAAAGGTTTGTCCTTCTAATGTAAGGCCAGTAGTGGCTCTAAGGGGCTGTGTGGAGGAGTGCGTTCTCCTAGGGCAGGAGAGGTCACTGCTTTGCTGTGTCTTGGAGAACTGCAGTATCCATCTGAATAAAAGGCTTTTGCAGGTTGTATAAAGTATTTGGTAGGGCTTGGCAAAAGGTGATGCAGCATGTTGTGAAATATTAATGTGGAACTTAAAATCTTGCTTTAAAAACTTATTAAACTTTAATTACAACAAACACGGTGGAGCCACCACATTAAAATGTTAGAGCTTGATGTCTCAGTGTGTGAGTTCAAGCAGGCAAGGATCATCCTGAAATATGCATGTGAACAGGATTTCCCCTGTCCTTTCTCTTCAGAATAGTAGGGAGGAAGCATCAGAAAGTAAAGCGTGATATCAGCAGTGCCAGTTACAGCAACATGCACGGATTTTAGGTTCATATCTTAAAAAAAGCTTGCCCCCAGGAATGAGAAGCAATTGTTCATCACCTTCTTAATGGGGCTCATAAATCTGTGTGACCTAAGGAAAGCTGCAGAGCTTGAGAGAAACCTTAATTCTTTAATGCAGTTAGGGTTCAGCATGAGATTGAAGTCCCTATCTCCACTCCCAGGATTTGTCCCTCTGTTCTACCCAGCTGAGGATTGGGCCAGGTATTTCACCTGACAATGTTGAGCTCATCCCAGTGAGATGAGTGGTGTCAGCAGGGAACTGTGCAGGTATACACCTTACAGGTCTTGTCTGTGGCTATTTTAGTAGCTTTCTGGCTTAGCAAAGCGTGATTTTCCTTTACTAAACTGTTGTCAAAGGCATGGCATCATTTGAAGCACTCCTTAGTCCTTAATGAAGGACTGTGAGTAATGATTGTATTGGCAATGCTTTGGAGCACCCCATTTGCAGCTGGGTGATCCATACAGAGAACTCAAGCACTGTTCGTACATCTCCAAAAGGGCCTTTTGTTCTTGGTTGCAGCAATTATTCAATAATGAATAATTTCTTTAGAAAACAAGAAAATGTCCCTAGCTTGTCACAGGGATGGTTTTTCTAAAGCAGTGAAGAGCCTCAGGCTCTTCAGGTGCAAGTTTCTCTCACTGTAGTAGTTGCCTTGGTATAAATTATAAAAGCAATTATGTCCAATAACAGCATATGACTGGACTGCTCTGTAGTGTGTGGGAGGGAGAGGAGAAATGAGCAGTATTCTCCTAAGAGGAAGTTGCTGGCTACACATTTGGAAAACCCCACAATTCCTCCTTCATAAGCCAGCTTTTGGTAAGATAGCTACAGGAGCGTTTTTTCAAAACTAATATTTTTCATCATTCCACATTTCAGGTTGGTTTCCACTTTTCATTCTTACCTTTCTTTCTTCTGTGTCCTAGCAGTTTTCTTTTGCAAGTTTGGGACCACAAGTTCTAGAGAGCATGTCTGTCTTTTGTTTCCGTTTTTTGAACCAGTGCTTATTGAAATCCTTTTTCCTTTAAATACATTTCCATGCTTGAGAAATTTAAAACTTTTTTTTGCCTGCAAAACCAGAGACAGTTTCCCTGAACTGGTGTTGCTTGCTTTCTTTTCTTCATATCCTCCCCATCTTCCAGGTGTCTTTTTAACACCTCTTTTAAAAGACCTGAAAACACCTCCGAGGCATCACAGCCTCCCATGGAACCCACTGGAGCTTGTGGAGATTTTTATATTGTAATTAATGTGCAGGTGTTTAACATAAAAATTTTATCTGTGGATCTGAACATAGTATAATTTACCACCTGTAAACAAAGCAGGGACAGGGCTTTGCAATAACAATGAGACTTGTTAATAATAAAAAAAGAGAGAACCTGGAACAGGAATGTCCAAGATCTTTCTGTGGCACTTGTAACAAAGTGAATTGACTCCGCTTTACAGGTGTTTAGAATAAGGACACAGGAAATAGAAAACTTTGATTTCTCTCATAAAATAAAGCCAAAGTTAACTATAAGCACAGCTTGTGGTGCCTATTCCTATTTCTAGCCAGTACAAACCTTCTTGATAGAACACCTGTAGTCTTCTGACAAGAGTCCAGGCAGTAAAGGCTGCTGGTTCTGGGTTACATGTGAAGAGCTCCCAGTGACATGACCCTATGTTTTATTTGGTTTCTCTAATGCTACAAAAATCATAGTTCTGAAGTCCTGATTAGAGATGGCCAGTATTATACAAGAGAATGTAAAAATACTGGAAGTTTCCCATGTTATTTGCCACATCAGCTGTACTTTTGCAGGGGTCCATGGGATTCCAAACACTCCTGAAAATTTGATTGCTCTGGGCAAAGCAGAGAGGGGCCTGTGGGAACAAAGTCTCAGTGTTAGCTAAAAGTGAATGTGTGTGTGCAAGGCAGGCTGACGAGTGTTTAAGCTGCAGCAATAGATAGAAAATTGTAAATAAGCCAGTGAAATGGTAATGAGTGAAGTTATAAGAAAAAGTATCTGGATGTGTCTGATCCTTGCTAAATACTTGACAAGAGATGCTAAGACAGCCCTGAGAACAGAATATTCTTTTCTTCCTGCCTCTTTCCCAGCCAGAGCCTGTGGAGCAGGAGCAGGGATAAGAAATTAAGCAGACTATTGCAGCCACTTTGAGGACAGCAACTCCTGTTGCCTCACATGAAGCTTCAGTAACCATCTACATACGTTTTATATTCTGCTTCATCTCTCATGTGGTCTTGTAGAGATCCTGTAATTTTTGTAACTGCTTAAAAAATGTCAATACTCTTTCTGAATTGAGGCAGCAAATTAAACAGATAAGTACCAAGTGATTAGTTACTTTTTCTTTAGATTCTGGACACAATAATAATTTAAAAGTTACTGTATTCACTAATCTACGAGAAATGGGCTTTATGCTTTCCCAGAATGCACAGGCCTGTGCCTTGTTGTGAATACTACATGAACATGTTCCCGTCTGGTTTTTTGTTCGGTTGTTTATTGTGATACAGTGTTTTAAACAGCTGTTGCTGAATAATTGAACGTGTCTCCAACTCTGTTTTCAAATGAGTCTTACTGCTAATGTGTGAAAAGTAACAGATGCTTCAGGATAGTGGCTATCTAAAGTTCTTTAGGAAAAAGTGCATAAGATACCAGGCATCAAGGTAGGCCTTTTCAGTTCATAATTTATTTATTTTACCTACGTTCCCTTATTTGTGTTCCATTTAACATCCCTGTGTCCTTGGGCTATGCGTTTAGTTGACTTGGTTCCTTGGCTTTCTTTTAAGATAGCTGACTTCTGTTTTTTCATATTTCCCAAAGGAAAGATTATGTGCCAGAACTGTGTCATTTTTTACTTTGAAAGATTAAGTAAAATTTAGAATATTAAATTTACATGTCTGTGGGACAGTAAAATTGTGTTACTGAGGACTGTCATTGTTCGTCCAGTTGTATTGCTATGGTGAGTTACACAAAAAACCAGCTACAGGAAACATATGGTGTCAGTTTTAGTGTGTTAATTCATGATTTGTATTCTTAACCTTTTTATTGAGCCTGATTTTTAGTAACCTCCATCAGTAGGGTTGGTTTGTTCTATTTATTGGTGGGGCATGGCGTCTGTTTACAACACAGATGTCTGTCTCCTGCAATAGAAATCGAGCTTTTTTAGAGCCATTTGAATGTTTTTAATATTCAAGCCCACTGCAGTCTCATAAGTTAACCTACCAGCTGAAGTGAAGGCTTTCAAATGACTCTTCACTGCTGTTCCTATGGTTACACTGGAACAGAAACCTGATAAATAGGAGCCAGAAGGGCAGACAAAATCTAGTAGCAGTTGCTGTCATTATTGCAAGTTTATAATTTCCAACTTACTTCATTTTCTGTGCAGTATTTTCCTGTTAAGTGGAAGTGTATCTTTGTGACGATTAGTGACTGGTAGTGTTGGAAAACGGTAGCTAGAAGATGATGGAGACACACCCCCTGGAAACAGGTTTTTGTTCTGCTTGCAAGGGGGTTTATATTTTCCCCCTTTACCAGTTAACTTAAATTGCAAAGCACTCTTTGTGTGCAGTTCTAAGAGACAGATCCTGTGTTATAGGTAGGTGACTTGCATGGGAACTGTGAGCCAGCATCAATGTACACCTTCCTATCAGATGCTGGGAGTAATAAGTGGTATGTAAACTGCCATTGTGTGTAAATAATACATATTTAAAGCAAACAACCATCAGTTCCTTGATTGCTGGAACAAATGGAGCCCAGGTCTCCTGTGGGTTTGCCTTGTGCATGATTGATTTTTTACCATCTGAGAATGAGCACAAGCATTTCCTCGCAGCTGGGGCATTTTGTGGGGTTTCCCTTGTGTCGCATCTCCCAGGGGAAAGCACACACGGCACGGCTGGTGGGAGCTGTGGTATCCTCCTCCCTCTCTCATTCCCACCCTACACCCACCTTTGGGCTGCAGCAGAATGATCTCTCCAATTTCACTTTCTGCTCAAAAGCTTTGCCCTTGTGAAAACATCCCCAGGCCTGGGGCATGATTGCAGGCCAAGTCAGCTTTGGTATTGCAAAAACCCAGGGTAATTAGACATTCGTATAAACAGCAGTTGAGGACACATTAAAACAGAGCAATGTTTATTCCAGCTTCTATCTGGATCCCCGAGTTTGCCTTGTTTTTTACATTATTGCAAAGGGTGGATAGAACATCGTTGCAAACAAGGAGCAAAAAAATCAGATTATGATCACAAAATGCAAGCTTTCCTGCTCTCTTTATTGCTGTTTGTGACTCAGGTCATGTGTGAGTAAAGAAATATGGAGATTATTTTGGAGGGACTGAGGGGAAAGCAGCAGGACTACAAATTGGAAATTGGGGCTCTGCTTCCTGTTCTGAATAATTTCAAGCTGTATCACATGGTGTGGTGCCTATTGAGGCAATCCATGGTTCTGTATCAACGGCAATGTGTCAGGAACACCTAGGGCCGTGGGGTCAGGAACAGCAGCCAGCTGTTGGGGTGTTGGGAGGGAGTGCAGCAGAGCAACAGACTGTAGCAATATACACTTATCTGGCAATCAGACGTTGTGATGCATTGATTGCTTTTGGTTGTGGACTCTGCTCTCTGAGTCAGCCTTGGCTCTGGCCTGTGTTATTACCTGGCACCAGGGCTGGGGTTCTCTCACCTCCTGCCCTGTGGCTGCCAGAGATCCAGCCTGGCTGTGTCCTGCCCCACACAGCCTGGGGACAGCCACCTCAGGGCTGTGCTGGTTTCTCCAGAGGATAAACAGTTTCATATAGTGATGGTGCTCTGGTGCTGTCATTTCTGGCATAACCACCCCAAAGGAAGACAGTATCTTATATCCAGTACTTGACCTGACCTTTTCTAATGGGAAGCAGCTTGAGGTCAACATCAAAGGTATTTTGTTTCAAATTTATTTTATTAAACAAATCACGAGGTTGAAATGCAGACAATACATTTGCAAAGTTGAGAAAAACAGGTGAACAGGGATGAAAGGAAAAGCAGAGCTGAGCTCTGTTGGACACCATCTGCTTAGCCAAATAGCTGACTATACCTCCCTGCTTTGGAGATCCTTGTGTCTCTGTAACCCATCTCCCCAAGAGCCAGCCAGCTGTGTGCTGCTCTGCTACCTGACTAAGCCTTATGTCCTAAAGGGCTGATGGCAAATCACTAGAGCTTTCCATATCAAATCTTCTAAACCTGTATGAGGTGTAATAGCAATCAGTGCATCTTGCATGCTTTGAGGTTTCACTCGAGACCAGCAAAGGCTCTAATCAATCACTCAAAGTGATGGTCCATTTAGAGGTAACTTGTGCAACTTGGTCACAGGGAATAGTGTGGCAAAGGGGTTACCACAAACTCACTGAGCACCTGTGTTCTGAGGGATGATGGGTGGATGACTGCTCTGCTTGTCCTGTGCTGGGTCTGAGACTTCTGCTAAGCTTCATCTGTAACAATGTTTTAGCAGAAGTGACTTCCCAGCACTGGTGTAGTAAATAACTCTGCCATGGTAAATTTACTGAACTGTTTATTGACGGTTGCTGACTGCTTAGAGACCTTTCTGCCCTGTCTGCTGCTTTCAGGGAAGTGAAACTACTGTTCCAGAAACTGGTGGTTTATTGGTGCTCATCTTCAGATGCTTAAAATCATCTTCAGTCTTTGATACAGTTATATTTATGCAGACACAGCAAGTCTTGGAGGTAAAATGGGGAACTTCAGAAAGACTGTTAACTGCATGAATAAATTCTGAATTTAAAATTAGTAACGCTTCTGTCTTGTCGATATATAGACATATAAAATTTCACTCTGTACCTCCCCTCCTCTTCTGTGTGTCCATTTTTATCTTTTAGGAAGATTTCCTTTTTTTTTTTCTTTTCAACATTGTCAGTAGGACTGGCTTTTGCTTTTCCCTCTGTGTAAAAGCTATTGCTCAGCCGGTAAGGAAAGAAAGGTGTTTAGATTGTGACCTGTGGCTGGTTTCTGCATGGCCAGGTCCTTCTACACAGTTCCCCAAATGACTTTAAATGCAAAGTTCCTTTGGTCTCCACCACTTTTTTTGTTATTTTGTATTGGGTTTTTTTAACAAAAGATTGCATATTGCTTTTTTTGGAGTGTTGTAGGTGACATACAAAGTGAACCTAAAATGAGAAATATCTTTTTTTAGATGCCTTTAGTTGCTGGGATCTCCTTTGATGGCTGGACATACCATTTGAGAGATACCACACAGAGCCTTCTGTTAAATGAGGGCTGATTAGGAGGATCCCAGTGCATGGGAAGCTGGGAAGACCCCAAATGTATTCATGGACTGACTGAAAATTCAGCTGGGTAATGGCTGGGATTCTTCTTGCATGTCTGCTTCCCATGTACTAATGGTGGATTTCTTTTGTTGTGCAGCAAGCCATTTTTTGTTGATATCTCCTCTTTTGGGAAGTGGGAGTGGGAAATATAGGTGCAGTCTCTCCTCACTCCAGCAAGCAAAAACTTGAACACATTTTTCATGCCTGAAGGCATGTGTTCTACCTCTTATTTGGTGTTAGAGCAGCCCCTTAGAAAGAAGTTTTTCATGGTTTAGCCCCAGCCAGCAACTCAGCCCACTTCAGCTGCTCACTCACTTTCCCCTGGTGGAATGGGAGAGAAAATTGGAAGAATAGAAATGAGAAAATGAGAGCTGAGATAGACAGTTTAATGGGTAAACTAAAAACAGCCTGTGCAAGCAAAGCAAAAAAAAANAAAAAAAAAAAAAAGGGAATTCATTTGCTGCTTCCCATGGGCAGGCAGGTGTTCAGCCTTTCCCAGGACAGCAGGGCTCCAGCACGCCTAACGGTGACTTGGGAAGACAAATCCAAGCCTCATAGCTCACTACTGTGAGGAAAATTAACTCTACCCCAGCCAAAACCATCACAAAGCTGTAGCTGCATTTTGTGAGGATGCTTGAAGCTTTTTTGCTTGCTGGATCAGGCTATGCAGGGACTGGAAACCAAGGAGAGTGATGTCTCTGCTGTAGCTGATAAGGGCAGGAACCTTGTTTCTGGTGTCTGAGGGAGGAAATGGGATGGGAAGGAGCATACTGCAGACCTGAGGTGCCCAGCCCAAAGGAGGTGTTACTTAACAAATCCATAAACCCCCAATCAGTGAGCAGCCAACCCCGCAAGTGCCAAAAGCCAGGCTTTTCTTAAATATAGAAGGAAAATCCTATGGCGCTGTATCCAGTTTTAGATATGGGTTTAAAGACTTTTCAAACACCAGAAAGCTCAGCAGTGTTACTTTTCCATTTAATCAATTTTGTGAAAGCCTGAGTAATACCAGCCTTGCTGACAATAAGTTTGTGCAAGCAGTTCACATGCTGCCTCCAAGAAGATGTTGGATTCTGTAATTCATGTCAAGAGACCTGTGTGTAGTTCTGCAAACAGGTGATACCCCAGATCGAATCAATTGATCACTCCTGAGCAGGAACCCTTCCTAACAGGATACCCCTCTGCAATTTAGAAACAAGGGCAGTATGAGGATAGCGGGGTTTCTGTAGGCTGGAGGCTTTTCTCTTAGGGCTGGAGGAAAGAGGTGGGGAAAAATAAGCTCCAAGAGAGTATATGCTGACTGTCTCTCTGGCTCTGAAAAAAAACAAACTGGGGGCATTCTGCTTGTAATCTTCTCCATAAAATACCTTCTTTTTAAAACTCCAGCTCTGCCTTGGGTTGGGGGTTTGCTTAACACAAAGCATACACTTCCCCTGTGGCTTCCTTGAGCCCAAGTGATGGGGCCTGACCAAGTTTCATCTCACACCTTCAAAGCCAGGTTGGCATCACTGGCTTTTAGGATTTGCTCTGTCCTTCTGTCTCATGCTGGGCTAATTTAGCCTCATCTTGGTAAACAATAAAAGGGTCCTTATTCAACAGATTTGAGCTGGAGTGACTGCAGCTGTCGTCTGGTCTGTGCACAAACCAATTTTGTTCATTCCCTTGCCTGGCAGGAAGCCTGAACCAGAATTTTGTCGGGACTAATCAGCATTAAACTAATGTCAGAGGGGCTGCAGCAGGCTGCTCTGTGGCAAGGCAAGAGCAACAGGGCTGTTTGGGAGGGATTAGCCTAAGTCCTGCTTGGGATGCAGCTGTGCTAGGAAAGGCAATGAAGCTGTGCAGAGTATTTTTTCTTGGGCTTTCACAACGAGCAGCAAATTGCCAAAAAAAGTAGCTTGCTAGTGAGAAATCAGCATGATTGACTATATAGGACCATAGATAAAGAAGCCAGGAGAAGGTGCAGTGTCCACAGAGCTGTAGTATCCAGGAGATACAAATGATGCCTTTGAGCATGCTGAGCTTTCCTCCCCTGGAGAGGCAAGGCAGCAGACAATGAAATGAGTTCAGTGTGTGGTCTCCAGCCAAGAGATGATGTTAGTGATGCTGCTGCTATTGTTGTGTTATACCATAATAGATGTGTTAGTACTAAACAACATGAAGTCTAGGAGGTGGAAATATTTGAAGTGAAGACCAGAGGCTTGGCAAGGGCTTATTCATAGCTCAAGTGCCTCACAGACTCTGTTTTCCTGCCTGGCATTTACCTTGCAGGTTCACAAGTGCCTCCTGGTTTGCACTGCAAGCATTAAGTCAGAGAACCTGCCTTATACGGTTTGCTCCAAAGATGCTGAAATGTTGATGTCTTACTTTGCTCTCCCCTCCTTACAGCTATTGAATTGTCCTTGCAGTTTTCCATCTCAAAAATTATTTTTGTCTTGCTCCTGAGCACCTTGATTTGGCTTTGAAGTCAGCCCTGCTTTAAACAGGGGCATGGACCAGATAACCTCCAGAGGTCCTTTCTGGTCTGGTTATTCTAACACACTCGATCCTTATCCCCCTGCTTTTACAGGTACATATTTTGGATGATTCTACGGCTGAAATCCTTCAGCTTCCTCTGTGACTCTGTCCAGGGTCTGTCTGTTTGTGTATGTGCTCAGCATTAGTCATCCCATCTCTGACTGCAGCTATAAGAGTTCCTTGGGAACAACCTGAAATGGGCTTGTGTATTATCCACAGCAGGCGCAGTCCTGCTCTGAATGCCTTCTAGGCCTCCTAAACCTCGGCTAAATATGAGTCTGCCTAAATTTACATGTCAAAACTGTTTTCTTGTACAAAGCTAAGCCCAAATGAACTTTTGAACCACATCCCTGGCACATGCTAAGCATGTTTTTGTTGTTTCTGCTGCTCGTTTAGGGGGAGTGAGCAGACCTTCTGGTCTGGGGTGCCCCAATTAATTATAAGCTATGCAACATAAGAAATCCTCCTTCCTAGGGAAAAGTCTTTAGCAGCAAACCTGTCTGAGATAAGTGAACTGAGACACAGGAACAGAGCAGCTTTCTGAATGCTTTCATCACAGAAAAAACTCCTTCAGGTCTCAGTGAAGAAAAAGGAATCAAAGGCCCAGCCTTGCTTTGTGCTTACTGATATATGATATGGTCTCCCTTAGCAGTGTCTGGTGGCCTGAAAAATTTAGTGGGTGTGAGATTATTCCTTAGACAGAAGAGTATTAGCTACCAGCAGTACCTTCTGGAACACCATTTTCCTAGAGGAAGGTGAAATGGTTTGGGGCATACTTTTAAGCTGAAGTAAAAGGTTTAAAAAACACCCCAGCTAAACAAAAGGACCACCAATTTTCTGAAAACCTGCCATCCAGCCAGGTATTAACAGAACTGGATGGGTTTGGAAGGAGCCTCCAATGCACATTCTCAAGCAGTCAGTGAAATGGATGGAAAATATGTAAGAGCCTCTTCAATTCTGGTAGTGGGGTGGGTTTTTTGGGTGTGTGTTTGTTTGTTTGTTTTGCTAGTCCTGGCTGAGAACATCCTGGCTTGTGTGAGGGCTGGGCTGTTTAAATGAGGTAGGGTCAGTAACAGAAACTAGATTTGCTGTACCCAAAGCCCCCTTTTATCGTCTGTCCTTGAAGGCTGGTATTTTTTTCCTAAACAACTTACCACTGTGAGTTTCAGTGTCTTTGTTAGTCTGTGGATATTCAAAAATTGCTTTCCCCAATGCAGTTGTTACACTTGGATTCTGCAAGGACCTATTTTTCATGCCTAATTATAGGCAGTGTGCTCTGCTGATGGCCAGTGTCTTCAGGCTGTTATCCTGAAATTGCCATCTCTTGCCATTTCTAATGCAAGAGATTTTTTTTTTTATTAATTCAGGGCATTTGACAAGTTTGGCCCCCCTCCCTGTGGGTGCACAGATGGCAGCTAAAGGGATGCTGGAATGGTTTCACTCCTACCTTGGTGATGACAAACCAGGTTTCAGGAGAGAATGGCAAGACTCTGCAAATCTGTGTCTCTGACAAATGTGGAAGGGATTTGGTGCTCCCTGTGATGGTCAGTGCTGAGGTCAGAGATCCTGCTTGCTTACCTACACTCTCCTCATGGATCATTATGTCCAGGGCTCCCCTCCTGTCCAGATTTCAGTGTTGTGCTTTCTGCCTCAGTGTATCCTGTGAGAAGTGTGGAGCTGTTCTTCTTGTCAAGAATTAATTCTTCTTCTTCAAGTAGAAGGGCCTTTCAGGAAAACTCATGGAATGATAGAATGGTTTGGAAGGGACTTTAAAGATCATCTGATTCCAACCCCTCTGCCATGGGCAGGGACACCTTTCACTAGAACAGGTTCCTCAGAGCCCCATCCAGCCTGGCCTTGAACATTTCCAGGAAGAGGGAATCCGCAACTTCTCTGGGCAACCTGTTCCAGTATCTCACCACCCTCACAGTAAATTTGAGCTAGTGCAGATCCTTTCTCCATCTTAAAGGCCACGCGTGGTTTCAAGTTTTGCATGTTCCCAGTTTGCATAGCCCAGGGATTTGAAGAAAGGGACAGCTTGGACTTGAAATATCTGAAAGTGCAGCAATTTCCAAGTTTGATCTGACTTTGGAGTTTTGTTTTGTGTTGAGGATCTTTGCAAAGCTTTGTGTTACTTTTTGTTTGGAATACACAGTACTGTGGTTTCCTTACTGAACTACAATATTTCTTAAAAGAGCACAAGTTCCAAAATATTAAGTAAAAGAAAGTTTAGGGAAAGGGAAAAACTGACTTTGGGTCAGAATAGAAGTCAGTGTTTTTGCTTCTACAGGTTGAAATTAAATGCCTTTTCAAAGCAGAAAATAAAGACTGAGGAAACATCAGTTCTTTTAGACCATATTGATTTCATGGCTTCTTTGACGTGCCCTGATAGTTCAGGGAGGAACAGCAATGTTGTTGTTTGTCTAAGAAAGTGCAAACCTCTGTCAGAGTCCACCTGCATGACTGTTGCGGGGTCATGTGAGTCTGTGTGTTGTCATTTGGGTAAGGCAATTGCCCTTTGATCTAGCCTGGAAAGGGAGCTGTACCTGTGTGGTGCTCAGGTTTTGCTGCCATTAACTCACCTGCTCAAGATCTCCTCCTGTGGGCTGCATCAAAGTCCATCAACTCTTTAGGCAGGGAGAAGGCAGTGGGGAGGTGGGAAGGTGATGTGGATTAGTGCTTTTAGTGCAGGATTGCTGCATCTTCCCCCTTCACTGTGAAATCAAAATGTTCCTGACCTGAATGAAACAGGGCTCACTGGCTTAACCTCCAGCCTAAAGCAGCTTTGCTGGGAAGCACCAATGTAAGAAAGGAAGCAGGAAAGGTGAGGAAGATCTCTGGGTAAACACACCAAACAGTTTAGATCTCTGGGATGGGTGGCAGAAGGATGTTTCTTTAGGGAGGCAGTAATTTGGGAAGGGGTTAACCAGAACACACAGTTCCTCAGGCTGTTTATAAATGGATACTCTGATGCTACAAAATACAGATTCAGGTTGAAGTCTCATATTTCTGCATTAAAATAAGTCACATCCAGGCTGTCATATCAGTATAAACAGAGAATAAACCTTGCTGAATTCAAAGCCTGGGGTGAAGTCCTACTTTAGCAAGCAGCCTTTTTCAGAGGCAGAAGTATGTTTTGGAAGCTTTGTTGTTTTGGCTCATAAATAAGTTTGGTTAGAAGTTTGAATGTTTTGAAATTCTTTCATGACCCTTGAATTTGCAGCTGTAGGATATGTGTGAGTGCTCAGATTCCTTTAATCTCATACATACACAGTGGTTTTGATTTCAAAGGGGAATTCTCTTCCCCACATGCACCTCCTCTTCTTGGAGACCACCCCCATTGGACTGATTGCCTGTATACATGTGAAGCCCTTGAAATATTCATTATAGTCAGTGCTAATCTAATATTAGTGTGTCATCTTACAGTCCTTAACAAGAAAGTATTTTTTCATCCTGATGGTAAAACTACAGATTTTATTTTAGCAAATATCCAGTAATACTTGTTCTCAGGTATCCCCTGCTTAGCTTATTGCTAACATCTCTGTAGCTGCTGCTATCTGTATCATTTGTTGTCACAAATATTTTTTTTTAGTTTGGGTCTTTCTTCTTGTGTGTGCTTCCCATTTGAATATAAAAAAAAAATTGCTTCCTTAATGTAAATGTTTAATGCAATGCACAGTGTTGACCTTTGCATTGAGAAGGCATCCATCAGGGATGCTCCTGGTGTATTCTGCAGGTTGCAGAATAAATCACTGCAAACCTGTCAAACCCTGAAGAGGTATGCAAATGCCTGTGTCTCTTTAATCTGACATGTGTGTATCCTGCCTGATTTGAGATGGGAATTTTAATCCCACAGGAGCAATGCCGGAACTCCTGATGCTGCTGCATTGCTGTGCAGAATTAGGAGCCAGCTGGTGTCCAGGTTTGAGGGCTGTGTCTATTGTTGCTCAGGCCATTTTGTGGAAGAGCCCCAAGTGCAGGGGCAGAGTGTTCCTGCCAGTCCCCTCTCTTTGGGGGAGAAGGGAGCACGTGCACATGGGTGTGGTTGTGAATACAATGCATGTGTACTTTTTCTTACATAGAATGATGATCTTGAGTTGGTGGGCTTATGTTTTATAGGGAATGTTGAGTGGGGACTATTGAAACCCATTCTTAAGCACTCAAAATTATTCTCTTCTGCCTTGATTTGAAGGAATAACAACTTCTTCAAGGCAAAATGACAATGCCCTTGTTTTTTTGCAACAGGATGGTCACACCAAGACACTACTATTTTCAGTTGTGTTGCTACACCCATACATTGTGTTAATTCTCTCTCTTTTGGTATGTATTTCCTTGCATTTATTAAGCCTTCCAGACCTTTGTGCACTCACAGAAACCATAGGTACTGAAGTGTGTTCAGCTCTGGTCTGTGCCTAATCCAGCCTTGATGTGCTCAGTGTGAAATGCTCCGTTTCTAATGTGTAATGTTGTAACAGCTACCGAGGCTCCAAAACAGCATGGCATGCTTTGCCTCATTAGGTGAAGCATTTTATTTAACTCCATAAAATTCCACTTTATGCCACAGGAAGGTGTAAAACACTATAACATGTGTCACGTAGAAATACCAGGAGTTGTCTGCAATGGCCAGGAGGGTTCTGTTGTCTGTCTGAGGAGCCTCTAAAAGCCTTGGTTTTCAAGTAGATCTGTAGTTGGTGACAGCTTATGCTTATATAAAAATTAGAGCAGCAATTACGTGCCTTCTACCTATGTATTTTTAGCATGCCAATCAACCTGGGATCCAGGCACCCAAAGATTAGTGGATTAGTGGTGAAGAGGTAACATTTGCTTAAATGCCAAGTAATTTTAATTTTATTTAGATCTCTGTTCTCTGCTGCTTTCATCTCTACTGACAGGGCACTGGATAATAGGTAAGACATGCACTTTGGTTGAAAGTGGACTTCAATTTCAATTTCTTTCTTCAATTTCTGTTCTCTTTTCTGTGCATCTCTCCTCTTTCAAAGTCCCACTGGCTCTCTTCAGCTTGGTTTCAGGCCAGGAATTGCTCCTTGTTCCCTTTTGTGAGTCTCTTGAGTCTTTTTACCTTTAGGGTCTGAAAATGTTCCTGAAACACATGCCATTCATAAATGGATATCTACTGATGGAGGGATTTTCACTGCAGTGGCTGTAGAAATGTGAGGGGAGAAAGGATGAGACACTGGTTTTCATTGCTGGGCTTTGGCAAAAGGAAGACTTGTAAGATACAGAGTCTTTTGCACTTTTCTGTGTTCTTTAAGAGGTCTTGTTGATGGCAGTGGAAGGTGTACCCTGGAGTTTAAAGCTGGGTTGTTGGGGTCCCCAAAATACACCTGAGAAAATCTGGTAGCAGCCTTGAAGCAGTGTTTTTGAGGCACAGGAATCAGGATTGCACTTGCAGAATGGCTGTTATTTCCAGATGTCTGTGGGGACCACTGGGACAAGGGAAGGAAGGATCTGAGGGGCATTTGTGAGCTGTACTCAGAGGCAATTACTTTTGTGGTCTTTTTAAGTAAGGTCCTTCTTTTCACAGATGCTTTCACACCTGATATCCCCCAAGGCATTAAGGGAAGGCAAAGTTTTTTGTTTCTGGCAGTCTTTGATGGGATCTGAACTAAATCTAGAGGCGCGGTAGAAATGATGCTGTGCTTTGAGTTTTCCACCTGGAATCTAGTTTGGATCCAGAAATTAATGTTTGTCCAAGCCTTTGCATTTGAATCCTAAAACTTTACAGTGACCTGGTGGTTGGGTCCTGGTGTCAGCTTTCTGTATTTTGAGTAAACTTGGAAACTGGCCGCCAAATTGGCAGGAGTGATAAAGCATAAATCTGGGGGTTTATGCTTTGTCTGAAATAGAGCTCTGCTGCAATGAATAGAAACTAAAGCTGTATCTAACTAATCTAACTGGTGAAGATTTACTTAAGGTTTACGCAAGCATAAAGAATATTCTTCACATGGCTTACATGCACAATTACTGTACACTGATGCACTTAATAATCCCTTCTGTAAACTCACTGGCATTCTTCAGATTGTGAATGAAGCTGGTGTTGTCTAACACCTGTAGAGATCTTCATGGAGTAGTTACAACTGATCTTTCTTTCAAGATGATATTTTTTCCTTTTAACAGTGTTCTAACACTTCTAGTTGACAAAACTCCATTTTTTTTCTCCCCAAAGCTAATAATAACTGCATCATCCAGCATGGTGTACAAAGACGTGTATGTCAGTCCTTTGGTGACAGCTTGGCCCACTTTCGAAGCCTTTGCAGCCATGTGCTGATCTCCAGTTTGTGTGGTACAGCTGGGTTGAAGCAGCTGAGAGCAACCTATAAATTGAAATGGTTTTCAGGTAGCTCTTAAATGAAAGTATCAGCTTTAAGGATGAATACGGCTGTGTGGCCAGCACATCCTTGTCTCTCTGCAGCTCCATTCCTGCTTGCCAGACTTCTCCATCCGGATCTCTGGTAACTCCAAGCCTTGCCTGAGGGTTCTTGTGACTTTTCAGCGTGCAGAAGGTTTTTTGTCTTTTCTTCTGAAAGGATCCATTTGTTGAAAACAGCAGAAGACTGGCTCTTGGAGACTGTCATAAGGACAATTCCTTATTGGCAGCAATTTATGCAGCAGTTGCTCAAAACTCCCTAAACAAAGTTTGTGCTACACAAGGGAGTGCTTCTACTTTATGCCAGTGAAAGAGCTTCGTTGGCTGCAGGAAGCAAAGTTCTTTCTTTGCCTGACCCTTTTCTCATCAAGACCAAATATTAACTAAGTTTTCATAAAGCTTGGCTGCTGCAGCCTTTGGCAGGTGACTGTTGCCTTCTTGTAACCCTGTGCTTGTAGAGGGTGTGCAAAAGAAGTACAGTGGGGAGCCACTTCTGGGCCCACCCTTTCTAAATCCTCCTTTTGCCCCACTAAGAAAACCAGCTGTGTAAATCTCACAGGTGTGGGCCAGCTCTTCAAAGGACTGCAAAGAGGCTGTACCTTCTCACTGCAAAGAGGCTGTACCTTCTCAGGGTGTTTTAAGTATCCATCTTGAGTGCCAGTGTTGGGTTATGGACTGTGCTGTTGGAAGAAGAATCTTTCTCAGAAACTGGGGATAGCTTCCTTCTGGTGCCAACAGCATGTGGGCAGTGCAGAGTGAAAACCAACCATAAGTTCCTTGCATCCTCTGTGTGCCTCAGCACATCAAGGGATAGTTCCTGGCAACATCAGCAAGGAAGGGCTTCCTTTGTCTGGAGAAATCCCAGTGTAACATTGCTGAGTCCAGGGAACTGAGACCTCAAGCTTGTGTGAAGTGGATGGAAAGAAAGCTAAACCCCTAGATTGTTTAGTTGGATATTCAAGCTGCAATGTGGACATCTTCATGCTCTGTTGATGTCAAAGTTGTTAGTACTGAAAATGGTATAGGCTAAATTGTACTGATTTACAAGCTGAGCTTAATTAGGACGGCAGGAGATGTTATATAAATGCAGCTTTGGTGAAACTGCTTCTGACTTCAAGTAACAAAACACCTGAAACTTGCCATCCTGATGAGTGGAGACTAATATGGGTGCATGATAGTATGTGCATTGCAGAATGGTTTTTAAAAAGCCCCTAACTTTATACAACCCAGTTTAAAAGGTAATGGAATGGACTGGAATTATAAAAATAAAGCTGTTTGTCTTTAAAAAGCCTGAAAGCAAAATTTACTGAAAGACTCCCCTTTCTTTCCTGCATTGTTGCACACAAACCTAAACAGTAGCAGTACAGGGATTTTTCAGATGATAGATTCTATTTGTTTGTGGGTTTTGGTGGTTTTTTCCCATTCCATTTTTCCAGAAATATCAACTGTAACAAAGCCGATCTTGAGACAAGACTCTGGTACTACCTCTGTCACAGTGCAGTAGGGAACAAAACATGTTTTAAGATTCGAGTCAGAAATTATATTGGTGAGACTGTTTCCAAAACCAGTATGAGAATGCAACATCACATTCTAACACAGAAATTAGATGCATTTGAATTTGAACCTGTCCCTGTAAGTAAGTAGAAAGCACAAGCATGAAAGATGTGCTGTGCAAAAGGCCTTGCTGGGCGCCTTGTCCTGGGTTCTGTCCATGGAGGGAGGTGAACACGTGAAACAAGGAGTGGGAAACTGGCATTGCCGTGGGTAGGAAGCTGTTCAAACTTCACAGGGAATGTGATGGCATCTAAAATATCTTCATTTTCTCCATGGTTCAGCCCAAGACTGCAGTAATCAGGTGTCTCCAAAGCCAGGGATCCCCTTGTTGGACAGGCTTTAGCATCCTGCTGTGTTTAAGGACCTGAGCCAGTGTCTTATTCCTGCATGAACATTTGTCACTCTGGCATCATTAACATTCTTTTGGGAACTGAGAGCTGCGTTTCAAACTTTTCAATTTCGTATGGTTAGGCACATTGCTCATGTCCTGTGTGACTTAAACAAAAACTTACAGGCAGTTTAAGAATAATGACATATGAAACTTCAGTTTAAAGGAACTTTTGATTGTTGCTCAGATCGTTTTCTCTATTAGTAAAAATGCTCACTCATTCCATATCAAGTGTTCAAAAGATACAGCAGATTTGAATGTAAACATGCAACAGAAAAGAAAATGTGCTACTTGTATGTGAACAGGATAGGCCAAGGATCTCTGGGCCATGTTTTTCCTAGATTGGGAGCCCATACTTGTAAAGGCAGTATGAATAGTATGAATGAATTCCACATCTTGATTTCTAGAGAAAATAAAGGCCCAAAGTATAAATAATTCCCTGTTTTTATAAGTACAGGTATGGTTTTATACCTGCTCCACTGTTGCCTGCTAATGCCTTTAGTCTTTGGAGACAGATTCCAAGGTAATTGTGTAGGAGCACCATGCCTTGAGTACCTGTTTATTAAATTCTGCCTGCTCCACTGCAAAAAATAACCCAAATTGACATAATTTAGTTTTTTGGATTTGACAAGATTATAATGAAATTTTGATGTAAAAGGGATGGTGTAATTCATACTTACTCACTAATGTAGTCACATGTCTGTGACCTCTTGGCAGCTGGAACTTGGGGCAACAAAGCACTTTTTTAATAGAATTTTTTAAGTACTGCATCTTTTCCAAGTGTAATTAATTTGTGGCAATAATAGTGTTTCATTGCATTGTGTTTGTGGAAAGAATTAGACTGTACAACACAGAGGAGTGTCCATAGCTCTGTATTTGTATCACTGCTGTCAATTTCACTTCTTGTGCAGGAGTTATGTGACTTCTGTGACTGTTTCGCCATGTGATTGGTGATAATAAATGGTCAAAGTACTGAAATGGGCATCAAACCAGAACCTGTCCTAGAGCATCTGATTCTACCTTGTTTCACGGGTTGCTCCTTTTCATTCTTCCTGTTGCAGAGGTGGTGGCTACCTCTGTGGAAGCTCAGTGCCAAATTCCCTTTGAATTAAAATCTCTAGGGGAGAACCGAAAGGACAGCCTGGCAGAGAGACTTGTAAAGGTAGTGTGGATAATGGGCCATTGGCAAGAGGCATCTCTAGTTTCGACAATTGTTTTGTTTCCTTTAATTTAATACTTATGCAGCTTTTTAGCTCAAACAGCTTAAAATTCCTTAAGACACATGGGGTAGAAAAACATCATCCTGCAGATTTGAATGTGGACTATCTTCAGGTGCCTCCTAAAGAAAAGAGAAAATGATCCTAAAGTACAAATTCACATCTAAAAATCTCTGTTGAAAGAACTCCTGTGCCCTCTGCTGAGGGTTACCCTCCCTAAAAAATCTGGCCTTGGCAGAACTATCTGTGTCCTCTACACTGATGTCTGGATTAACAGCTCAAGCAGGAGGTTGTAGCGGAACTACTCTGAATTTACACCTAGACGGTGAATCATCAGAGAGGTCACTGCTATTGCAACTTTAACATAGGTGCCAGCTCTATAAAAAGAGATTTAACTTGAGGAGGGTTGTGTAATGTCTTTGTGTAGTGTGTGAATGAGACTTTTCTGGATGAAGAAATGCCAAGGCATCTGTGAAAACATTTTTGTTTGTCTGCAGGAGATGAGCAAACCAGTTGGAGGAAGCCTCAGTTAGGCATGCTAGCAGGAAGCTCTGCCTTTGGAAGTGGTAGCTGTTGCTGTAAGACATTAAAATTGTTCATCCAGATTCTAAACATAGCTTATTTATTCACATTTTAGTCTAAAAACACCCAGTTATGAGACAGAAATGATGAATAAAGCTATTAGGTAACTTCAGTAAGTCCTGCAAATGGCATACAGTACAGGACTGAAGGTGTAACAACATAGCTAACAGTATTATACTAAATAAAACTTCTTGAGTTTAGTTCAACACTAGCTGAAGGACTGATGTATTCTTTCCCCTGAGTTTCTCAGGCTCTGGAAGGGCTCAATATGTGAACAAAGATGTCTTTCATAATAGGGAAGCTGTAAAGCAGCATGTTGTTTGAAGTACTGAGAATGTAATCTTGTTACTAATTTTGACAAGTATTTCTACCATGTCTGTCATTGCATTCAACACCTCTACAGTAATCCAGTCCTGCAAGGTTTTATTTATCGTGTGGATTTACCCTTTGGATTACTTTGCCAGTAGTGGGGGGAAGAGAGATTGCGAGGGGGAATATTTATGGTCTGCTTCATATTTTTTCCCTGCTCAGTACATTGTATGTCTTTTCATCAAGCATTCATACTTGCTTTTTTTATTTCTGTTTGTTATGTTGTGTAGTCTTGTACCAATATCTACAAGCAGATCTCCATGGCAAGAGCTCAGACACTGCAGACAAAACCTCAGGTAAAGAGGGGTTAAGGATAAAACAATGATCAGGACCTCTCTGTTTCTTTATTTTCAGTCTTCTAACTCCTCTTCAATCAAATTAAAGATCACAGATCAAAATCAAAACCAAAACCCTTGGACTTTTTCATTCTTTCACCTAATTTAAATCAATATTTGGAAAATGTGTTCTGTTTCTTGAAGCTCTCTTGGCAGATGTGGTTCTCCAGCAAAATCCCACTAGTGATGTCAATATATTGCCAATATATTGGTGGAGAGGAGACTGTGCTAGATCTCTGTGATTAATAGACTGAACAACATCTTGTATGAGGCCATTTTAGAGGATACTTATCGGGAAATCTAACAAGGCTTAGATTTCCCCCTTCCAGAGGGGACTGGAAGGTTCAGCTCCACCAATTTCTGTTAGAGAGACACAAAGTTTCCTGACACCTCAAGGAAGCATGTTTTGCAGTCTAGATTTAAATAGCAATACTGGTGAGGTTCACATAGACACATGCCCCCCCCCAAAAAATTGAAATAATTTAGATGTATTGATAAGGTACACATCCCCCTATGTTTTCCTGCTTAAATATGATCTGTTAATTCCTTTACATATTGGCATACAAAAGGCAGGTTAGACACTGCCCTCCTCCTCAGCCTCCCAAAATCTACTACCATCTTACAGGCAACTCAGATTTTAAAACTTTCAAATGAAAACTGTTTTGTCTGCCTTGTCCCGGTCTTCCCTTTCGTATCATCTCCATCCTCTGCTGTGAGATTATGAGAATGTGAGGTCAGAAATAAGAAGTTTGAGTTAATGTCCTTGAACTCTGATCAACCTCCCACTGCCACTTTGGCATCCTGGGGAGGCATGGAAGAGAAGCAGCAGAGCAGTTTCTGCACTACTTAAACTACTTAACCAGGTCCTGAG
The DNA here is from genome assembly GCA_008694505.1 of Cyanoderma ruficeps. Taxonomy (NCBI): domain Eukaryota; kingdom Metazoa; phylum Chordata; class Aves; order Passeriformes; family Timaliidae; genus Cyanoderma; species Cyanoderma ruficeps. The sequence continues at coordinate 7,152,275 of VZDJ01000426.1, forward strand.
CCTGACAATTAACAGCTTGCTTACTCCCCAGCCAAGCACTGCTATTCCTGTGCCCACATTGTTTTCTCACTCACACATTGTGTATTATTTGCTTCTTGTGCAGGGTCATCCTGTTATTTAATAAGCTTAACAAAATTCCGTCTGCAGCGAGAGGACACGGCTGGGTGTGCTGAGCACTTTTAATTAGAGGTAGCTGTCACAGAGGTGGTCACCACGAGCACTGTGCATAGCTGTGCTCCCAGTGTGTTCCTCTAAAGGAATAAAAGATATTTTTGTTCCTGTAGTCACACACATTCCTGTCTGCATTCCAGAGCTTAGAAGGAGTGACAGATAGCTCACATTCCCTGGACCAGAGGGTGTGAGTGGAAGATGCCTCTGCCTATTTGGTACAAGGCTTTGTCTGCCTCTCTCACTGTGACAATTAATTGAAACAGATCTGTTTAAACCTGAAGAACACTAAATTTTTACGTAGGATCATTTATGGAAGTCGTCATGATTAACAACTTCATGACTGTAGCTGCATTTCCCTAGTAATTGTATCCTTCATCCAAAATACAGATCAGACTTGTTTTCTAATTTTGAGCAATCTTTTTGTTTTGAAACAAAATTAGCACGGTTTTTTCTTGATCTAGCATCCATAGTTTCACCATTTGCTTTTACTTTGAATCTCAATGTCCCTTTAAAAGCCAGTTCCTTAAAGGAAGGCACAAGTTGTTTAAGAGTACCATTAACAGGATGTAGCATCTAAATGAAATGGTAACTGAATCTGACATGTTTTATGCAATTTTTAAAAGTACTTGAATATTTTTAAAATATCCTGAAAGCAAAGGGATTCAATTCAAACCCAGTTTTTTAATTTGCCTCTGAGAGGCAGCTGTCTCTGTAAGTTGTGCTGTTTGCATGGCCAGCACGGATCAAATACGATATTCCTCTTCATATTCATAGTACTGGTATCTGGCCATTAGTATTTTAGCAAATGGATTCAATTTGCATTTAATACTTGGTTCACTTTAAATATGCCTTGCTAATCCTGTTTGGAAAGCCAGCAAAGAAGCACTTAAAAGCACGTGGGAGGTTTAATGAAAATTCACTGTTCCATGTGAAATAGCAGCTAAGTAAATTCTCTGTGGCACATGTGACTCAGCAGTTCAGAACTACCAAGGCTGAGAGCTGATATTATCAGGTACCCTTCAGTCCAGATCCCTTCCCTCATGTTTGCCAAGAAGATTCTGCTCCCTGTGGTTTTCTTCCAGCCGTAGTGTGGAGCTGGCTGTCATGGTCCATGCCTCTCATCTGGTTTTGGTGAGAGTTGGGGTGTTTCCTGCTGGTTTGGGCACATGATGACATTTCACCCTCACAGACAGGCTGTTCCTGTTACATCCTTGTGCTGTTTTCCCCCCAATTTATGTATCTCCTCTAAAAGTTTGCTTGGCTTGTTTTTCCATGAGGCAGCTTTGTATGGAGGGTGCAATGTCATATCCTTTCAAGCTAATGACAGGTTGATTTATTCCAGTGTGGTGTCTTGGCTCTTCTCCTTTCCCTCACGTTCACTGATTGAGAGAATTGTATTTTCTCTGTGTGTGTTTTACCTTAAGCTTATATTTTTCTTAAACTACTGGAGTGGTAAAATGCAAGCACTGCAGAGACTCTGCAAAGGTAAGTTGTTTGTGCCATTTACTTTCCTGGATAAAATGAATCCATGTTGTCAGCCTACAGAGACATTGTAACTGCTGTTTGGGGGCAGCTGGATTTCTTGAAGCAAAGCTTATACTTGGTAGCTAAATATTTTCTTTTTCTTTCTTTTTTTGTTTTGTTTTGGTTGGTTTGTTTGTTTGTTTGTCATGGGAAAGGAAACATTTAAAGAAATTTAAATTTCACAGTCACTGTTAGCGGTGGAGAACTTGAAGTCATCTAGATATTTTCTTCTAACTTTTAGTAGAATCAACCCAATAAATTCAGTATCGAATACGTACCTTTCTGCCAGGTCACAGTTGTAAGGTAAACTCTGTCAGATGTGAGAATGATTGAAGATGTAATTGGGAAATCACCTCATGAATATTTGTTTGATTATGCAAACATGTTAATTACTGTTTGATTCTAAGAGCTAAAAGTGTTGCTGAGTATGTCTAAGTACATACCTGGAGAGAAAATTTTTGTTGACTTTGCTTAGTGGGATCTTTATTTTGTGAAATTTTGGGAATTGGTGGATGACGCTGTGTCTTTAATGGCTCTGCAAAGAGCTTTGGGACCAAAATAAGAGGTTATTCTACTGCCATGTTCTGAAATAGAGAAATGGTGTCTGGTTTTGGTGTACTTGTCTGAGCTTGTAACTGAGCATGAGGAGGATCTTCATAGGTTATCATACCCAACCATTAAAACTGCCATTGCCTTTTTACTGTTAAAATGTATCCCCAAATGCCACATCCACGTGTTTTTTGAACACTTCCAAGAGTGGTGATTCCACCACCATGATGCTGCAATGTGTCTAAATCCTGTACTATACAAGTACCCTTGAGGATAAGCCTTGTATAGAAATAACAATATCTTTAAAAATCTTAGAGATTGCTTGGGAAGGAAAAGATTTTAAACCCCTTCTCAGAATGCACTTACATGCGAGTGCTGTTGTAAGAACTGGTTTAGTGTGATAGTGCAATAGATGGTCATTTAATTAATAGATTTTAAGAACTCCTTGTTTTGATTGCTGTTCTGCATGCTGTGGACAATCCAGTGGGGGGAACTCCATTAACAATATCACTGTGAAATACAGTATTTGTATGCTGATAACTGGATGCATTTCTGCTTGAAGTCTAATTTCAATCTTCCTCTTTGCACTTGCTGGATTCTTTGTGTGGCAGAAGTCTGTCCTTGAAATTTGATGTAGAAAAAATAAATGTTTAATTTTCACACAAGATTTGTAATATAAAAAGATAATCTATAATGAACCCTTTAATAATTTATAGTAGCCAAGAGGTGCTCATATTTTTTATTGACCTTAAAGACAGCTTCTAACAAACTTGAGGGCAAGTGCTCTTTCAGAGACTAAATAAAGCCATCTCTAGATACTCAGGCTACAGGGGAAGGCCAAGAATCCAGTTGATTGCAAGGTCTTTTTCTGTAAAATTTCAGCAGTGACTTTTCTCTTGACAATGTATTTCCATTCTGTAATTACTAAACTGGCAGCTGTGTTGCAACTGCAGTAAGATTTTGTGGAAAGGAGGGTAAGGTCAGACTGAATGGGAATTTCTTCTGCTTCTCTTTTAAAAGTAGTACCTCTGTTGAGAGTCAAAATGTCTATCAGATTTCACAAAAAAAAAAAAAAGAAAAGAAAAAAAAGAAAAAGAAAACCCAAGCCAGCTTGCTCTGAAGCCTCACTGCTGTTTTGAGTCATTACTTCTTCATTTGTTGCAGGAGAGAATTTCGACCAGAGTCCCCTAAGAAGAACCTTCAAGTCCAAAGTTTTGGCCCATTATCCTCAGAACATCGAGTGGAACCCCTTTGACCAGGATGCCGTCAACATGGTAGGTAGAGAAAAACTTCTCAGAGTGTTACCCGACAGCATCAGCTCTCGAGAGGTTCCTGGGTGGTTTACAGTCAGCCCTCGTGGTGTCCTTGTGATCTGATGGTTGTGGTGCTTCTGCTGGGACTAAGAGCACTCACTGGGCATGCTGCATGAAAAGCTGTAGAGGGAGAGGTGTTGTGAAAACACTGAATACTTTCAGGCACAACAAAAGTAACGTGCTGTGTTTCCCTTGTTGGTTTTAAGTGTGCTGGATGATAGAACAAATCTAAGCTCCAGCCCAGGGACTGGGTGAAAAGGGGTGTAGCCACCTAGGATACCTATCCACAGGTAGGAAGGAGGCAAACCAAGGAATTTTTAAGATACTGATATCCGTGTGAGGTTTTTGAGTGCAAAACACCTTGATTCTGCGAACAAGGCAAAGAGGAATCTTTACGCAGGAGATGGAACTTAGCTAAACTACGGCTTTTGCTGGGTCATCACTTTTAATGGCACCTCTGCACCAGTACATCTCCTGTACATCTCTTTCTGCTCACTTACGTTTGGTGTGAGCATCTGTGGGGCTGAGTACCATGGACTGGGAAGGGAGGCAAAAACAATTCCTGGAGTGGGGGCAGTGACAACTGAAAGACTGATGATCTACAGGGAATTTTTCTGATGAGCTGGTAATTAAAGGATGATTCCAAAATCACCGAAGCACTTGTTAAGAACATGACCTGATGAAGACAACACATTACTGATATTTGAGCTTCCTGTGCAGAAAATGCTTCGTTTGTTTCTTAATTTAAAAGTAACCAATTGTTGTAACAGTAACACTGAACAATATTACCACTTCTAGCTGTTTTCAAAAATGTGTATTGGGTCTAACTCAGTATTGGAAAATTAGGGAGGCCCTTCCCCAGTTTAGATTAGATGAGCTTTGCATTTGAGGAAGGCAGGAAGGCACACTACCTGCTTCAAAACAGAGCTGACCTCATTGTATGGTGGTGCAAGTGGGAAGTCTTGGTGCAAGGAGACTCTTCTGGCCCTCACCCAGCAGATGGAGAGGTGGGGAATACATAAAACCCACATGAAGTTGGCTTTTGCAAATGCAAAAATGCATTTGGAACTTCCCTGCAGTCATGAAGGTGTAGAAATCTGGGGTTCATCTCAATTTCCACCAAATTTATTTTTTAGCATTCTGCCAAATATTTAACACAGGAGGAGTTGGAAGTAGCAGTGACACAGAGAGATGATACTGTGGCACTGCACTTGCCTAGAAAGGCAGAGATGAGCCCAGTCCCTTCCTCTGCCTGCTGACAGCTGGGGATTTCTGTCTTGTGCTTCCAAATGTGCACTGCTGGAGCTGGGGTGGTATTTGGGCTGGTCTCCATGTCGCTTTGCTTATACAGAAGGCATGAAGGACTCAGAGCAATGCTTTGTCAGCAGTTAAGATGGTAATAGCTCAACTGCCAAGGCTATTTATGCCTTTTAGTTCTGCCTTTGCATTTGGGGCTGTTCCAGTATGAAGTGATGAGGGGTATGCAGCAGGAATAAAGCAGCTGGAATTGCTGTGTTATTTGTCTCTCACGTTACAGCGGAGAATGTCTAATATTCATGAAGTGTGATCACAGTATCAGACAAAAATGGAATGCTAAAACCAGCAAGAGAGCTATTAAAATAATTGATCTGAGCTTCATTGAACACATCTTTCATTTGCAATGTGTCTTGGAGAAAAAAAAAAGCATCTACTAACAGCAGCAGTATTTAATGATCTTTTAAATTATCTTTTGTAAAACTTTATTGTTTTGATCTGAAACATCACTTGAAGTAATATCCACCTCCACAGAATCCCTTGAGGTAATTATTGGCCTTTCTGATCTTGCCTTGCTGCATTAGTTCTGCCTATGTGTTTGCTTTATGTGAGTTTCCAGAAGCAATTTTCCTCAGAGAAGAAAATGCATTAAATCCTTGAAGGTTAACTTGTGAGAACTCTGGCTTTGCTGGATGCCTCAGGAATTTCAGTTGCCTTCTGGAACCATCCTGTCACTTTAAAAATAGCCCCCTGAAGTCTCAAGCAATCAAGCTGCCAAAGAGTCGTGTTTTCTCTCTGTTTCAAAGTCTGTGTCAAAGTACAGAATTCTCTTTAATAGGGAATTGTCTTCCCCGCACTGCTTTTTGTGATTATCCCTGCCTAACCTCACATACTATCTTCTGTGGCCATTCTGCAAGTAGGTGTTGTACCAAACTAAAGTTATCGGTAGAGAGATACAGAAATTTTTAGAATGTGAGCTTCCTATTTTAGCCCTCTGATTCATCAAGGTATATAAATCTTTGCCTGTATTTCTGAAGTTCAAGGAAGCATTATCTGTTTAATGTCTCATGTACTGAAATAAAAGAATTAAAGGTTCCCTGGTGCCATTTGAAGGAGCAGGCTTTAACACAGTGAAAAGCATCTTTCTCTCCACCCCCTCACCCACAGTGCAATTTGGGTATGGAGCTTGCTGCCACGGCATGTTGTGAACGTGAGAAATATGTAGAGGCTTAAAAAGTGAAATGAAGAATCTAGTGGAGAAGAGGTGGTCCAGAGGGGACCTTTTGGTTCAGAAATACCTGCAAATGATGATGACTGGGAGAAGATGGAGGGAGGGATTATGGGGGGTGTGTGTCCTGCCTCTTTGCTTGGGGAAAGGGTAACTCCTCCTCAGGACTTCCAGAGATGAGTTATGGATTAGTTGAAACCTTTTTATCTATCCTGGTGCAGCTTCCTCTTGTTTTTACAAACCACCTTGGTTATAGGCCTTATTGCAAATATGGTGTACTTCCACAGTTTTCTGCTGATGGATATAAATAGTAAAGTGCTCAGGAAACCAAAATCCTGTCCTTTGATCAGTAATCTTGGATAGTTTTCAGTATTAGTACAAAGATGCAATGCAGGTGACTGTTCTCAGCCTTAATGAGCCAGATCCACACCAGCAGGCTAAAATTTCACCTCCCTTAGCACATCCCGATCTGCTCTCCAACTCTCCCCTGTGTCATGTGTGACACAGATGAGATGGGAAGTGATTGATGTCCGAGGCCCTGAGATGAAAGTTTTCATGCATTAACCGCAAATTCAAAGCTTTCTGTATTGCTGGAAAATGATTACGGGCTCTTCCTTTTGATCTTAGCTTCTTAAGTGACTCCTGGTCATTCCTCCTGCCTCGGTTCTTCCAATCTTCTTTTTTTTCCCCCCTCTGCTTTTTCCTGTATCCTCTTATAGGTCTAACAACAGCAGAGTGTCTGGGCCAAGGCTTGCAACCAGGGTCTTAAAACGTCAATATTCTGTATGTGTCAAGTTGTGGCTGAAACTTAATAGATGGGCATCCCTTTGTGTGTGTTTACCCAGTATAAAAGCATAAGGAATAATAATTAAGGCTTGGAGGAAATTTATTTAAACAGCTTTCTGAAACTGCCTCAGCTGATCTGAATTTCCTTGATGCCTATCTGTGTCTGATTGTAATAATATATCTAATTTGCTTGTCCAGGTATTTTTCTGTAAAGTGAAGAAAATTTAATCTCTGATAGCATTGAGATTTAAGCTTATGATTTCAGCCTGGTTGGCTTTGATAAGGCTTATAGCCACCACTTGAAAGCCCCCATTCTAGAAATAAATTTTAATTAAGCAAGCCTGCCAAAAAATGAGGTTAAAAGATATATTTATTGTGGAGAATAAATTTAAATAAAGTGTGAAACAAGGATTTTTTACTACTTCTTTATTGGAGAAGCCTTAACCATGGCACTGCTGTTAATGTCTCAATAAAAATTATAAAGCTCTTGAATAAAAATGTGGCTGCTCTTCAGAAATAGTTCAAGCTGCAATTTCATGGTTTGTGTCAGCAAAGCCCATCAACTGAATTAAATTCTTCTGCCAACTCCAGGGTACTTATTTCCCTACACATTACATTTTTGAGCAATACATAAGAGCTGTCCTAGATAATATAGGGGCCTGATAGCCTGTTGTGGAGTGTGGACCTCTTGCCTAATTCCCAGCTATACCAGGCTGTTGAATGGTCTCTGCAAGGTGCACTGCTGAAGTTCAGGATAGGATGTTCCTGAACATATATAATTATTTCTCCTGACCTCTTCCAGCATTAGAGGAATTTACTCCTGGTCAAGGTGACATTAGGGGACACACTCAGTTGTGCCTAGGTTCATATATCGTGGTAAAGTTAGCTTCTACTGTTGCCTTGTGTGAAAAGGAACGCTTTGAAGGTTCTCCTTCTCTTCTTTCCTTTAATTTCTTCAGATGATACAAACAAAGCTTTAGTCCTTTGTTTATAAGCATACTTATTTAGCTAGAACATGAGGAGTTTCCTGCTGATGTGCAATTCAAACAAGTCTTGCTGGATGTTTGTTATTTTGTATTAGATGGTTGATAGCATTCTCAAAGAATGTCTGGAAAAATGCCTTGATTTATCACTAGGGCCATGCTTCAGAGAAACACCCAGTGTAGTAGAATCACAGCAAGGAATTTTGCTGAGTGGTAAATCAAAGATGAGGCTTTCATAGATTTTGGGTGTTTCCTCCTCCATGCCCCTCCTTTTTTCCAGTCTAAGCTATTTGGTAGCACTTAGAGAAGAAAGTAAATGTAATAGCTGCCAGTCAGTTGGGGTTTGGTTTGTTTGTCAGTTTTTCCCCCCAGAAAATTAGGGAAGATCAAAGAATTCCAAAACGTCTATGAAATTTAAATTCAGTGGTATAAGATGCGTCCTTGGCTCTCTGATTTTAGAGTACTGTGGGAATGATACATACAAATGAGAGCAAAACTGGATGTTTTTATGTGATGTTTAAGTAAATGACACAAAGACTGTTCTGTAGTGAAAAGTTTCAGCAAGTAATGAAAATGAGTTGTAATGACTTAATAGCTGGATTGTTTTGGAGGGTGCTTTCCTTTCTTTAGTCGTGTCTCTCTCTTAAGTAGCATCAGTTTCAGGCTGTTTGTTCTTGGATACTTTTTGTGTCTAAAGGTAAATGGCTTGTTGTGATGCAGCAGATAAAAAGAATGTGCCTGTGCAGCAAAAAATAGCGAAACAAAATTGTGTCTTTGGTGACTCTGCCTATTTCTTTTCTCCTTCCTTAGCTATGTATGCCCAAGGGGCTGTCCTTCAGGACACAGGCGGATAACAGGGACCCAGAGCTGCACTCGTTCATCATCACCAGGGAGGACGGCTCCCGCACCTACGGCTTTGTGCTCACCTTCTACGAGGAGGTCACCAGCAAGCAGATCTGCACAGCCATGCAGACACTGTACCAGATGCACAATGCAGAGCAGTACAGCAGCGTCTGTGCCTCCTCCTCCTGCAGCATGGACTCCCTGGCCAGCAGCATCGACGAGGGCGACGCCACGTCCCTGGCCAAGCTCCAGCGCTACAACTCCTACGACATCAGCCGGGACACGCTCTACGTCTCCAAGTGCATATGCCTCATCACCCCTCTGCCCTTCATGCAAGCCTGCAAGAAGTTCCTGATCCAGCTCTACAAGGCGGTGACCTCCCAGCAGCCACCACCTCTACCCCTGGAGAGCTACATCCACAACATCCTCTACGAGGTGCCCCTGCCACCCCCGGGGAGGTCGCTCAAGTTTTATGGGGTTTATGAGCCCATCATCTGCCAGAGACCTGGGCCCAACGAGCTGCCTCTCTCTGACTACCCTCTGAGGGAGGTCTTCGAGCTGCTGGGCCTGGAGAACCTGGTCCAGGTCTTCACCTGTGTTCTTCTGGAGATGCAGATTCTTCTGTACTCACAAGGTGGGCACTCATCCAGCAATGTCAGTTTCCAGCGGGCAGTTCCTGGGCAGCTGCAGCCACAGGAGCTCATAGAATTTCATGTTATACAGAGCTAAGGTTGATTTTTGAAATGTGAGAAGGCATTGAAAAAACGAGAGAAATGAGTGTGTCCTAATGAAAGCAATAAATAATTGTTTCCTCCAGGCAGTCTAGGTGCTGCTTGTTTAATTATGCATTGTATTTATCACTTGTGGCAGCTAGCAATAGAATACATTTGATTATTATCCTCACACTGCCCTTGATCATGCAAGACAGCATGAAATTAATCCTATCTTCTTCAAAAATACCAGCAGAAAGTAATACATCTTGCAGAAGACACTCTTGCCACTACTTTGTTTTTCAAATTTCAGCAGCATATCGAAGTCTGGTGTAATTTCCTACCTCCCATATGATGGATATGTTCCTGTTGAAACACTGAGAGTGTTTTAGCACTTGGAGGCTAAAGATTTAATGGTGGGTTGAAACTGTGTGGAGCTACAGGTCATTCCTCTTTAGTCCTGCTTGAGGTATTTGGGAACATTGCTGACAAGGATGGTGGTCCTTCTTTTTGAGACACTAAGGTTGCAGTTGGCCAAACACTGGCAAACATGCCAACATGCACAGAGCCCATTCATGTCCCATGTTGAAGTGTGCCAGCAAGCTTTGCAAAATCTGGTTTTGAAAACCATTTCTCTTATGGTTGTGTTTTTCTGTAACAGTGCAACACTCTGTTGCAGGTTTGGGGAACCCTGACTCAGCACTGGGCATGCTTTGGGATTTTACACCCCTATTACTGTTTCCTCTAGGATGTTGGTTCCTGTGAGTCTGGCCCTGGGGATATTTGGATGCCCAACATGTCAAGTTCAAGTTTTCCTGCTGACTTTCAAGGGGTTATTCAGATTTTTTGAGTGTTCCTCTAAGTCTCACTGGAAGCCTGTCCATGTAATTTGGGTTCCCAAATGGCATCTGCGATTCTGGTGTTAAATTAGGAAAATGTGCATCAGGGAAAATTTGTCGGGGGTGGGGGGAGTGGTTTTATCAGAGGAGAATAAAAAACCTGGAGCCAGGAGGTACGCATGCCTTGTAGTGAAAAGAGGAAAAGGTGCTGAATACCTTTGGCTTTTCAAGAGAAGTGGTTTGAGCAGCAGACAGCTTGAAATGGAGCAGGGAGAGAGGATTGAAAATCATCTATAATGAGTATGGATAATGAACCTCCAGGCTCCAGAAGGGATTGCTTGGGTTTGTCCTATAAAAGTAAAGGTCAGGAAGTGTGTAATGGTAATGCTAATAACTAAATGACTGAGAATGGGGAAAAAATGTTCAGGGAGGTGGAAAAAGGGTAGTTCTGCAAATGACTGAATTCAAAGGATTGATAGTTCTTTGCAGAGCTCTTCTCCACATGGACTCCAGGGGTTTGCTTTCAAGAACTGAAAATGAAAGGTTTTATCTTCTCTCAGTTTGAAGTGTGAGCAGAAATCCTGCTGTTAGTTTTGATTAGGCTGCTTTTCCCCTCCTTCCTGCTTCTGTGTGTGTATGCACTTATCCCCTTTCTTCCTCTGCTGGAATCGTGCTGCCTTTGCCACTTTGCACTGGGGTTTGCTATTAAACAGCTGCACCACTGAAATGCCTCTCACCCATCCCTGCTCATCAGTCCCACCCTGGTCCCTGCTTAGGGACTCACTGAGAACTGAGAAATTTTTTTTTCCTTTTTTCTTTCTCACTGAAAGATAGTAGCATTTGGAAAAATGTGCTTGTCAGGTTACATTTTAGTAATACTTTGTGCATGTGGAGAGCAACCTCTATATGTGTTACTTTTGTAATAGTCATTGAGACGGACACAAAATACCTATTAAGTCATTTTGACTCAGCCTTCATGTCCACCAGAAGTTAGATAAATGTTGTTCTTCCAATTACTGGTTATAATTTAAGGCTTTGCTTGGTTTGTTCGATTTCATTGTGTGTGGGTTTTTTTAAAGAAAAGTGAGATAGTGAGAAGTCATCCTTTCTACCCTTCAAATTTCAGATTTTTTTCTTCCTCCTCTCTTCTATTTGTGAATCTAGGGATGTCCTTGATGTGACTTTTACTTGCCGATCTAATATAGACACAATTTGATGGTGCATGGGGGAAAGTACATAGCTGTATTAGGGAAATTCTGTGATTATGTAAATAACAGTGTAATGCTGCTCTTTCCCAGAGGTGAGGAATGTGGAGTGGAGGGCAAGTGCAAAGCCTCAGTTTTGGCATACCCTGATAGCTGAGTGCTTAGCTAATTGTGCACTGAGGCTTCTTTTAAATGTCAGTTCTTGCAATTCCTGAAAAAAGAAAACAGCAGCTATTTTCCAATTTGAGATACAACCAACCTAGAAGGTACTGAAATCTGCTCTCTTCAGCTTTGAGATCCATCAGGGAGAAACACTTTTTGACTACCAATTTCTTTCAAGGCAAAAGATGAAAAGGTTTTGGCTGACATATCTCTTGTTCCAAAATAACAAATGGGAGAGAGATTCTGCAAGTTTGCCCTTCTTTGCCTTCCTGCTTTAAAGAGGGTGGACTCATTAGACTATGTTTCCAAAGGCCTGGCCTTGCTGCAACCTTCCCAAACTCAACAAGAGATTAGTAGAAAATCCTCTGGTTGCAATTTCAAGCAAGACAGCATTATTTACACAAAATCACAATTCACTGACATAATCCTGTAATACTCAAGAGCTCAGAGCTGGACCAAAACCTACTTCAGTTCACTAAACTATTTCAGTGAAAGCTGCTGTTAACATGGGTGGGAAATGCAAGCTGACTTTTTTGTGGTTCTCCTAGACCTGTTGGAAGGAACCTTTTCATTTAAGCTTGCCAAAAATTTAGTTCGTCTTCTATAGAATAAAGGCTTGTTTTGGAAAATGGAGTGAAAATATAAATTGTTGCACAACTCTAACCACACAATGAGCCTAGTTGGTAATAACAGCAGTGAAAGGCTGGCAGGAAGGTTGCACAGAGACTGTAATGGCTTTTCTGGAGTGGTTTTTCCTCAAGGGAACTAGGAGTTGAGGATGAAAAAGTTTATTTTTAAACCTGTAGCTCAGGCATAATGTTTCCAGCAGCCTGATCAAAGGCATCTAAGTCAATGAAGAGGTGAGGGTGTTGGGTGACTTTACCCAGCTTGCCCTGGATGTGTTCCCAGCATGATAGGAGAGTGTCTGGCACAGCTCTGCCTTGGGGACAGGACCAATGAGTGGCTGTTTGTACTATGGCTGCTACTGTCATCTTTGGGTACCCAGTTGCACTGTTGATGGTGTCTTGGGATGACTGGTACCCCACCACTTGGGAAAATGCAGGGATTGTAGTGGATTGTAACTTCACTTTACAGCTGTGGTGGTGAAGCAGAGGGCTGAAGAGACTGGCAGCAAAGAGTGATGAGCTCATTTTTTAAGCTGCTTTGTTCCCATACATTTTGGACTGCGTAGCTGGGTAACTGACAGAGACCTGTGCTTGCAGCTCAGTGGAAAGACTGAAAAGATCAGCCCTTACTGTTCTTGGAGACTGTGTGGACTTCTAGGGAGTTAATCACAACCACTGCTGGTAGGAAGTGCCAACTTTGATCTGCAAAAGTGGTATGGAAACCTGTAGCTGAAATCACTTTCACTGCACATTAATTCTTGCAGCTTCAGGTTACATCCTTCTGCATATAGAGAGTATTTTTAAAATTAAATAGGCCAAGTTTTCAACATTTGGGCTTTGAAAACCAAGGGGAGGGATTAGATATGTTTTCCCTGCAATTCTTCAGGGTGCAGTCTCTGCAGTGCTCTTGTAAGTGCCCTTTATTCAGAGCACAGCTCCCCCGTGCAACTGTGCAGATGTTAAGGTCTTGTTTATGTCCACTCTTCAATAGCTACTATAATTTCCAAAGGATAAGTAACAAAACACCACTGGTGTGAGATTCCTGCTGGAGAGAGATGAATTAAGCTGTGAGCTCTGTGGAAACCTCAGCAATCCATTTTGTATGTCTGCCTTTCGAGGGATTTAAGCATGAGAGGGAACGTGTGGATGAGACAGAGATAAACTTCTTAGAGTTTAGGCTGTTTCTACTCATTATAATTTTGAACATTTTCCAAGTTGTTTTTCCAAGTGCTTGAGTAATTGCTTCTCCAAGATTGAAATATTCTTTGCATTTTTTTTTGATCTTAGGAATTATAATAAAAATGACTATGCATATATAAAGTCATTGCCTAGAAAGCCTTGTGTCTGTAAGATCTTTCTTATGAAGTCTGTTTTGGGATAGATGCTTAAAAACTAATACATGCATAATGTGTTTGCCTTTAAAAGCATTTTTACACCAAATAGTTACATAGAAAACCTTTGCTCTTCCACTCATTATTTAAATAGCCCTCCACGCTAATATTCATCCAAATCAGTGGAAAGTTATTGCAGAGAACAAATTATGTAGGGACAAAATCTGTGTGTGCTGTGCAAGAGACCTGGGGTTTAGCACCTCAATAGAACTCGGAGGCTGCAGTGTGTGTGTTTCCCTGGAAAAAAGAGAAGTAATTGGGTAGAGAAGTCAGAGAATGACATATAGTCTTCCTTTTTAAGTGAGGTGAAATGACAAAATTATTTTTTAATTAGAAGTTAGTCAGTTTTGTTCACCATAGTCAGTATGACCTGAAAAGTGAAGGTTTTAAAGCATCTGGAAAAAAGGAGAAGGAGGTGGTTCAGGTCTGTGCCACAGCCCCACTCCTGTTTGTGTTCACAGTAAAGGGAGATGGGGCCATTATTTTTAACACTCTGCACACACACATATCCCACAACACCTCCACTTTTTTTTTTTTTTTTACTTGGATCTCATTTTTTTCCATGATGAAACATCTTTAGCTTTTCAGCATGAGGGGAAGAAAGTTAAATTAGGCCTTTACATTGATTGCAGTTAGGTCAAATGCCAGGTAAATAACATGGCAGTCTAAAGTGATCTTGAGCAAAGTTGTTCCCTGCTGGACTCCTGTGTTCTCCCCATCATCTTACTTCTGGCTGGGGAGCCTCCTCTGCCCCAGCAGCCATGGGAGAGAGAAAGGGTCTCCCTGTGTCATCAGGAGCACCTTCATGTGTCCTGCTGGCTCCTTGTCACAGGCTTTTGCCCTCTTCCCAGAGATTTAACCATGCTGGTAATGGGAGCTAATTCTTGAGGCAGCTCTTAATCGTAAATTAATTCATGCTGAACCACTGATGGCAGGCTGGGACATAGTTAAATTATATAAATGGAAATGTATTGAAGCAGAAGCTTTTTGTATTAAGCGTTGGCCAACAAGGAAAAAGGGTAAGAATTGGCCTCGGTGAATATTGGCCTTGGGATGTTTCCCTTGGGGCAGAGCTGATCCCCAGTTTGAGAGGCTAATTCTTCAGGCAATTGGATGCAGGCTTGTCTTGACCCTTCTGTTTAAGAAAATATGTATTTTCATATTTGCATAAATAGCCGTTCTGCTTTTTTCGTATAACTGATGTGCTACATCACTCACTGGCAAATCCGCCCTCCCTCTGGGGATGGAAGGACATTGAGGTGCCAGGGGTCATTTCCTCAGGACAGTCTGCTGGTTACAACCCCATGTCATGGCACCTATCCAGGTTCCCTGAATGCTGCACTGCTGCAAAGTGATTTCTGTAGTGAATAAACATTTCCTGCACTATTTTTGTGTGTTCTATCTGAACATCCCTTGAAAGTCACCAGGACTGGCTTGTCAGTTGTCAGAGCTGCCAGCATGTAAACCGGATGAAAGGCAGAAGCTTCCAGGGTACTTTGATGTTTGCAGCTCTTGTGTGTGCTGCTTCTTTGCAGCTATTGAGATCTGATTTGAAAACCTTTGCTTTCATAAACAATTTTGGTCTTCAATGTGAATTTCAGATTTGGTTTTTCATCTGCCGTGTGCTATATATAACCACTACAGATCTGAAGGTACCCAGACCCAAGAGAGGTCTGGTTATGAGCTGTTCTTGACTTATACTCAGAGCTCAAGGCAAAATAATTTTATTTTCCAGTTTTTCCAGTATGCCTGGCTCACCTAATTCATACCTTGTTACCAAAAAAAAGGAAAAAAGGCAGTTGGATAACAATTGCTTATAATACTTGAACTGAAGAGATAGCATGTGGAAAAAATACTGGTCACAAGAATGCTTGAAAGCCTGTTCAGGTGTTTCCCTCTAAAGAATTAGCTTTTATTCATTCAGGTTCATTGATTTTTTTTTTCTCTGTTGTTGGTTTGGTTTATTTTGTTTAAAGACAATTGTTTTGTGCATATTGATAAGGTACTCTTTGAGAATACCATCCAATTCTCATTTTCCAGGATACATTTTTAAACGTGTGGCTTTGCAAAGCTGCAGTAGTCCTTTATGTGTGTTCTGAAAGCAGTAGAGGAAAAGAAGTGGTGTCCAGGAAACTCATCTTTTCAAATGCTTTCAAGTGCTCTCAAATTGTATGTAAAGTGAGACTTGGAAAGGAAAATAAAGAAGCCCTGTCTATTTTTAAAGCCTTGGACTGGATTTAGAGGATGCAGGCTGTGACTCCAGCTCTGTGGTAGGCCTTCTGCCCTACCTTTGGTAGGTTACTGGAACAGAGACTCGGAAAATGGCCAAGTGGTGCTTACTTTGGGAAGGCTGGGCATGCTGAAACTGGAATAGCAGTACACTGTTCCCAGCAGGAACACCGTTTCTGGGGAAAATGAGTGTGTGTGCACTTACATATGCCTAATACACAAAATTCTTGTGACTGGGAATTTGCTGAGAAGGTCTCGGGTGGAATTCTCTTCTGTTTGATTATGACCAAAGATTTGAATCTGTTTTGGGAGTAGAACCTGAATGCAGTCTTAGCTCTTTGGGGCAGGGATAACACTGATGTCTTTTTGCCTTCTCAAAGGATCTTGGTTTTGCTTTGCTGCAGCATGGGAGGGATTTTGAGATATCAGACTCTTTTGTGGCACAAAAAAGTAATTTTTAGGTTGAGCTTTGTGAATTGCTTAACATCTCAGTGCCCTGTACGTAGAATGAAAAGATTTTTGTTTGTTTGTTTTTTCAGTCACTGTCTATGTTTGAACTTTAAGGTCTTTGGGATTGATATTTTGATTATTGTCCTGTTATTGTGTTATGGAGAATTAACATCAAGACAAAAATAGTCAAATTTTGTCCTCTTTCAGAAAAACATTTATGGGGAATTGATGTTCAAGTGCTGAAACCATTTCCATCTCCAGCAGAAAACAGTGATTGGTAATTCTACGGGAGTATCTCAGGGCGTGCATTTTAAGCAGTATACCTTGTGAGCCATATGGATGTTACCAGACCTGGGCAAAGCGTGGCTGAACATGGTGCTCGAGCAGCAGAACTGGCAGCCTGCAGTGGAGCAGGTCCCTGCAGCCATTGCATGTCCTGCACAGGGAATTGAGATATTTGGCCAAGGGCCCCTGGCAGACGGTGCCAGAAAAGGGAGGTGGGTCCAGAGTCTTTGAGCTTGACTCTGTTGCCCTCTCCTTCACTCAGTGAAAAGGTTGTGTGACACACAGCACTGCACCAAAGCCAGCTATTAGAAGGCAGTGGTTGCAGTAGAAGCCCCAGGGACCACTTTGCCCTGGGGTTACCCTCCTTGAGCAGTTTCTCTTGGAAAACGATCTGTGAACAAATTTAGAGATGGAGTTTTGAACATGAAGAGTCAGAGAATAATTTTGGTTTGAAAAGACCTTGATGATCATCAACCCCAGCTGTAAACCTAACGCTGCCAAACCCACCACTAAATCATGTTTTTAATTGCCATATTTACATGTCTTTTAGATGCCTCCAGGGATGGTGACTCAATCCCTTCCCTGGACAGCCTGTTGTGATGCTCAGCAAGCCTTTCAGTGAAGAAATTTTTCCTAATCTCCAATCTAAACCTCCCCAGGCACAACCTGAGGCCATTTCCTCAATCCCCCTTTTCCAGATTGTCCTCAGTAACCATGTAAGCGTCCCTCAAAGAATGATAGGTACAAGAATGTCTCCACCAAAAATTATTTCAGGCTTTATGTGATAGGTGTCTAACCTTGTACAGGCTTGAAAGTACATAAAAAGTAACTGGAGTTTCTGACTTCTTTGAACAGATAACAGAAAAAATATTTACATACTTTTGAATATTATTTTTCTGGAGGAAACTGGAACTTCCCTCTCTTCAGTCAAAACTGCTGGGTACATAAATGTTTTTTATCTGCTAATCACTGACAAGCATTGCTAGATGATAACAGCCTAATAATTTAGTCATCACTTGGTGTTATGGGGTTTTTTTTTAAACAGCTTTTCTCATTGAGAAAATGAGAAATTCTCATTTTCTCAATCAATTTGCTAAATTGATTACAAAATTTGTGCAACTGACCATGTTAAATATTATCAGAGAAAAGTCAGCATGCATTTCCAGAGTTGAATACCCTTATCCAAAAAGATCCTTGCAGCTTTTCTGCCAAGACCTGTTTCTTCATGTGATTGTATAGGCCAGAACAGACTTTAAAGGTATTTCTAAGCATACTAAGTCATGCTGCTTTCTCTATTTGATTTCTTTTTTTAATATTTAAAGCTTTCAGAGTTATGAAATGTTATGAGACTTGTAAGCTTCTCCACTAAGTATTATAACTTGAGTTTGTGTAAGTGCTCCTCAACAAGACAGGGAATGCACATGAATAATTATGGACCATTTCATGGGCAGGGATTCATAAGCAACTGCTCTGTAGCTGGGAGTGTTTTGGAGGTGTAACCTTGAGACTGACTTGTATGCATGAAAATAATTTTCAAGACAGACTGAATAGCTATTAGTGAGACAAGATGAAAAACGTTTTTCCCTGCCAGCTGACCTTCTGCAGATCGTGGCTGTTTTTCCACAGAGAGGTGCTAGCAAGGAGAATGGGTTATACAGTTTGTTGTTGTAATTTGCATATTTATTGAAGAACATCTTCCCAGTGACCTCCTAATAGCTGAGCAGCGTCTGATGACAGCGCTTTTGCTGTTGTTGGTGTCTGCCGAGGTCTGGGGCTGGGATGTTCGGGAAATGGAAGGGTCAAGCTGGGCTCCTCTCCAGGCAGAAGCAGTCAATGGGGCTGTAGGAAAAAGCCTTCTCACCTGACTCAGAGCCAGGGTGTTCATACATATGTGTCTTTCATTTCCTGGAGTGGGGCAGAGAGGATGAGGAGAGATGGGCAGCACCCCAGGTGTTCCCCAGGATCTGGGCCTGTCCTGTGTGACAGGAAAAATCTTTTGGTTGCTGAAGCCAGAGCTCCCCTGGCACTGGCGAGGCTTGGGTTTGGACACAGCCGTGGAGCTTACAAACACAGGGTTCTTTACCTGTTTCAGATGGGTTGTTTGCAGTTTGAGATTTGCTATAAGGATTACCATCTCTTTAAGACCTTATGCAATTTATTTATTTATTTTAAAAATTTGTTCTCAACTTATCCCCTCATTTATATTAATAGATAGCCTGTGGCATTGCACCATGCCAGCCAGATATTTGATAAATAATTTGCTCTTATCCAAATTCTGAAACATGCAGCTCAGCTGGACCAAAATAAATTTTAATTTAAAAAAATAATTCACAATGAGCTCAATAAAATCAAAATGTTGCAAAGCAATGAACTAGTGGATTAAATACAACTTATGGAAAGTAATGTAATATAAATATACTAGCTACACAGAATATATTTGAGAACTAAATTTATATTAGGCTTCTGTTTGGATTTAACTTAAAAGCACTGCTTTTATATACTTAGGGACTCTAAACTTCTGCTGGTATGTGGCCAAGACAAGTCTCCTGGAAAGTACACTCAGCTTTGGAAATAGTAGCAAGTGGAGCAGGAGCAGGCAGGCAGGAGCAAGCAAGAAACCACAATGTTTGCTTGAAGTTCACTTCTTTCTCCTCTTCTTCCCATGTAAAAATACATGCTTATTATGGAATTAGTACTATTATCCTGTACTAGAGACAAAACTTTTGGTATCTCTTCAATAAATTAATTTAATGACAGAATAGATCTAGATAAGGTATGAATATCTATGCTCAGCAGTTTCTTTGTGGGAGGGAATGAGTTTAACTGATTAAATAATGTTTGAAGTTTTTAAGTACAGTCTTATTTTCCAAACAGTGTCTTATCATATAAACATGTTTTTTGTCTTGTTTTTTCACTGATATCCTTGCCAAACAGATTTCAAGAGCAAGACACAAGGAGATAATTCAATATCTGCCTTTCTCTCTCCCATGTCTAGATTATCAGCGTCTGATGACAGTGGCAGAGGGAATCACAACGCTGCTGTTCCCATTTCAGTGGCAGCATGTGTATGTCCCCATCCTTCCTGCCTCTCTTCTGCATTTTCTGGATGCTCCTGTTCCCTACCTGATGGGGCTGCAGTCTAAGGAGGGAACCGACCGCTCCAAGCTGGAGCTGCCTCAAGAGGTCTGTGTCTGCCTTTGGGGTTGCTATCCTGAAATGCCTTGTTAACATTTGTGTGAATTACTGCTGGAAAATAATACCTGGTGTTCAGAGCTTCTCTGGCTCTGTGGAGACTGATTGCCAGCAGGAGTGAGATAGTAGGGAAGTCTCCACAGCCCTTCTTGGTCCATTTCTGAATTTAGTGAGTACCACTTACTGTTTTGATTTCTAAATGCTTCTGCTGCTGTTTGTTGTGACAAAGCTGAAAGTTTGTCAGCTTTCCCTGCATCACAGCTTCACCAGGTTTTGTTACTCCATCAATGTCACAGTCCTACTGACAGAGGGCTAAAGAGAATTTCATGTGTGGAGGATCTTGATGGATCTGGATCTCAGGGGCAGTTGCTAGATGGTGTAAACCTGTCCTTGCCCCCCTGCTGCTGAGGAGCGTGCCTGGTCCTGCCAGCCCCATCCCATCTGTGGCTGAGCCCATGTGTTTGTTCCTGGTCTATTACTAGACCAGCATCCTGACCTCAAACAATTCAGGTTTGCATTAGTACTGTGCTTAGGAACTGCTTAGAGAGAGAAAAAAGGAAGGAGAGGTCATCCTCTTCATCTCAGGGTTAAATCCTTGGTGGTGGTGGTGGTAGTGGTGGTGGAGAGTGAAATGGAGATTTTTTCTCCTCAAAATTTGACAAAGGTGATTAAAACTACTTCACATTTTTAACCTGGCCATATGGCAAAGTCTTTGGGGTATGGCTCACCTGTCTGCATTCCAGATGGTGACTGGAACCAGAGCATGCCATGTGCTTTCTTTCTTAGAACATGCCATGCCATGTTCTTTCTTAGCTTTCTTCTAGAAATCAATGGGAAGGCCAAGTGTATGTGTTCATACAGCAGTAACATCTCCGGCCAGTGGCTGTGCTGAGGGGACAATCCTGGGGGCAGAGTCCTTAAGGCTTCCAAATACCTGCTCTGACTGAAAAGGCAGATGGGAGCAGCAGCAGAGGAGACTATGCAGGAGTGGGAGTTTTTGTGTGGAAGTGGAGGGATAAACACGGGGCAGGGGTTGGTTATACAATTTTTAATAAAGGTTTATTTTGCATATTCCATGAAGGTGACTAAGTCAGCCTTGGTAGCATGTAACTACAAATCAAGTTTTACCTCATGGATACAGTGACTGAAGCACATGAAATCTGCACTGGTGTAGAAGCAAAGCTCCTATCCAGCTATGCTCTTCAGTAAAACCATGCTAGTGTTACATAATTACTGCATTTTTTTAAAGTTATTAGTCACGTGCTTTTGGTTAGCAGATTAAGCTGTCATTTCCTTAAATTAAAATTTTAATGTGACAGTATTTAATATTGCAGTGTCATTGGAATAACAAATATCACCAGGGAGAGAGGAGTGGGGTGGAATCGGCCCCCTCCATGATGCTTAACAAATGAGTGAAAAATACCAGCATTTATGAATACCACAGGTCCAGTAACTGTGGTAGAGGGAAAGAAAGAAGACATATTGAACAGTGAAGATCTTTAATTTCAAATTCCTCTAGACAATAAAAAATGCCTCAGCATGTGAGCAGTGATGGAACGCTGTTCACATCAGCATTCCTTTCTTGTTCAGGCCAGGGGCTAGCTTTTCAAGCTCCTGCTCTAAATATAAACCATTTGTTTGTTAGAGATAAAAATGCTAACAACTGGCCATCATGCTGTCTTAAAGTTACTAATCTCCCTGCATTAATTTTAATCATCAGATGTTTTTTGAAGAGAGAAGTGAGACCAATTCCCCAAGGGTTTTCTGAATCCAAATCTCATTTTTCAAATTTTGTAAATGATATGCAGAGCTGAAATTAAAAAGCCTTTGAAATGAAATATTGATAGATAAGAAGGCAGTCCTTGAGCTAAAGAACTGTACTGACACATACCACCACTGTGTAATAGCTACACAGTTAAATAAAGCAAATCGTTTTGTATGAAGAAATGCTTTTCTTTGTACAGACTAAATTTAATACAAAAAAGCTGAAGGGACACTTCTGCTTTACATGGGGAATCCTAATAACCTTTAAAGAGTCTGTGTGAAAGGTGATTAATGTTAATAAACATGTCCCTGAAATATCCAATATATTATAAATATGTTTGCTGTGCAATGTATTGTCCTGCTGAAAATTAACCTTTTCAAAAATGAAGGAAAAGAAATAATTTATCTTCACATAATCTGAGGATTAGTCTAGGGTGTTTGGTAAGAGGTAAAGAACACTAAAAGTGCCTGGGAGAATGTGGAGGAGCTGTGCTAATGGCCAAGTCAGGCTAACAAAGACCTTCTGCTGCCCTATGGGTTTTCTGCGTCTCCTGTTCTGCAGTTTTATGCCAGGATAAAATGCATCAGAGCTCAGCACCTTGGGACTCTGACATGGTTTAAGATTTTACTCAGTGCACTCAGACAGTGAATTTCAGATGTAAGCTGCCGTTCAGAAGATCAATTACTGTTTTTCATGCTGCTATTATTCCTGAGGGTGCATGTGCAATGTAATTAATTTTTATGTGGGGTTCTTCTATCCCTCCATCGACACTTTCCTAGTAAAAGTATCTGCTTTGCTAGATTAATGTCTTCACTTAGCTTTAATCTTACAGGCTGAGATCCATCTCCATTCATAGCAAGGCTGAGAGCACTCTCTTTAAATCTCAGGCAGAGGAATTGCCAATATTAAAAGCCTCCATGGAAACAGGGGTCAGGGGAGTAAGGAAATAAGACTTGGCCTGTAGTGTACAAGCTGTACTTTACATAATCCCAAAGGATTTCCATGGGACTCTCTTTTGTGTTTCTGATTGAAGCAGCATCATCTTTCTCACTGAACATCTCATTTCTTGGTAGCACAGCTGCAGAGGCTTCTTGCAGTTGGATCCTGGCAAAATAAATGTGCCTGTGAGATGCAGTAATTCACACAAATGCTATTTACATGGACTGAGAAGTGGTGCTGCACTTCCTGTTTGATGATGTGTCCTTGGCTGCTCTGGGAGGGCATATGAAATCTTTGTAGTGGGAAGTTTGGGGTCTGCGTGTCCTGGGGGAACAGGAGAGGGTCAGGAGCCTTTATTTGTCACCCATTTGACCCTCAGCTTTACTGACATCAGAACTATCACAGGCTAAACAACACAACTGAAGTGTCCTTCTGTCTGGCAGCACCCTAGGAGAAAAGGCTACATCGTAAAGGAGCCAGTTCAGTGCTGAGGGTCCATTTTGAAAGTTCTGTTTGTATTTCAGGCAAACTTGTGCTTTGTAGACATCGATAACCATTTCATCGAACTGCCAGAGGAGTTCCCGCAGTTCCCCA
>VZDJ01000426.1:7175322-7190925 GCA_008694505.1 Cyanoderma ruficeps
GGGCGTGACCATGGAGAAGATGACCATCACCACCCCTCTCACAGAGGAGAAGGATGGGAAGTTGTCGTGTGAGGAGCTGGAGCTGAGGGACTACAAACTGAACGTGCAGCTCCGCGAGGTTTTCGCCAACCGCTTCACGCAGATGTTTGCAGACTACGAGGCTTTCGTCATCCAGGCTGCCCCCGACATGGAGTCGTGGCTGACAAACAGGGAACAAATGCAAAACTTTGACAAAGTAAAGATAGCCATGTATTTGTGTCTTCATCTAAAAGGGGGAGGGAGGATAGTTGTATTTATATATATAGCCTAGGTGCTCTTTAATCTGCCGTTCCTCATCTGCCTCACTGCCAGATTTGTCCATTTCCATTACACAGGGCCAGATCTCCTGCCAGAGTAAATCAGAGCACATCCACTGAGCTGTTCAGAGCCATCCTGGCTTGTACAAACCAAGCTGGCAGGCTTCTGCCTGCTCGTGGGGCTGCTCCTGTGGGCTTGGTGGAAGGGTAGCAGTGCAAAGTGACTTTTTTTTCTGTCTTATTTTCTTCTTTTGTGTTTTGAGAGGAGAGGTGCACACTTGAGACAAAAAACAAATCTAGATTTACATGTTTCCTAATCTCACAGTTGAGGTTTTTTTGTAAACGATAATGTTGTTCTGAGGAAGGTTATCACTTAAAGAGTATTGTTATGACTCCATTGCAGTGTATGCACAAGAGGGAAAAGGAATCCCTTGAGATTAGAAATGGGCATGTGAAGAAATGGGAGGATAGCAAAGGAATGGTAAATGTTGGGAAGCTTGCATAGATGCTAAGTGACTGTACAAAACAGATAGTGTTCATAGCCGTCATCTTTTCTAGATACAAGTCTTCTAAAGAAAAGGTTAAAAGGATGAACAATGAGGAACAGACTAAATACTGATCTGAGTCAGTTTTTGATTTAAAAGAATTGCTGCCATGCCTTTTAATGGTTTGTTTGTTTTCTGGCATTAAAAAGTGCAGCATTCAAAAGGATGGGGTTGTTTAGGTGATGTGCTTCTTGCAATAAAATGGGCTGTTAAGTTTAGGGTTTTCAAAGCTCAGTTAGAGACCTAGACACAGTCCATTCTAATTGGAAATTCATGACTAATTGTCCTATGTAACATCGCAGAAGAGCGTCAGCTGAAGAGCACTGTACAACCCTTGATATGTGTGGCACCCTAATAAGTGATATGGTCCCAGGCAACCATGCCCAGACCAGAGGTCCCAAGGGGGCACATGTGATGCCATGCATTTCACAGGGTTTACTCCTGGGGGTGATAGCTGCTGGGTTACTTTGAGAAAGCAGGCAGCATGAGCACTACTTCAGTAACTCCGCATTCCCTTTGTTCCAACTGTCACAAAGCCTCCCTGACTGCTTATTTCTTACAATTGTGAACCAAACCCCTTTGTAGATGGATTCACAGCTCTCTGAGAGGTGTTTTCACGGTGGGGGAAGCCTTGTCCAAGCCTTCCTGCTGGGTGCTGGTTCAGTCCCCTGCTGAGGGATGGCTGGGCACATCAGTGCTGGGTGGGAACGTGGCACTAATGAGCTGTTCTGTATTTCAGGCTTCCTTCCTTTCGGACCAACCCGAGCCTTACCTCCCATTCCTTTCACACTTCATCGAAACACAGATGTTTGCAACCTTCATAGACAATAAGATAATGTCCCAATGGGAAGAGAAGGACCCTTTTCTAAGAGTTTTTGACTCCCGAATCGAGAAGATAAGGCTATATAATGTCAGGGCCCCTGCACTGCGGACATCCAACTACCAGAAATGCAGCACTTTGAAAGAAGCAGGTATGTTCAGACAGCCTGGTAAAATATTCAAAAGTACAATGTCAGCCACCAAGAAATGAAAGTCCTCAGTCATCTGAGTGTTGCATTTGATGAGGAAGTCCTAGAGCTACCTGAGGAGGACTCAGCAGTGTCCTTTTCTCATCTAAGCAAAAACTTTAGCATGCTGTTAAACACCAGGAATGGCAGGAGCCTTTGCCTTCCCTTTGAGCCCTCCTGGGCTGGTGCCTTTAATAAAATCAAGCCAAACCCAAATGGCACTGGCTCACAGTTTCTCATTTCAGGCAGCTCCTGTTCCATTGCCAGGAGAGCTTTCCTTCACCCTGGTGGTGGGACCAGTGCCAGCCACACTGAGTCGTCGAGCCCCGGTGTCTGCTCCACTGGCCTTGTCTCCCCCTTCCCATAAAAAGACATTGTTTTACCTTACACCATTTGGTTAGAGCAGCAGGGGATGCCGGGGACGTAATCCTGTGTGGCATATTTAGTACCTCCAGCAATAGATGTTCAGTGTTAGTGAACAATACTCTGTACTGAAGGCTTGGAATTTTTTTCTGTTACTGTCACAGGATGTGTTTTCAAATTATACTCGAATTTCTAATTTAATGCTTGTGCAAGTATGTATCTCATTTCTAAGTAATACAGGGAAATTATACTCCTGAATTTGTTGGGACACGTATTAGTAAGCTAGGGCAAACACAGTTCCCATTTTTTTAATGTTTTTTTCTTTTTTGTTTAACTCCTTCAGTGTTTTACTTGTTATAAACATGTCAGAAATAGAAATCTGTGTTAACTTTTTCTGTCTAAATCCAATTCTAATTTGCAGGTCAGCTGTCTATTCAGCGTCTAGTTTTGGCAGATATTGTGGCACCAGAACCTCATTTTCTGTCTTGTGAAAAGCAGCAAACTGATAGTAATACCAATTTTCCTTCATATTTACTATTCACAGTATATGTGTCCCCAGCACTGATCCAGCACCTGTTTGTTTAACTATTTTTGGAGCCTTTCAAATCCTCTGACCCCACACTACCCACCCTTCTCCAAAATGGAGCCATACAAAGTGATTTTCCTTTTTTTTTTTAGAGAGGAAAAAAAATACTTGCTGAGTTTCTAATGATAATGTATGTAAATCTTGTGACAACTTCTTTCCCATCACAGTTTTATAAAATAGGAAATGAGTTCTATGTTGTTCTTAACAAATGGAAAGCAGATTTAGCTTCCACATTTTGCATATGTATTCACTAGCTGTAATACACTGAAAGAACAGACCTGCCCATTAATAGATGGGCTAGAAAGAGTTGAATATTAAAGTTGCTAATTAAATGCTGAATTTGCCCATACACCTCCTTTTCCAAGTTCTTCACAAGCTAAGGGGGTGACAGGTTTTATTTTCATTCTGCTTGAGGTTTGAGATTGGAACCTTCAAGTCCTTGAAGGAGAGGATTGAACGCTTAAGTCTCAGTGGAGCTGAGATTGCCGGGGAGCCCTCTCCCATCTTATTTTGGCCTTCCCTGTTTCCAAGAATCTGCTCATCCTCTTGATGCTTCTCAGGTCTTGCTGCAGTTGGCTATGCTTTTTGAAGGCCTGTCATCCAGTAAAGGCATATCTAATTTCAGAAGGAGGATCATTGTAGTCCCAGATGTTTGCAAAACTCAGGTGTCCCCCTGCCATGCATCTGCCCAGGGAATGTGTCTGGGGCTAAGCAAGGTGTCCAGTCCCACAGGGGTTGCAGCAGGCCTTGGAGGTCTCTGTTGTGCTGAAGAAGCATTAAAATCCAACAAGGAATTTCAGGGAAAGATTGCATTGCTCTTTCCAGTTCCTAATGCATCTCATAGACTCCTGTAAATACCTGCTTGCTTAACAGCTAACTTGCTTGCACCAGTGCTCGTTGTGTTGGGTAAAGAAACTAAAAGCAAAATTGAAAAACCTACAGCACAAGTGTCTCCTCACCTCTGTGAGTGGCAGATTTCTCTGTCTAAGGTCACTGTTTAACTTCCTAGTGGGTTTTCACGGGTCTGAGCATGACCACTGCTGTTGGGACAGCATGTGCCCTCGGGTGGGTCGTGGCACATTTGTTCACCTGTGACTGTCACCTGCAGCCCAGTCCATCGAGCAGCGCCTGATGAAGATTGACCACACGGCCATCCACCCTCACCTGCTCGATATGAAGATTGGCCAAGGGAAATATGAGCAAGGATTTTTCCCAAAGCTGCAGTCAGATGTCTTGGCAACGGGACCCACCAATAACAAGTAAGCACAGTTTTTATTTTCTGGATTTAAAAGCAGGTTTCTCATGCAAATAATTCACATTATTGAACAGAAGTCCTAATTTTGGATGGCATATAGGCAGTCAAATGAACCCAACAGTGGTTTCCATTTGTGGTTTGTATGGGCTGTGACTTTTGAAAATATAACCATAGTTTGAGTTACGTCAGGAAGCATTAGCTCTGCTTTGGAGAAGATTCCTCACTGCTGTTCTCTGTTGAGTGGTAACTACTCTGTCTTCTCATACATAGTTTTTGTTTTGCAATTGGTCTTATGAGTTTCAGATTAATTGTTTGGCTGTTTTGCACTGAATACAGTAATTTGGGAACTCAAGCCAAAATTCTGAAAGAAATTTTGGTGTTGAAACCTTCACACCATCATGTGGAGTGAAATTAGTGTCCTTTCTGTTCCTTTCTTTTCTTCAGCTGTTATTACATGACCCAGAGATTTTTATAGCTCTCTTTCATTTTACACATTGGAATACCTGGAAGAATAACTTGGTGAGGGTGGAAAGTATGTGGTTCTGTACCTGGGTTTCTTTCTTGTGTCTGATAAGGTTCTGTGGGGCACCTTGATAAGAGGGTAGGTGTACCTATAGCTGTGGAATTGAGCATGCCATTGCGTGGTTCATTTACCTAATGTAAAATGGGAACCTGAAGCGCTGATCACTTTACATCTGTACAGTTATAATACAAAGTAAGTGCTGTGAGTGCCTTTATTTTTGATCTTTCTTTCTTCAAAACCCATGAATGAGGGGTTTCTCCCTTTTCAAAAGTGAAATATTTGTGCATCGTTGATTACAAACTCATTATATTATCATCTGAAGCCCTCAGTTTCAGTTTCTGGACTGCAAAGTGTGGGAGCACAGGTAAATCCAAGAGCTTCATGGGCTACAATTGTCCAAATGTTAAAGCTACCTCTTGTTTTAGACATGTGCATGCACACACGCTGCTCTGAGCTTCTGCATGAGGTACCCACTCAGTTCTATTTATACACCTTTTGTGCATACCGATGCTAGCTAAGCCCTTTTTAATAACCAGCTAGGAATAAGAATTGCAAATGATAAGATATCCTTCAGCACTGAATATTTAAAGAAATTGAGTCCTTTTAAAAAAATTAAAAACCCCTGGACCAAGCAAAAAAGGAGGAACACATATTTCAAAGTTCCTTTGCTTTCAGTCTTCCTCCAAATGGAGACAGAATTGTATGGGTAATGGTCTTTTGAGGAATGGAGGATTTCTTCATCTTGTGAGATGCTGTATTTAGCAGTCTGCCTCTTATTCTTATGGGTGGGTTTCAGTTTCACAGTGTCAGCCACAGTGTGAGTGTGCCTAGCCTGCTTAAAGTTGCTTAAATCTTGTGTCTCTATTGCAAAATCCTAGTGAAGCTATGATTAAGCATCACTTAAAAATTGTTTTCCTTATGCCCTTTAAGATTTGCTTCTTTAGATTGGTACTTGTTCTAAGATGACTTTAATTTAAGAGTAATAATTTTGATTTAGATTGCATCATGTTTCAGAATTTGTAAGTACCAAAATCCCATTACTTACCACAAAGTGATGTCAAAGTGACAAATGTTTGGAATTCCTCCAGCTGTACGTTGCCAAAAAGGCTTGTAGTTGGAAAATCTCAAGACCATCTGTTTTTATCTTTCTTCTTCCTGGTTTTCATGAGAGCAGCTGAGAAGACTTTCTCTCCCATTTAGGACATGTAATTTTGCTGATTTTACACCCATGTATAGAACAGCTTTTCCATGCTTTCTGCAAATATAGCGTGACTCCTCTGATCACAAAATCAATTGAAGTATAGCCTTCCATTAATTTGAATTTCCCAGTGTATGATTCTTGGAGACATGTTTTACTTATAGACTGGAGCTTTGCATATAGGTATGGGGTAAGAGAACATTCTAGCTACATTTCCAGACTCTTTACATGTAGCCATTGTGTGTTTATATTATAAAATTAATGCAAAGGATATTGCTGTGTAGATAAGAATTATTTTTGCAGGCTTCAGTTTTACATAGCAAATTTTGTCCTGATTTTGTATGGAAGTGTATTTGTGGGAAATGGGGAATAATTCCCATGTTGTTGTCAGTTGTTGCTGGACAGCAGCAAATAAACCAATTCAAAGCTGCTTTAATGAAAACATATGCTCAGTGGCCAGCAATCAGGGATTTATTGCTTCCCTTTCTGGGCTGATAAGCTAACAAATATACAACCAGAGCTCATAATGTTATCTAGCTATTCCCTTCCTGTAAGCAGGAGGAGCACTGAAGATACCTCTGTCAGTTACTGGGCTGGTACATGTGTAATATGTTATATCTAAATCACAGATATAATGCAGGCAACAAACGCTTCTACTGTCTAGAGTTTCAGTTCTAGATCCCATATGTGATTTAAACAATTTAAACTAAACCCAAACCAAAACACCCCACCCAGTTTTGTCCTCCTTCCCATCAGGCAGCAGTGTCCCACTTGAGGGACTCCCTTTGTGCTCCTTGCCTTGGATACATCCCCCACATCATGGGAAAACCTTCTCAATCTACAGAGAGCAGCTGCAGGCTTCCTCTGGGTACAGAAGCATCCCCTCCACGCTGCTCTAACCATGTAAAGCAGTGGCTTCTGCAAAAGTCCTCCTAGAAGGCATCCCAGGAGAAAACAGGCTACAGTCCCTCAGGCTATTTGTCTGTTATTCTGGAAAAGAGCTGTGGTTTCCAGAGCCCTCATTTCCTTTCTCAAACCCCAGCATCATACTGTGGTTTGTAAGTGTTCCCTCCTTCCCTGTTTGCATTTTCTGCCAGGCTTTAAAATTGTAGCTGGGACTCCACTGGCTGATGCATTTGCAGGAGTGGAATTTGAATGACAAAAAGCCAAGCTACATAAACACTTCATGGTTTTTGATTAGCTAATTGTTAAATTAGGGGGAATATGCTTACAGTGCAAAATTAAAACAATGAAACAAGCTGTGTTTTCAATCTAATTGATTACCTTGTAACTTAATTTGTACTAAGAAGCTTGATAAATGAGATTAAATATTGCAGAGGAAAACAGTGATTCCCAAGAATGGGAATATATTTGCATTCTGGCAATTTGTATTGAATGCCTTCAAAGAAGGCAACTGAACAGATTTTTTTTGTGTTTCTTTTGGTTTTCAAATGAAGGGTTTGTTTTGTTTCACATTTACAAAATGGCTTTAATTACCCTTTTTTTGCCTTCCTCTCTGTTTAGGCCTGCTTTCCCCCCCACTTCTTCACTGGAGCCCTGCTTTTCTCCTTGCTTACTTTCCTGCCCAGCCTGTTTCCTCTTTCCTGCCCTGGCCACTTCTATCACCTGAGCCCTCTCACTTGCGTACAAGCTTCCTGTGAGCCTTGTCCTTTTGTCTGTCCTCTGTGTCCCACCTCTCCTGCCCAGTCCCCAAAGGAGGGTACAGTCCCAGTCTTCAGGCACAGATCCCACTGTTCTTGGCCTCAGGCTTTTGCTGAGTGATGTTTTGCTCTTACCCATGAAGCAGAATTCAGAAGTTATCTGTTTGTTTTCTCCAGTTTTCTCCACAGCTCCAGTTCCTGAGCTGTGTTTTGCTGATCTGACCACTATGTCAATATTTATTTACAAAACCCATGCACTAGGAGTGTATGGAATTGGTTCATTTTTGTGCTTCATTTTGTGACATGACTTGTGCGGGCACTGTCCTGTGGCCTTCATCTGTAATCCCCTCCTTCAGGCTGGGCACTGCACAAGGTTTATCTGCCTGGGACTATGGTTCTCCTTGTTTTTAAACAAGACCCTTGTTTGCTTGTTAGCATTTAATATCAGGTAATGATTTTAAAGGAAATATATATATAAAAAATCATATACATATATATATATAACACAAAGGGGTTGATGTACCTCTATGTGATGACAGAATTTGTTCTGGTTTTAACTAAATCATTTTTTTGTATGCCAAATGGTCTTTCTCTTTTAATGAGTGCTTTAGATTGTGTGGCCATTTACTACCCCCCTGTCTGTTGGGTACTGTTTTAAGGCTGTGTTAAATGAAGATATCTTCTTTTTTAATCAAGCCAAACAATTGCAAGTAATATAGAGTGGCATCTCTGCAACACATGTAGGTGAGCATGAAATGAGTCAGCAATGAGCCATCCATACACAGCCCTGAGGTTATTTGAATTTTGTGAGTAGCTCACCTTTTATGTAAGAAAATCTGAAATAAGCAGTTACTATACTTCAGGTAACCTAATGGAGCAAACCACTGATGGGTGCAATGAAAATATGAACCACTTATACTCAAAGACATTAATTTTCAAGAATAAAGTGTGACTGACAGTCTGTACTTAAAGATGGTTTCTGAGATAGGAAGTACGTGCTGTGGTGACTTGGAACCTGGTGGGTGACTCTCCTGAGCTACTAATCTTCAGCTCAACTGGTGCAAGGCAGGACAAGTGCCATTAGCTTCTTTGAGTTAATATATCATTTTAACACAGCTGTGCAGAATTAAAGCTGGCAGGGAAAAAAGGCCATTGAATCCTTGCATCAGCTATTCCATTTACTCTCCCCTGAAGAGTACTACTGTTACTACTGTCTCAAGGGACTTGCAAATTAAATACCTCATAGGACAGTGGTTCCTCAGGGCTTCAGAGGTGATGCTGGCAATTCACTACAGCTCATCCTTGCGGAGGATGACAGCTGTGTGTGTCACTCTTTAATGTCACTTCTTTTCATATAAACTGATGAAAGAGCCTGTGAGTGCAAGGCCAGTCTCTTTAAGGTATTTTACTAATTTTTGTCCACCCAATGAGCAGTTTCAGAGCTTTCCTATTCCACCGTATGGCAGAGATGGAAAAGGTGCCTAAGTCCATCGAAGTCTTTATTCTCCTTGCCATGGAGCAGTGTTTGTGGAGCAGATTCACACTGTGGATCCCCTCCCATGTCAGCCCATCCATGACCAGGTAGAGCTCAGTTTCAACGTTCCTTTTCTTGTTTGGTCAGATGTGTGCTTGACTTGGAGTCCCACACAAACTACATCTGAGCTCAAGGAGTTTGCATGTGCAGTCTGTGTGTGTTTAACATCTGCATGCTTTAGGGGGGCTTGGTGGAGGCTGCAGTTACAGCTATGTGCTAATTTGTGAATGCAGAAACTCAGATAACTCCTTTGATGGACATACACAGGTAGAATGGGTATTGTGATGGTTTGCAGACCTAAATAGCAGCCTACTTCACAGGATGGTGTGTATGAGGAGATTTAGGTTCCATCCTGTAGACAAGTGCATTTGTCTCCTTCCTTTTCTCCATTATCACTGTAAAGGGACTGTAAATTACAACAGTGATTTTCATGGAGACAACAATAGTGGTTAAATCCATCTGAGAAAGAAGTTCTCTTGCAGCATGTTCATGTTTTGCAGTATAAATCTTGCCTGCTACACCAATGTCTGATTTGGGAAGATATAATTTCTTCATTTCTCCAGGGACCTTTAAAAAGGGGGGTGGGGAGAAGGCAGGGAAAGAAAGGGATATGAACACATGGTTGCAGTACAGCATGGCCAGTCCCTGGTGTGAGGGCCTGTTTTGCTAGATTGTTTCTGACAGTGCAGCTTTGCTGCTAACTGCCTTACCTCTTTTATTACAGAAATGTAAAAGATGATACTTAACATAGGATGTTTCAAATGTCACCGTTACATTCCCTCCAACCTCTGCAAACCTATTCCTATGCTTGTTGGGTCTAATTTGATATTAAACAATAGTGACTTGACTGCCTTTATGTTACCAAGGTCTTAGTTGGAGGTGCCTGACTTTATTTCCGTATGTTGAGCTAAGCACAGTCTTCCCTGGTCTGTCCTCTGAAATATCACTGCTTTTCTGCAGTCCCTGGAGGTGAGGAGCATTCATCTGTGGACATGGGAGTCAGATACAGACAGACACACTGAAATGAGCCTTTACTCACTGCTCCATGGAGGCAGCTTGTCCCTGGGCTCCTTGCAACACCACAGCCGAGCTGTGCCTGCTCCATCCCCAGAGACATGGTGCTTGTAGCAATGCCTCCACTGTGAGGAATAAATGAAACATGCCAGTAGTCCATGCCCACAGCCCTGCCAGCAAAAAAATTAAGGGGAGAAGGCATTTTTGGGGTCATGGAAACCTTGGGCCGCATCGAAGCTGAGCGGCAGGAGGGCTTCATCTCCTCAGGGCAAGGAGAGGAGGGACACAGGCAGCAATGGTTATCTGAAAAGCCCAAGTCTAAGGGCTGACAACAAGCAAAGGGTTACTGGAGGGAGAACAGCTTTCCTTGCTGCTTTGGCAGCACCTGGGCAGAGGTGTGAATAGAGCAGCAGCTGATGACAGGGCCAGCAGAGGTACCCACAGGGGATTTCAGCAGCCATGGGAAGGTGGTGCAGCCACTGGGGCTTTTATCCCCCTTAAAATCACTTCAAGTGATGGAAGGGGGAGGAAGAGCAATTTAAAATGCAGTCACTGCTGAGGACAGAGAATAGTTATTGTAATACTGAAGCATTGTTTTGGGGAAATTCTATGTGGCCCAGAAAATAAAAGGCTTTAAAAGATTTAGCTGCTTAATCCTGTTTATCTGCTGTTAGATCTTCACAAAACCTCCCCGAGAGATTCAGAGCAGCATCTGAATGCACAGACCTCACCCAGCAACTCCACAGCTCCTCTTCCTTAACTTAGAGTTTGGAAAAGAGGGAACATACAGCTCCCTCTGTGTAATTGCTCCTACTAATGAACAGCAGTCTTTTTTTTCATAAACGTCCAACAATCTTCACTTTTGAATGATTAAAACATTCAAACAGTTCTGGTTAATAATCTGGAAAATAGTCTGTGCCATCTCCCAGATGAAGTACAGCTCTGGAATGAACTGAAAATGCTTTAATGGTGGTGTATTATTTTGTAATTATTCTGTGGCTTTTGTTCTGCTTTCACCTTTGGTGAGATGTTTGCCCTCAAAGGACACTTAAAGCAACTCTTTCATCTTCCACTAAATGGTGGAGATAGATCCAAGCTCTGTCTAGAATTCAGAAAATAACCATATAAATTGGAGCAGAAAAACTATGATATGGGGTAATATTTGATCTGTTACTTCAATTTCCATTGTGTCATTGGCATTCTGTTGTGTGAAACATAAACATGGTCCTGGCTTGCAATAAATGGAAGGTCGCCAGAGCAAAGTGGTTAAAGTCACATTGTATCTGCTAGCCTCTGTTCAACAGAGTGTTTTTCTGTGATGTTTCTGTTTGTTGAGATTTAATTATTAAAATTAAATTTATTTTTAAATTAGGTTGTTGATTAATTTAATTAATTAATTTTAAAATTGAACTATTAGATTAAAATTAAAATGTAGGGGTTTATTTTCCCCCTCTTAGTCATTTAATGAGGCTTTGGCTGTTGATTCTGGAAAAAAATTAAAATGGTGACTTATTAGGCTCAGGGGCTGTACATTTTTAAGACTTCTGTGGACACTTATGTCAGTGATGTGTTTCTCTGAGAAGGTATCAGCATTTGCTGTGCAGATACCTATTGGGCTGCTTCATTTTGTTAGCAGAGACCTGAGGCCACAAAAAACCCAAAAATTGCTTTAAAAGTAAATGTGTTGTCGTACGGGATATTGAGGTGATGAACCATAACTACATGCAGACCCAGATTTCTTCCTTTGTACTTGTTTTCTTGATGTTATTTGTGATGTATGATGGGATTTCAGTTTAACTTTTAAAACAACAGTTCCTGTGGCTTTTTTTCCCTTTGTGTCTGTGTGGTGAGCCAAAATTCAGATTTTGGTTGACTCTCTGAAGGAACTGATGAAGATAGTTATGTACATGTTTGCAAAGTTCTTCTCTCTGGAAGCAGAGGCTTTTTTTGGTCACCAGGAACCACATTCTTGCACTACTTTTGGGTCAGATTCCTCTCCCTACACATCCCCAGTGTTTTTCCCAACATGACAGAACTCAAGTCCTGCTCTGTGCAAGAGTTTTCTCCCCAAGAATTCATCTGCCTGTGTCACCAGCAGAAACTTCTTGCTCGAATAGTTAGATCCCAAATTTTATTTGCATATGCTTCTGTTTGGGGTGCACACAGAAATACATGGGTTTGGGATCTGGACACTTCTGTCCTCACCAATACCACTTGTGTAGGGAGAGGAAAAATTCAACTGAATGTAAATGAACAGGTGAAAAAACCCCAGGCTTTCTGTGGTACTTAGAAACCAAATGAAAAAATAAGGTGAAAATAGCAACATGACTAATCCCAGGAACATCAGCATTGTTTATAACCTTTACACATAGGTGAACCCAGTAACAGTTCTTATAACTGCAATGAGAATTTTCTCAAATAATTCCTGGAAGTACAACAGAAAATGGACAAAGAAAAAGTAGCACTTCTCACAAAAGAACAAAATTGTAGAAGTTGCTGCTCAAAATATATCATTGGGGTTTTTTTGCTAAAGACACTGTTGTTGTCAAACCTCATCAAATGCAGCAGTGATGTTGGCAACTAAGTTCAGTGATGTCATCAATGCTGTGGTAGGAGCTGTATTTCGGGTGCCAGGAGCTCTCACTGGAGGCCCTGGCCGGCAGCTGAGCACCTTTCCATCAGGATTTTTGTCCCTTGGGTAAGTGCTGGTCTGTCACCTTGCCAGTGGTTTCCCCTGGGGAGGTCAGGTGCCAGCTCATACCCATGTTTACTGCAAGGTCCAAGCTTGGGCTTTCCCTTCCTTTGCAGCAGACCCATTCTAAGACAATCTTCAGCTGCTGACCCAGACTTTCCCTGCTGCTTTTCTTGTGCTCACACGTGTGTTCTGTTTTCCCAGCCGCTGGGCCAGCCGCAGCAGCACCACGCAGCGGAGGAAGGACCGCCTGCGGCAGCACTCGGAGCACATCGGGCTGGACAACGACATGAGGGAGGTGGGTGGCCTCCTCTGAGGGCAGCACAAGCTGTGAACCAGGAGGTGGAGGTTTGGACAACAACGTGCCTATTACTCGGGGCAGTTTTGTGGCTACTGTATGGTGTGGTTGGGTCGCTGCAGCCATTTGGATGCTGCTCTGCTTGTCATAGATGCTGTACAACTTCAAAGCACACAACATAAATAAAGTGCTTTTATTGTTTTGGAACAAGCAGCCCCATTGTAATCAGGAAAATGGCTTATTTGGTGATTTAGACCCTGGCCATGTTACTGCACGCAGACAGCAGAGTCCTGGCAGTGCAGCTGCCAAACTCTAGCCAGGGTGGAAGTCTCTGGAAAAGTGAAGTTCTTGAATAAATCTCAGCCCTGGAGAAGTAAATGAGGCAGGATTTCACTTTTTTTAAAAAGGAACTTTTTTCCTTTCTCTTACATAGATTTCTGACATGAGTATGCTTATTTGAAAGGTTAAGACTTTGGGGCCTTTTTATGCCTAAAGCTTGGAAACTCCTATGCATCTTATAAATGTCAGTCACGTACATGTGTTTCTTTCCCATCTTTTCAGTTCCTCATCCTTCATTAAATAATTTCTGCCACATTTTTCCATTGATGTCCATATGCTTCTATTGTATGTCACTAGCAAAAATATAACACTCATGCTGTTTTGCGGTAAAACTCACTGAATAATGTTGGTCAGTGTTGGAGTTTGCCCTCCAAAAGAACCTGAATGGATGAGAGGACTCTTCAACCATAGCTTTGAAAGATGTTTCATGGAAACACAGCAAAACAGCACTTGTACATGTTTGTTGCTATTTTTGCTAACATGGCTTTGCAAGTATATTCTGAACAGTGCCCCGTGCGTGTATATCGCAGCAGAGCCTTTTCAGTACTTTGTCATGTATTTACTTTCTTTTTTTGGCTGTGGATCATATGCATGCTTCTTTTGCTTTGTCTCCTCTTTCTTTCTGGCTGTTCTGCCATTGGGGCATCTGCCTCCTCTTAGCCATCGGAGGAGCTTTTGCTTCGTCAGAACTCAATGGCCTTCTGGGAGTGGGATCAGGGACCACCCCCTCCTGCACGGCCTCCTAAAAAATCCTTCTCTGAATGCTGCCTGGTATGTTTTAGTTTTTGTTGTTGAAAGCTGCTTTTGAGATGTTGTTAGCATGAGGAACCTCTGTCTTTGCTGCGTCTCAGACCTGCCCCTTTCTTGTAGAGTACGAGCATGTCCCTCTAGTACGTGGAAGTGTGGTTATAATCGGAAAAGTAGCTGGAAAGGAGCTTCCACACCAGCTCCCTGGAAAACACAGCAGCTCCAAGGCTAAAAGACTAAAGGCTGAAAGAGTTTTGTTTTGCTTTGGGTTTTTTTTCCCTCCATGTTGCTCACCTGGCAATTCAGTTGAGGGTGTCAAATCCCAAAAGTGTTGCTTTCTGGCTGCTGGGTCATTGCATCCCAGTGTGCAAGAGGATGGTTGTTTATGGATGCTGATGAACAGGCAAAGGGAAATCGACTCATTCCCTCAGCCCACCCTTTTTCTTCTCTGGAACCTTGGAGTTTGTTTTTTTGTTTGTTTCTTTGATTTTTTAATATAATAAGATACACAATGAATAAAGTAAGGTTAGCTATGTTTTGTACTCTTCAGACTATAACCACACTTTCTATCCCTTCACATTTAAAAAGAAATTTTAGTTTTTTCTAGTTGTATATTCTCTGTATTACTTTTTCACTGGTTTTGCTGTTAATTTTTGCACTGAGATGGAAGTCACCTGTGCGGTTGCTTGCTGAACAACACGCTTTCATCATTTGTTACTTCTTTCTTTTATTCTCACCCATAATTTTTTAACTATTTTAAAATCCTTACAGTACTGTAGTTACCTGAGAATTTCAGTGGAACACAGCTTTTACATGGCAGTACCCTACATTCTTGTCTGGCCTGTTAGGGTGATGCTAAGTGGTTCTTGTCCAAATTTCTGTGTTGAGAAAATCCGTCAGAGAAACTATACTCCCATTAAAAAAAAAAAAAAAANAAACTATACTCCCATTTAAAAAAAAAAAAAAAAAGGAGAGGGGGGAGCTATTTTAATTGACTTCAGTGTGTTAAGATTTTGGTTTTGCTTTTCCTTATCTACTGGAAGGTGTCCATAGCATAAAGCTTAGGAATGTGATCTTTAAGGTCCCTTCCAACCCAGACCATTCTGTGATTCTATGGAACAAATTTTCTGCCCAGGCAGAAAGCTCCAAGGATGCAGCAGCCATAGTGACCTATCAGTTCCCCAGAAAATCCAGTCAGCAGCAGCAAGAATTCCCTGGAGGGATGTGATCTGCTCCTTCCAGGAAGGACTGGTCATTGTCACACACCATGCCCCAGAGAGGCATCATTAACTGGACAAAAACCCACTATGGAAACAGAGCATTCCCACACCAGGCTTTGAGGGCTATCAAGACTTTTATTTGGCAACATTCTATTATCCTGCTCTCTTTAAGAAATACTTACAAATAATGCTTGAACAACATTTTGATAGTTGTGCCCAACTTCTCAGCCTTGCTCAGAATGTATGTCTCTCACTGATGCTGGGGTCAGAGGTCACTTGCTGATTGGTTTGTGGATTTTGGCTTTAAAAAAAAAAAAAAAAAACA